>JBAMCL010000395.1:0-624658 GCA_037075165.1 Hirtodrosophila histrioides | reverse complement strand
GTTAAGAATTGTAAAAGTTAGAGCAAGAGCCGACCAAAAAAAAAAAAAAAAAAAAAAAAAATCGTGTCGGACAAAATGGTCAATATCTCCTAAACGGTAAGAGATAGAGCAAATCTGAGCAAAAAACCGACCCAAAATTTCTCGTGTCGGACATATTGTTCAATATCTCCGAAACGGTAAGAGATCGAGCAAATCTGTAAATGCAGTTCGAAAGAGTATAAAAATACCTAAAAAACAAAAAAACTTTCAATGGAATCGGTTAAGAATTGTAAAAGTTAGAGCAAGAGCCGACCAAAAAAAAAAAAAAAAAAAAAAAATCTCGTGTCGGACAAAATGGTCAATATCTCCTAAACGGTAAGAGATAGAGCAAATCTGAGCAAAAAACCGACCCAAAATTTCTCGTGTCGGACATATTGTTCAATATCTCCGAAACGGTAAGAGATCGAGCAAATCTGTAAATGCAGTTCGAAAGAGTATAAAAATACCTAAAAAACAAAAAAACTTTCAATGGAATCGGTTAAGAATTGTAAAAGTTAGAGCAAGAGCCGACCAAAAAAAAAAAAAAAAAAAAAAAATCGTGTCGGACAAAATGGTCAATATCTCCTAAACGGTAAGAGATAGAGCAAATCTGAGCAAAAAACCGACCCAAAATTTCTCGTGTCGGACATATTGTTCAATATCTCCGAAACGGTAAGAGATCGAGCAAATCTGTAAATGCAGTTCGAAAGAGTATAAAAATACCTAAAAAACAAAAAAACTTTCAATGGAATCGGTTAAGAATTGTAAAAGTTAGAGCAAGAGCCGACCAAAAAAAAAAAAAAAAAAAAAAAAAATCTCGTGTCGGACAAAATGGTCAATATCTCCTAAACGGTAAGAGATAGAGCAAATCTGAGCAAAAAACCGACCCAAAATTTCTCGTGTCGGACATATTGTTCAATATCTCCGAAACGGTAAGAGATCGAGCAAATCTGTAAATGCAGTTCGAAAGAGTATAAAAATACCTAAAAAACAAAAAAACTTTCAATGGAATCGGTTAAGAATTGTAAAAGTTAGAGCAAGAGCCGACCAAAAAAAAAAAAAAAAAAAAAAATCTCGTGTCGGACAAAATGGTCAATATCTCCTAAACGGTAAGAGATAGAGCAAATCTGAGCAAAAAACCGACCCAAAATTTCTCGTGTCGGACATATTGTTCAATATCTCCGAAACGGTAAGAGATCGAGCAAATCTGTAAATGCAGTTCGAAAGAGTATAAAAATACCTAAAAAACAAAAAAACTTTCAATGGAATCGGTTAAGAATTGTAAAAGTTAGAGCAAGAGCCGACCAAAAAAAAAAAAAAAAAAAAAAATCGTGTCGGACAAAATGGTCAATATCTCCTAAACGGTAAGAGATAGAGCAAATCTGAGCAAAAAACCGACCCAAAATTTCTCGTGTCGGACATATTGTTCAATATCTCCGAAACGGTAAGAGATCGAGCAAATCTGTAAATGCAGTTCGAAAGAGTATAAAAATACCTAAAAAACAAAAAAACTTTCAATGGAATCGGTTAAGAATTGTAAAAGTTAGAGCAAGAGCCGACCAAAAAAAAAAAAAAAAAAAAAAATATCGTGTCGGACAAAATGGTCAATATCTCCTAAACGGTAAGAGATAGAGCAAATCTGAGCAAAAAACCGACCCAAAATTTCTCGTGTCGGACATATTGTTCAATATCTCCGAAACGGTAAGAGATCGAGCAAATCTGTAAATGCAGTTCGAAAGAGTATAAAAATACCTAAAAAACAAAAAAACTTTCAATGGAATCGGTTAAGAATTGTAAAAGTTAGAGCAAGAGCCGACCAAAAAAAAAAAAAAAAAAAAAAAATCTCGTGTCGGACAAAATGGTCAATATCTCCTAAACGGTAAGAGATAGAGCAAATCTGAGCAAAAAACCGACCCAAAATTTCTCGTGTCGGACATATTGTTCAATATCTCCGAAACGGTAAGAGATCGAGCAAATCTGTAAATGCAGTTCGAAAGAGTATAAAAATACCTAAAAAACAAAAAAACTTTCAATGGAATCGGTTAAGAATTGTAAAAGTTAGAGCAAGAGCCGACCAAAAAAAAAAAAAAAAAAAAAAATCTCGTGTCGGACAAAATGGTCAATATCTCCTAAACGGTAAGAGATAGAGCAAATCTGAGCAAAAAACCGACCCAAAATTTCTCGTGTCGGACATATTGTTCAATATCTCCGAAACGGTAAGAGATCGAGCAAATCTGTAAATGCAGTTCTGAAAGAGTATAAAAATACCTAAAACAAAAAAAAACTTTCAATGGAATCGGTTAAGAATTGTAAAAGTTTGAGCAAAAGCCGACCAAAAAAAAAAAAAAAAAAAAAAATCTCGTGTCGGACAAAATGGTCAATATCTCCCAAACGGTAAGAGATAGAGCAAATCTGAGCAAAAAACCGACCTGAGCTTAATCGTTTCGGAGACATGGGTCAATATCTCCGAAACGGTAAGAGATCGAGCAAATCTGTAAATGCAGTTCGAAAGAGTATAAAAATACCTAAAAATCAAAAAAACTTTCAATGGAATCGGTTAAGAAATTGCAAAAGTTAGAGCAAAAGTTTAATCAAAAAAAAAAAAAAAAAAAAAAAAAAATCTCGTGTCGGACAAAAATGGTCAATATCTCCTAAACGGTAAGAGAAAAAGCAAATTGAGCAAAAAACCGACCCAAAATTTATCGTGTCGGACATATTGGTCAATATCTCCGAAACGGTAAGAGATCGAGCAAATCTGTAAATGCAGTTCGAAAGAGTATAAAAATACCTAAAAAACAAAAAAACTTTCAATGGAATCGGTTAAGAATTGTAAAAGTTAGAGCAAAAAGCCGACCAAAAAAAAAAGAAAAAAAAAATCTCGTGTCGGACAAAATGGTCAATATCTCCTAAACGGTAAGAGATAGAGCAAATCTGAGCAAAAAACCGACCTAAAATTTATCGTGTCGGACATATTGGTCAATATCTCCGAAACGGTAAGAGATCGAGCAAATCTGTAAATGCAGTTCGAAAGAGTATAAAAATACCTAAAAAACAAAAAAACTTTCAATGGAATCGGTTAAGAATTGTTAAAAGTTAGAGCAAAAGCCGACCAAAAAAAAAAAAAAAAAAAAAAATCTCGTGTCGGACAAAATGGTCATTATCTCCTAAACGGTAAGAGATAGAGAAAATCTGAGCAAAAATCAAATTCAAAATTTTCCGTGTCGGACATATTAATCAATATCTCCGAAACGGTAAGAGATCAAAATCGAGCAAATCTGTAAATGCAGTTCGAAAGAGTATAAAAATACCTAAAAAACAAAAAACTTTTCAATGGAATCGGTTAAGAATTGTAAAAGTTAGAGCAAAAGCGACCAAAAAAAAAAAAAAAAAAAAAAAAAAAAATCTCGTGTCGGACAAAAATGGTCAATATCTCCTAAACGGTAAGAGATAGAGCAAATCTGAGCAAAAAACCGACCCAAAATTACTCGTTTCGGACATATTGGCCAATATCTCCGAAACGGTAAGAGATCAAGGAAATCTGTAAATGCAGTTCGAAAGAGTATAAAAATACCTAAAAACAAAAAAAACTTTCAATGGAAACAGTGTAAAATTGTAAAAGTTAGAGCAAAAGTTGACGAAAAAAAAAAAAAAAAAAAAAAAATCTCGTGTCGGACAAAATTGGTCAATATCTCCTAAACGGTAAGAGATAGGAGCAAATCTGAGCAAAAAACCGACCCAAAATTACTCGTGTCGCACATATTGGTCAATATCTCCGAAACGGTAAGAGATCGAGCAAATCTGGAAGAGGTGTCTGAAAGAGTATAAAAATACCTAAAAATCAAAAAAACTTTCAATGGAATCGGTTAAGAATTGTTTTTGTTATACAGAGCAAAAGCCGACAAAAAAAAAAAAAAAAAAAAATCTCGTGTCGGACAAAATGGTCAATATCTCCTAAACGGTAAGAGATAGAGCAAATTCGAGCAAAAAACCGACTCCAAATTTATACTTGCCGGACATATTGGTCAAATATCTCCGAAACGGTAAGAGATCGAGCAAATCTGAAATTGCAGTTCTGAAAGAGCATATAAAATAATTCAAAAAACAAAAAAAATTTCAATGGAATCGGCTAAGAATTGTCTCTGTCTGAGCAAAAGCCGACCAAAAAAAAAAAAAAAAAAAAAATTCCTGTGTCGGACAAAATGGTCAATATCTCCTAAACGGTAAGAGATAGAGCAAATCTGGAGCAAAAAACCGACCCAAAATTTATTTCGTTTTGGACATATTATTGTACATCTCCGAAACGGTAAGAAATAGAGCAAAACTAGAAATGCAGTTCGAAAGAGCAAAAAAATTCCTATAAAAAAAAAAAACTTTCAATTGAAACTATTAAGAATTGTAAAAGTTAGAGCAAAAGCCGACCAAAAAAAAAAAAAAAAAAAAAAAATCTCGTGTCGGACAAAATTTGTCAATATCTCCTAAACGGTAAGATATTTTTTAAATTCGAGAAAAAAACCGACCCAAAATTTATCGTTTCGGAAAATATATTGGTCAATATCTCCTGAAACGGTAAGAGATCGAGCAAATCTGAAAATGCAGTTCGAAAGAGTATAAAAATACATCAAAAACAAAAAAACTTTCAATGGAATTGGTTAAGATTTGTAAAAGTTAGAGCAAGAACCGACCAAAAAAAAAAAAAAAAAAAAAAAAAATCTCATGTGTCGGACAAAATGGCCGATCTATCCTAAACGGCAAGAGATAGAGCAAATCTGGAGCAAAAAACCGACTCCAAAGATTCATCGTTTTGGACATATTGGTCAATATGTCTGAAACGGTAAGAGATCGAGCAAATCTGTAAATGGAGTTCGAAAAGAGTATAAAAATACCTAAAAAACAAAAAAAAACTTTTCAATGGAATCGCTTTTGAATTGTAAAAGTTAGAGCAAAAGCCGACCAAAAAAAAAAAAAAAAAAAAAAATCTCGTGTCGGACAAAAAATGGTCAAGATTCTCCTTAACGGTAAGAGATAGGAGCAAATCTGAGCAAAAAACCGACCCAAAATTTATCGTTTCGGACATATTGGTCAATATCTCCGAAAAACGGTAAGAGATCGAGCAAATCTGTAAATGCAGTTCGAAAGAGTATAAAAATACCTAAAAAACAAAAAAACTTTCAATGGAATCGGTTAAGAATTGTAAAAGGGGGAGCAAAAGCCGACCAAAAAAAAAAAAAAAAAAAAAAATCTCGTGTCGGACAAAATGGTCAATATCTCCTAAACGGTAAGAGATAGAGAAAATCTGAGCAAAAAACCGACCCAAAATTTATCGTGTCGGACATATTGGTCAACATTCCTCGAAAACGGTAATAGATCGAGCAAATTCGTAAATGCAGTTCGAAAGAGTATAAAAAATACCTAAAAAACAAAAAAACTTTCAAAGGAATCGGTTAAGAATTGTAAAAGTTATATCAAAAGCCGACCAAAAAAAAAAAAAAAAAAAAAAAAAAAAAAAAAAATCTCGCGTCGGACAAAATGGTCAATATCTCCTAAACGGTAAGAGATAGAGCAAATCTGAGCAAAAAACCGACCCAAAAATTTATCGTTTCGGACATATTGGTCAATATCTCCGAAACGGTAAGAGATCGAGCAAATCTGTAAATGCAGTTCGAAAGAGTATAAAAATACCTAAAAAACAAAAAAACTTTCGTAATGGAATCGGTTAAGAATTGTAAAAGTTAGAGCAATAGCCGACCAAAAAAAAAAAAAAAAAAAAAAAAAATCTCGTGTCGGACAAAATGGTCAATATCTCCCTTAAAAAAAAAAAAAAAAAAAAAAAAAAAAAAAAAAAAAAAAAAAAAAAAAAAAAAAAAAAAAAAAAAAAAAAAAAATTGAAACGGTAAGAGATCGAGCAAATCTGTAAATGCAAGTTCGAAAGAGTATAAAAATACCTAAAAAACAAAAAAACTTTCAATGGAATCGGTTAAGAATTGTAAAAGTTAGAGCAAAAGCCGACCAAAAAAGAAAAAAAAAACCCCCTATCTCGTGTCGGACAAAATGGTCATTCTTTTCGAAACGGTAAGAGATAGAGCAAATCTGAGCAAAAAACCGACCTAAAATTTATCGCTTCGGACAGGTTGGTCAATATCTCTGAAACGGTAAGAGATCGAGCAAATCTGTAAATGCAGTTCGAAAGAGTATAAAAATACCTAAAAGTCAAAAAAACTTTCAATGGAATCGGTTAAGAATTGAAAAAGCTAAAGCAAAAGGGGGGGGAAAGCAAGAAAAAAAAAAAAAAATCTCGTGTCGGACAAAATGGTCAATATCTCCTAAACGGTAAGAGATAGAGCAAATCTGGAGCAAAAAAAACCGACCCAAAATTTATCGTTTCGGAGCATATTACTGAACATTCCCGAAACGGTAAGATATCGAGCAAATATGTAAATGCAGTTCGAAAGAGCATAAAAATACCTAAACAAAAACTTTCAATGGAATCGGTTAAGAATTGTAAAAGTTAGAAAAGCCGACCAAAAAAAAAATCTCGTGTCGGACAAAATGGTCAATATCTCCTAAACGGTAAGAGATAGAGCAAAGTATAAAAATACCTAAAAAACAAAAAAACTTTCAATGGAATCGGTTAAGAATTGTAAAAGTTAGAGCAAAAGCCGACCAAAAAAAAAAAAAAAAAAAAAAATCTCGTGTCGGACAAAATGGTCACTATCTCCCAAACGGTAAGAGATAGAGCAAATCTGAGAAAAAAACCGACCCAAAATTTATCGTTTCGGACATATTGGTCAATATCTCCGAAACGGTAAGAGATCGAGCAAATCTGTAAAATGCAGTTCGAAAGAGTATAAAAATACCTAAAAAACAAAAAAACTTTCAATGGAATCGGTTAAGAATTGTAAAAGTTAGAAAAAAAGCTGACCAAAAAAAAAAACCTTTTTTTTTTTATCTCGTGTCGGACAAAAATGGTCACATATTATCTCCTAAACGGTAAGAGATAGAACAAACTGAGCAAAAAACCGACCGAAAGATTATCGTTTCGGACATATTGGTCAATATCTCCGAAACGGTAAGAGATCGAGCAAATCTGTAAATGCAGTTCGAAAGAGTATAAAAATACCTAAAAAACAAAAAAACTTTCAATGGAATCGGTTAAGAATTGTAAAAGGGGAAGCAAAAGCCGACCAAAAAAAAAAAAAAAAAAAAAAATCTCGTGTCGGACAAAATGGTCAATATCTCTTAAACGGTAAGAGATAGAGCAAATCTGAGCAAAAAACCGACCCAAGGTTTATCGTTTCGGACATATTGGTCAATATCTCTCCGAAACGGTAAGAAATCGAGCAAATCTTGTAAATGCAGTTCGAAAGAGTATAAAAATACCTAAAAAACAAAAAAACTTTCAATGGAATCGGCTAAGAATTGTAAAAGTTAGAGCAAAAGCCGACCAAAAAAAAAAAAAAAAAAAAAAAAAATCGTGTCGGACAAATTTACCGAATATCTCCTAAACGGTAAGAGATAGAGAAAAATTCTGAGCAAAAAACCGACCAAAAGTTTATCGTGTCGGACATATTGGTCAATATCTCCGAAACGGTACAAGATCGAGCAAATCAGTAAATGCAGTTCTGAAAGAGTATAAAAATACCTAAAAAACAAAAAAACTTTCAATTTGAATCGTGGTTAAGAATTGTAAAAGTTAGAGCAAAAGCGACCAAAAAAAAAAAAAAAAAAAAAAAAAAAAAAAATCTCGCGTCGGACAAAATGGTCAATATCTCCTCAAACGGTAAGAGATAGAGCAAATCAGATTAAAAAACCGACCCAAAATTTATCGTTTCGGACATATTGGTCAATATCTCCGAAACGGAAAAGAGATCGAGCAAATCTGCAACGAAGTTCGAAAGAGTATAAAAATACCTAAAAAACAAAAAAAACTTTCAATGGAATCGGTTAAGAATTGGTAAAAGTTAGAGCAATAGCCGACCAAAAAAAAAAAAAAAAAAAAAAAAATCGTGTCGGACAAAATGGTCAATATCTCCTAAAAAAATTTTTTTTTTAAAAAAAAAAAAAAAAAAAAAAAAAAAAAAAAAAAAAAAAAAAAAAAAAAAAAAAAAAAAAGGAAAAGGTAAGAGATCGAGCAAATCTGTAAATGCAGTTCTTAAGAGTATGAAAATACCTCAAAAAACAAAAAAACTTTCAATGGAATCGGTTAAGAATTCTTAAAGTTAGATAAATAGCCGACCAAAAAAAGAAAAAAAAAAAAAAATCTCGTGTCGGACAAAATGGTCAATATCTCCGAAACGGTAAGAGATAGAGCAAATCTGAGCAAAAAACCGACCCAAAATTTAATGTGTCGGACATATTGGTCAATATCTCCGAAAACGGTAAGAGATCGAGCAAATCTGTAAATGCAGTTCGAAAGAGTATAAAAATACCTAAAAAACAAAAAAAACTTTCAATGGAATCGGTTAAGAATTGTAAAAGCTAGGAGCAAAAGCCGACAGGGGGAAAAAAAAAAAAAAAAAAATCTCGTGTCGGACAAAATGGTCAATATCTCCCAAACGGTAAGAGATAGAGTAAATCGGAGCAAAAAACCGACCCAAAATTTATCGTGTCGGACATATTGGTCAATATCTCCGAAACGGTGGTATGAGATCGAGCAAAACGGTAAATGCAGTTCGAAAGAGTATAAAAATACCTAAAAAAAAAAAAAACTTTCAATGGAATCGGTTAAGAATTGTTAAAGTTAGAGCAAAAGCCGACCAAAAAAAAAAAAAAAAAAAAAAAAAAAAAAAAAATCTCGTGTCGGACAAAAATGGCCTATATCTCCTAAACGGTAAGAGATAGAGCAAATCTGAGCAAAAAACCGACCCAAAATTTATCGTTTCGGACATATTGGTCAATATCTCCGAAACGGTAAGAGATCGAGCACAACTGTAAATGCAGTTCGAAAGAGTATAAAAATACCTAAAAAACAAAAAAACTTTCAATGGAATCGGTTGAAGAAATTGTAAAAGCTAGAGCAAAAGCCGACCAAAAAAAAAAAAAAAAAAAAAAAAAAAAAAAATCTCGTGTCGGACAAAATGGTTTTAAGACTTCCTAAACGGTAAGAGATAGAGCAAATCCGAAAAAAAAAAAAAAAAAAAAAAAAAAAAGACGGACATATTGGTCAATATCTCCGAAACGTAAAGAGACTGAGCAACTCTGTAACAGCAAGTTCGAAAGAGTATAAAAATACCTAAAAAACAAAAAAACTTTCAATGGAATCGGTTAAGAATTGTAAAAGTTAGAGCAAGAGCCGACCAAAAAAAAAAAAAAAAAAAAAAAAATCTCGTGTCGGACAAAATGGTCAATATCTCCTAAACGGTAAGAGATAGAGCAAATCTGAGCAAAAAACCGACCCAAAATTTCTCGTGTCGGACATATTGTTCAATATCTCCGAAACGGTAAGAGATCGAGCAAATCTGTAAATGCAGTTCGAAAGAGTATAAAAATACCTAAAAAACAAAAAAACTTTCAATGGAATCGGTAAAGAATTGTAAAAGTTAGAGCAAGAGCCGACCAAAAAAAAAAAAAAAAAAAAAAAATCTCGTGTCGGACAAAATGGTCAATATCTCCTAAACGGTAAGAGATAGAGCAAATCTGAGCAAAAAACCGACCCAAAATTTCTCGTGTCGGACATATTGTTCAATATCTCCGAAACGGTAAGAGATCGAGCAAATCTGTAAATGCAGTTCGAAAGAGTATAAAAATACCTAAAAAACAAAAAAACTTTCAATGGAATCGGTTAAGAATTGTAAAAGTTAGAGCAAGAGCCGACCAAAAAAAAAAAAAAAAAAAAATCTCGTGTCGGACAAAATGGTCAATATCTCCTAAACGGTAAGAGATAGAGCAAATCTGAGCAAAAAACCGACCCAAAATTTCTCGTGTCGGACATATTGTTCAATATCTCCGAAACGGTAAGAGATCGAGCAAATCTGTAAATGCAGTTCGAAAGAGTATAAAAATACCTAAAAAACAAAAAAACTTTCAATGGAATCGGTTAAGAATTGTAAAAGTTAGAGCAAGAGCCGACCAAAAAAAAAAAAAAAAAAAAAAAATCTCGTGTCGGACAAAATGGTCAATATCTCCTAAACGGTAAGAGATAGAGCAAATCTGAGCAAAAAACCGACCCAAAATTTCTCGTGTCGGACATATTGTTCAATATCTCCGAAACGGTAAGAGATCGAGCAAATCTGTAAATGCAGTTCGAAAGAGTATAAAAATACCTAAAAAACAAAAAAACTTTCAATGGAATCGGTTAAGAATTGTAAAAGTTAGAGCAAGAGCCGACCAAAAAAAAAAAAAAAAAAAAAAAAATCTCGTGTCGGACAAAATGGTCAATATCTCCTAAACGGTAAGAGATAGAGCAAATCTGAGCAAAAAACCGACCCAAAATTTCTCGTGTCGGACATATTGTTCAATATCTCCGAAACGGTAAGAGATCGAGCAAATCTGTAAATGCAGTTCGAAAGAGTATAAAAATACCTAAAAAACAAAAAAACTTTCAATGGAATCGGTTAAGAATTGTAAAAGTTAGAGCAAGAGCCGACCAAAAAAAAAAAAAAAAAAAAAAAATCTCGTGTCGGACAAAATGGTCAATATCTCCTAAACGGTAAGAGATAGAGCAAATCTGAGCAAAAAACCGACCCAAAATTTCTCGTGTCGGACATATTGTTCAATATCTCCGAAACGGTAAGAGATCGAGCAAATCTGTAAATGCAGTTCGAAAGAGTATAAAAATACCTAAAAAACAAAAAAACTTTCAATGGAATCGGTTAAGAATTGTAAAAGTTAGAGCAAGAGCCGACCAAAAAAAAAAAAAAAAAAAAAAATCTCGTGTCGGACAAAATGGTCAATATCTCCTAAACGGTAAGAGATAGAGCAAATCTGAGCAAAAAACCGACCCAAAATTTCTCGTGTCGGACATATTGTTCAATATCTCCGAAACGGTAAGAGATCGAGCAAATCTGTAAATGCAGTTCGAAAGAGTATAAAAATACCTAAAAAACAAAAAAACTTTCAATGGAATCGGTTAAGAATTGTAAAAGTTAGAGCAAGAGCCGACCAAAAAAAAAAAAAAAAAAAAAAATCTCGTGTCGGACAAAATGGTCAATATCTCCTAAACGGTAAGAGATAGAGCAAATCTGAGCAAAAAACCGACCCAAAATTTCTCGTGTCGGACATATTGTTCAATATCTCCGAAACGGTAAGAGATCGAGCAAATCTGTAAATGCAGTTCGAAAGAGTATAAAAATACCTAAAAAACAAAAAAACTTTCAATGGAATCGGTTAAGAATTGTAAAAGTTAGAGCAAGAGCCGACCAAAAAAAAAAAAAAAAAAAAAAATCTCGTGTCGGACAAAATGGTCAATATCTCCTAAACGGTAAGAGATAGAGCAAATCTGAGCAAAAAACCGACCCAAAATTTCTCGTGTCGGACATATTGTTCAATATCTCCGAAACGGTAAGAGATCGAGCAAATCTGTAAATGCAGTTCGAAAGAGTATAAAAATACCTAAAAAACAAAAAAACTTTCAATGGAATCGGTTAAGAATTGTAAAAGTTAGAGCAAGAGCCGACCAAAAAAAAAAAAAAAAAAAAAAATCTCGTGTCGGACAAAATGGTCAATATCTCCTAAACGGTAAGAGATAGAGCAAATCTGAGCAAAAAACCGACCCAAAATTTCTCGTGTCGGACATATTGTTCAATATCTCCGAAACGGTAAGAGATCGAGCAAATCTGTAAATGCAGTTCGAAAGAGTATAAAAATACCTAAAAAACAAAAAAACTTTCAATGGAATCGGTTAAGAATTGTAAAAGTTAGAGCAAGAGCCGACCAAAAAAAAAAAAAAAAAAAAAAAATCGTGTCGGACAAAATGGTCAATATCTCCTAAACGGTAAGAGATAGAGCAAATCTGAGCAAAAAACCGACCCAAAATTTCTCGTGTCGGACATATTGTTCAATATCTCCGAAACGGTAAGAGATCGAGCAAATCTGTAAATGCAGTTCGAAAGAGTATAAAAATACCTAAAAAACAAAAAAACTTTCAATGGAATCGGTTAAGAATTGTAAAAGTTAGAGCAAGAGCCGACCAAAAAAAAAAAAAAAAAAAAAAATATCGTGTCGGACAAAATGGTCAATATCTCCTAAACGGTAAGAGATAGAGCAAATCTGAGCAAAAAACCGACCCAAAATTTCTCGTGTCGGACATATTGTTCAATATCTCCGAAACGGTAAGAGATCGAGCAAATCTGTAAATGCAGTTCGAAAGAGTATAAAAATACCTAAAAAACAAAAAAACTTTCAATGGAATCGGTTAAGAATTGTAAAAGTTAGAGCAAGAGCCGACCAAAAAAAAAAAAAAAAAATCTCGTGTCGGACAAAATGGTCAATATCTCCTAAACGGTAAGAGATAGAGCAAATCTGAGCAAAAAACCGACCCAAAATTTCTCGTGTCGGACATATTGGTCAATATCTCCGAAACGGTAAGAGATCGAGCAAATCTGTAAATGCAGTTCGAAAGAGTATAAAAATACCTAAAAAACAAAAAAACTTTCAATGGAATCGGTTAAGAATTGTAAAAGTTAGAGCAAGAGCCGACCAAAAAAAAAAAAAAAAAAATCTCGTGTCGGACAAAATGGTCAATATCTCCTAAACGGTAAGAGATAGAGCAAATCTGAGCAAAAAACCGACCCAAAATTTCTCGTGTCGGACATATTGTTCAATATCTCCGAAACGGTAAGAGATCGAGCAAATCTGTAAATGCAGTTCGAAAGAGTATAAAAATACCTAAAAAACAAAAAAACTTTCAATGGAATCGGTTAAGAATTGTAAAAGTTAGAGCAAGAGCCGACCAAAAAAAAAAAAAAAAAAAAAAATCTCGTGTCGGACAAAATGGTCAATATCTCCTAAACGGTAAGAGATAGAGCAAATCTGAGCAAAAAACCGACCCAAAATTTCTCGTGTCGGACATATTGTTCAATATCTCCGAAACGGTAAGAGATCGAGCAAATCTGTAAATGCAGTTCGAAAGAGTATAAAAATACCTAAAAAACAAAAAAACTTTCAATGGAATCGGTTAAGAATTGTAAAAGTTAGAGCAAGAGCCGACCAAAAAAAAAAAAAAAAAAATCTCGTGTCGGACAAAATGGTCAATATCTCCTAAACGGTAAGAGATAGAGCAAATCTGAGCAAAAAACCGACCCAAAATTTCTCGTGTCGGACATATTGGTCAATATCTCCGAAACGGTAAGAGATCGAGCAAATCTGTAAATGCAGTTCGAAAGAGTATAAAAATACCTAAAAAACAAAAAAACTTTCAATGGAATCGGTTAAGAATTGTAAAAGTTAGAGCAAAAGCCGACCAAAAAAAAAAAAAAAAAAAAAAAATCTCGTGTCGGACAAAATGGTCAATATCTCCTAAACGGTAAGAGATAGAGCAAATCTGAGCAAAAAACCGACCCAAAATTTCTCGTGTCGGACATATTGGTCAATATCTCCGAAACGGTAAGAGATCGAGCAAATCTGTAAATGCAGTTCGAAAGAGTATAAAAATACCTAAAAAACAAAAAAACTTTCAATGGAATCGGTTAAGAATTGTAAAAGTTAGAGCAAGAGCCGACCAAAAAAAAAAAAAAAAAAAAATCTCGTGTCGGACAAAATGGTCAATATCTCCTAAACGGTAAGAGATAGAGCAAATCTGAGCAAAAAACCGACCCAAAATTTCTCGTGTCGGACATATTGTTCAATATCTCCGAAACGGTAAGAGATCGAGCAAATCTGTAAATGCAGTTCGAAAGAGTATAAAAATACCTAAAAAACAAAAAAACTTTCAATGGAATCGGTTAAGAATTGTAAAAGTTAGAGCAAGAGCCGACCAAAAAAAAAAAAAAAAAAAAAATCTCGTGTCGGACAAAATGGTCAATATCTCCTAAACGGTAAGAGATAGAGCAAATCTGAGCAAAAAACCGACCCAAAATTTCTCGTGTCGGACATATTGTTCAATATCTCCGAAACGGTAAGAGATCGAGCAAATCTGTAAATGCAGTTCGAAAGAGTATAAAAATACCTAAAAAACAAAAAAACTTTCAATGGAATCGGTTAAGAATTGTAAAAGTTAGAGCAAGAGCCGACCAAAAAAAAAAAAAAAAAAAAATCTCGTGTCGGACAAAATGGTCAATATCTCCTAAACGGTAAGAGATAGAGCAAATCTGAGCAAAAAACCGACCCAAAATTTCTCGTGTCGGACATATTGGTCAATATCTCCGAAACGGTAAGAGATCGAGCAAATCTGTAAATGCAGTTCGAAAGAGTATAAAAATACCTAAAAAACAAAAAAACTTTCAATGGAATCGGTTAAGAATTGTAAAAGTTAGAGCAAAAGCCGACCAAAAAAAAAAAAAAAAATCTCGTGTCGGACAAAATGGTCAATATCTCCTAAACGGTAAGAGATAGAGCAAATCTGAGCAAAAAACCGACCCAAAATTTATCGTGTCGGACATATTGGTCAATATCTCCGAAACGGTAAGAGATCGAGCAAATCTGTAAATGCAGTTCGAAAGAGTATAAAAATACCTAAAAAACAAAAAAACTTTCAATGGAATCGGTTAAGAATTGTAAAAGTTAGAGCAAGAGCCGACCAAAAAAAAAAAAAAAAAAAAATCTCGTGTCGGACAAAATGGTCAATATCTCCTAAACGGTAAGAGATAGAGCAAATCTGAGCAAAAAACCGACCCAAAATTTCTCGTGTCGGACATATTGGTCAATATCTCCGAAACGGTAAGAGATCGAGCAAATCTGTAAATGCAGTTCGAAAGAGTATAAAAATACCTAAAAAACAAAAAAACTTTCAATGGAATCGGTTAAGAATTGTAAAAGTTAGAGCAAAAGCCGACCAAAAAAAAAAAAAAAAAAAATCTCGTGTCGGACAAAATGGTCAATATCTCCTAAACGGTAAGAGATAGAGCAAATCTGAGCAAAAAACCGACCCAAAATTTCCCGTGTCGGACATATTGGTCAATATCTCCGAAACGGTAAGAGATCGAGCAAATCTGTAAATGCAGTTCGAAAGAGTATAAAAATACCTAAAAAACAAAAAAACTTTCAATGGAATCGGTTAAGAATTGTAAAAGTTAGAGCAAAAGCCGACCAAAAAAAAAAAAAAAAAAATCTCGTGTCGGACAAAATGGTCAATATCTCCTAAACGGTAAGAGATAGAGCAAATCTGAGCAAAAAACCGACCCAAAATTTCTCGTGTCGGACATATTGGTCAATATCTCCGAAACGGTAAGAGATCGAGCAAATCTGTAAATGCAGTTCGAAAGAGTATAAAAATACCTAAAAAACAAAAAAACTTTCAATGGAATCGGTTAAGAATTGTAAAAGTTAGAGCAAAAGCCGACCAAAAAAAAAAAAAAAAAAAATCTCGTGTCGGACAAAATGGTCAATATCTCCGAAACGGTAAGAGATAGAGCAAATCTGAGCAAAAAACCGACCCAAAATCTCTCGTGTCGGACATATTGGTCAATATCTCCGAAACGGTAAGAGATCGAGCAAATCTGTAAATGCAGTTCGAAAGAGTATAAAAATACCTAAAAAACAAAAAAACTTTCAATGGAATCGGTTAAGAATTGTAAAAGTTAGAGCAAAAGCCGACCAAAAAAAAAAAAAAAAAAATCTCGTGTCGGACAAAATGGTCAATATCTCCGAAACGGTAAGAGATAGAGCAAATCTGAGCAAAAAACCGACCCAAAATTTCTCGTGTCGGACATATTGGTCAATATCTCCGAAACGGTAAGAGATCGAGCAAATCTGTAAATGCAGTTCGAAAGAGTATAAAAATACCTAAAAAACAAAAAAACTTTCAATGGAATCGGTTAAGAATTGTAAAAGTTAGAGCAAAAGCCGACCAAAAAAAAAAAAAAAAAAATTTCGTGTCGGACAAAATGGTCAATATCTCCGAAACGGTAAGAGATAGAGCAAATCTGAGCAAAAAACCGACCCAAAATCTCTCGTGTCGGACATATTGGTCAATATCTCCGAAACGGTAAGAGATCGAGCAAATCTGTAAATGCAGTTCGAAAGAGTATAAAAATACCTAAAAAACAAAAAAACTTTCAATGGAATCGGTTAAGAATTGTAAAAGTTAGAGCAAAAGCCGACCAAAAAAAAAAAAAAAAATTTCGTGTCGGACAAAATGGTCAATATCTCCGAAACGGTAAGAGATAGAGCAAATCTGAGCAAAAAACCGACCCAAAATTTCTCGTGTCGGACATATTGGTCAATATCTCCGAAACGGTAAGAGATCGAGCAAATCTGTAAATGCAGTTCGAAAGAGTATAAAAATACCTAAAAAACAAAAAAACTTTCAATGGAATCGGTTAAGAATTGTAAAAGTTAGAGCAAAAGCCGACCAAAAAAAAAAAAAAAAAATTCTCGTGTCGGACAAAATGGTCAATATCTCCGAAACGGTAAGAGATAGAGCAAATCTGAGCAAAAAACCGACCCAAAATCTCTCGTGTCGGACATATTGGTCAATATCTCCGAAACGGTAAGAGATCGAGCAAATCTGTAAATGCAGTTCGAAAGAGTATAAAAATACCTAAAAAACAAAAAAACTTTCAATGGAATCGGTTAAGAATTGTAAAAGTTAGAGCAAAAGCCGACCAAAAAAAAAAAAAAAAATTTCGTGTCGGACAAAATGGTCAATATCTCCGAAACGGTAAGAGATAGAGCAAATCTGAGCAAAAAACCGACCCAAAATCTCTCGTGTCGGACATATTGGTCAATATCTCCGAAACGGTAAGAGATCGAGCAAATCTGTAAATGCAGTTCGAAAGAGTATAAAAATACCTAAAAAACAAAAAAACTTTCAATGGAATCGGTTAAGAATTGTAAAAGTTAGAGCAAAAGCCGACCAAAAAAAAAAAAAAAAATTTCGTGTCGGACAAAATGGTCAATATCTCCGAAACGGTAAGAGATAGAGCAAATCTGAGCAAAAAACCGACCCAAAATCTCTCGTGTCGGACATATTGGTCAATATCTCCGAAACGGTAAGAGATCGAGCAAATCTGTAAATGCAGTTCGAAAGAGTATAAAAATACCTAAAAAACAAAAAAACTTTCAATGGAATCGGTTAAGAATTGTAAAAGTTAGAGCAAAAGCCGACCAAAAAAAAAAAAAAAAATCTCTCGTGTCGGACAAAATGGTCAATATCTCCGAAACGGTAAGAGATAGAGCAAATCTGAGCAAAAAACCGACCCAAAATCTCTCGTGTCGGACATATTGGTCAATATCTCCGAAACGGTAAGAGATCGAGCAAATCTGTAAATGCAGTTCGAAAGAGTATAAAAATACCTAAAAAACAAAAAAACTTTCAATGGAATCGGTTAAGAATTGTAAAAGTTAGAGCAAAAGCCGACCAAAAAAAAAAAAAAAAAATTTCGTGTCGGACAAAATGGTCAATATCTCCGAAACGGTAAGAGATAGAGCAAATCTGAGCAAAAAACCGACCCAAAATCTCTCGTGTCGGACATATTGGTCAATATCTCCGAAACGGTAAGAGATCGAGCAAATCTGTAAATGCAGTTCGAAAGAGTATAAAAATACCTAAAAAACAAAAAAACTTTCAATGGAATCGGTTAAGAATTGTAAAAGTTAGAGCAAAAGCCGACCAAAAAAAAAAAAAAAATTTCGTGTCGGACAAAATGGTCAATATCTCCGAAACGGTAAGAGATAGAGCAAATCTGAGCAAAAAACCGACCCAAAATCTCTCGTGTCGGACATATTGGTCAATATCTCCGAAACGGTAAGAGATCGAGCAAATCTGTAAATGCAGTTCGAAAGAGTATAAAAATACCTAAAAAACAAAAAAACTTTCAATGGAATCGGTTAAGAATTGTAAAAGTTAGAGCAAAAGCCGACCAAAAAAAAAAAAAAAAATTTCGTGTCGGACAAAATGGTCAATATCTCCGAAACGGTAAGAGATAGAGCAAATCTGAGCAAAAAACCGACCCAAAATCTCTCGTGTCGGACATATTGGTCAATATCTCCGAAACGGTAAGAGATCGAGCAAATCTGTAAATGCAGTTCGAAAGAGTATAAAAATACCTAAAAAACAAAAAAACTTTCAATGGAATCGGTTAAGAATTGTAAAAGTTAGAGCAAAAGCCGACCAAAAAAAAAAAAAAAAATTTCGTGTCGGACAAAATGGTCAATATCTCCGAAACGGTAAGAGATAGAGCAAATCTGAGCAAAAAACCGACCCAAAATCTCTCGTGTCGGACATATTGGTCAATATCTCCGAAACGGTAAGAGATCGAGCAAATCTGTAAATGCAGTTCGAAAGAGTATAAAAATACCTAAAAAACAAAAAAACTTTCAATGGAATCGGTTAAGAATTGTAAAAGTTAGAGCAAAAGCCGACCAAAAAAAAAAAAAAAAATTTCGTGTCGGACAAAATGGTCAATATCTCCGAAACGGTAAGAGATAGAGCAAATCTGAGCAAAAAACCGACCCAAAATCTCTCGTGTCGGACATATTGGTCAATATCTCCGAAACGGTAAGAGATCGAGCAAATCTGTAAATGCAGTTCGAAAGAGTATAAAAATACCTAAAAAACAAAAAAACTTTCAATGGAATCGGTTAAGAATTGTAAAAGTTAGAGCAAAAGCCGACCAAAAAAAAAAAAAAAATTTCGTGTCGGACAAAATGGTCAATATCTCCGAAACGGTAAGAGATAGAGCAAATCTGAGCAAAAAACCGACCCAAAATCTCTCGTGTCGGACATATTGGTCAATATCTCCGAAACGGTAAGAGATCGAGCAAATCTGTAAATGCAGTTCGAAAGAGTATAAAAATACCTAAAAAACAAAAAAACTTTCAATGGAATCGGTTAAGAATTGTAAAAGTTAGAGCAAAAGCCGACCAAAAAAAAAAAAAAAAATTTCGTGTCGGACAAAATGGTCAATATCTCCGAAACGGTAAGAGATAGAGCAAATCTGAGCAAAAAACCGACCCAAAATCTCTCGTGTCGGACATATTGGTCAATATCTCCGAAACGGTAAGAGATCGAGCAAATCTGTAAATGCAGTTCGAAAGAGTATAAAAATACCTAAAAAACAAAAAAACTTTCAATGGAATCGGTTAAGAATTGTAAAAGTTAGAGCAAAAGCCGACCAAAAAAAAAAAAAAAAAATCTCTCGTGTCGGACAAAATGGTCAATATCTCCGAAACGGTAAGAGATAGAGCAAATCTGAGCAAAAAACCGACCCAAAATCTCTCGTGTCGGACATATTGGTCAATATCTCCGAAACGGTAAGAGATCGAGCAAATCTGTAAATGCAGTTCGAAAGAGTATAAAAATACCTAAAAAACAAAAAAACTTTCAATGGAATCGGTTAAGAATTGTAAAAGTTAGAGCAAAAGCCGACCAAAAAAAAAAAAAAATTTCGTGTCGGACAAAATGGTCAATATCTCCGAAACGGTAAGAGATAGAGCAAATCTGAGCAAAAAACCGACCCAAAATCTCTCGTGTCGGACATATTGGTCAATATCTCCGAAACGGTAAGAGATCGAGCAAATCTGTAAATGCAGTTCGAAAGAGTATAAAAATACCTAAAAAACAAAAAAACTTTCAATGGAATCGGTTAAGAATTGTAAAAGTTAGAGCAAAAGCCGACCAAAAAAAAAAAAAAAAATCTCTCGTGTCGGACAAAATGGTCAATATCTCCGAAACGGTAAGAGATAGAGCAAATCTGAGCAAAAAACCGACCCAAAATCTCTCGTGTCGGACATATTGGTCAATATCTCCGAAACGGTAAGAGATCGAGCAAATCTGTAAATGCAGTTCGAAAGAGTATAAAAATACCTAAAAAACAAAAAAACTTTCAATGGAATCGGTTAAGAATTGTAAAAGTTAGAGCAAAAGCCGACCAAAAAAAAAAAAAAATCTCTCGTGTCGGACAAAATGGTCAATATCTCCGAAACGGTAAGAGATAGAGCAAATCTGAGCAAAAAACCGACCCAAAATCTCTCGTGTCGGACATATTGGTCAATATCTCCGAAACGGTAAGAGATCGAGCAAATCTGTAAATGCAGTTCGAAAGAGTATAAAAATACCTAAAAAACAAAAAAACTTTCAATGGAATCGGTTAAGAATTGTAAAAGTTAGAGCAAAAGCCGACCAAAAAAAAAAAAAAAAATTTCGTGTCGGACAAAATGGTCAATATCTCCGAAACGGTAAGAGATAGAGCAAATCTGAGCAAAAAACCGACCCAAAATCTCTCGTGTCGGACATATTGGTCAATATCTCCGAAACGGTAAGAGATCGAGCAAATCTGTAAATGCAGTTCGAAAGAGTATAAAAATACCTAAAAAACAAAAAAACTTTCAATGGAATCGGTTAAGAATTGTAAAAGTTAGAGCAAAAGCCGACCAAAAAAAAAAAAAAAAAATTTCGTGTCGGACAAAATGGTCAATATCTCCGAAACGGTAAGAGATAGAGCAAATCTGAGCAAAAAACCGACCCAAAATCTCTCGTGTCGGACATATTGGTCAATATCTCCGAAACGGTAAGAGATCGAGCAAATCTGTAAATGCAGTTCGAAAGAGTATAAAAATACCTAAAAAACAAAAAAACTTTCAATGGAATCGGTTAAGAATTGTAAAAGTTAGAGCAAAAGCCGACCAAAAAAAAAAAAAATTCTCTCGTGTCGGACAAAATGGTCAATATCTCCGAAACGGTAAGAGATAGAGCAAATCTGAGCAAAAAACCGACCCAAAATCTCTCGTGTCGGACACATTGGTCAATATCTCCGAAACGGTAAGAGATCGAGCAAATCTGTAAATGCAGTTCGAAAGAGTATAAAAATACCTAAAAACAAAAAAAAACTTTCAATGGAATCGGTTAAGAATTGTAAAAGTTCGAGCAAAAGCAGACCAAAAAAAAAAAAAAAAATTCGTGTCGGACAAAATGGTCAATATCTCCGAAACGGTAAGAGATAGAGCAAATCTGAGCAAAAAAAAAACCGACCCAAAATCTCTCGTGTCGGACATATTGATCAATATCTCCGAAACGGTAAGACATCGAGCAAATCTGTAAATGCAGTTCGAAAGAGTATAAAAATACCTAAAAAACAAAAAAACTTTCAATGGAATCGGTTAAGAATTGTAAAAGTTAGAGCAAAAGCCGACCACAAAAAAAAAAAAAAAAAAAATATCGTGTCGGACAAAATGGTCAATATCTCCGAAACGGTAAGAGATAGAGCAAATCTGAGCAAAAAACCGACCCAAAATCTCTCGTGTCGGACATATTGGTCAATACCTCCGAAACGGTAAGAGATCGAGCAAATCTGTAAATGCAGTTCGAAAGAGTATAAAAATACCTAAAAAACAAAAAAACTTTCAATGGAATCGGTTAAGAATTGTAAAAGTTAGAGCAAAAGCCGACCAAAAAAAAAAAAATTCTTTCGTGTCGGACAAAATGTTCAATATCTCCGAAACGGTAAGAGATAGAGCAAATCTGAGCAAAAAACCGACCCAAAATCTCTCGTGTCTGACATATTGGTCAATATCTCCGAAACGGTAAGAGATCGAGCAAATCTGAGCAAAAAACCGACCCAAAAATCTCTCGTGTCGGACATATTGGTCAATATCTCCGAAACGGTAAGAGATCGAGCAAATCTGTAAATGCAGTTCGAAAGAGTATAAAAATACCTAAAAAACAAAAAAACTTTCAATGGACTCGGTTAAGAATTGTAAAAGTTAGAGCAAAAGCCGACCGTAAAAAAAAAAAAATTCTCTCGTGTCGGACAAAATGGTCAATATCTCCGAAACGGGGAAAGATAGAACAAATATGAGCAAAAAACCGACCCAAAATCTCTCGTGTCTGACATATTGGTCAATATCTCCGAAACGGTAAGAGATCGAGCAAATCTGTAAATGCAGTTCGAAAGAGTATAAAAATACCTAAAAAACAAAAAAACTTTCAATGGAATCGGTTAAGAATTGTAAAAGTTCGAGCAAAAGCCGAACAAAAAAAAAAAAAAATTCTCTCGTGTCGGACAAAATGGTCAATATCTCCGAAACGGTAAGAGATAGAGCAAATCTGAGCAAAAAACCGACCCAAAATCTCTCGTGTCTGACATATTGGTCAATATCTCCGAAACGGTAAGAGATCGAGCAACACTGTAAATGCAGTTCGAAAGAGTATAAAAGTACCTAAAAAACAAAAAAACTTTCAATGGAATCGGTTAAGAATTGTAAAAGTTCGAGCAAAAGCCGAACAAAAAAAAAAAAAAAAATTTCGTGTCGGACAAAATGGTCAATATCTCCGAAACGGTAAGAGATAGAGCAAATCTGAGCAAAAAACCGACCCAAAATCTCTCGTGTCGGACACATTGGTCAATATCTCCGAAACGGTAAGAGATCGAGCAAATCTGTAAATGCAGTTCGAAAGAGTATAAAAAAATACCTAAAAAACAAAAAAACTTTCAATGGAATCGGTTAAGAATTGTAAAAGTTCGAGCAAAAGCCGAACAAAAAAAAAAAAAATTTTCGTGTCGGACAAAATGGTCAATATCTCCGAAACGGTAAGAGATAGAGCAAATCTGAGCAAAAATCAGACCCAAAATTTCTCGTGCCGGACACATTGGTCAATATCTCCGAAAACGGTAAGAGATCGAGCAAATCTGTAAATGCAGTTCGAAAGAGTATAAAAATACCTAAAAAACAAAAAAAAAAACTTTCAATGGAATCGGTTAAGAATTGTAAAAGTTAGAGCAAAAGCCGACCAAAAAAAAAAAATAAAAAAAAAAAAAAATTTTTTTTTTTTTTTTTAAAAAAAAAAAAAAAAAAAAAAAAAAAAAAAAAAAAAAAAAAAAAAAAAATCTCTCGTGTCGGACAAAATGGTCAATATCTCCGAAACGGTAAGAGATCGAGCAAATCTGTAAATGCAGTTCGAAAGAGTATAAACAAACCAAAAAAAACAAAAAAACTTTCAATGGAATCGGTTAAGAATTGTAAAAGTTCGAGCAAAAGCCGAACAAAAAAAAAAAAAAAAAAAATTTCGTGTCGGACAAAATGGTCAATATCTCCGAAAACTGTAAGAGATAGAGCAAATCTGAGCAAAAAACCGACCCAAAATCTCTCAAAGTCGACACATTGGTCAATATCTCCGAAACGGTAAGAGATCGAGCAAATCTGTAAATGCAGTTCGAAAGAGTATAAAAATACCTAAAAAACAAAAAAACTTTCAATGGAATCGGTTAAGAATTGTAAAAGTTAGAGCAAAAGCCGACCAAAAAAAAAATCCATTTTTTTTTTTTTTTTTTTTTTTTTTTTTTTTTTTTTTTTTTTTTTTTTTTTTTTTTTTTAAAAAAAAAAATCTCTCGTGTCGGACAAAATGGTCAATATCTCCGAAACGGTAAGAGATCGAGCAAATCTGTAAATGCAGTTCGAAAGAGTATAAAAATACCTAAAAACAAAAAAACTTTCAATGGAATCGGTTAAGAATTGTAAAAATTAGAGCAAAAGCCGACCACAAAAAAAAAAAAAAAAAAAATTCGTGTCGGACAAAATGGTCAATATCTCCGAAACGGTAAGAGATAGAGCAAATCTGAGCAAAAACTGACCCAAAATCCCCGTGTCGGACATAAGAATAATATCTCCGAAACGGTAAGAGATAGAGCAAATCTGAGCAAAAAACCGACCCAAAATCTTCCGTGTCTGACATATTGGTCAATATCTCCGAAACGGTAAGAGATCGAGCAAATCTGTAAATGCAGTTCGAAAGAGTATAAAAATACCTAAAAAACAAAAAAACTTTCAATGGAATCGGTTAAGAATTGTAAAAATTAGAGCAAAAGCCGACCACAAAAAAAAAAAAAAAAATTCGTGTCGGACAAAATGGTCAATATCTCCGAAACGGTAAGAGATAGAGCAAATCTGAGCAAAAAACCGACCCAAAAATCTTCTCGTGTCTGACATATTGGTCAATATCTCCGAAACGGTAAGAGATCGAGCAAATCTGTAAATGCAGTTCGAAAGAGTATAAAAATACCTAAAAAACCAAAAAAACTTTCAATGGAATCGGTTAAGAATTGTAAAAGTTAGAGCAAAAGCCGACCAAAAAATTCTCTCGTGTCGGACAAAATGGTCAATATCTCCGAAACGGTAAGAGATAGAGCAAATCTGAGCAAAAAACCGACCCAAAATCTCTCGTGTCGAACACATTGGTCAATATCTGTGAAACGCGAAGAGATCGAGCAAATCTGTAAATGCAGTTCGAAAGAGTATAAAAATACCCAAAAAACAAAAAAACTTTCAATGGAATCGGTTAAGAATTGTAAAAAAGTTAGAGCAAAAGCCGACCAAAAAAAAAAAAAAATTTCGTGTCGGACAAAATGGTCAATATCTCCGAAACGGTAAGAGATAGAGCAAATCTGAGCAAAAATCCGACCCAAAATCTTCTCCTTGTCGGACATATTGGTCAATATCTCCGAAACGGTAAGAAATCGAGCAAGTCTGTAAATGCAGTTCGAAAGAGTATAAAAATACCTAAAAAACCAAAAAACTTTCAATGGAATCGGTTAAGAATTGTAAAAGTTAGAGCAAAAGCCGACCAAAAATTAAAACTTATCTCTCGTGTCGGACAAAATGGTCAATATCTCCGAAACGGTAAGAGATAGAGCAAATCTGAGCAAAAAACCGACCCAAAATCTCTCGTGTCGGACACATTGGTCAATATCTCCGAAACGGTAAGAGATCGAGCAAATCTGTAAATGCAGTTCGAAAGAGTATAAAAATACCTAAAAAACAAAAAAACTTTCAATGGAATCGGTTAAGAATTGTAAAAGTTCGAGCAAAAGCCGACCAAAAAAAAAAAAAAATTTCGTGTCGGACATATTGGTCAATATCTCCGAAACGGTAAGAGATAGAGCAAATCTGAGCAAAAAACCGACCCAAAATCTCTCGTGTCGGACATATTGGTCAATATCTCCGAAACGGTAAGAGATCGAGCAAATCTGTAAATGCAGTTCGAAAGAGTATAAAAATACCTAAAAAACAAAAAAAACTTTCAATGGAATCGGTTAAGAATTGTAAAAGTTCGAGCAAAAGCCGACCAAAAAAAAAAAGAAAATCTCTCGCGTCGGACAAAATGGTCAATATCTCCGAAACGGTAAGAGATAGAGCAAATCTGAGCAAAAAACCGACCCAAAATCTCTCGTGTCGGACATATTGATCAATATCTCCGAAACGGTAAGACATCGAGCAAATCTGTAAATGCAGTTCGAAAGAGTATAAAAATACCTAAAAAACAAAAAAACTTTCAATGGAATCGGTTAAGAATTGTAAAAGTTAGAGCAAAAGCCGACCACAAAAAAAAAAAAAAATTCAAAACAAATCAATCTCCAACAAACATACAAAACTATAAAACCTCGTGTCGGACAAAATGGTCAATATCTCCGAAACGGTAAGAGATAGAGCAAATCTGAGCAAAAAACCGACCCAAAATCTCTCGTGTCGGACATATTGGTCAATATCTCCGAAACGGTAAGAGATCGAGCAAATCTGTAAATGCAGTTCGAAAGAGTATAAAAATACCTAAAAAACAAAAAAACTTTCAATGGAATCGGTTAAGAATTGTAAAAGTTAGAGCAAAAGCCGACCAAAAAAAAAAAAAAAATCGTGTCGGACAAAATGGTCAATATCTCCGAAACGGTAAGAGATCGAGCAAATCTGTAAATGCAGTTCGAAAGAGTATAAAAATACCTAAAAAACAAAAAAACTTTCAATGGAATCGGTTAAGAATTGTAAAAGTTAGAGCAAAAGCCGACCAAAAAAAAAAAAAAAATTTTCGTGTCGGACAAAATGGTCAATATCTCCGAAACGGTAAGAGATAGAGCAAATCTGAGCAAAAAACCGACCCAAAATCTCTCGTGTCGGACATATTGGTCAATATCTCCGAAACGGTAAGAGATCGAGCAAATCTGTAAATGCAGTTCGAAAGAGTATAAAAATACCTAAAAAACAAAAAAACTTTCAATGGAATCGGTTAAGAATTGTAAAAGTTAGAGCAAAAGCCGACCAAAAAAAAAAAAAAAAAAATTTCGTGTCGGACAAAATGGTCAATATCTCCGAAACGGTAAGAGATAGAGCAAATCTGGAGCAAAAAACCGACCCAAAATCTCTCGTGTCGGACATATTGGTCAATATCTCCGAAACGGTAAGAGATCGAGCAAATCTGTAAATGCAGTTCGAAAGAGTATAAAAATACCTAAAAAACAAAAAAACTTTCAATGGAATCGGTTAAGAATTGTAAAAGTTAGAGCAAAAGCCGACCAAAAAAAAAAAAAAAAAAAATATCGTGTCGGACAAAATGGTCAATATCTCCGAAACGGTAAGAGATAGAGCAAATCTGAGCAAAAAACCGACCCAAAATCTCTCGTGTCGGACATATTGGTCAATATCTCCGAAACGGTAAGAGATCGAGCAAATCTGTAAATGCAGTTCGAAAGAGTATAAAAATACCTAAAAAACAAAAAAACTTTCAATGGAATCGGTTAAGAATTGTAAAAGTTAGAGCAAAAGCCGACCAAAAAAAAAAAAAAATAATCTCGTGTCGGACAAAATGGTCAATATCTCCGAAACGGTAAGAGATAGAGCAAATCTGAGCAAAAAACCGACCCAAAATCTCTCGTGTCGGACATATTGGTCAATATCTCCGAAACGGTAAGAGATCGAGCAAATCTGTAAATGCAGTTCGAAAGAGTATAAAAATACCTAAAAAACCAAAAAACTTTCAATGGAATCGGTTAAGAATTGTAAAAGTTAGAGCAAAAGCCGACCAAAAAAAAAAAAAAAAATCTCGTGTCGGACAAAATGGTCAATATCTCCGAAACGGTAAGAGATAGAGCAAATCTGAGCAAAAAACCGACCCAAAATCTCTCGTGTCGGACATATTGGTCAATATCTCCGAAACGGTAAGAGATCGAGCAAATCTGTAAATGCAGTTCGAAAGAGTATAAAAATACCTAAAAAACAAAAAAACTTTCAATGGAATCGGTTAAGAATTGTAAAAGTTAGAGCAAAAGCCGACCAAAAAAAAAAAAAAAAACTTCGTGTCGGACAAAATGGTCAATATCTCCGAAACGGTAAGAGATCGAGCAAATCTGAGCAAAAAACCGACCCAAAATCTCTCGTGTCGGACATATTGGTCAATATCTCCGAAACGGTAAGAGATCGAGCAAATCTGTAAATGCAGTTCGAAAGAGTATAAAAATACCTAAAAAACAAAAAAACTTTCAATGGAATCGGTTAAGAATTGTAAAAGTTAGAGCAAAAGCCGACCAAAAAAAAAAAAAAAAATTCGTGTCGGACAAAATGGTCAATATCTCCGAAACGGTAAGAGATAGAGCAAATCTGAGCAAAAAACTGACCCAAAATCTCTCGTGTCGGACACATTGGTCAATATCTCCGAAACGGTAAGAGATCGAGCAAATCTGTAAATGCAGTTCGAAAGAGTATAAAAATACCTAAAAAACAAAAAAACTTTCAATGGAATCGGTTAAGAATTGTAAAAGTTAGAGCAAAAGCCGACCAAAAAAAAAAAAAAATCTCTCGTGTCGGACAAAATGGTCAATATCTCCGAAACGGTAAGAGATAGAGCAAATCTGAGCAAAAAACCGACCCAAAATCTCTCGTGTCGGACATATTGGTCAATATGTCTGAAACGGTAAGAGATCGAGCAAATCTGTAAATGCAGTTCGAAAGAGTATAAAAATACCTAAAAAACAAAAAAACTTTCAATGGAATCGGTTAAGAATTGTAAAAGTTAGAGCAAAAGCCGACCAAAAAAAAAAAAAAAAAATTTCGTGTCGGACAAAATGGTCAATATCTCCGAAACGGTAAGAGATAGAGCAAATCTGAGCAAAAAACCGACCCAAAATCTCTCGTGTCGGACATATTGGTCAATATCTCCGAAACGGTAAGAGATCGAGCAAATCTGTAAATGCAGTTCGAAAGAGTATAAAAATACCTAAAAAACAAAAAAACTTTCAATGGAATCGGTTAAGAATTGTAAAAGTTAGAGCAAAAGCCGACCAAAAAAAAAAAAAAAATCTCTCGTGTCGGACAAAATGGTCAATATCTCCGAAACGGTAAGAGATAGAGCAAATCTGAGCAAAAAACCGACCCAAAATCTCTCGTGTCGGACACATTGGTCAATATCTCCGAAACGGTAAGAGATCGAGCAAATCTGTAAATGCAGTTCGAAAGAGTATAAAAATACCTAAAGAACAAAAAAACTTTCAATGGAATCGGTTTAGAATTGTAAAAGTTAGAGCAAAAGCCGACCAAAAAAAAAAAAAAAAAATATTTCGTGTCGGACAAAATGGTCAATATCTCCGAAACGGTAAGAGATAGAGCAAATCTGAGCAAAAAACCGACCCAAAATCTCTCGTGTCGGACATATTGGTCAATATCTCCGAAACGGTAAGAGATCGAGCAAATCTGTAAATGCAGTTCGAAAGAGTATAAAAATACCTAAAAAACAAAAAAACTTTCAATGGAATCGGTTAAGAATTGTAAAAGTTAGAGCAAAAGCCGACCAAAAAAAAAAAAAAAAATTCGTGTCGGACAAAATGGTCAATATCTCCGAAACGGTAAGAGATAGAGCAAATCTGAGCAAAAAACCGACCCAAAATCTCTCGTGTCGGACATATTGGTCAATATCTCCGAAACGGTAAGAGATCGAGCAAATCTGTAAATGCAGTTCGAAAGAGTATAAAAATACCTAAAAAACAAAAAAACTTTCAATGGAATCGGTTAAGAATTGTAAAAGTTAGAGCAAAAGCCGACCAAAAAAAAAAAAAAAATTTCGTGTCGGACAAAATGGTCAATATCTCCGAAACGGTAAGAGATAGAGCAAATCTGAGCAAAAAACCGACCCAAAATCTCTCGTGTCGGACATATTGGTCAATATCTCCGAAACGGTAAGAGATCGAGCAAATCTGTAAATGCAGTTCGAAAGAGTATAAAAATACCTAAAAAACAAAAAAACTTTCAATGGAATCGGTTAAGAATTGTAAAAGTTAGAGCAAAAGCCGACCAAAAAAAAAAAAAAAAAAAATTTCGTGTCGGACAAAATGGTCAATATCTCCGAAACGGTAAGAGATAGAGCAAATCTGAGCAAAAAACCGACCCAAAATCTCTCGTGTCGGACATATTGGTCAATATCTCCGAAACGGTAAGAGATCGAGCAAATCTGTAAATGCAGTTCGAAAGAGTATAAAAATACCTAAAAAACAAAAAAACTTTCAATGGAATCGGTTAAGAATTGTAAAAGTTAGAGCAAAAGCCGACCAAAAAAAAAAAAAAAAATTTCGTGCCGGACAAAATGGTCAATATCTCCGAAACGGTAAGAGATAGAGCAAATCTGAGCAAAAAACCGACCCAAAATCTCTCGTGTCGGACATATTGGTCAATATCTCCGAAACGGTAAGAGATCGAGCAAATCTGTAAATGCAGTTCGAAAGAGTATAAAAATACCTAAAAAACAAAAAAACTTTCAATGGAATCGGTTAAGAATTGTAAAAGTTAGAGCAAAAGCCGACCAAAAAAAAAAAAAAAAAATTCTCGTGTCGGACAAAATGGTCAATATCTCCGAAACGGTAAGAGATAGAGCAAATCTGAGCAAAAAACCGACCCAAAATCTCTCGTGTCGGACATATTGGTCAATATCTCCGAAACGGTAAGAGATCGAGCAAATCTGTAAATGCAGTTCGAAAGAGTATAAAAATACCTAAAAAACAAAAAAAACTTTCAATGGAATCGGTTAAGAATTGTAAAAGTTAGAGCAAAAGCCGACCAAAAAAAAAAAAAAAAATTTCGTGTCGGACAAAATGGTCAATATCTCCGAAACGGTAAGAGATAGAGCAAATCTGAGCAAAAAACCGACCCAAAATCTCTCGTGTCGGACATATTGGTCAATATCTCCGAAACGGTAAGAGATCGAGCAAATCTGTAAATGCAGTTCGAAAGAGTATAAAAATACCTAAAGAACAAAAAAACTTTCAATGGAATCGGTTAAGAATTGTAAAAGTTAGAGCAAAAGCCGACCAAAAAAAAAAAAAAAAATCTCTCGTGTCGGACAAAATGGTCAATATCTCCGAAACGGTAAGAGATAGAGCAAATCTGAGCAAAAAACCGACCCAAAATCTCTCGTGTCGGACATATTGGTCAATATCTCCGAAACGGTAAGAGATCGAGCAAATCTGTAAATGCAGTTCGAAAGAGTATAAAAATACCTAAAAAACAAAAAAACTTTCAATGGAATCGGTTAAGAATTGTAAAAGTTAGAGCAAAAGCCGACCAAAAAAAAAAAAAAAAAATTTCGTGTCGGACAAAATGGTCAATATCTCCGAAACGGTAAGAGATAGAGCAAATCTGAGCAAAAAACCGACCCAAAATCTCTCGTGTCGGACATATTGATCAATATCTCCGAAACGGTAAGAGATCGAGCAAATCTGTAAATGCAGTTCGAAAGAGTATAAAAATACCTAAAAAACAAAAAAACTTTCAATGGAATCGGTTAAGAATTGTAAAAGTTAGAGCAAAAGCCGACCAAAAAAAAAAAAAAAAATCTCGTGTCGGACAAAATGGTCAATATCTCCGAAACGGTAAGAGATAGAGCAAATCTGAGCAAAAAACCGACCCAAAATCTCTCGTGTCGGACACATTGGTCAATATCTCCGAAACGGTAAGAGATCGAGCAAATCTGTAAATGCAGTTCGAAAGAGTATAAAAATACCTAAAAAACAAAAAAACTTTCAATGGAATCGGTTAAGAATTGTAAAAGTTCGAGCAAAAGCCGACCAAAAAAAAAAAAAAAAAAAAATTTCGTGTCGGACAAAATGGTCAATATCTCCGAAACGGTAAGAGATAGAGCAAATCTGAGCAAAAAACCGACCCAAAATCTCTCGTGTCGGACATATTGATCAATATCTCCGAAACGGTAAGACATCGAGCAAATCTGTAAATGCAGTTCGAAAGAGTATAAAAATACCTAAAAAACAAAAAAACTTTCAATGGAATCGGTTAAGAATTGTAAAAGTTAGAGCAAAAGCCGACCAAAAAAAAAAAAAAAAAAATCTCTCGTGTCGGACAAAATGGTCAATATCTCCGAAACGGTAAGAGATAGAGCAAATCTGAGCAAAAAACCGACCCAAAATCTCTCGTGTCGGACATATTGGTCAATATCTCCGAAACGGTAAGAGATCGAGCAAATCTGTAAATGCAGTTCGAAAGAGTATAAAAATACCTAAAAAACAAAAAAACTTTCAATGGAATCGGTTAAGAATTGTAAAAGTTAGAGCAAAAGCCGACCAAAAAAAAAAAAAAATAATCTCGTGTCGGACAAAATGGTCAATATCTCCGAAACGGTAAGAGATAGAGCAAATCTGAGCAAAAAACCGACCCAAAATCTCTCGTGTCGGACATATTGGTCAATATCTCCGAAACGGTAAGAGATCGAGCAAATCTGTAAATGCAGTTCGAAAGAGTATAAAAATACCTAAAAAACAAAAAAACTTTCAATGGAATCGGTTAAGAATTGTAAAAGTTAGAGCAAAAGCCGACCAAAAAAAAAAAAAAATTCTCTCGTGTCGGACAAAATGGTCAATATCTCCGAAACGGTAAGAGATAGAGCAAATCTGAGCAAAAAACCGACCCAAAATCTCTCGTGTCGGACATATTGGTCAATATCTCCGAAACGGTAAGAGATCGAGCAAATCTGTAAATGCAGTTCGAAAGAGTATAAAAATACCTAAAAAACAAAAAAACTTTCAATGGAATCGGTTAAGAATTGTAAAAGTTAGAGCAAAAGCCGACCAAAAAAAAAAAAAAAATAATTCGTGCCGGACAAAATGGTCAATATCTCCGAAACGGTAAGAGATAGAGCAAATCTGAGCAAAAAACCGACCCAAAATCTCTCGTGTCGGACATATTGGTCAATATCTCCGAAACGGTAAGAGATCGAGCAAATCTGTAAATGCAGTTCGAAAGAGTATAAAAATACCTAAAAAACAAAAAAACTTTCAATGGAATCGGTTAAGAATTGTAAAAGTTAGAGCAAAAGCCGACCAAAAAAAAAAAAAAAATTTCGTGTCGGACAAAATGGTCAATATCTCCGAAACGGTAAGAGATAGAGCAAATCTGAGCAAAAAACCGACCCAAAATCTCTCGTGTCGGACATATTGGTCAATATCTCCGAAACGGTAAGAGATCGAGCAAATCTGTAAATGCAGTTCGAAAGAGTATAAAAATACCTAAAAAACAAAAAAACTTTCAATGGAATCGGTTAAGAATTGTAAAAGTTAGAGCAAAAGCCGACCAAAAAAAAAAAAAAAAAAAATTCTCGTGTCGGACAAAATGGTCAATATCTCCGAAACGGTAAGAGATAGAGCAAATCTGAGCAAAAAACCGACCCAAAATCTCTCGTGTCGGACATATTGGTCAATATCTCCGAAACGGTAAGAGATCGAGCAAATCTGTAAATGCAGTTCGAAAGAGTATAAAAATACCTAAAAAACAAAAAAACTTTCAATGGAATCGGTTAAGAATTGTAAAAGTTAGAGCAAAAGCCGACCAAAAAAAAAAAAAAAAAAAAATTTCGTGTCGGACAAAATGGTCAATATCTCCGAAACGGTAAGAGATAGAGCAAATCTGAGCAAAAAACCGACCCAAAATCTCTCGTGTCGGACATATTGGTCAATATCTCCGAAACGGTAAGAGATCGAGCAAATCTGTAAATGCAGTTCGAAAGAGTATAAAAATACCTAAAAAACAAAAAAACTTTCAATGGAATCGGTTAAGAATTGTAAAAGTTAGAGCAAAAGCCGACCAAAAAAAAAAAAAAAAAATTCTCGTGTCGGACAAAATGGTCAATATCTCCGAAACGGTAAGAGATAGAGCAAATCTGAGCAAAAAACCGACCCAAAATCTCTCGTGTCGGACACATTGGTCAATATCTCCGAAACGGTAAGAGATCGAGCAAATCTGTAAATGCAGTTCGAAAGAGTATAAAAATACCTAAAAAACAAAAAAACTTTCAATGGAATCGGTTAAGAATTGTAAAAGTTCGAGCAAAAGCCGACCAAAAAAAAAAAAAAAAAAATCTCTCGTGTCGGACAAAATGGTCAATATCTCCGAAACGGTAAGAGATAGAGCAAATCTGAGCAAAAAACCGACCCAAAATCTCTCGTGTCGGACATATTGGTCAATATCTCCGAAACGGTAAGAGATCGAGCAAATCTGTAAATGCAGTTCGAAAGAGTATAAAAATACCTAAAAAACAAAAAAACTTTCAATGGAATCGGTTAAGAATTGTAAAAGTTAGAGCAAAAGCCGACCAAAAAAAAAAAAAAAAAAAAATTCGTGTCGGACAAAATGGTCAATATCTCCGAAACGGTAAGAGATAGAGCAAATCTGAGCAAAAAACCGACCCAAAATCTCTCGTGTCGGACATATTGGTCAATATCTCCGAAACGGTAAGAGATCGAGCAAATCTGTAAATGCAGTTCGAAAGAGTATAAAAATACCTAAAAAACAAAAAAACTTTCAATGGAATCGGTTAAGAATTGTAAAAGTTAGAGCAAAAGCCGACCAAAAAAAAAAAAAAATTCTCTCGTGTCGGACAAAATGGTCAATATCTCCGAAACGGTAAGAGATAGAGCAAATCTGAGCAAAAAACCGACCCAAAATCTCTCGTGTCGGACATATTGGTCAATATCTCCGAAACGGTAAGAGATCGAGCAAATCTGTAAATGCAGTTCGAAAGAGTATAAAAATACCTAAAAAACAAAAAAACTTTCAATGGAATCGGTTAAGAATTGTAAAAGTTAGAGCAAAAGCCGACCAAAAAAAAAAAAAAAATAAAATTTCGTGTCGGACAAAATGGTCAATATCTCCGAAACGGTAAGAGATAGAGCAAATCTGAGCAAAAAACCGACCCAAAATCTCTCGTGTCGGACATATTGGTCAATATCTCCGAAACGGTAAGAGATCGAGCAAATCTGTAAATGCAGTTCGAAAGAGTATAAAAATACCTAAAAAACAAAAAAACTTTCAATGGAATCGGTTAAGAATTGTAAAAGTTAGAGCAAAAGCCGACCAAAAAAAAAAAAAAAAAAATTCTCTCGTGTCGGACAAAATGGTCAATATCTCCGAAACGGTAAGAGATAGAGCAAATCTGAGCAAAAAACCGACCCAAAATCTCTCGTGTCGGACATATTGGTCAATATCTCCGAAACGGTAAGAGATCGAGCAAATCTGTAAATGCAGTTCGAAAGAGTATAAAAATACCTAAAAAACAAAAAAACTTTCAATGGAATCGGTTAAGAATTGTAAAAGTTAGAGCAAAAGCCGACCAAAAAAAAAAAAAAAAAAATTCTCGTGTCGGACAAAATGGTCAATATCTCCGAAACGGTAAGAGATAGAGCAAATCTGAGCAAAAAACCGACCCAAAATCTCTCGTGTCGGACATATTGGTCAATATCTCCGAAACGGTAAGAGATCGAGCAAATCTGTAAATGCAGTTCGAAAGAGTATAAAAATACCTAAAAAACAAAAAAACTTTCAATGGAATCGGTTAAGAATTGTAAAAGTTCGAGCAAAAGCCGACCAAAAAAAAAAAAAAAAAAAATTCTCGTGTCGGACAAAATGGTCAATATCTCCGAAACGGTAAGAGATAGAGCAAATCTGAGCAAAAAACCGACCCAAAATCTCTCGTGTCGGACATATTGGTCAATATCTCCGAAACGGTAAGAGATCGAGCAAATCTGTAAATGCAGTTCGAAAGAGTATAAAAATACCTAAATAACAAAAAAAACTTTCAATGGAATCGGTTAAGAATTGTAAAAGTTAGAGCAAAAGCCGACCAACAAAAAAAAAAAAAAAATTTCGTGTCGGACAAAATGGTCAATATCTCCGAAACGGTAAGAGATAGAGGAAATCTGAGCAAAAAACCGACCCAAAATCTCTCGTGTCGGACATATTGGTCAATATCTCCGAAACGGTAAGAGATCGAGCAAATCTGTAAATGCAGTTCGAAAGAGTATAAAAATACCTAAAAAACAAAAAAACTTTCAATGGAATCGGTTAAGAATTGTAAAAGTTCGAGCAAAAGCCGACCAAAAAAAAAAAAAAAAAAATTTCGTGTCGGACAAAATGGTCAATATCTCCGAAACGGTAAGAGATAGAGCAAATCTGAGCAAAAAACCGACCCAAAATCTCTCGTGTCGGACATATTGGTCAATATCTCCGAAACGGTAAGAGATCGAGCAAATCTGTAAATGCAGTTCGAAAGAGTATAAAAATACCTAAAAAACAAAAAAACTTTCAATGGAATCGGTTAAGAATTGTAAAAGTTCGAGCAAAAGCCGACCAAAAAAAAAAAAAAAAAATTTCGTGTCGGACAAAATGGTCAATATCTCCGAAACGGTAAGAGATAGAGCAAATCTGAGCAAAAAACCGACCCAAAATCTCTCGTGTCGGACATATTGGTCAATATCTCCGAAACGGTAAGAGATCGAGCAAATCTGTAAATGCAGTTCGAAAGAGTATAAAAATACCTAAATAACAAAAAAACTTTCAATGGAATCGGTTAAGAATTGTAAAAGTTAGAGCAAAAGCCGACCAAAAAAAAAAAAAAAAATTTCGTGCAGGACAAAATGGTCAATATCTCCGAAACGGTAAGAGATAGAGGAAATCTGAGCAAAAAACCGACCCAAAATCTCTCGTGTCGGACACATTGGTCAATATCTCCGAAACGGTAAGAGATCGAGCAAATCTGTAAATGCAGTTCGAAAGAGTATAAAAATACCTAAAAAACAAAAAAACTTTCAATGGAATCGGTTAAGAAGATTAAGAGATTCAGTACTGGAGCGAGCGGGGGAAGAAGCACAGCCACGACTTAAAATGCCTTGCTTGCGCTGTCGCTTTGCTGTCGCTTGTGTGTGTGCGTCGTTGTGTATGTGTGTGCCTATGCGTAAAAGTACGAAGAACTGATCGGAAATTTTCGAACTGGGTGCAGGGAGTATTGTAGTCGGGTATGCTCGACTATAGCATTCTTACTTGTTATACCCTAACAGACGGTACAATGTGAACAATCTGAGAAGAAGCACAGCCACTACTTAGAACGCCTCGCTTGTGCTGTCGCTTGTGTGTGTGCGACTTTGTGTATGTGTGTATGTGTAAATGTACGAAGATGCGATCGGAATTTTCGACTTGTGTACGGGGAGTTTTGTTGTCGGGTTTACTCGACTATAGCATTCTATCTTGTTTGTTTTTAAAGATGTATTCAATAAACTCAATCAAAGTGTGTCTTTAGAGAGTTTATACAGTCTGACAAAACTTGGTCAAAATCGGGCCATTATATCATATAGTTGCCATGGGAACATTCGGATGAAAAATAGTTGTTGTATGAAAGACTTTCTGTTTGCACTAATATTACAAACTTAAAAATTGAGAGCTTGATTATACTTGATATAGTTTCCTATAATTCTATCAAAATCGGACCACATTATTATATAGCTCCCATAGGAACAATCAGACGACAAATCGAATTTTTGTGTAAAAAAGTTCGTTGTTAGGGTATATACATACTACATAGTAACTTCGGCTTGCCGAAGATAGCCGATCTTTCTTGTTTTGTGTTTTAAATGTACAACATTTTCAAACAAATAATAAAAACAAGAAAGAACGGCTGTCTTCGGTGTGCCGAGACTATATACCCTAGCAGCAAATAATTGTATACAAAACTTAATTATGTATGAAATTATAGGAAACTATTTGAAGTAGTTTGAATGAAATATTTGTATAAACAAAAAGATTGATATAGTAATATATTGACCAAATTTGGAGAGAGAGACTCTGTTTGGGAAAGTTTGGTAAGGATACATCTATAAACAAAAAAGTTTTTAAAAAATTGTTTTCGGCCAATCATTCCTATGGCAGCAGTATTTTCTAGCAGTCCGATCCGGCAGGTTCCGACATATGTATGTAAAAGATGGGTCTGTGCCAAGTTTTATCAGGATAGCTTTTAACTGAGAGACTGTTCGCATAGGAACAGACGGACAGACGGATATCGCTATATGGACTCGGCTATTCATGCTGATTCAGAATATATAACTTTGTTGAGTCGGAAACGTCTCCTTCTGTGCATTACACATTTCGAGGCAGTATAAAAATAACAATAATTAAGTGTGTATATAGAAATTATTTTAAAATGGAATATAGCATTAAGAGATCATTAATATTGTGTGGTGTTTTTTAAATTAATTTACTATAATTTTAAAAAGATATTTTAATAGATAAATGAATTAGTTGCAAAGTTATTTTAATACATGTCCGCGTTAAATGAAATTTGTTCTACCATCCTTAATTTTTTTTATATTGATTAATTCTGATATACTATTAAATTAACATTTCAAAATTTCCTCATAGAATTTATAGCACCTATGTATATTATGAATACTGAAAACGTTTCAGGCTTTATTACTTTGTATCGAGTGTTTGTTATTCTCGATCGGATTGAATAAGTCGGATATATGGATTATCGAATATGAAAAACAAACTTTCTAAAAATGATTAAGAATTTGAAAAATAATGTTGTTTTAACTAATTAAGATACCGTTTATATGGTCTCTAGAATTTTAGACAACTAAATTTGCTCAAAAAGTACACTTGCTGATCTGGTAGCAAAAGGCCGCTGGCTCTGGCTAGTGTTTTTGTTTGCACTGGACATGCCGCTGACTGGCAGGAATTTCATATTGCATTGTCTATATACAATACATGTATGTACATGTGAATATGAGTAAATATAAACAAAAATAGTGCGGAGTATTATATCTGGTATGGACACTCACCATATGGTATTTGTTATTGATAATAGTTACCTTTGGGTAAAAATAATGTTCAATATGCACGCGTAGAAACCGCAACACAGAAACAGAGGCAGAATGTAATTGAAATGAGCAACATACAAAACAAAACACAAAACTGACAGATGCATGCTCCCCAGAGAGGAATTGCGACTCAGACACTGAACGCTGAATGCCAAAGAGGGAGAGCGCAACTGACAGAGAGTGGGAGAGAATGAGTTTTGATTGTGGGAGCATTCGGTGACCAAATTTTATTCATATTCAGCGCGAGAGCCAGATCGTAACTGAAGCGGAGCGTAGCAGCTTCTCTCAGCGGCCAGTTTTGACAGTAGATGTTGGCGCGTTGGGATAGCAAGATAAAAGCAGATCTACGGAGAGCAATCAAAATAAAGAAAATAATAAAACTGTGGAAAACAAATGTTATTAGATAACAATGGACACACAACAGCAACAGCACCAAACGAGCAACAGCAACAAATGTGACAGCGACAAATGTCAAAAACTAAAGAGATTTGTAATCATTGCATTACTTATTACCATTGGCATTTTGAGCTGGCATTTCTACGGTGCGAATTTCTCATTACTGCCCACACCATATGGCATACGCTAACCACCCTGTGCTTTCATTCTACAGAGTATTTCCATAGCAAGCCGCTGCCCAAGGCACCCGACGATGTACTGGCTTTGTCTCAGGCGCTATTCGCCGAGGAATCCACGGCTAGTCCGTATCTCTTCAAGGTAAATCTGCAGGGAAGGACAACTTCTGGGGCACACGACGATCGGGCACCACAACCGTAAGTAACCGATGCAGTACACCTTTATAGATATAAAACTTATGAGGTTAACAGTTTGTTTGAGCTCCACAACGATTTGCTGGCCAAGGATGCCAACTCCACAACGGCGCTTCTGCAGCGACTCTTTAACAACTATGAGCTGGATGTGAGTGTGCCAGAACAGGTTACCGCCGAGCATGAGCAGGAGCAGTTGGAATTCCTTAGAGCTGTAATGAACACACGCGTCATGAAGCTCACAATGCGTTTTCTGGAGAAAAAGGGTAAGCTCCGAAGATCCTCTCCAAGCAATGGGCTACAGTTGGGCCCCGTTTAGACTGTACAGGTTTTCGGTAGAATCTGGAACGTAGACCTAGAATGAGACTCTCCGACTGTGTTTGGCCTCTACTTTCTACAGCCACCATATAGCTAAACTGATTAGATATAGAAACAAGAAAGAAAGGCTATCTTCGGAGTGCTGAAGCTATGTACCCTAGCAGCAATGTTTTTTTACAAGTCTAAATTTTCGTCTGATTGCTCCTGTTTGGTTCGATTTTGATACAAATTATAGGAAACTATTTAAGTACTCTCACTTAGTTTCAATGTAATACAAAAAGTTTTTCATACAAAAACTCATTTTTCACCCGATCATATTGCAGATTTGGTCAGATTGTATAAACCTTCATAAACAAAAAAAATGTTGATCATATAAAAACATGGTTGTCGACCAATCATTCCTATGGCAGCTATACGTTATAGTGGTCCGATCCGGCCGGTTCCGACATACTATACTGTGCTGCCTACAGAAAAAGAAGGGTCTGTGCCAAGTTTCATTACGATAGCTTTAAAACTGAGAGACTAGTTCGCATAGGAACAGACGGACAGACGGATATCGCTATATAGACTCGGCTATTCATGCTGATTCAGAATATATATACTTTGTTGAGTGGGAAACGTCTACTTCAGTCCATTACACATTACGAGACAAAACTATAATACCCTCGGCTAGGGTATAAATATAGTTTGATACGAGTGTAGAGCTGCTAAAGTGTTCAACCGAATATAAAGATTTATATTTCAATACCAAGTATGACTCGTTCCTATTCCTAACAATTTGGTTGAAAATGTTACACAGAAATTACATACTAGATTGATAAGTGTACAATGAAAGTTGCACAAACATGGAGGAAGCCTCGTATATCCCGAGTTATGGGCAACACACGTTTTCGAGGAACTTTTTACACTATGGGTAAACAAATTTACGTGTATAATAACAAATATGTAAGATACGACCCATTATTTTTACATAGACTCGATCAAAAATAAATGAGTCCCTTAAGGAAATCCTAGTTTCTAACCAAACATAGAGCATGGTTTTTATGGTTTCTACAAATTTAATTTTAATTATGCTTAAAAATTGTTGAGTTTGCTTAGTTTTTAAAATTCTGTTCCTAAGTTAAAGGAGAGTATGTTGGGCAGGTACCATGTCAATTCGTCAGTGAATGCAATATCTTAACCCTGTAGCCATAACTACGGAAACTACCTTATATCATTTGGGTCAGTCTCTGCTTATTTTTATACTGTCCTCCACAATTTTTTACGTGTACTTTAAGTAGTCAAAACATGTAAGTGTGTCTATAAAATCACCTAATTAATTAAAGGGCTTGCTAACGACGACTACGATGATCAGCTAAGGTTACTTCGTGATCTTTGGTTCACGCCATATTCCCGAGGAAAGGACATTGTGGGCAGCTCCAGTTTCGAGCACGTTTTTATGGCGGAACTTCGTGATCAAAAGGTACTTGGTCTGCATAATTGGCTCTACTTTGCCGAGCAGGAGCAGCAAGGACACGTGGACTACAGGGGCTGGCTGAAACGCGTTGACACGGGCAGGGTGTGTAAAAGCAGTATAACAATATATTAACAGAATTAATAATCAATTTTCCTTGCAGTACAATCAATTTGCGTTGACTTTTCGGATGACCTTCGATGGTAAACAAAAGCAGTACAATGGGTTTTTGGTGGGCACGTCGCCAGAGCTGGATATGAGCCTGTACACGGTATGCTTCTTAGCTACACCCGACAAGGAGCCTTGTGAAATTCAGCTGGGTTCGGCCAAGATGTCGATTGTGTCTCATGTCTGGAACTGGAACGGTCAGCGACTGATAGCAAGTGCTTATGTCGATATTAACTAAAGCACTTTAGAAAAAACCCAGCCATCTCAGCACAGCAAATGCAATTGCTTTTGCAAATTCTAATCATTTTTTCTACCAAATAATTGACTTTACATTGCATTATTCGGTTTAGATACTATTTAAGAATTCTTGTATTTAAGAAAGTGGGTTTCTCAGCCGTCCATAGATTCAGTGCATGTTTTTGTTAAAGTGTAAGCTGGTATTGGCGTGACTATTTAATTCTTTATGAGTATTATGGGCTGGAGACTAAAGTGCGTGCCAGCGTCAATATCCAGGCCTTCCAGCCAATAACTAAGTTGAGTTGTTTAACCCAGGGACCGTAACGGTTTGGAGTAAAATACAAAAAATGCTAACATCAATATTTTCCTATATTACAAAAAATAACGAAGAAATACTGAAATCAGTATTTTCTTATTCTCAGTATTTCCTAAGTGACTTCTAATAAAGTACTGATTTCGGTATATTTGACATATAGGAAATTACTATGTTGCCATTTTTTTTTTTTAATTTTTACTTCTATGAAAATACTGCATTTGGGTTTTTATACACTAGCAGATGGTAGTACAATTTTATCTCGAAATGTGTAATGGACAGAGGGAGACGTTTCCGACCCAACAAAGTATATATATTTTGAATCAGCATAAATAGCGAAGTCGATATAGCGATGTCCGTCTGTCCGTCTGATTCTATGCGAACTAGTCTCTCAGTTTTAAGGCTATCGTAATGAAAATTGGTATAGACAATCCTTTGCTGCAGGCAATTCATATGTCGGAACAGGCCGGATGGGTTCTATAACATATAGCTACCATAGGAATGATCGGTCGACTATGTTTTTGTATGAAAACCTTTTTTTGTTTATGAATATATCCTTTCCAAACTTACACAAACCAAGTCTCTAGAGAGTTTATACAATCTGACCAAATTTTGTCAAAATCGGACCACTATAGCACATAGCTGCCATAGGATCGGGTGAAAAATTAGTTTTTGTATAAAAAACTTTCTGTAATACATTTAAACTAAGTGAGAGTTTTATAATACTTCAATGGTTTCCTATAATTTTTATCAAAATCGAACCACGTAGGAGCAATCAGGGTATATAGCTTCGGCACTCCGAAGACAGCCGTTCTTTCTTGTTTTTTAAATTATTTGGAATTTATCGCATTTGAAATATACTAATAAGGTACTAAATACAAGTTATAAAATATTTTTGTTTCACGAGAAATAAATGTTATTTTTAGGCAAAATTTGAACCTCTAAAAATAATCGTTATTTTTTGTCGAAATGGTATAACTTTATTTCCAGAACATAAAAATTTTATTAATTAATTAAATCTCAAAAATAAGCTTTATTATTGAGCTTTTCTGTATAAATTGAAACCCTTAAAATAATTGCAGCATGGATAGACAACAAGGATGCTTCGGGTGTAGTGCCATTTCATGTATCAGTTCTCTTTAATTAAGATTTGTTTCTTTTAAAAACTTGTAAGTAATCATTATTTACGGTCCCTGGTCTTGACAGCTTTGCACGGGGCTGAGATGTTTGCTGTTATACTATCAGTCATATATTCAGGGGTTTATTAGTTTTAACGTTATTGTTTATGGATTGTTTGCGACCTCTAATGACGTACTTGACATTGAAAATACATGCTTAATACAAGCGATAAAGGCTTTTGTAATTAGAACAAAAATAGGGTGCAATTTATAGTTTTCGCCAGACATTAAAAAGAATCATTTATTACGATTATATTGTAACGTACTTTCATTACAACATCGAGAACTTTTGTAAGGTATTTCCAATGCCAAAATTGTCCATATCAATATAATATTGCTTGTTAAATTAATTAATAAATTAATATAATCGATATTTTACCTCAATATACATATTACATACCTTTGTATATTTAGTTAGTTAGCTAATAACAAGTGTATCAAATTTATTCGAACTAACAAACTATAAATAATAAACTGTAGTGAAATTTATTCAAAAAAGGCTTAACTAATTTAAGTATTTTTAATTTTTACTCATTTTTATACCCTAGCAGAAGGTATTATATTTTGACTAGAAATATGTAATGGACTGAAGGAGACGTTACTGACCCAACAAAGTATATATATTCTGAATCAGCATCAAAAGCCGAGTCGATATAACGATGTCAGTCTGTCCGTCCGTCTGTACGTCTGTTTCTATGCAAACTAGTCTCTCAGATTGAGAGCTATCGTGATGAAACTTGGCACAGACCCATATTTTTCCTGCAGGCAATACATACATATGTCGGAACCGGACGGACCGGACCACTATACCATATAGCTGCCATACGTATGATCGGTCGACAACTATGTTTTAGTATGAAAAACTTTTTTGTTTATAAATGTATCGTCACCAAACTTTTCCAAACAGAGTGTCAGGCAAAAAAGGGCGATCTCTCTCTCGCTCTCTTTCTGTCTCTCTCTCTCTCTTTCTGTCTTTCTCTCTCGCTCTCTCTGACTCTCTCGCTCTCTATCTATCTCTCTATCTATATCTATCTCTCTCTCTATCTCTATCGCTCTATCTATCTCTATCTCTCTCGCTCTCTCTCTCTCTCTCTCTTTCTCTCTCTTTCGCATACATACACAAAATAAGCTATTGCTTTTCACAAAGTATACCTCCAAAATGATAAATTGTAGTGGACTCCCTTGAATTCTTGAGAATCGCAGAGCAGGGTGATCAAAATTAGAAAACTATGTTTTGTATGAATAACTTTGTTGTTTATAAAGATATCCTTACCAAACTTATCCAAATCGAGTCTCTAAAGAGTTTTTACAGTCTGACCAAATTTGATCAGGTCATTTGACCGGGTCACTATATCATATAGCTGCCATAGGATCGGGCAAAAAATGCAAATCTAACCACTATTTTGCTATATCAAACTTTTTGTTTATGCAAATATTTCATCCAAACTAAGTGAGAGTTTTCTTATACTTCAAATAGTTTCCTATAATTTCATGAAAATCGGATCACATGGTTCCCATAGAAGCAATAAGACAAAAATTAAGTTTTGTATAAAAATTAATTCCTAGTAAGGTATATAGTTTCGGCACTCCGAAGATAGCCGACCTTTCTTGTTTATATTTTAAATGAATGTGTACATACTCTCGTATACATGCGCGGTACACATACAAGCGGCAGCGCAAGCGAGCAGAGCTGCTTCTTTCTGCTCCATAGTATTGAAAATAGTTACTTGAAAAACGTAGGCGCTTATTATCGCTCTTCCCGAGGAGTTGTGTGCTTGTCAGTTTGTTTGATCTCCACTACGATTAGCTGGCCAAGGAGCTCTTCGACTCCTAACAAATATGACCTGGATGGGAGTGTGCCGCAGCAGCTGGAATTTCTGCGATCTGTAATGAACACACAATGGATTTTCTAGAGAAAAATGGTAAGCTCCGAAGTTGCTATGGACACCGTACCTCTTATATCCCGTGTTAGATGCACGTATATGAGAAAATATGTACATAAGTATAAGAATACTGTTCATTATAGTTTATACATAGGTCATCCGTCTCCCAACGATTTCTACGAGCTCTACAAAAATGTGAAATGGGTTTACTTTTTAAAATTCTGTTCCTTAAGGAAAGAGAGTATGATGTATAGGTATTTTGTAACCCTTTCTAAAACCGGTAACAGGTAGAAAAATGCATCTCCTATCCTATGCAGTACATATATTCTTGATCAAGAGATCAAGATCTTAGAGAAGTTCATTTAAACTTGTTAATTACTTGTTATTTCTTTTGAGACTATAAACCAATTACATATGTATGTGCTAGTACATATTTAACTCAAAACTTCTTATATTATCAGAATTAATTACTAAGTACTCAATACAAAAGTGTGCCTATAAAACTATCTACCTGTTCAAAGTATTTGTTAAAGGCAACTACGAAGATCAGCTAAGTTTACTTCATATTCTTTGGTTCTCACAAAGTTTTCGGGGCAGCTTATTTTTGGACGACGGATTCATGGCAGACCTTCGGAAACAAAGTTTGCATAATTGGCTTTACTTTGCCGAGCAGGAGCAGCAAGGACACGTGAACTACATGGGCTGGCTGAAACGCGTTGACACAGCCAGGGTACAGATAGTACAACAATACTTAAGCAGAATTAATAATCAATTTTCCTTGCAGTACAATTAGTTGCGATTACTGTTCGGATGAGCTTCGATGGCAAACAAAAGCCTTACAATGGGTTTAAACTAATAATTTTTCCTTATCGAAATAATTGACTTTTAAGCATTCTTGTATTTAGAAAAGTGGTTTACTCAGTGTACCATCTTACAGTTGTCCATAGATTGAGTGCATGTTGTTGCTAAAGTGATAACTTGTATTTATGTGACTATTTAATTCAGTATGAGTATTATGGGCTGGAGCTAAAGTGCGTGCCAGCGTCAATTTCTAGGCCTGTCAGTCAAGGACTCACTTCCAGCCAACAACTCAGTTGAGTTGTTTTGACAGCCTTGCACGAGATTAAGACGTTTGCTGTTATATCAGTCGGTTGTTTATTAGTTTTAACGTTTATGTTTATGGATTGTTTGCAGAAATGTTTTGTGACCTCTAATGGCGCACTTGACATTGAAAGTAGATGCGTAATACAAGCGATAAAGGTTTTCGTAATAGAACAACATGAATATTCAGCTTGTGTTTTTGCCAGCACTAGATAAGTATCATTTATTAAGATATTGTTGTCACGAACTTTTATAATAACGTCGAGATGTTTTCAATACCGAAATTGTCCTTATCAATAAAATTCTGTTTCCCAAATTAATATAATCGATTTGACTCAATTTAATGCTATATACGTTAATTAATATACACACCTTTGAATATTATAAATCTTAGTTGAATATTGTAGTTCAACAATTGTATCAAATTTATTCGAACTAACTAATCATAATTAATAATATTTTAAATTTTCGACAGATCCTTTCAATGGCAGCTTTGTATATGTTAAAGTACTGCGATCTGGCTGGTTCCAACAGTACATATGTTGGCCTGCAACAAAAAGAAGGATCTGTGTCAAGTTTCATCACGATAGCTCTAAGACATCGCTATATCCACTCGGCTAGTCAAGCTGATCAAAAATATATATACTTTGTGAGGTCGAAAACTTCTCCTTCAATGCATCACACACTTCGTGTCAGTCAGAGTTTGAAAATTTCCTGCAGTAAAATCTTATTTCATCAATTAATGTAAATTACCCCATTCAAAACTTATCCATTGGCCGACCCCGTTATCCCATTTATAGCATTAGGTATTGATACTACAAACTTGGTTAGTTGAAGTAATTATCTTTGAGTTTATATTGCATTTAAAATTTGTTAACTTACAAAATGTTAATATTAAATATCATTTATTTGTAAAAGCCAATCCGAAACATATGAGTAGAATAATGATGGAAGTCCCCCTAATGGAGTATGTTGGACTAGCGAGTGGAAAACTTGTGCTTACAACTACAATGGACGATAGTCACGCTCAATGGTCACCGTTTCGTTGGCAATGACATATTGATCCTGCTCCTGCGGCCGTTCAATGATCCCCTTGGCATCCTCCATCTGCTGCACCACAGCCGGTGCACTGGCTCTGCGCACGGTGACAATAGTTGTGTGCGCTGGCGACAGGCTAGCCTCGGAGTCCGCTTCCTGCAGCACAAATGTTTCACTTAAATCGGCACAGGACTCGTCTTCAAAATTGGAGGCGTCGCTGGAGCGCATCAGACTGGGACTGCTTATGCCGAACTCCAACTGGAACGGATCAATTGGCGTGAGGTCGGTTGACTCGGGACTCCAGCTACTTCTTGCCGGCGGCTGGCGCGGCAGACTGTTGTGGCAGAGCGGATCGGGTGCCGCCGAGGGATCCAGTTGGAGCTGCTGGCCCCAAAGTTCCGCTGCTCGGGCGCGATTGAGTGCGGCTCGCTGCTGAGACGGGCACGGCAGCGGTTGCTGCAGCTGGGCCAGCGGCTGTTGCTGTTGCTGTTGGGGGCGCTGCAATTGTCGGCGTCGTCGTCGGCGGTGACGATCGATTGTACTCCGCTGCAACTCCTGCTGTTGGCTGATACTGTGGCTGTGACTGGTTGGCTGTGGCAGCGTCTGGCGTGGCATCATACTGGTATCCGGACTGTGCATAATCGGCGGCACTGTAGTCGTAGCCGGCGTTGGCATCATAGCCGTACTGCTGAGCATCGTATGGTTGCTGGGCGTAGGCGCTGGGATCGTAGGCGCTAGCATCATATTGCTGCTGATCGTAGGCGCTGTAGTCAGTGTTGTAGGCGGCCAGATTAGCGCTGCCGGCATTGGAGACGCCGGCATCGCCGAGCTGCTGCTGTTGTTGCTGTGGTTGTTGCTGTTGCTGCGGCTGCGGCTGCTGCTGCCTGGGTTGCTGCTGCTCTGGCTCGGCATTGCTGTAGCGTCGATTGAGCTGCGCTTGTTGCTGCTCCGACTGCTCGCGTTCTCGCTCACGTTTCTCACGTTGTTCTCGCAGCTGCTGTAGTTCCCGATCCCGCTCCTCACGTTCCCGTTCGCGTTGTCGCTCACGTTGTTGCTCCAGCTCCTGCTGCTGTTGCTGTTGCTGCTGTTGCTTTTCGCCCATGCCAAGGTTGTCCTTGAGATTTTCGTCATCGTTATCGTTGAGTCCATAACTGTGGCTGCTGTCTGACAGGATGTTGGCGTTGCCATTACTGACGCTGCTCTTGCGCGCTGCTGCAGCTGTGCCAGCAATTGTGTTGCTGTTGCCGTTGGCGACGCCGCTGCTGCTGTCGACTGCAGGTGCTCCTGCTGCTGCTGTTGCTGCTGCTGCTGCTGGTGTTGCCTCATAGCCGTAGGAGCTGCTTGGCTTACTGTAGTCGTCGTCAACGTTGGTGTGTAGTTGTGGGGTGCTTTGTATGGGTTCAATTGTTGTGCCATATGTGGACGGCTGGTAGTCGTATGCGGCTGTAGTCACAGAAATTTTGATTAGTGTTGCAAGCCAATTCAATGGAAGGACATTGTGTTATGTTGTGTAAGTATGCTCAGTTAAATGTATATGTATTTGTAAATGTAGCTGAAAACCTAAGCTGTAACTGCAGCAAATTTTCCCTTAAACGGTAGCTCAGCATCCAAATCGCTGGCAGCAATTGGTGGCGTCACCAGGGGCCCGGGACCTGCTTCAAACGCTATGAGTCGAGATGAAGGCAATTAGATGCAAGCATAAATTGTGTATGACATTGTTATGTGTAGGGGTACATATGTACTCGTGTGTATGTATGTATATGCTGATGGGCTCTATGGAGGTCGGAGTTCAAGATTTACCTTTGCCTGCGCCTAAGCTAGTATAATCATGCGGTGTGGTATCTAATTTACTCATATGCTCTTCATTGCTTAACATGCGATTAGACAAATACTCTAGATTCGATTGTAAAGCAGATATTTCCTCTCTAAGGCGACAATTCGAATATATATAAAAGTCAGAAGAAAGAAAGGGTTAGATAGAGAGAGAGAGAGAGAGAGAGAGAGAGAGAGAAAGAGAGAGATAAAGAAAGAAAAGAAAATACATATTAGTCAAATACAAGCTCTCCATTCATAATTACCTGTAATGGCTCTAATTTGTGCATTATAGGTGAGAAAATACGATCATCGTTTGTTGTTGTCTCTTCAGAGCTATTCTCATTAACGCTATTGCCATTGTGAACTAATTGTGACTTGTATTTTGACCAAATATGCCTGAGACGCGCCATTAGCTGTTCATTTGTTGCACGTAGTTGTTGCTTGTCTTCACTATGAAAATCAACAAATTCAGAAATTATGATTAAAATATGCACGAAATCAATAGAAATAAATATATAATATAATCATTTTACAGCCATCTTAGAAAATTATTAGACAGTTTTTAAAATTATGACCCCATTGCATCTAGGCTGCTTTTTCATTGTATCAAGTGGATTCATCTATAATCATATACTCGTATATAAAAGAGTTCTTCCTGACTGATTGCTTCATTCATAAGCAACGCACAGACCAAGCCGTAAAAGCTAGAACGCTGTAATTTTTATAGTAGCTTCCACACACAACCTTGGAAGATCCCGGTAAACTGTTATGTGTAACTTTCTGGTTTACCAACCAATCGGCTTCAAAGGCGAAAGTTTAATTTTAGTCCAATCAGCTTCAAATTCATTTTCAAAGCTTTTCACTTAAAATACGTGTCTCACCGATTTTGGAAAATCCATCCACAAGTTTGGAAAATCAGTGAAAAGCTCTGGCATTCAAAATTTTTATATTTTATGCGATTGTCTTTAAACTTATTTGCAAGTTTCTACACAAACATAAGTGCTCAAAGATTTTAGAAAATCTACCTCCACTTTCGGGAAATTCGCGAAAAACTATTGTATTATGCATACTTTTTTGTATATCGTCAAATTGGCTTCCAGCCCATTTTTATAGCTCTTTACATTAAATAATTCACAAATTTCCAATATATACTATCATTCGCGAAGGTAAATGTTATGCAGTATTTATGCTTAGCGTAATCATAAATTGGAGCATAAGTTGGAGACCTTTACATGGAAGCTTTGCTCATTACGCATTAATAATACATTACTTTCAATAAACTCAAAATCTCTTACTCATAATCTGTGAATATGAACATCAATTCTTAGTGTTCAATGTAAATTTAATGTAATTTTCAGAAAATGTATACGTATAGCACATAATATCAGAGCGACAGACTTCTAAGTATTTAGTTTAATTATATTTGTTAATTATTTATCATGATTCAACGGCCCGTCATGTGAAATATCACGTTAAGGGTTAATTAGTTAATTATCATTCCTAAGATAGAAATTGATTGGATATTAGGGACTCCCTTAGCCGATTTCTCATGAAAATATTATAGAATAGAATCTCGACGATTTCAACATCTTGTATTTAAATAAACAACACTAGATATTGGTATTATTACTGCAACATTTGTTCTAATCATTCACCATATGAGTACATTGCAAGAAATAAATAAAATAAATTATGTTGAGTTGGAGTACGTCTCTCCCACAGTAGAATGGAAACAACAAGTCCGATTATACTGTATGAGTAACTAGTTTCTAAGTTTTTTAACAAAATAAAACATATTTGATATTTTGTGAGAAATGGAAACTAAATGGGAATTTCGTTTGAAATGGTATTTCATGTGGTGTTTTTGGGATATTAACATTATCAAAGTTTGGTGGCCTGCTCCTGTTCATCGTCATCATCAAGCACATCTTCAAATTGGGCCAGTTGCTCATCAATCTCCGCTAATTCTGGTGCGGTGTCCTTCACAAAAGTCTCGTTCAGGGCATTCGCCATTTCGTCCAGTTCCTTGACAAATGTCTCATTCAATACACTGACTTTTGGCTTTGACTGTTTGGGCACCAGGCGCACATTCACATCTACTTTGACTGGTGGGCGTGGCTTCTTGTGGCAGCCATCGCGCTGCAACAGTTGCTCAAAGTATAGCTTGGGCTTGATGCTGGCGCTGAGTGCATTGCTGTTGCGACCTTTGCATGTTGTTGCTGCTGTCGCTGTCGCTGTTGCTGTTGTCTCAGCATCCACCGTCAAATGCGATGTTTGACATGGGGGCTGACAGCTATTGGCACTGCTAATGGTCTGATTCAAAACCAGATGCTGTTGCAGCCAAGGCAACAGCTCCGTTTTGCATGGATGACAGCAGGCTGAGACCTGTGCTGCCGGTGTTGTCGTTGTTGTCGCGGTTGTTGGTGCAGTGCGATAATGTTGCTGGTGGTGTTCGTGGTGCGTGTCTAGGGTGAATTCATGCGCGTGACAATGCATGCTCTTGCTGTGTGTGGTTTGTGTACGCGCTGCTGTTGGTTGCTTGCCGCTGCGACAGCGTGTGTTGCTGCTGCTGTTGATGTTGCTGTTGCTGCAACATGCGGCGCTTATTTCACTGTTGCTATTGCTGCTGCTGCTGCGTTGTCGCATTGTCGGCGTTGTATAAACGTGTTCATGCTCGTGCTTGTGTCTCATAAAACTGGGACAAAAACATTTCGGCTTGGCGCCCATTGCGTTTGATGTTGTTGTTGCTGCTGCTGCTGTTGTTGTCTCCATATTGCTGTTGTTATGCGCTCTATGCTTCTTGTAGCTTGTCAGTTTTGGTAATGGTGGCATTTTGGCCAGTTCCTGGGACAAGCGCTCATTGCTTTTGATTATGTTCTGCAGTATTTCATCACTATTGTCAACAACATCCACAACAGCAACATGCTTAACCATGGGCATACTAACATCTGGAATTTCCAATTCAGGCAGCAAAGTGTACTCGTTTGCGCTTTCGTTTAGTGTTGTTGTTGTTGTTGCTGCCGTTGTTGTTGCTGTTGTCGCAGTTGTTGTTATTGGCATCGTTCGTATGACCAAAGGTGCGCTTATTGTTGTTGATGACGTGGCTGCTGCAATTGTTGTTGATGTTGTTACTGCTGTTGCTGTTGTTGTTGTTGTTGGCACCGCATAATCGCACACTGGTTCTAGATAGTTTAACGAATTGCAGGGTGACGCAGGCAGGCAGCACAAAAGAAGTTTGGAGAAGTACAGCGTGTTAATCCAGTGTCAAGCTCTGGTAGATGTTGTTTTGTGGATTACGGGAACAAATCTCAAAATAAAATAAATTGCACTGCGTGTGGGCCAAATGTGTTGAACGTTTTCTATTGGTTGGCCATGAATTTCATATTGCGTTGTGGATAATTTCATAATCTTATTATAAATGGCATGTAGTGCTTAGTATATACTATATGATATCATGCTTTTATAGTTCTCTGTGATAGAAAGGTGATATCATTTCAAGCTTAAACTGAAATAATTCATATTCACAATACTCAGGCTAGCATTTCAGAAGAAACCCGAAACATTCGCCTAAATAGCAACCGAGTTCCTTGAGGACAAATCAACTAAGGATTACTTAACATAACTCGAACGACTTCAAAATAAAATTCAGCCTAGAAATTGCTGTATTGCTTGAGTTATATGAGTTTTGTGCCTTAGAAACATTAAGATGGTATGAAAATGCTTGTAATAATTACTTGTGCTTATAAGTTGTATCCTCTAATTTGCCGGTTAGGGTTTTACACTCGCCCGTCAGTTTATCCATGAGTTGCTTCTGAGACGTTATCATTTCTTCGAGCTCATTAACCGTTTCCGCTACAGAAAGTAGACAGAAACACAAATTGTTGTGGGTTATTAGTGGATAGGTGCGGATATAAATAGCATTATGGAAAGGCAACGCGCTACAGGACAAACTCATGGATAAACTATTGACGTTCTTTTGATCGAATTATGATTCAAAGGATTTCGAATTCAAGATGACTGCTTTCGGAGTGTTCAAATTTTATATATGTATGTATGTTTATTTTCAAGTCGCACATTCTGGACACGCACACAATATGAAAATCAATAGCTTAACCAGAGTTTATAGAATGTGATAGTTGAGAATTAAGTGCGCTAGAAAAGTTAAGTTAGTTGAAAAACTTTCTAAAATAATTGCGTTAGAAGTGTGTGTGTTAAAAAGATTGCTGTTGCATAAGGCCAGGACGAAACTACAACATACCATGCTTATCCTGCATCTCTGAAATGCGTTTGTCCAAATCCTTTTTGGTGGGTCGTATTTCGTTCTTTAGCTCACCATAGGCCAGCTGAAAATCCAAATGAAATACTTAAGAATTGATTTCCATAATGGTTACATGGTAAATGGTTACGCACCTCCTTCTCCAGATTTGCTATATCGTCGTTCAGCCGTAAAACTTCCCGCTTAGAGTGCAGCAGATCAGCATCCCCACGATCCAGGCGCTGACGCAGCGAGTTGATCTCCGCCGTGAGTCGAGACGCTTCCGTTTTGGACTCACGTGCCGCACGGTCCAGCTGCAGACGCAGGGAGGTAATCTCCTGCTCCAGGGATTGCTTCTCTGCGTTAACCTGCGCCATGTCCGCAAGGAAAGTGGTGCGATTGCCACGCAATTCCAGCTTGAGCTCTTCGATTTGCGAGTTGCGATTGGCCACATCGCGCTTGAGATCAGTCTCGTACCGCTTCTGTCGTTCCAGCTCCAGCTGCAGCTTGGTCACCTGCTCCCACTGGCTGCTCAGATCACCGCCCAGCTGATCCACCTGGCTATTATAGCGTCGCTCGGCATTCGCCCGCTCATCGGACAAGCGTCGTGCCATCTCATGCTGCAGCTCCCGCACTCGCTCGTGCTGCCTATCCAGCTCATCCCGAAGGTGCCGTACCTCCAGCTAAAATGTTCATAGAATTCTGATTCTTATAATTCAATTCAATTCCTTAACTATAACGTATTTGATAACAATGGCGGATGATAAATAGTATTTACATTTAAGGTTCAGACTTAATAACTTTACATCTATGTATGTACTATTATATGTGTGCTTGCTGTGGTTAATGATACGTAAGATGTGTGATGTGTGTAAAGAAACTAAAACTACTTACAACGACTTAACACCTAATTTAATTAACGTGGGAATATGTATCGTAGAATAGCAACATCTTTCATTGAAGTTACTGGCGAGCACGGTGAGGCTGTCAATGATCATATCAATTTTTTTTTTTGTTTTTTTTTTCAAAACCTTATTTTGGATCACTTGAAGCTTATATACATGACACCTCGCTGTGTCGGATCAAACAGGGTCCCCATAGTAAGTTATGGCTTGGAAAATAGATCTCAAGAGGAACAACTTGTTCTCTATACCTAATCGGGAGTTTTTACTCCCTGTACCCATAAAATGGGTAAAAAGGGGGTATTGGATTTATGCAAAAGTATGTAACAGGTAGAAGGAGACATCTCCGACCCTATAAAGTATATATATTCTTGATCAGCATCAAAAGAGATTTCGATTTGGCCATGTCCGTCTGTCTGTCCGTCTGTCCGTCCGTATGTATGAACGCAACGATCTCAGCAACTATAAGAGCTAGAGACACCATATTTGGAATGTAGGTTCGTGTATAGCAGGCGCAGGTCAAGTTTGTTTCCGATCTCAGATATCTCCTCCCGTTACCCCGCAAATCGATCAAAACATTTTACAGCCACACTTTTAAAGATACAGCTTTGGGATTTGGCATGTCACTCTGCATATACTGTCCAAATTTCAAGTCGATCGGATAGTAAACACGGAAGTTATTCAACAAACAAGATTCAGTACTTGAGCGAGGGGGGAAGAAGAAGCACAGCCACGTCTTAAAATGCCTTGCTTGCGCTGTCGCCTTGCTGTCGCTTGTGTGTGTGCGTCTTTGTGTATGTGTATATCTATGGATAAATGTACGAAGAAGCGATCGGAAATTTTCGAACTGGGTACAGGGAGTTTTGTAGTCGGGTATACTCGACTATAGAATTCTTACTTGTTATTAATGAAAGGGTAAGAAATTCATATGTTAAGTCCAGAAATACCCCCAGGTATCGTAAACTGTTTTTTCATTGAGTGTTGGAGATTGTTATAATCAATTAAGAACGCTCGCGTGTGTTCGACTACGATACCCCTTCAAATGTTCAATCCCACCTTTATACTTATGTTCATACACATATACGGTTTTCCTCTACATTCCAAATTTGGCCTCTTCAGCTTCTGAGATCGACGCGAGATACAGACGGAAAGATATCCCAGATCGACTCGGTTTTTGATACTGATCGAAATTATACATATATGCTTAGTTGGGTCGAATATGCTTACTTCTGTCGGTCACAAATCTCATGTATTCTTTTTACCCAGTTTATGACCCAGGTTTATCATTGTAGTTGTATTTGTACTCTGCTTCTAGTAAAAAAGTGAGCTTGGCAAAAAAATATTTAGTGAAAACTTTCAAGAAGGTTATCTGAAGTAGTTTCAAATTTAGAGACTCTACCTAGTCGTTAGGAAATATAGATTTTCCATATTTTGAAGGGTTCAGTTAGAAAACTATACTTGCTCGAATCATTCAGGTATATCATAAGTAGTTTTCATATCAGATTTGGAGTGACAATCTTTCAAGGAGGTCGTCAAAAGTCTTCAAATCAATTGGGATGGTAGATATAGAAATTGATATTTTGCGGCAGTAGATTGTGGAGGGGCAATACACAAAACCTCTTAGTATAGTAGTATTGAAGAGAAACAATTATACAGGTGCCCATTGCGCAAACTCAGTATACTCTTATTCCCTATGACAACAGAGTATGATGTAGACATTTTGAGGGTTTTATAACTCACCTCAGCCTGGGACCGCTCCATTTGCACCAGGTCACTAATATAGCGCTTGGAGCTGGCACTATTGCTATGCTGCGACTTGGCATCGTCCAACATACGCTGCAATTGCCGCACCGACTCCTCCAGAGCGGTCTTATCCTGCTGCAGCAGCTCCAACTGCTTGCGATGAGTCTCGCAGTTGACGCTGCCCAAGGTGGCCACGGCGCTTAAGGGATCCGTGTGGGCCAACTTGCGCTTGAGGTCCTCGTTCTCAGTCCTGACGCGTTTCAGGTCGATGTTGGCCTGCATCAGTTCCGCCTCCAGTTCGCTGATGCGAGCCTCGTAGACAATGTTGGGTGCACTGGCATAACGTGGCGATTGCACCTTCAAATTGGTCTTGCGTGGAGTGCTCGGAGTCTTGCGGCCGGCATAGAGCAGGTGCTCATCGCTGTCCGAGGAGGGGCTTGTGGTGTTTGGGACGGGTTGGGCCATTGGCTTTGACGAGCCACTGCCCAGAGCCGCTAGCTCGCTGCGTGCATTCTCCGTCAGATGTTCGTTCTCATTGATCACATCCTTCACCTTGCCCAACAAATTGGACAGCTCGTTGCGGCAGTACTTGGACTCCTTCTCAAGCTGCTCAATGTAGTCCTCCTGCTTCTCAATGAAACTAAATATCTCGACCGGTGCTTGGACGCTATCCGTCGGAAGAGTCGGCACCGACATCGGCACACTGCTGCTATAAAGAGCTGGAGTCGTCGACAGATTCTCCTTGGAAGCGGACAGATATCCTGGGGTGTAGCTCTTCTTCGGACGATAGGTGCTCATGCGCGACTTCTGACTGGGCGACAGATACTTCGAAATGTCCGAGAAGACGGGTCGTTCAATGACCTGAAAAATGTAGATAGATCAACAACTTGAGAGCGAGTCCAGTGCTGGTTATGGCAAGCGAAGGACCTACCGACAAATTGTCCGAGAAATTATCGCCTGAATCCTCGTTGAAACTACTACGCATGTAGGCCGCCGCACTGTTGACCATTTTGGGCGTGGCCACATAGGAGTTGTCGGCCAGCATTACCTTCAAGCGACCCACCGCCTCGTTATAGGCATAGTTGGTATAATCCATGGTCTTGCTCTTCTTGCTGATGCCTTTCGAGGACTTCATCGAGAAGTTTCTAAATTTGTGAACAGAAAAACAAGACACTTGAACACTTTACATCTATATAGATCACATCCTATAGCATATATGTTCTTTTTTTTATAATTTAATGAAAATTTTATCTCTATAACAGCGCATGGTGCGCAAGTTGGCCAGGAACTGAGGCTGCCTTCCTTTTGTGGGGGTGACAATGCCGCACTTGTACCACGGGCTTCGAAATGGTTGCCAGGACAACACGTTGGCCAAAATACCAAAATGTTCAGTGCTTTAACCCTGCTGAGTATACACATATACCTAGAACCATGTATGCGTCATGGTTCAGTGGACTCGCATAGTTTTTCCCTCTTAAAAGGTTTTAACTTCAGCGGGTCTCATAATTTTGTCACAAAATGTGTAACGCATTGATAGACGTATTCCGACCAAGGCAAAAATATGTATATATGCAAAAAAAATTTATTTCATAATGAAGATGACGAACTGACTTTCAATGTAGCTATTCTAAAGGCGTTTCTCAGATTTGAAACCTTGTACCAGAAAACTGGTATAGTTGCTTGATTTTAGGAAGGAAGTTAAGTACTATATCATTAAGCTGAGTGCACATTGAGTTACGGTTTGAAAAAATTATTTTCAATTTTTACAGATATCTCGATCAAACCGACACTCAGCAAAATAAATAAAACCTCCTATAAAAAATGTCACCCTAAAATCATAATTTCTATACTTAAGAAATATATTTTTTTCAATTCAGCAAAAAGTAAGGCTAGCTGTTTTTGGATACAAGAGTACTTAATGCATATTGGGCCATTTGTTTCTTCTGAGCTTTCAAAATTTCAGGGTTGCCTTTGCTTTATTTCATTTGACCAATTTTGATCAAAATCAGGGGACTATATCTATAGCTGTTATAGAAGTGAAAATCCCAACTTTTCGTAGTTGTATGAAATACTTTTAATTATAAAAATGTGACTACTTTTATAAATTTAAACACCGCTAAAGCATTATTAATGTAATCGAAGCGATTAATACGATAACTATATTATACTATCGACATTTGATAAGTTGAATAAACATGTCTGCAAGTGTATTTCATCTTCGGCACTCCAAAAAGAACTATCCATTTTTTTGTTTTTATTTTCCTTATTATGTTCGAGTATAGAGAGGGTGGTTAAATCTATGCCAACATATATTTAATTATATTTCTAAACGAATTAATTTTTATGTGCATGTGTCTATGGATTTTCATAACAAACAACATAAGCCGAATTATTTCAATATTAAAGCCTTAATATAACTTTGTAGGTGTCTTTCCAAGGCTTTCTCGACAACTAACATGTAATCAATTATATGTCTGAAATAGATTAACAATTACTTCTACCAGTCATATAAAAGTAACAATACGAGTAAACATATTTTATATTAATTAATTAATTGATTTAATAATATGTCAAGAAAATCCTCTAATTGTATTATCAGATGTTCCGTAATCATTTTAACGCTGTTAAATAAATTAATATTAGTTACCATATTATTTCAACTTGATAAAAAAATATGTATAAATAGAGTGTTACATTGTTTTGTTAATCGCAACATGGACTGTTAGTAAAAAAAGAAAAATAACAAAAATTTCAAAATTTGGTAATTATTGCTATCCTCAGCTTTCAATCAATGTTGTTAGTTTGATTTCATTCTCATGGTAGTAGTACACAAGTATAATAAATATGCAAAATTATACCAAATAAAAGAAATTATATTCTTTGTTAGCTTTTAATATAATTTCCATACTCCCTCCGGCCGATATGGTTTGCAAGTATACGGAATAACTGCGAAAGCCCAACTGTGAAAAATCCGTATACTTCAAGTAAAAACCCTACGAATCATTTGTGCTCATTGCTACATGAGGACTGCAAACATTGAAGAAGACCTGGGAGTGTCTAAAATTGAAGATGTCCTGCAAAATCAGACTGCGCAGTACATTCAGCGATTAGAAAATCATTTAAACCCCCTCGCACGGCGCCTTCTTAACTGCCGCACCATACGGGGACGGCCTTGTAGAAGAAGATTAAAGCGACATAACCCAATAGATCTTGCAAGAAGAGTATTATGCTATTATACTATGCATTTGAAAATTTATAAAATTTTGCATTTATAATTTATAAATAAACATAATCTTGTAAATATGTTTATATAACTCTTGTAAATAATTGTCATTGCCTAGCCTTTGACTAAGTTGTTTTAGAAGTTATCGCAAAAGTTTAATTGGAAGTTGTTGGAAATAATAACGGAATAATTAAATAATAAACTTAATATAAAAAATCTTGACATTTCATAAATTAAGGGTATACATCAACATGTATACCAAGTTTGGTTACTCTAGCTTCAAGGGTGTGGAAAAAATTGTGTTCATACGGACAGACGGACATTTTGCAAGCCCAATATACTCTTCTTCCTTCGGGAACAGAGTATAAAAATAAATAAATAATTTCCCCATTTGCGTTGCATACTTTTAGAGCGCTACAAATTTATAAAGCGGTTAGCCACGCTATAATTAGTTACATTTTTTAAAAGTATGCTTTATGAAATCATGCGATGTGAAACAGGTCACAGTGTGCCTGTATTTAACCTATCAGTAACAAGCGACACAAATTTTGATTGGGGTCAATGGTGAACAATAGCAAGAAATAACAGATATCTTCGGTGTACGGAAGTTATATACGCTTAGTTTTTCATATATAATAACTCAGCTTTCGACTGATTGTTCCTAAAATTCCAATTGGTTCGATTTTGATCAAATTTGGTCAACTTGCATTAAGCAAAGTGAATCTTTGTTTAAATGAATTTGTTTATTCGCAAATAGATATCAAAAACTTATCTGATCCGGACAGCTCCAACACTTTAAAACCTTATATACCACACATTCCCCATTTTAGATCCTGTCATTTTAAGGGCCTTCCATTCGGACGGAAGGATGAACATTACACAAACAAAAAAAATTTGCAAAACACTTTTTGTAAAATGTAATTATAATATATGATAATGTCTCTCGAGTCGGATGCCTAGATTAGTACTCGGTAATAGACATTGTGCTTAATACTGTCTTTGTTACGATGTAATTTTGTAAATATATAAGATAAAACAAAATGTTACAAAAAATACTTGTATAACCTGAACTGAACTATGTACAAACCGCAGTTTTGTCCCTAATTGTTAAATTTCAGGTTGTTTTTTTTTTCTGTTTCATATTCATGTTCAAGAAAATTCAATGTACTTGAAATTGTAACAATGCACTTTAGGTTCATTATTTGATTTTTTGTTAACTTTAATAAGACAGCAGTGATGTCACATAATTGTGACATTTACACAGTTTCACAAAATTAAAAAAATGTAGTTTCAAGCGAATGACGAAACGGAAAAATCCACCTTGATTTGAAAACTATGTAGATTTTGATCTGTGCAATTTCAGGAAGATGAGAAGCGGCCGTTAATCTCAATTTGCCAACTTTACGAGTTGGTAGCATTCCTACCTCGATCGCCTCTTAATCCTGCCCGCAGTGCTGCTGACGCTGCAGATGCTCTCCCTATCCGAATATCCGGATCCGCGGTTTTGCGTCAGATTACGCAAGTTCTCGCTTGTCAAGAGCGATGTCAAGTTATTTGGATTGCTGGTGCCGACGCTCTGCGGTTGGTTTTGTGAATGAGCGCGAGTACTTTTGAAGTTGTACAAAGGGGCGCCGAACTTGAGGAAATTTTCTGTTTTCATTTTACACAAGCGGCGTGGCCAACATAGGGGTTGGGGTACAAAGGAGCACAACAACAACAACAACTAGGTCTTGGGGAAGGGCGAGTCTTGAAAACTTTGTTGCGATTTGTTCTGCAATTTGAATGGCATGCAACGATAAGTGGGGAAAGCACTTGTGGTATGCACTTCCTTCCGCTTTGCGGTTATGCTTTAATTGTTTCTTTGAGTAAGCGTCAGGATGCGGTTAAGCGGTTAAGGAGCGGGCGCGACAGGACGTTAGGACGACAGGACGTTGAAACGCGTTGAACTTTAACTGAAACGGCCGCGCTCAGAAGCCAAAGCTTTTATAGACTCGGTTTTTCCATACAATCCGTCGACATGGCGGCAGGCAACCTCAGCTAAAGGTGCGCGGGGTGTGTTTATACACACGTATGAGTGTATGTAGTTTAGTGTGCTTTTAATGTGTTTGGTGCCATGAGGTGCCCAGCCAGGAATTCCACAGCATAATGTTAACATTTGTGCTGCAGACGATTTGCAATGCAACTGCAGCCAGTGGCGCCAACCCAAGGGGGCCTCAGAACACAGCCCAAGGATCCCACTGCCATAGACGCCACTGTGCGACAATTTCGCGGTGCGTCTGTTTGATCGATAGCTGAAATGGTCGACGTTTGTCGCCACCAATGTATTGAAAGCACGCTCACACATTTGTGCCAATATTTGGATATGTATCTGCTCTCCAGTCGTCCCCTCATGTCCTGACCCGGTTGTTCAACTCGCAAGAAACGAGGCCAAAATCGTATTTCCCCCAAAATCAAAAAAGAGAGTGCATATTTTTAGTAAGCAGTTTATAAATACCCCTGAGTTGCCATTGACAGTTGCAATGGGTCCTGACTGCTTTATATTGTATAATCAACATATTGACAAGTTTGCAAACCAATCCGTTGCCAAAGGCTCACACATTAGTACCTTCAAGTTGGTTTATGTTCATATTTATGCCTTGCATTGTAAAGCTGAATACATAAATAATGGAAACAATAAAACCTAACAAGGTCAAATTAGCTATGTAAGTATAGGGTACGAAAGTTGACTCTAGAACTCCAAAAACGGCTCAAATCTGATTTTAACATGAACACTTTGCCTACTACTTTTGCTGAATAGTCCAATTACAATATTTTTAGCTTGTCCTTCTTAAGTGAGGCCAACTTTTAATTCATGAAATTATAATTATTCGAATTTTAAGAAGTTAAAAAATAGTTTTGGAACTTTTGGAATGGTCCGGAATCAAGGCCATCAAAAGTCCGAAAATTTAAAAAATAATGTGCCAATCCTGTTCATCCTGTAGACTTTTACTAGAGAGCACACTGGTCGATTTGGCGGATCTGCCAGAACGAAATTTAGCTTTTGACTTTTAACAAATTACAACATTTTATTTCCCGTCGATATCTTAAGGTTCATTATTTAGCAAATCGATAAACTTCCCATTGATTATTGTGCCTCTCGATAGGCGGGATTTTGGTACTAATGATCGACTGAAATCATTGACTTTTAGAGTTATACTAGCTGGTAAAACGCCATCGTTACCCGGGAAAATATTTAAATACAGTACATTACATTGAATTTTACTACTTTCGTCAACCGTAAGCAATAAGCAATACTAAAATCCAGAAATTAGCGCAAGGGTGGAAAAAAGTCTGTACTTAATTCAAGTGAAAATCTTTAAAACAATTAATTCCTTCGTAAAACATAGCGCATCCCCACATTTATCGCTTTCTGTTTTCGGAAATCCCGTGCCCTGCGGAAATGTGCACCGCAATCAGCATAAATTCAAAAGTCCCAAATTTGACGGAAAAGTTATCACATGTTGAAACCAACAAACATCAACCGACCGCCACATTTATCATAACTAAATAGTTAAGTATAACGCTTGAAATTAACTAAACCGTGGATTCACATTCGGAAACATTCGATGTCAGCAGACTCTTGAGTCACTCTTAGAATTCAATCAACACAGAAATTAATCAAGGAAAAACTTGTTCTGCTGCAGGGGTGGGTAGGATGAAAAAGCAGCACTTGAAATACTCTGCTTGCTTGACTGCCGCTGAACTGCTTGCTCAATATGTATGTGCGTGCAAATATGGCCTTGGAAACTTCAGCCCTGGGTACAAAGTATCTCGCATTCGGGTATACAAGAATAGAGCATTCATACTTGTTTAATAAAAAAGGATGTAGGTTCCGCATAGGATATAAAATTGAATAAAAGATTTTAATCTTTAAAATAGATATGCGTGTATTGAATTGAAATAAGAGATTGGGGACTTTAGTCGATTTTTCTACTACTATATGGCTACTATATCGAACCTTCTACAACCTTCTTGTTTGCTTATAAGCAAATACAAATAATATAAACACTGAGATTAATCAATTCAAGTAAAATTAGAAAACTCTTCGATTTTGTTTCGGTTACTAAGTATTATGAATTTAATTATATCTAACTAGTTAACGAAGGATAAGTTTGCGAATTCAACAATTTCCAGCTTATCTAATTGACTTTGATAAATTTCGAGTATTTTGTTGAAAATCGAATAATGCCAAGTAGTATTAAGTTTCATAAATCCCTATCCCGGGCAGTACTAAAATAATGCGCGGTGAACACAATAACCACAGGGGCACAAACACATGTGGAAGCGCCTGGGCTGCCAACAATTGATCTAAAGATCGCTACAGTAACTTATGAGCAAATCACAGACATTTAATAGCTCAAATAACTCAGGCTGAGAGGCAGCTACCAAGAGGGCAACTGGCAACTACCCAGCGGAGTCCAACTGCAGCCTGGCCGAGCCCAGTGCGCGCACAATCAATCAATGCAATCTCTGTTATCATGAATAATTTCCTAGAGGGCATATTTGGGGCTGTAATTGTGAGTGAGTGTGGAGTGAAGAGACCCTTTTGAGGCATGAATACGCTTGTGTGTTGCATCATTATCAGCTTCTTGCGATTTAATTACCAAGAGCACAATGCGTGGTCTACAAAATATATAAAACCCTCTCAGATAAACGCTGAATTGCGTACTACCGTCCCGATGTGAAAATCTGCAATACAATTCATAAACATAAACAGTGACTAGCATGTGAGGCACTCATCCGCGCATGTGAGTGTGTGTGTGTGTATGTGTGTATGTAAGTGTTATCGATCGTGGTCAATGTTGTTGGAAACAGCAATGGCCCGGACTTAAGACCTGGTCAGATCCAGGCCCAGTCCAACTCCAAGTGGAAGCCCTCGGGGCGCTCTCAGCAATTTTCATTGCTGCTGCCGCTGCTGCCGTTGTCGTGGCCATGGCTCTGGCTCTGGCTGTGGGTCTGGCTCTGGTTCTGACTCTGGCTATGTATTCTGTGCTCTGATCGCTGTCGCGATCTGCTGCCTTGGCCGACTCTGGCTGTGACTTGCTCTGATTCTGCGTCCAAGCCAAGCCAACAATGTTGACGTCGCAGTTGCTGCAGCTATTTACAACACTGCATTCCTGCGCCGCAGTCATTCAAGAAGCCAAAGCCAAAGCCATAGCCATGTAGTCGGAGCTGCAGCTACAGCCGCAGCCGCAGCCGCAGCTAGCGCTGAACTTGTTTCATGCCACTTTGGCTTATGTGTGTGTGGTTGAGCGCGCGCTCCTTCAACAAATGCTGCCCAAGCCGCCTGCCTCATAAATGCTGTAATAAGCCCACAAAAACAACAATAACAACAACAACGACAACAACAACAGCATTGAATGTGCGCTCGAAACATGTTTATGAAAAGAAAGAAATTCCATTGCAAACAAAAGAGGCAAAGCAAGCGAACTGATCGGTCAGAGAGGCGTACGCTGAGCATGCGCGCTTGTAATCCAACTCACAGAGCTCTCACAGATACAGCTACAGATGCATACATACATATCTACTTAGTGTATTTGTAAGCACTTTTACATGCATATGATCCGCTTTGCTCACTCTCTTTACCACGCTCTTGCTCCAATAAATGTTTCTCTTGAAGAGTAGCTTGGCCTTTGGGCATATTTATTTATGCTATGGTGAAATCTCTCAGCCAACTAACCAAGTGGCCAGCACAACGTGTGACCACTGCAAAAGTAGCACAGAATTTTCACCAATGAGTCCCAGTTCAAGGAGCTCATATTTAAGAGCAAATGCCGTAAGAAAACTATATTTATATTTAACTGATGTGCTTGGCAACACTGAGACCTGAAAATATATTAATTTTAATAAAAATTATCACCTCCTACGCAATTTGTGTAATATCTATATCTTTCGTATTTTCATAACTATGTATATAGACTAGGTTCAGTACATTTTACACACAGACTGCTGTTCTACCAACTGCACATATAAGCAAATTATAACAGACTAGAAGCAGAGTACACTGCAGTAGGAAACTTCCGAACGTTTCCCATTTATAAGTCGTAAACTTCCGAACGTTTCCCATTTATATTGTTCTCAGAATAATAATAGTCTACAAGCGAGCCGAATGTGGGTTCGTCGGGGATAGCCGTATCTGAAATGAAACATCACTTTTTGGAGGAAAATATTAGGTGCCGCTGTTGGGTGCAAATTACCGCAAAGTATATTCTAATTTCAAACTTTTGAAAAAGGATCGAATGACAATTTCAAGTGTCAGTTGCGTTTCGAAAGTGAACACACTCCTTGTCACCAACCAATGCTACCAAATCCACTGAACTGCGGGTGGGTACACCACCGGTGCGCAAGAACCACTTGAGAATTCTAAATGCGCATCAGTTGTAAATCGTGTTCTGGAGTTGCGTTGTGTGTGTTTTGTTGCTGTTTCATGTCATCCACTGTGTTGAGTGCTATATAAGCGCATTTTCAACTACAAAGTGGTTCATAGTTAGCTCCTTACTCCATGCACCCAAAAAATGCGGAGAACGGAGTCATAAAACTCAGCAAATGTATGTAACAGGCAGAAGGAGACATCTCCCCTGGGCGGTAGGGGGAAGGGGTTTCATGATTGCGCTGGCGGCAGTATTCCTTTCGTCCGATCAACCTTAAACTCAATTTCAAAGCTTAAGACTAGGAAAATGTGTTGGCTTCTAGGTCCAAGCTCTCAGCTCAGCTTAGAAAATAAAATTCGCTTGTACAAAGCAGTGCTAAAGCTGTATGAACTTATGCTATGCAGCTCTGGGGCACAGCAAGTACGTCAAACATCGAAATGCTCCAAAGATACCAATCCATCACTCTCCGAAACATTGTGAATGCTCCTTGGTACGTCAGGAATTATGAAATTCATAAAGATCTCAATATTTTACTAGTCAAGGATGAAATAAAGAAAAGTACTGCAAATTATTTAAACAGACTGAACTGCCATGAAAATTTTCAAGCAATAAACCTATTAGGCGTAGGCACCAGACGTCTAAAAAGATACCATGTTCAGGATCTTCCTCATAGATTTTAAGGAAGAAATAACTATATATTGGTTTCGCTTACTGGAGCGCAACAACCCTGTTATTATTAGTTGTACTTATAAAATTTGTTTATTGTCCTAAGACAGATGGCAAATAACTTCACAAAAAAAAAAAAAAAATCAAAGCTCTTCACATAAAATGTCATATAACTCACAAACTGGGAGTTTAAATTAAAAGGGGGAATTCCACATAACAAGAAATTATTTATATCAAGTTAAATTATTTATAACTATGATAAAATATACTTAAGATTCAAAAACTATATTCCCTGGGAAAATGTTTTGTCTTCTGATTACCCAAGAATATTTTTGTTATCTTATAGTCTTTGTTATTCTTGTAGTTTTAAAGAAAATTCATATCTGTAGTGTCCAGTTCTTATGTTCTACGAAATCGACGTGATCATACGGATGAACAAACGGACTCGATTAGATCAATTCAATATACCCTAACATTCCTGTTTAATTCTCATTTGATGCGCCTAATTTCTATAATATCCGATATTTGTTGGTTGTACACAACTAATTATTTTAGTTACATTATCCATAGCTAATCATGTTAGCCAAAGATAGTATAAGCTGTATTCAGACAACAACTTGACGTCGAGAGGCCTTTAGTTCATTGTTGAAAAGTGCACTGAACAGAGCGAATATGGGAAAAACAGTTCAAGTTGTTCTGCTTGTTGGCGGTACGTGGCAATTGATGTGATATTATTGATCGAACTTCGAAGGATTAAATTTTGCCAATTTCACAGTGCTGCTCTTGTTACATTTTCCAACCAGCGAAAATATGGCAATTGACCTGCAGTGGCTAAAGGACCAACTGAATGAAGCTATTGCCGAAGCAGGTTATACAATAGAAGCCGTTGGACACGCTGGCGAGAGCGCTGGGGATATGCTTCTACATCTGAACAGTGCACAGTATGGATCATTAAGGGTAATCCGCAAACTTTTTGATATCGTTACACTCAGACAAAAGGCTAACGCAGCAACATCGAGCACCAACATGTTGGGCACAGTTCTTGGTAGAGAGAATAAAATGGAAGACGTTCCTAACACTTTTACAATCGATACTACCGAAACTATCTTCCCACCTACAGAACTAAACCTGTAATACACAATATCCGAAGCCCTTAGTAGCTAGCGCTATACACTACTTGTAAGTCGAAGCTTTTAAGCTTGACTATCAATATAAATAAAAACATAAAATAAATAAAAAATAAATAAAATCCCTGTTCTAATCCAATTCAGAGTTTTAGTCACGAATATTAATTTTGGATTTTAATGCCGTTTCCTGACGTTTGCAAGGCACGTCACAATGGTACAAACAAGTAAGAATGCTATAGTTGAGTATACCCGACTACGAAACTCCCTGTACCCAGGTCTAAAACTTTCAATTATATTTTCGTTCACTTACACATGCACGCACACATACACAAAGCCGCACACACGCGAGCCACAGCGTACGCAAGGCATTTAAAGTCGTGGCTGTGCTGCTTTTTCCCCCCATCGCACCAGTACTGAATCTTGTTCGTTGAATAACTTCCGTGTTTATTATCCGATCGACTTGAAATTTGGACAGTAGATTAAGAGTGACCGAAGTAGTGTACATGCCAAATCTCAAAGCTATATCTTTAAAAGTATGGCGGTAAAACGTTTTGATCGAATTGCGGGGGAACGGAGAGAGATATCTGAGATGGGAAACAAACTTGACCTGCCCCCGCTATATACGAACCTACATTCTAAATTTGGTGTCTCTAGCTCTTATAGTTGCTGAGATCCTTGCGTTCATACACACGGACAGACAGACGGACAGACGGACGGACGGACAGACAGACGGACATGTTCAAATCGAAATCTCTTTTGATACTGATCCAGGAGATGTCTCCTTCTGCCTGTTACATACTTTTGCACAAATCCAATACCCCCTTTTTACACATTTTATGGGTACAGGGAGTAAAAAGCATACTGAACAAAGCTAAGAAAATGGCATGGTTATAGGCTCCGAAGAACAAGCCTCTCTATCTAACAAAGTTACAAATTATAAAAGTATATTGGCTCCCATTTGGAAATACGCACTCCAAGTGTATGGCATTGCTGCAATGCCGCACATCAACAAAATAAGAGTGGCTCAAAGCAAAGTTCTGAGAAGAATCTGCGACGCTCCCTGGTACATGCGAAAAGGGACCTTAAAGTACGCAAAGTGGGGGATGTGCTGCAGTTCTAGTCACAATCATATTTTGAAAGGTTGAAAGACTACCCGAATGTGCTAGCGAGGCGTCTTTGCTGTACGGTCAGAGGACGCAAAAGGCTCAAAAAGATCCACCCCAAAGACCTTAAAAACAGGGTACTCATCTGAATTTTAATTTTAATTTCAATTTAATTAATTTTTGTTTTTGTTTAAACTTGTAAATAAGTAAAATGTAAAATATGTAAAGTATGTTTAAAGTTTACACTTGAATCGTTAACTTTACTTTTTGTTCCTATGTATAACCATTTTAAGTTGCCACATTGGTAACAGTACACTGGTTAAATATATTTGATAAATATAATATTCACATTTTAAACAATAAAAAAAAAAAAAAATGCCGTTTCAAGCTTCAAAATATTACAGCCTAACTCTAAAATTCAGATTAGTAACTAAGACATCATTTAAAATATAGCTAATAATAATACATTTTAATATGTATTAATAGCTCAAGCCCCCACGGCTTGCCTCGCGCTTCCCAACTCTACTTCATTTTACTCCCTGTACCCATAAAATGGGTATAATCTGTGCAAATGTATGTAATAGGCAGAAGGAATGTCTCCCACCCTATAAAGTGTATAATTTCTTGTCCAGTATCAAAAAAAAATTCGATTTGGTCATATCCGTCTGTCTGTCCGACCGTATGAACGCGTCGATCTAGCAACTATAAGAACTAGAGACACAACAATGTAGGTTTCTGTAGGTTCCCCCCGAACTCCGCTATTCGATAAAAACCGTTTTACAGTAACAATTTTCACGATATAGGTTTGGGACTTAGTATATATAATATTCTAGTTACTCTTACTATAGTGTCCAAATTTCGAGTCGATCGGATAAGAAACACGGAAATTATTAACGAAATAACGTTCAGTACTGCAGAGCGGGTGGCAAGAAGAAGCGCAGCTGCCACTGGAAATGCCTTGCTAGTCCTCATATAAAATGTAATTTAAATTAAATTAATTTTTGTATAAATGTGTAAATATATATATGTGTCAAAATATAAAATACGTATAATAAGTTTAATAAGTTTAAAGTCTTTTGTTTGTTTCAATGTAAACGTAGCTTAAGTTGCCACATTGCTAGCAGAACACTAGTTAACTATATTTGTTAGATATAATATTAAAATTTTCACCATTAAGAAATATGACAAATCTATGATTAGATAATTATCCGAAGACATTCTAATGGTCTAATGTAGTTTTAAACAAAGTCACCAATTCGTTGTGCTGATGAAAATAATCTTGTAAGCCCGCAATTATTATCTCCTTGTCCGTTTGTAGAAAGAACAATGTTGATTAATTTCATCATTGGAACTTCCAAGAAAATAAATTTCCAAAAACTGATATGAACTATCTGTAAATGGCAATAACGATACGACTTTGTGGTAAATCTGACCTTAAATCTGGATATTAAAAGATGTCAAGTTGAAATTCTTGTAATCATTATTAATATTCTTAAAGCAATGCTTTAATTCTGTTGAAGTTCCAGTTCAAGGAATGCAGTGGTCCTGGTGGACAATTCAATGCCGGCAAATTGACTTTCAGTGTTTCAGTGCTGTACTTGAGTGCCTTGCAAGGCTCACGAACTTTGATTATTGAACCAATAGTCACTGATTTGCATGAACTATAGTCAACTGGACAATCATAGTTGAATGCAGCACGATTGAAATTTATACGTGCATGACTATCAGTGATCCTTGCTTCTCGCAACCGTTCTCGAATATCTTGTCATCGCTCTATATCAGTTTCTTCTGCTCTGCCAGCAGCATGCCTCCTGTTATCAATAGATTTACAACCTAGACTATATTCTAATTATTAAAAATAAAATAAAGAATTATAACTTTATTATGCACATACATATATAACGCTAAAAAAAACGCTCCACTTCGAATTAACTTTAAGCACTTTCAAAGTATTAAGAAACAGAAAGTGTAAAAAAAATCTCACAACGAAAAAAGAAATTAAGAAATAAACTGCGCTACAGTTAGCAAAAATTCAAAACTGAATTGTACACTGTAAGCTCTAGCTGAGCAGATGGGATTATAAATTTGTCTCGAAATGTGTAATGGACTGAAGGAGACGTACAAAGGAGACCCAACAAAGTATATATATTCTGAATCAGCATCAAAAGCCGAGTCGATTTAGCGATGTCCGTCTGTCCGTCGTTCCTATGCGATCCAGTCTCTTAGTTTTAAAGCTTCTATAACTTACAGCTGCCATAGGAATGATCGTTCGAAGACTATGTTTTTCATGAAAATCTTTTTTGTTTATGAAGGTATCCATAACCAAATTCACCCAAACCAAGTCCCGAGTCTCTGAAGTTTATACAATCTGACCAAATTTGGTTGAAACCGCACCACTATATCACATATGTAGCTGCCATAGCATCGGGTGAAAAATTAGCTTTTGTATGAAAAACTTTTTGTATTACATACAATCTAAGTAAGAGTTTTATTATCCTTTATATAGTTTCCAATAATTTTATTAAAATCGGACCACAAAGCTCCCATAGGAACTATCAGACGAAGATTGAGTTCTGTATAAAAAACATTGCTGCTAGGGTATATATAAATTGAGGGGGAAATAAGTTTTTGAATTTGAATTTGTTTTATATATATAGAAGGTAGAAGATTAATTATGGTTTTTAAAATGGGATAAGCTTATAAAATATTGTTTTATTAAATTTTAAAAAAGAGCTCATTACTTTATTTAATTGAAAATATAATGAAAAAAAAAACGACGAATTATATGTGGTAATGCACAGATCAAATCTGAGCCAGAATCATCGGGTAATATGTATCTTGTTTGAAATGCAGCAAATGATTACAGATTTGAATACCGCATGAGTTTGTTTTAATAAAAAACATAGTCATATATATAAATAGGTATTTAAATTTGTTATTTTCAATAATATATGTATTATTTAGCTGTACATGTTCAAATCTGTTTAATAATATTACAGTTTTAAAGCATATGCAGGCGGCCAGGCCAGTTCGTTGCCTAAGTCATTTATTATACTGGCTGTGCCCAACGAAGAGTCGCACCCATCTAGGCAAAGAGAGCGAGCGCTCTCATACGCCGCCATACTCTCAGCGACAGCACACTCACACACACCGGGCCCGAGCGCATGCGTAGCCCAAGGAGCGACGGGCACAACGCGCTGGCCGCGTGCTCAGTTGCCATTTACCTGTTGCCGTGCGCTGTAATTCGTCCAGTGTCGTAGCGGATGAAACTGAATCTTCAGGCACCGCATTACGTTGCGTGCCTGCCTGCCTGCCTGCGCGCGTGTGTAAGTGTACAGAGTGTGTTCGTTCGTGTATTGGTGAATTGGTGTTGCTGTGTTGGTGCTGTGTGCAAAGCAAAGGCAGCAAAAAAGATAACATAAAGCAAAGTAAAAGAGCCATAGTGAAAGATCAGCGCACACATACACAGCCAGGCACACACACAAGCCCAACTTGCAATGAAAATAAAGTAGAGAAAAGTTGTGTGAAATGAAATAAGAAAAAGGAAATTAAAATACATACATACATATATATTTAAAACGGAATTTAATGAAGCTGCAAAAACTGCCAAATAATGAAAAGATGTGCGATGCATAAATGAAAACTAAACGAGTGACGTATACTATGAAAAAGGTAGCAACTGCTATTTATTAAATTGCAATTTAAATTCAGGTTTTTCGCTCTCCTACTCACTCTCTCTCGCTCTCTCACTCGTTCACTGTGTGTCTATCGGTTCGCCTTGTTTTTGTGTGGCTTCAGCGAATGCAAAAATAATTATTTTCTACTTTTTTTTACTGTGCATGCTCGTAAAATTTTAAAGAGATAATTATACCACATGGATATCCTAGAGCAGGCTCGCCTTAGCTTGCTAAATTATTACGCATCTTACCCACAAAGTTTTGCAGCGACTGTGCACAGTTCCAAACCAGTTGCAAAGTTGTCACATTAAAATCACACCTTCGAAGAAATATTTATTGTTGTTGTGTTGTTTTTCTCCTTGCTGCTGCCTGCCCCTGTGGTTGCTGTTGTTGTGGTTTCTATATATGCACCATTTTGCCCATAACTCGTTCGCGCTCTCACACACACACACACATACACACACACTCACACACAGACAGACAGACACACGGGCACACAGATACACCCTCTCCGGCTGCCTGGCAATTTCGCATGCAAATTATACGTAAAGGAAGTCAGACTGCCTCACTGGTTGCCGTTGTGGCTGCAACTGGTTGATCTGCATAGACGCCCATTATAAGTAACATGCTGTCGTTTTTGCTTTCATAACTGGTATAATATTGGCGAAAAAGTTATAAACATTATCGCAGCCACCAATGCTAGTTAGTTGCTCATTATGGGCCATTTAGGCCCGGAGTGTACGAGTAGAGCCGGCCAACGGATATGATTATTGCCATATCATTTCATTTTATAATACACATTTGTAATGTGAACAGTGCCTCTAATCATATATTAAACGCTAATCAGTGTAGTGACTTTCAGTTTCTATTCTCTCCTAACTAATACGATTGCTTATACAGCATCTAAGTATCTATAGATACACAGTAAAAAAAGAGTTCAACATCAACTTTATAAGTGCAGGTTAATTTGTCATTTTCGTAATATCATTTCATATCATTTTGACTCTAAAATGTATAAGAGACATAAGAGAAGGAGACATCTCCAACCCTATAAAGTATATATATTCTTGATCAGTTTTAAAAACAAATTCGATTTGGCCATGACCGTCTGTATGAACGCGTCGATATTAGCAACTATAACAGCCAGAGACACCGAATTTGTCTATAGCAGGCGCAGGTCAAGTTTATTTTGGAACCGAGATATTCCCCCCACACCATCGCTCTTGAAAAAAAACCGTTATACAGCAACAATTTTTACGATATATCTTTAAGATTTGGCATGTGTAATACTTATGTCACTCCTAATCTACTGTACAAATTTCAAGTCGATCGGATAATAAACTGGGAAGTTATTCAACAAACTAGATTAAGTATAGCAGAGCGGGAGGAAAGAAGAAGCGCAAATGCCTCGCTTGCGGTGTCGCTTGTGTGCGTGCGTAATTCTGTATGTGTGTGTGTATTTCTAAATGTACGACGATATGTTAGGAAGTTGTAGACCTGGGTACATGGAGTTTCGTAGTCGGGTATACTCGACTAGACCATTCTTACTTGTTATACATGTATGTGGTTTCACTGACTGCATTTCACATTGTGCAGTGGAAAGCATGGCTAAGGTCCCCGGAGTTTCAAGAAGAAAACTAGACAACGGATCCCAGGTTCGCGTTCCCAAGGATGGTGAAATTAGATTGGCAGTTTTATAATTATTTCTTTCCTTACACATATGTATATATAGTACGAACACTAATCAAGAATAAACATTTCAGTAATATAGCTATATTGCGTACATAATTCGTTTATGGTATATGTTTATCACTAAATGCATACGACAACGACGCATCTTCGGTGAAAGTGTTTTGATTTTTTATGATTGTACCTAATATGCGTATAAGGAACACCTAAAAAGCATAAGTCCTGCCTAGGTTTTCCTCTAAGTATTATTAGATTATATATATTTTATAAAACATCTATTTGATCTTTAAATATATTAATTTGATATGTTTTCATAGCAGTTTTTTGAAGATGATATAAACTAAATATGATAAGAAAAAAGATTAATATGATATCAAATTGATCTTTCTAACATATCAAATTTATCTTTGATGTTATCATATTAATCTTACAACCTATGGGCAAAAAACTGATATGAGAAATATCAAATTGAGTGTCATATCATATCAATTGTTTTTTTCTGTGTAAGTATCTATAGATAGATATTATTTTGCGCCCCATGCTGTGCCAGCTGGTACACATGTGTGTGCCAAATGTATGAATATATACATATATCATTATTTGGCCGCCTAGGGGTATCCGCTGTTATTAAACAACATTTTCATAGTTTTGCCGTTGCTGCAAAGGTTAAATGCTTATATATTCTTAATTTAATTTCTGTCAAAGACTTCGACATAGCATTATGACATTTGAACAAAGCACTTTCCTTGCCCAAAGCATTATATCAATATGTCCCCGTCAAACAGCAACAGCAACAGCAATAGCAATAACAATAACAACAACGACTGCCTGTTGCTTGCCATTTGGCCGGCTTTCCAAATGTTCGTAGTAAAACAAAAGACTTAAGCGACAAACTTGATCGGCTCTCAAAAATATCATAGGCCAAAGTTTTGCCCGCCTGGCACAGCCATTTTATGCATTTACAAACAATTTAAAGTATTTTTCATAAAAAATGTCAACATATGCGCATTGCAATGACAGCCCAACAGCCGGCCAGCTAACCAGCCAGTCAGCCAGCCAGCAGGCCACTTCAGGTCCACTCCAGTCCAGTCCAGTCAGCCATGGCCCGCAGCCTCAGCACGCTGGCAATCAAAGCCAAAAAGCTTTCAAGCCAAAAGCAGCCGACGACATCAGACATGGAAAAGCCGCGCGTCGATTTCATGAGATTTCCAACAAATTTTAAATAGGCATATTGTAAACGGGTATAATAGCTATTTGATCAGTAAAGGCCGCATCCATACAAAATAAATATATTTTCATCTTTTATAAAAATCAACTTATTATTTTTTGACTCAATATTAAATAATAAAGAGGGCTTTAGGCCGTTTTATGTAAAAGTTTCTTTACTCTACAAAATTTTTTATATACATATGTGAATTAATTATTAATAAAAAGAATTACTAGTACTACTAATATTAAGAGGTTTGGAACTTATCATAATACTAAACACTTCAATATGTTTTAATTTTTAAAGCTTATGTAATTTATTTATATTTTCAACATAAACGTAGATTGAAGTAGAATATCAAACATTAAAGCTGATAATATTTACCAATTACCATTAAAACTACTCTTCTTTTTAATTATTTCTGTTGCGTCAGCATCTTGCGATCCTACCCAACCATCTTTTGGGCTTAACCCCAAAATCTAGGAAATATCTGCTAAATTTAAGATTAATAAAGTTCGTTTTGTAATAAAAACTTTAACCATTGCCATAAAAGAAAACCAATTTACATCATTAATCTTTTCATAATTACACAATAAAAAAAATCATATTTTAAAAATTTTGAATAAATTCATGAATTGTAAAAAACGACGGAGTATCTTTCTACTGAATCTGAAAGTGAAGTCACAAGATTGCTGGATGGACATCTTTTTTCAGAAAGTGATTTTTTTTATTTTTCCACTTTTTCAATAAATTATTGATTTATAAATCTTGATATTTTTAGTTTATTGTGTTTTTAAAAGGCAACAAAGCATCCTATCAAGTATTCAAACTCATCGGAGGATATTTTTAGACGCTATTCACTAATAATCTTTAAAGGATAAGGTATATTTCTAGCCAAACATTCAAGAAAATTAAACGGTTTTAAAACCAAAGAGCCTAAGACGGTGATATTTAAATTTGAAACCTTGTCACTTTTAAAAAATGTCAAAAGATATTTTTAAGAAAATTTCACAGTAATCATTTTGCATTCGTTATTTATAATATGAACACTTTTAAGAAAATTGCATAGTAATACTACTTGTAAGCAGTTTTCATTCGTAGTTTATAACATGAAGTTAATTATTTCATACACAAATAGCACACTTTAAAAGATCTAAGATCTCCAATTAAACTTAAAAATAATTGCGAAAAATGAAATAAATCTATAAATGTTTTTGATCTTATTTTTTATGGCTATTCATGCAGCTTTTCAAGTTTACTTTCTCTGTTAATCAAAAAGTATGCACATATATAATTGTTTCGAAAATGCTGTCTTAACTTTACCATTACGGATATCCAGAGTCTTACTTTGTAATAAATTTTGCTTTGGTTTAAGCAGTTTATTTCCGCGGAGCAGTTTTAGAAATCAAAATTAGTTCCTGATTAAACAAAAGAAATCAACTTTTTGAAAGTGATATCGATAGCATCGATATTCCCAACTATTTTTCGATATCAAGATCTTATGATGACATAGATTTTATCAAATTCCTAAAATTACACATTCAATAAATACAATCCAGTATTTACAGAGTATTGTATAGTTCGTTGTGGGTCAACCGTTGACTTTCCTTTCTTGTCTACAATTTTAGTTGCATGGCATTTATATATATACATATATATAAATATATATATATGATTTAATAGCGCTTGCAACGGCGCAATAAGCAATACTAAAATGCAATGCGATGCATTTTTTATTATTTATTTTAAGTTGTTGTAGCTGTGCATGTTGTTGTTGTTATTGTAGTTGTTGTTGTTGTTGTTGTTGTTGTTGTTGTTGTTGTTGTTGTTGTCTGCCTTGGTCAGAGACGAAGCAGGAGATGGTGCCAGGGTCCGAGCCAGAGACGGAGAATTGCAGTGCAGTTTTGCAGCTCTCACGGCCACAAGCGACAGTTTTGTATTAGAAACGGCAACTTGTAGCTGCAGCTAGTTACGGGCCTGATGACTACCGAAAGAGGCAGGGGCCTTGAGGGAGGGGGAGAGCGGGCAGCAAAGGTAGCTGGAATGTTGTCGCTGCTAGTTGGCAATGTTGCCAAGTGACTGACATAGTTGTTGCTGTTGCAACTGCAACTGTTGCCGCGGCGTTTGTTCTTATTCTTGTTCTTGTTCTTGTCCATAGCATTGCAGGGCAACTGAGCTCTGAACTTAAAAATTAAATTTGTTAAGCAATTGATGTGTGGCATACGAGTATTAGAATCAAGAGTTGCGTACTGAGTAACACAGAACGTCACTCTATGCGGGCGTTGTGCCATGCGGGCCCAGCCAGCAGCAAGCAGCCAGCGGCCCGCAGATACAAAGATACAAAGATACAGATAACCTGTTGTCGCTGCTGCCTCTCCGGCATCTGTATCTGTATCTGTATCTGTGTCTTGTGCGCAGCACAAATCAGACAAAACGGTGCTTTACATTCGTTTTTCTCCGTGTTTTCTCTCAACTTGCTCATCAGGCAGGCTTCCTTCTCCTCTCCTCCCATCTCTTTTCCTCTGTTGTGCTTTAATGAAATGTAATTTGAAAAATTGCGCGCGGCAAATTGTTGACTTGTTGCTACAGCTCGTTGTCGTCATTGTTAGAATTTCAAATATTCTGTCTTAATTAAAATTTTGCTGGCAGCCTCTCCAACTTTTTGCTGCCTCGCATGTTGGCCAAAGTCGGGCAAATCTTTTAAATAAATTAACGCTGTCTTTACGTTCGTCAAGCATTTGTCGCGTTTGCATTTGGTCGACATTTTTATTGGATTAAGTTTGGCCTGGATTTATGCGCTGTCTTGGATTAGATGCGCCATCATTCACGTCCACAATTGTTGTTGTTTTTGTTGTTGTTGTTGCTGTCGCACAGCATGTAATTTGCGGTAAGTTTGTCTCTTTTTTTCTTGTCTTTGAGCTTGCTGTGATTTATTTTGTTTTGTTGGGCAGTACATTTTAGGTTAAGTGGCGTTTATGCACATTTGACGGTTTCGCTTGTCGCTTTTGTTGAAAATTTGGGTCATAAAACAAAAGACTTAGGCAACGAACTGGTTCGTCTGCCTTGCCGTCGCCGTCGCCTTTGCATTGGAATTTGAATTATTCCTACAGCAAAGCAAACCACGATAGAGTGAGAAAGGTAGAGAGAACCTTAACTATTTTCCATTGATTAATGACAGGTAATTTTCATCCATTGGTCACGGCTGGGGAGCCAAAGGGAGGCTAAGATTACGTGGCAAATACTTGTAAAGGGCATTCGCCCCATCTTCATGGTTCATTATATGTATAAGCTTCGGTTTAATTAGTTTGGCTAAATTTCTGCATTTCTTTAATGAATTTGACCGTACGGAGTGAAATTTAAGCCAAGATACTGATCAAATGCTACAGAATCATTAAAGAAATGTTCACAATTGGTGGTCAAATTTGGAGCATTGCTAATTTGACGGAATTCAAATTGTCATGTCCATTACACTTTCTTAGAGAAAGTTGACTCTTTATTAAATTAATCATATTAGTCAAAGCAACTAGGAGAATAAACAAATTCAAACTGAAATTGTGAGATCAAATCATCTACCAACTCTACCTTTGGCCCAATATCTGTTATTTATTATATTACAGTGAGTTATTATACATACATAAATACTTACTTTCTAGCTCTTGTATATCTGTCTAGTCTTATTATATTACAGAGAGTTATTATACATACATAAATACTTACTTTCTATCTCTATTATATCTATCTCATCGACTCTTAGACTGCCTTATAATGAGCCATTCAGTCCCTAAATGGTTCCTTTCGACTATAAATCAATCTAAATAAACATTTTCAAAACTGCGCCTATGCATATTTCATTAGCTAATTTCACACATTCCAAATTCAACTTTGAGCGGATTCTTGCACTCCTTTTGGCCATTAAGTGTGTCAAGTTTCGACAACTTTCAATTCTTTGTAGACCCATCATTTACATAAAGCCTCTTGAATAGCAAACTTCAACAGAGTTCAGTCAACCAAAATGAACAGTTAAGTTAATTAAGTTTTGTGTCGCTCTCGCAAATAAAATATTTATATTCTTATAAACATTTACGCTTTGCAAACGCAACTGTATTGCAGTTTGAGTTGGCATTAACTTTGCGTAATAGATGAGTAGACATCGCTCGTATAAGTATTATTAATATTAATAAGTACTATTCCTACCATTGCTTATTAGGCATACATAATAGCGGACATTCATTCTACAAAAGAAAACTATTAAACTCTGGCCAAGTGTATCTAGCCTTGACCGGTCACAAAGAGCTAGAGAAACACCATACTTAGAATGTTGGTTCCTGTACCGTACACAGATCGAATATGTTTCAAATCTTAGATACTTTCACCCCGCTCAATAACTTTTAAAATATTGTATGATCCTTAGGACACTTGTAATCTTTCAAGTCAATGAGATAAATAACAGAGAAGATATGATAACAATTACGAAGTTGAGCTTGGTAATTTCACACCAGGGTACAGGATGTCTTGTGGTCGGGTATACTCGACTAGAGTATTATTAATTGTTTTCTGTAGCCTCATAATATCTTGTAATATTTCGGCATTAAGCCATTCTCCTTCATATACAAATTTTTATTGAAGACATTAAAATTTATCTGTAATGTATGAGGTTGTGTTGGATACTCGCCTACAAAAGTTGCTTTGTTTGACTTCGAATCCAAGTCTGAAAAACGATAACAGTATCGGTATACTACTTTCGGTACTCTTTCGCCAATATAAAACACTATTTGGTAAAAAGCCGGCGTTGCCCGGTCAAATATTTGCATTAAAATGCATCATGTTGAATATGAATACTTTCGTCAACCGTAAGAAATACACAAAAATAGCGTATCAGAAGACTTTCCTAAATAGTTGATTTGTTGTGTAGGGCTACAATGACTTTGTAACTGATCAAACTAAACAAATAATCTGACTCATTTGACTTTAACCCTCATTTCCGTCGTAGATTTTCCAAAATCGGTAAGCACTTCTTTAAAATATTTTTGATGAAGTTGGAAGAATAATACTAAAATCAAGAAAAAAAAGTCTGCACTTCAATCTAGTGAACATTTTTAAAACAATTATTTTCATTGTTAAAACATAGCGCAACCCTACATTTATCGCATTCTGTTGTTTGTTTTAAGGCTGAGATATATATTTAAAAAAATTTTTTGGACAGTTCACACTTACGGTATAATAGGAAGGTACAGTTTAAATTCAAGGCTCTTAGCTTCTACCGTTCGGGGTGCCCTAAAGTCGCCAATTAGTCAGGTGAAGGACTTTTATATGCAGTATAGATAACTGAACTTGGTCAAATTGTAGAAAGCATCTGTGTCTGTATAAAATTGCTTATAATTTTGTATGTAACGCCTAGGCGCAAAATATATCCCAAATTTATTGACAATTTCTAAATTTACATTTTCAAACCATGTATTTGTTAGACTTTTAATAAAATTCACCCGCTTGCCCGGAAAACGGAAAATAATTAAACAGTCTATTTTTCATCCGACTGGCCTCAAACAAAAAACAAGTAAGAACGTTGCAGTCGGGAATTCTTGACTTGAGTGAGAAACAGGGTGTAAAAACTGTTATTGTTGTTGATTCTGTGCATACTTGAGTGTATAAATATGTTGCCAAACCTTGGGGCTTACAAGCTCTGTTGTGTAGATCCTTAGCAGTAGTCTCGTTTAACGACAGTTACGATACAGAATCATGTGGTTTAAGGGCACAAGTTTGCTGCTGCTTTGCATCAGGGAAAGCACTCGCAAGTGTAGTTAACATGGTCTACAAATTCACATTTTAATTGCAAATTAATGAAATATCACTTAGTGAGTCCGATTTGCCTGTTGCCTAAACGCAAACCATGCTGAGGGTACTTTCCACGGTGGTATTATAACAATTTGGCGAATACCTGAGAGACCTTCATTTTTGGCGGCTGCCTAAGCAACGGCAATCATTTTGAACCATTAGCGGAGTGCCAGAGTTTTTGTAGGTAAAGTAAGATAACGTGTTTACAAAATAAATATAATAAAACAAATTGCATTTTATGTGCGATATAAAGCATAAATAATAAAACAACTACAACAACAACAACAGCGCTACGCTGCTTAGCTCAGCAGCTGCACCCACTTTTGTTCGGCTCCAAGAAATATTTCTTGTTTCTCTAAAAACTTGTCAGCGCCACCCACTTTCTGTCCACTGCAGCTATTTGTGTGTGTATATGTGTGTGTGTGTGTATGTGTGTGAATATATGTGTAGGAGTCTATATGCCTGGGAAATATCGGGCGGGGCGCTGACAGCACGATGTACTCGCAGCCGCAAAGCGGCAACTGCAACATTTTGCTAAATCAAAATTGACACTATGCAAAAGCCAACCCACGGAGCGCAAATTGCAACACAGTAGCCACACACAGATACATACACACAACACACTCAGGCACACACACTCCCCTCTGCCTCCTAGCTGATTGTCGGGCCAGACTGGGGCCAGGCGCTCAGCGTGCCATGCCATAGAGGCCAAAAGGTGCCCGTTGCCCCAACTCCATTGGCATGTGTGTATTGTTGTTGTTCTTGTTGTTGTTGCTGTTGTTGCTGTTGTTGTTGTTGTTGTTATTTTGTGGCGCCAAGTAATTTCTGTGTTAGCGTTAGATTTCAGCCATGTGCAGACAACGAACACCACACAAACAACAAGCACAGCGGTTATTAGTTTTACACACAGCACAGTGGTGCAAATATCGAAAACAAGCGCAACAAAATATAACAAATTATTTAAATTTATTAAATACTTATCTTAAAGGACTGTATACATATCGTACATTTATTTCATTATATATTTATAAGGATAATTAAATTTAATGTTAAATACATGTAAAACTATTCGTTACGTCAAAAGTTAATATTTTATCTATTAAGTATTTAAGTGCTCTGACATTGACTACTAGAAATAGAGACCCTCTGCTGTTGCTCACCATCTTGGGAACGTACAATGAGTGAATATAAAATTTTACAAATACTATAGTTAAGGACAAAAGTTTGATTACATATTAGAATGCTGACGGAGGCAACGATATCAACAATAAGCGTAAAACCTATTGCTACAAATATATCAGGCAAATTTCGCCAACTGTAAACTATTACAAAAGCGAATGTCAGGCAACGCATTTCTAGCATGATCTTCATGAAACTTTCGTCGTGTGCAGTTTAAACACAAATTAAACTAGCGCAGAAATTTTCAAGCTTGAATTGCATAGTCTAACTGGCACCAAAGTACTCCAAGCAAATGCATTGAGATTATAGAAAATACAATTACACAACATTAAAAATAGATGTTGAATAAATTCTCAACCAATTTATTAATTTTTTAAATTAATTCATTTTATATCACAATCAACTTTAGGTTTTGTTATAAGTGGTAAGGTGTCTCGCTAATATTTATTGATTGTGTTTTATATTTTAAACAAGTGAAATAATCATTTTATAGGCTGAAATCCAAATGTGACCTTTTTTTTTTTTAATGATTCCGTACATAAGAAATTTGTACAAGCTGATATATTTCAATATTTTTTAATTACCTCACACATTCTGTATTTTTAAATATTCGGTGCTGTTATGAATATTTCGGTTTGTATAGTTGCATTCATTTTATTTTGGCATCAAAGAGCTTAGGAAATTTTAGGTTATTTCTCTTATACATTTCTACTATGATAAGTGTAGAAAAACTTCGGTTAACAATTTGTTCAATAAAACAATCACTATATTAAAATTCAATCTTTTACATTATTTCAGACAGAACAATTTTGCTTTTGAGCGGTATCTTTGAATTTAACTATTTTATTTCACATTTCATACGAAAATGACTTTTAACGAATATGTTGTAAAACATTTTTATTTTTGTTCTACATTAAATAAATCATTAAGCACTTTGATTTTTATTTATTTGTTTATTTACATAACAGAACCAATTTTTAGTTAGTACTAATGGTAGTATCGCTGTATTCAACTATCATCATTGAAAACTATCATCGTTTAATACATACAATATTTTTAATCGTAAAAGGAACAATTTATACCCGTTTCGTGTACATCCGTACTTATAAGGAAGTCGGACTCAGTTTTGGTTAAGATCTTATTATATTTATATGTTTTTGTTGCACTCTTCCATATATTGTCATTTAAACTCATTTGAAAATCATTTAAGCCATTTAATTGAGATATCTGCGATATTTTAGTTAATCCTTGAATCGATATTCTGGCCAATACCAAATTATTTTAGAGTCGACCCACTGTGCAGTGGTGGTAGCTGCAATGTGAATCACACTGCTGGCCGCACTGTGGCCACCACCGTGGTGACATTTGCTCATTAAACATATTAAATAATTAGCACTTGTTGTTGTCATATTTTATTTGCTAGTTGCTTGTTGAGCTTGTTGAGCCCGCTGAGAGGCTTGGCATCTGAACAACTTCAACGACAAAGACAAGGACCAGTTCTCAATAGCCAACTCCAGCGTTGACCTTTTGGCGTTGTACAAAATGTATAAGAAAATATGTGTTTAATTGAATGACTATTGAGTTGCAGTGTTGAAGAGGCGCCGCGCCGCATACATTAAACTAGAAATACTTCGAGTTTTATTAGCGCCTCATTTGTATGGGAACTAATTTTGAAGCTATAAATCCGTATTTACCTTGAGAAACCATTAAAAAACAAGCAAAGTACACAAGCCAATACCTTGAAAAGTTGAAAAAATAATAATAATTAAAATGAATAAATTAAAGCTGGAACAATATTTGTATTAAATAAGGGAAATGTTGCATCAGTCGATTGTAATTTTATAAATATATTTATATATTTATTTTAAAACTAATCATATACTTAAAACTATATGGTAATTGTGTATCAGCCTGACAGCCATTCAGGGCCTTCAGCTAATATTATAAATATAAAATTATGCCAGTTGATGTATTTGATTTTGTTCAAAGGATCGGATAAATTTGTCTTTGTGAGATTAAAATGAAGCATTTTAAAACATGTGCCATATGAAATATAATCTGTGAGAAAGCCTAGTGGTCTTTAGAGAAATGTGGTGCGCAAAGAAGTGAATTATTGAGAATATATGGGCCTGATTTAAATATAATAAACGTAATGTGTTGTAAAACCCATTTATTAATGTAAATTAAATATTAATGAATAAATATATATATATTAAACAAGTAATAACGTTGCAGTCGAACGTATCCGACAGCAGAATACTCTGTTTCCAGTCCGGTATAATTTGCTTATATGTGGGTTCGGAAAGAAAAAAACAGTAATCTATATGTCAAATTTGATGACTCTACCTCTCACGATTTGGCTCATTTGCGGGGGAGGGGTCGGGGGTGGCAACATTTTTTTGATGCAGATCTATTAAGGAGCTCAACATTAGTCGGTGTACCAAATTTGGTGACTATAGCTAAAAATAGAATTTTGAAGTTATATGTAGGTTCCCGCCAAATTGCGGAAGAGGGCTGGAGGGTCGATCGTGACACTTAATAAGCTGATACACCAATATGTGAACCAAGTTTGGTTACTCTAGCTTCAAGGGTGTAAAAAGGGCGTTCATAAGGACAGAGGGACAAACGGACATTTCGCAAACCTAATATATTAATTTTTCCTTCGGGAACAGAGTATAAATAGCTAATAAAGTATCTTTATCTGCCTGTTACATATATTTATATAAGCTTTGTAAACCTTTTTTTATTCTGCTTGGAAATGGAGTATTTTGATCATGTGGAATTTTCAACCAAAGCAACCAAATTTCACACACATCTTGGTATATATCCTCGTGTGACAAAGTAATCAGTGTGTTGGATAGGGGCAATACATACCCCTTTCTTCTCACTTGCTTACCAGCTACATATATATTTTAAAATTTAAAATTAGCGCTGCAAGGAAATCGAATTTTTCTTTATTTTTGTTGTAACATGTTGCATTATTATTTTGTATTTAGCAGGTAGACAGATAGGGAAATTTATTTAGTAACTTAAAAAAGTATGAAGAGTCCTTAGGCTGGCTAGATGGCGCTGTGTTGGATGTTAGCAGCATTCATGAACGGTGATATTTTTGCTAGAACTATTTATATTTGATTGACTGTAGGATATCTTGCATCTATATGTTTTAACAACAAATTTTTCTTTGATCAATGAGCACACAAAAATCGATGTCAATAATATCTTAAGAGTTGTTTAATGAAGGCTTTCGCTTGATTCGAAAAACGTAGTTGCAAAGAGTAAAAGTTACAAATTTCGATTTGATAGCTAATGCTGGAATACTGTATAATATTTGTTTGTGGCTGTAACTGACAATAGCAGATGTAAATTTATGCAAATTGCATGCTGTGTTGCCCAATGAGCCATTTGACACTTTTGTCCACACGCGGCTGAATTTGTTATTAATTATTTATTGTCCAACTATTGTAAATTATGGCAAGAAAATACCAAAAGCTCTCGACTGGAGCCAACTGGCTGTTGACTGTTGGATGTTGGCTGTTGGCTGTGCCTCTGGGCCTTTTCCTTTTCTCATTCGGATACATTTGCGGCGAACCAGTTGAGCGACATTCCATTTGAGGCGCGACAGGCGGCGTCCATTTCGGAGATGCTAAGATTAATCAGCTGCCATAAGCCAAATGACAAGACATATTTTTTGGACTTGTTGGCTCTTTTGGCCGCGTTGTGGCTGCCTCTCGAATGCGGCCCGGCCTAGTGTTATTATTGTTATTATGTTTATTTATGGCATTGCTAGAAAAAAATTAATTTCAAATTTGATTACAATAAAAATAAAGCCGCACACACACGCACACATACATCTCAGAGCCCCAAAAACCCAGGTCGAGGCACTTGTAGGCAGCATTTGATTTACGCGTCCCAAAGTGTGCCCTAAGATCACCTAGGTAGGCAAATGAGAGACCCAGCATAGTTCCCGCATCTCTGGAGGTGTGTGTACCGTGACGGCCCAACCCAACTGAATACTGAATACTGAAGAAGATTTAAGCACAGCATCAAGAAATTTCAAATAAATTTATTGGTTTCTTTTATGATAGTTTGTACACATGTACCATAACTAAATTAGGCAAAGCTGTCCCAAAACAAATATTATTATAGATGAGCGGTACTAAATAGCCGCTTGGCTGTGTTTACGAATGTTCCCTTGTTCTATTTGCCGAATTGGGTTACTTTCAACATAATTTTAGCTCTTTGGTTACAAACAATGCCAGCAGCAGTTACCAACTTTCAATCCACGCTGCAGATGGCCACGGACTAACATTAGAACATCCCACGCCTGTCTTATGATTAAAGTTTCCAATGCTCCCAGAGAGTGATTTCAAAACTGGTTTCTTGCCAAAAAAAAACAGAAATAATAAGCTAAAGCCAATGAATGGAGATGGAGCCGGAGCTGTGGCTCAATAATCGTTGATGGCACTGGAAATATGACAGCATACGTGTGTCCCCGAAACAAAGGGGGAAAAAAAGACAGTAAAAATCAAGCCAACAAAAGTTGCTAGACGCGTGGGCGTGCTGCTTATTAATTGTTAAATTGTGAAAAAAAATACTAGCTTGATTTGTTGTTGGCTATAAATATAAGTGGCGCCGTATTTCAATAGCTAATCATATTGGCCAAATCAGTGTCATCTGGCGTGGGCCCAAAGAAATGCCTCACAAATTGTTAAGAATTTGGTTTTGAATTCTGCTAAAGGTCAAATGTAGCCCACTGTGAGGTGTGGCTAGCCAGGAAATACATACATATCTATATGCACATGCATCTTATACGCAAACAGATATCTCCAATAATTGCCAACTGGAGTCGTTAGAAACCTACTTCAAGCTACCCACACAGGCGGCCTGAGTCCATTCCCATGGCCATTGCAGCTAAAGAGTTGCCAGGCGCGGGCAAACGGCAATTTATATAAATTTTCATTTATTTTACCTTACCTTGAATATCAATGACCCAAATTCCATTCCTCGACTGGGATCAAATAAACTAAGAAAGCATGGAAACTTACAACACTCACGTAAACGAAAACTTTTGCAACCCTTTTATATTGTCCTTACACAATACTAACTGGCGCAAAGAAAACGTTTGTCAACACTTTCTGAATCTAGAATCCAGCATGATACAATAAGTATACTTATTGTATCATGGAATCCAGTTGCCACAAAATTCTTAATGCATTCTTTGCTCACTCTCCGAGCAGGCCAGTAAGTTATTAATAATTAATACTTATTAATTGTTTGCTCTAAGATTTATTACTTATCATAAGTAAATGTTATATATCTCTTTAAAATTTGAATTTTATTGGTTTAATTTGCATTATTAGATTTGTTTTTAATTTAACAAGCGGCCAATTGGGTATATATGATTTAAAAATTAAAGTAACTTCACCCGAGTAGACTACGTTGGCGAGGGTATCCGTTTCCTAAGTCTAGGCAGTGGATGCGACGGAGTACGATACATTTCGTTTGATCCGAATGTCAATCTCTTACCAACCAAACTTCTGGAGATGGCGGGACAAGTATGAATATTATCTAACTCTTATGACCAAGATGGGACCAGAAAGACTTTCAAAAATAACCCACGCTAAGATGATGACATATAAGCCGGCTTAGATGTTTATGCTTTGTGGTGATGGCTCCTAAGATAACTTTGACATGTTGGCCAAAAGTTAGCAAATTATCTAGAGCAAAGCTAAGATATTTATGGGCGATCTTCGCCTAAATGGTTTTACACACTTGTTAAATTTACGTAAGCTGGCTTTAGTTCACCTACGTGTCCAAACGAGAAAACGGTCCACTAAGACTGAACAAGACTCTTGTCAGAGATGTCACAATAGCCTGGTAGTGAACATGTCCTTGGTGAAATGCATAGATCTGACGACAGCTCTCTCTGAACAATGACGCTTAATTTTCAATCCTCTAGGCATGATTTGCGAGAAATAGTCTGTTGAGTTTTGGAAAGTAAGCCCTGTTTAATTAATTAATATATCATTAAACCCGTATATACTCGTGTACAGCAGAGAGCTGTAATCAAGACTCTGCGTAGGTCTTTTAAAGCAACCTTTCCGTAAGTCCAAATTAAAATGTTGGAGACCTAGCTTGATGGTGATTTCCACGACAATGTGATTAAGTTTCCGAATAAGACTATATTGTCAACTAGGCTCCCAACAATGGCATTGATTTACACATGAGCAAGATTATTACGAGTAAAAACTTCGACCGCAAACTTGGATTGATTTCAAGATCTTTCTATTCTTACATAATATTTTAATTACAAGACAATCTGAATATTTACACGAGGGGCTCAACTTTTCTTCTTCGCAAAGAACAAATAACATTGTTTACCGTAGAACAAAATTAACAAGCTCTGGAAGACAATCCTTCGTATACGCTTTTCGAGCTTGGAATCATATACTTTAAAACACATCAAAGTTCAATATATTTCTTAAGAACTATCATAAACACATAATCAATAAACAAGTCAATACATACTATAAATATAATAATTATAAAATTACTAGTATAAGTAAAAATCGTTTTCTTATATACCATGTCTCAATCGTTAGATCAAAAACAAATTAATTTGAAAACTATAAACTATATAATAATAAGATTAATGTTATGAATTCGTCACTAGCACAGAATCGTATTTATTTTTTATTTTTTGTTAAGAAATTTGTATGTTTTATTCAAACAAGCTTACCGCTACCTTAATGGCAACTTAATACAGTTTTGCATGGAAGGGATAAGGACAAATTGATCACCTGTGTAGTATGCAACACAGGATTGTTGTTACATATTATTATATATGTATATATATATATTAATGGAGGCATCTGGTAGTGAAACCCAATGGATGGTACCTTTTAAGTGTTCTGTTTCTAGGCTTTGTAGTTAGACCTCTGGCTAGTGCGTTATAGTGACCCCCAAGGTAGTAACGTAAGAGTTTAAAGCTAGTAGCACTAGGACGTTATTAGATTAAATTAAATTATGTGCAACATCACGTCAGCAATTTGCCAGCTCTATATTGGCGAGTGAATTAATATTAAATTGCAATTTGCAGTTTTTATTAATATACAATTTTCATTGCAAATACTTGAACTTCACAAAACGGAGTCTAGTTCGAATACAAAATAGTGGTAAAATCGCGTTATTATGAACATGCTCCCTATGAACAAGCTCTCTAGACTTATTAAAACTGCGTACTCGTAATTGTTTAGCATTGATTTAAGATCACATTAAAATGATTTCACAAATACTTAGAATTTATCTTTGTATCTTTCACAGACTTTTGCCTTAAAAGCGAAGGCCGCCACATAAAATACAATAATACAATCCCCAATAAAATGTCACACAAGACGAGCACACGACGCGCCACAGATCTGGAGTGTCCACTGGCATCGCTTGGCCGGAACAGCAATGCGGTGCGGGATCAGCTGGCGGCGGCACACTATCATCATCCGCATCCATTGAGCTCCAGTCCACTGGATCCACAGGCCTACAAAATGTCACGAAAGTCGCCAAATCTCAGCCTCAATGCAAGCGACACCGTTGCCAGCGTGGATCTCTATCCCCTGGCCTCGCGCAGCTCCACGCCGCACAGCGAACAGCAGACGCCATCGACGGCAGCGGCTGTGGCCACCACGGCAGCAGTGCTGCACATGGTGCAACAGAAGGCGGCCACATTCGAGCTGCGTGGCCGGCACACGCGACACGATCAGTCCAGCTATGGGGCACACTCCACCGCCTCTGTGGGCCGGCATGCGCAATCGAAGAAATCTGCCGAGCTGCAGACGTTGCCGGCACCTGCAACGAGGACCACAGCTCCTGTGCCGCAGCCGCGCAACTTCCTTACGTTGGACTGGCTGCATGGTAACAGCGCCGACACCGAAGACTCCAGCGACAACAACGCGGGTGGCGCTGCCAGTGGCAGGAGGCGAGCACAAGCCCTGGGCGGGCGCTGCAGCGTGCCCACTGTGCTGGGCAATGGCAGCAATGCCCAGTATCTGCTGGACAAGAAGATGGAGTCACTGTATCTGGGCAATGCATTGCGTGCTCTTCCCCTGGGCGCCGAGGCCAGCCAGTACCAGAATGAACGTTACTACCTGGAGGACTACAGCAGCGGCAGTGGCAACGAACGACTCCCAGGTGAGTTCTGCACAGGACAACTATTCCTGGAATGGAAACGGCGAATGTATATTCATTCCTATTCCATTAGAAGAGCTTGCTCCTTTATAACACAACCTTCGAATTATAGTATTCCCATACATTGCCTACCTTCATACTAAACTGAATATAAAGTATCTAGAGTTCAGACAATATGCTGTCCCATTTGTTCTGCGTTGATTCCTACTAAGCCAAAGCTTCCTGTTCCCGAAGTTAAATTTCCCAACTTTACCTAATTTTCCTTTACCTGAGAAACACCGAAAAGAGCATTTCCCAAAATGATCTTTTCATCAATGTTCATTGATACGGTTCTCAGGAAATTATCACTTACTGATTTTCAACGATGCCATGGATCATCAACGGCGTTAAGTGATGAAACTGTAAATGCTACCTCTGATTGGATGCCACTCGACATTAATTAGGAGATGTTTACCCAATACATCTAACACTCCGATGTAAATCAAACCTAACCCAATCACTCTTTTTGAAAAGATTGCTAAATTCAGCTGCCTTATAATCGTCAAAAAAAGAGTAAGCCCAACCCTATTCAGTAGGTGCCTTTCACAGAAAATAACCGCATTAAGCGAATTATCCCCCCCAAAGAGCACATTTGTATCCAAGTATATTACAGGGGATTATCTCACAAGAATACAACTTCAAGAAAGTTGGCTCAACGTGATTCATCTCATAATAATCCTATAAATTGCAGTAGACTTTCGAAAATCGGAATCAAACTTTGGTGTTTCTGCATCAAGACCCAACAAATTTTGTATAATACAATATTTAAAGTCTGCATTACTCCAGATGTTTTACATTATGATGCCTTGATGTTAGATAGTACAAGGAAACTTGGTGCCAGGGACGGTAGTCTGCGGTTTGATCCATTAATAGCTTAGCAATAATCCAAAAATCGCTACAAATTTTAATAACTATATACAAATAGTGTATAAAAATGGAGATTCCCAAAACTATAAGAGCTAAAGACACCAAATTTGGAATGTAGGTTAGTGTATAGCGGGCGCAGATCAAGTTAATTTGGGATCCGAGATATTCCCCCCCATTCCCCCGCTATTCCATAAAACCGTTTACAGTAACAATTTTCAAGATATAACTTTGGGATTTGGCATGTATAATACTTTAGTCACTTTTAATCTACTGTCCAAATTTCAAGTCGATCAGATAATAAACACGTGGTGAAGAAGCAGCACAGCTGTCATTTAAAATGGTTCTCGGTTGCGCTGTCGCTTGTATATGTGCGTCTTTGTGTATGTGTGTATGTATCTGTAAGTGTACGAAGACGCGATCGATTTGACGTGAGTACAGGGAGCTTTGTAGTCGGGCATACTCGACTAGAGCATTCTTACTTGTTAAATACTCGAAATTACTGAAGTTATCGTAGGAATAATTGAAAATTTAAGCTTTGTTTTTGTATCATAACGAAGTGAGACGAGCATCTAGGCAAAGTTCGTACCCAATCTTTAATATTCTCAACCTTCTCCTTCACAGAACGTTTGCATCATCCGCGCAACTCGAGTCCCAGCGAGACAAGCGGATCGGATCGCTATTTGTTGAATCGCAGCACCAACTCGCCCGCCAATGCTTTCCAGTTGGACCATCATCACACCAAAGTGCAAAGCCTCTCCGACGGCCTGTGCAATATGGGTCGCTTTTCACCAAGCCTGGACCAAGGCTATGCCACGCTGGTATCGCCGTCGCCCACTGGCCATCACCCCAGCAGCACGGGCGGTATGGTGGTGACCAGCAGCAACAAGAACACCAGCTCCAGCGTGGTCGGCGGCGGTGTTATTGCCAGCAGTACGCCTGCAACGACGCCGCGCCGTGGATTGTCCAATAACGGCACCGTCACCGGCACAGCCATTGGTCCGCCGCCCTGGAATCGCAAGGGTCCCTATCGCTGTGGACCCTACTTTGAGCGTCTGGCTGACGAGGCCATAGTGCGCATCTTCAGCTGGCTGGATAGCTGTGAGCTGTGCAACGTGGCGCGCGTCTGTCGGCGCTTCGAGCAGCTCGCCTGGCGACCGGTGCTCTGGAAGTGCATAACGCTCCGCGGCGAGCATCTAAATGGTGACAAGACGCTGAAGATGATCTTCCGGCAGCTGTGCGGACAGAGCTGCAACGGCGCCTGCCCGGAAGTTGAACGTGTTATGCTCGCTGATGGCTGTCGCATTTCTGACAAAGGTCTGCAGTTGCTCACGCGTCGGTGTCCAGAGCTGACGCATCTGCAACTGCAGACCTGTGTGGGCGTGTCTAATCAGGCGCTGGTCGAGGCCCTGACCAAGTGCAGCAATCTGCAGCATCTGGACGTTACGGGTAAGTTGAAAATCATTTGGTAAATGCAAGGCTTTGTTATTAATTCATCTTACCCTGCCGCACAGGCTGCAGTCAAGTGAGCAGCATTAGTCCCAATCCGCATATGGAGCCGCCGCGTCGTTTGCTGCTGCAATATCTGGATTTGACCGACTGCATGGCCATCGATGACATGGGCCTGAAGATTGTGGTCAAGAACTGTCCACAACTTGTGTATTTGTATCTGCGACGCTGCATACAAATTACAGGTAAGCAATAAGAGCTGCAATCGCAAGTGTCTTACTTACATTTAATAAATTACATGGCAGATGCGGGTTTGAAGTTCGTGCCCAGCTTTTGTGTTTCGCTTAAGGAGCTGAGCGTCTCGGATTGCGTCAACATTACCGACTTTGGCCTCTACGAGCTGGCCAAGTTGGGCGCCGCCCTCCGTTATCTATCCGTGGCCAAATGCGAGCGTGTATCCGATGCGGGCCTAAAGGTCATTGCGCGACGCTGTTATAAGCTGCGATATTTGAATGCGCGCGGCTGCGAGGCAGTCAGCGATGATTCTATCACAGTCCTTGCGCGATCATGTCCCCGCCTGCGTGCCCTGGACATTGGCAAGTGCGATGTGAGCGATGCGGGTCTGCGTGCGCTCGCCGAGAGCTGCCCAAATCTAAAGAAGCTCAGCCTACGCAATTGTGATATGATTACGGATCGTGGCGTTCAGTGCATAGCCTATTACTGCCGCGGTCTGCAGCAGCTCAACATACAGGACTGCCAGATATCCATCGAGGGCTATCGGGCGGTTAAAAAGTACTGCAAGCGCTGCATCATCGAGCACACCAATCCGGGCTTCTGTTGAGGCGGCATTTCAACTGGAGCGTTAAAGCAAAGAGGCAGGCCATATGAGCAAAGATGTTCTAAACAATAAATACACACACACACAAATTATTAGTTGTGTAGTTAGTTTTAGCTGTTATTGTAAATACTTACTTAGCAAGCTTGTATATAATTATTGCTGCAAAGGATTAGTATAGGCTATAGAGCATTTTCTAGAGTTTAAGTAGCGCGCCTTCTAGACTAATTATTGCATAATAAATTATTATATATAACAACGGGTGCAAGCCATATCAATTTTTCCAGCTGTTCGACTCACGGAGCGAACCTGTGCAGGAATAACTCTTGAACTCCGGGTTAGAACCGGTAACCAAACCAGCTCAACGCGTATCCAGGTAGTGAAACCTGTCCGGCATCAATTCAGGAATGTTCTTTAATATGTACGGAGGACGCACGTGCATCTTGTCCCGACGCTTGGGTTTTTTGGTATGCATGGCAATTGTAGCCATGACCTCAGGCTTGTTCAATGTGCGCTCCAGCCAGTTCATCCGATCCACAAAGGGTTCGATTTTGAATTTGGTTAACTCAGTGCGCTCTGCATACTTAATGGTGGAGTGCAAATCGTGTATGTCACTTATGATATTCATCATCTGGTCATGAATGTGTTCCAGTTCGCGCTCGTTGCGGCAGACGGTGCGGAATTGGCGTTGCATGTCCTTGCTAAGCCAGTAACGCATCCAGTTGCCTTTGGGATCGATTTCCGCCTGAGGGTTGGCCACCTGCACGCACAGCTCCATCAATCTGATGCGATCTAGTAGCGTATACGTGGGTAACATCATCCGCATTTTGATCACCTTTTTTATCCTATCGGCTGTCAGCTCTCCTTTATTCGCACTCAGGACCCTGTCCAGCTGCTTGCGCAGAAAGTCTATTACTTTGAGTTTCTTGGCATATTCACGACTTTCGATTACTACATTAAACTTCAACTGCGTATGCTTGGCCATTAACCGATGCAGCTGGCGACTCAGGTGGTCCCCTTTACGCCGATCAACATAATGCTTCTTGACAAGACGCTCATATTTTTTTCGCCATTCGTCCTGCTTTGGACGGTTCATTTTTATTTGTATTTATTTTATTTCTTCTGAATTTTGAACCAAATAATTCATATTAAGAATTTGTATCGAAAATTTAAATTTAGATTGAGTTATTGTCGATAATTGGTTATCGACCGTCCGCCACACTACAGTACCATATTTAAAAATACGATAAATGGTCCCACAACTGGGCAGCAATTGGCTATAATTCGTAGTGCTGCCAATCTCTCCGCCTGCTACGCCTGCTAATTTTATTAAACAGTAAATTTCTTAATTTTTACCGACTAATAGCCTGTTTCCACGACATCATATTTTCACATTTTTCGTCATTTTTTGGATGTTGGAAATATGATACATATTTCCTGTAGAAAATCCCATAAGAAAAAAAATGACGAATTCGTCATATATTAAATATGATGCCATTCGCCCCGGCATTTTTTAGTATTTTCCTATCGAACACACGATGTTTATCGATTAACTGGGGAAAAGGTAAACAATGACGAATTGTGCGCCAAAATTAATTTTTGAAATAAAATGTAAATTGCTTATATCTTAATATTTTTGTATTTAGTAAGGATTAGGTTAAAAGGGAAGGTTTATCCGGAGGTGCACCTTCGAAATAGCAAGATTTTGACAAGGTACACCGCCCTTTGGGAGCAGTGAAATTTGTGCACTTCACAGGTGCGCACTCGCAATTTCATTGCAAATTTCTGCCATCTCCGCATCACAGTCATCCACCAATGGATCCAAATTGTACAAACTTATTGCAACTATCTGCCTATTGATATTCAAGTTTGCTTCTACTACTGTTCTCCCATTATTTGCCATATTTTTCACTTTTCGTAAAAAATTGCATCAAAATAAGCCGACCAGCTGATTTATTTCGGGCGAATGGCTAATTCGTATACCGTTTCACATTTGACCGTGGAAACACCATCATCCACATTTTTTATATGTTACATATTTGGCTGTCGTGGAAACAGGCTATAACAACCACCGTAAGGTGACAAGAGGTATATTTACTACGCAAAAAAATACTTTTTAAATACTATAAGCAACAACTTGTTCGTCAACTGGGTAGCACTTAACTATAAATCGTAGTGCTACCAAATATTCTGCAGACAGCTGATTGCGCATACTTGTGCGTCGTCTGTAGAGTTGCGATTTGTAGTTCAATTTGATGAATCAGTTACGTCGTTCATTTCGTTCTTCATAAGGTTTTCTTTCATATATAAAAAGCATAGAGTGATAGGTTAATGGTCAAAACACATAATGACTAGACTAATAACAATAAAAAGATGAACATAAATGTTATTGTATCACTGACAAGGTTGATTCGTTCAGACAAATACCCGTTCAAGTGAACTTATTCTGAACGAAACGACTCATCTCTAGCCGAATGTATTTGTAGGTTAGATACGTTGTATAATGACAAGCACGTAAATTTGTTTAAACTGACTTATAAATGTGCAGCAAAATTTACGTACGAATATTGACAACAAACTAGTGCAACCTTAACAGACATGGCCAAGTATATCGCCCAAATCATTGTAATGGGCGGCCAAGCGATAGGACGCGCTTTTGCCAAGGCTCTGAAACAAGAGATTGCCGCATCGCAAGAGGCCGCCAAGCGCGCGGGTGGCGGCAGCCAGGGTGATAGGAGCGCCGAGTCTAACCTGCGTACAGGTAAGTCCAGTAATGCTCTTAATGTTGTATACAACAGTAATTATGTGGATTGCAGGCATGACACTGGAGGAGGCCAAACAAATCCTAAACGTGGAAGATCTGAAGAATGTGGAATGCATAGTCAAGAACTACGAGCATCTATTCAATGTGAATGATCGGGCCAACGGCGGCTCATTTTATATACAGTCAAAAGTCTATCGGGCCAAGGAGCGACTAGATCACGAGCTGCAAGCGGAACAGGAGCATCAAAAATCGAAAGACGAGCAGCAGGCGGAGGAAGCGCCTCGGAGCAGAGGAAGGCAGAGGCGGTGAACTACTTCCTTTCTACCTCTACACGAAACTAGCGTTAAATTTGATTATATTATTAAGTAGAAATGCCGCCTCTTTGTATAGCATGTAAATAGATATTTTATAAACATAAACTATTCAGCGCGTTTTAGCAATTTGGCTGGTCCTGAAACTGATTCCAATTTAGACTTTTTTACATTTATAAAAATCATGTCACATCGTTTCTGCAATCTTAGATATATTGCTAAAGGTGTATACAATGTACATACTACATATACATTATGTGTTTTTCAATATTATAATTAATGTAACTTATTCGATTACTTAAATAAAAATTTAATCAATAAAAACAGAGGAATACCGTGAACGTTACTGGTGTTGCAATTTGTCAAGAGAAAACAGCTGATTTGAGCGTAACAGCCCTGTGTTTTTGCCACACAAAGTTAGCTGCGTCAATCAGCTGTTGCTGGGTAGAACTGGAAGGCATACAAACGCACAAAAGGGGAAGAAGCAGAAAATTATTGCTACGCAGCTGTATTATTGTTGTTCAATGTACATTTGATTTGTGTACTACCAGACGTGTCAATTGTTTGTTTAATTGTGGCAGCCAAGCCACCACTAACGACGCAAAACAGCTGGCACATGCGCGAAAATACACTGAAATTCCAGCACAAAGCAAAAGCTGAAACCAACCACCCGACACGACGCTACGTTTACGACGATTTTCCACAAAGTAGGTGGCATTCTCAGCAGCAGATTTGCAGCTCTAGCTTTTCCGAGCGAGAGAACGCAGCACACAACGGTATTTGAGCAAAGGAAATTCCGCTGCTCAGTCAGTTTTCAGAGGACCTTCGACACAGGCAGCCGAAAATTCAAGTTTTGCTCGTTTCAGCAGGCAGACACAAACCTAAAAGACAGAAAAGAAAAAAGACAGAAACTAACTCAAGTGGTAATATACAAAATTACGTTATATCTAGTATAAACTAAGCAAAGTGATGGAAAACCAAGCGTGACAAAATATCGATTAAACGCGACATTTTCAGAGTGCATATAATTTTGACAGTTCCATTCAGTGTAATTTTAAACAATTACAATTGATTTGGCCATTTATTGATTTTCCTTGCCTCTGGCAAATGTTCTATTCGCATTGCAGTTAATTTTTATTGTTTTTCATTATTCATTTTACAGCGTGCAAGCATAATTAAAGAGTAAAAACGCAAAAATTTACATAACTCGCTCGTTGAAAGTGAAACTACATTGGTGCAAAAGAAAAACCTATTACAAAATTCCTGCCAAGTGTAATAAAAGTAAGGCGAGGGAAGGAGACATAGTAGCAGCAGCAGCAGCAGTAGCAGCAACGTTTGCAGAACACGACAAGAGAGCCAGATAAAGCATTCGAAAGAGCGAAAGAGAGAGGACAGAGGAGAGCGACCAACAGCAGAAACACCCCACAGAGCAAGCGCCCCCTCCTTTAAACGTGCGCACGTTTCTGTTTCTGTGCTTTCGTTGTCGCTTCGGCTTCGCGTTCGACTTCGTGTGGCATTCGTTTTGTGTATACACGACGAAGCCAGGCTAATCCTTTCAAGCGCTGCGCAGGGAAAAGCAACACCAACAAACTAACCAACAACAACAGACAAAAAGCCAAACATGTTTTCGGGTCTAACAAATCAATTCACCTCGTTGGTGGGCGCAGTCAAGGGCGGCGCAGGCGATGAGGATGTGCCAGTACCCTCAGGCAGCGAGGCCGCTGCAGGCGCTGCACCATCATCTTCAGCTGAGGCAGTGGCCGCATCTGCGGAACAGGATGCTGCTGCTGCCGCCGGCGGCGAGCAAGGCCTCGAGGGCGAGGAGGGTGCCAAAAGGTAAGTCAACGTCTTCAGTACTCCTATATTCCGATCAATTTGACGCATCTCTTTCTCTCTCTCTCTCTCGATTTATTTTCATGCCCGATAAGCGTTCTTTCTGTGTATTTATCTTTTGCCAGCTGCCATTCAAGGCCAAGTCCCGTTATCTCGGAAAAGAACACGCTTCAAGATACTATAACCCATTGACATTTCAGCTAGCGTTCACTCTGTTCTTTGTCTCCGACTGCGACCCAGTGGCATGTCCCGTTCGCCTGCCCCAACTCCTTGATGGCGTGTCAATTTGACCTTGCATTTTGTACCTTTTAACATTTTGGCCAGCCTTCTCCACCCGGTTGCCCTGCTTTGGCCATGTTTCCCAGTTGGTTTCTGCTCCTGCATATTTCAATGCAATTCGCGTTTCGTGACTGAACATAATTGGTTTAACTGCAAGCGGATAGCTGTTAAATTTGTAATTCTTGGGCGCCGTAAAAGTTGATTTATTGTGTGCCCCCACAATAATAATTGCTCCAAATAGTAAGTGGTTTACACTCTCGTTTGGTAGTTTACAAAATTGAATTATTCATATGTCGCCCTAATGACCTTAAAAATAGTAATACTAAATATATTCGTACTTATATTGCCTGGTAATTAAAACGTTTAAATAGAGATCAAATTGTGGTAACTATTTTGTACTTATTCTTTATAAAGTTTGACCCCTAAGCTTCTTAGTCTGCTCTTAATCAATGCGAATTGGTACACTTTTAATCTTTTGGTCCCAAGTACTTGTCCTAGATTTAGTGAATCCAAGCATGGATAACAAGAGCAACACATTATATCCCATAACAGTTACAGATTGTTCTGATTTCTCCTTAATATCCTTCAATTATCTTGACCAATTATAAAAGGACTTTATAAACATTTGAAACGGTTTGACTCGAATGATTTTCAAGATTTCTTTAAATGTATTATTATAACCAGGAAATAACAAGTCTTATATTGTTTAGAATAGGGAATATAATTTTTATTTGCAGAAACCGTTGCATTTCGAAAATACTATTGATCGTTTATCGAACGATTATACACACTAATAGTTTTTATTAAAACTATGAGATCTTTAACAAATTAAAAATATCCCAGAATATTGAATATTCACCAAGGGAACTGGAAAGAGATGTCATCGATTCAAAATACACAAGTTCATGAACTAACTATATTTGCAATATGAGCATATAGCATAATGTATGATTCTCAATATTTCCCATTTGAGAAGTAAATTGACTGTCACATGGAATTAAAATATATACTTGTATCAATAATCTGTTATTCTTTTTATGAATATTTATACAAATATGTTTCTGGCAGTTTATTATATAAGATGAAATTGCGTTTACTACAATTTGATTATGATATGATTTCGATCCTTTAACATTTGTTTATGGGCGTATTATCTATATTAAGAAGTCCGAACTTTAAAATTGAATAAATTAACAAGTATTCAGCCGAAATTGAATCGGAAAACTTACTTGTCAATATTTCGGTTAGTATTATAGACGAGCAGGATGGCTTTGAGGTCATATAAAATTCGTCGACTTTACTTTTAAAAGCGTTTAAACGTAATTCCATTGAAGTTAAATAGCATGATCTAGGTTCTTCTTTTGGAAAAAGATGCCGAACACTCTTTAAGATTGCCCAGTCGAACACGAACTTTTATAATTCCTTTCTATAAAACAAACAAACACAACAAAAAGTGATAAAAGTTTTTTTTTTTTTTAAATATCAAATATCAAAAAATGTGGACCATGTCAACCACCACAATTTGATCGTAAATAAAATATTGAAATTTGATACAAAAAATTTAGTGGTAAGTTATAAATATCAATGAATTTGTATTAAGAGCTATTTACAATAATTCAAAATGGCTCACATCAATTTGTTTATTGCAGCTTTATCAATGTAATTTGGTCTCCCCGATTTAAATCGGTTAAATGATTTTGTTTTATTGAGTATTTTTTTACTTTTTATAAATAACAAAACATTTTGCCTGCAACAAAATACAATAGGGTGTTGGAATTAAGAACACCATTGCTAATTCTATTCCAATTAAATGGCAAGTGAAAAGTATTTCCTTAGCACATCGATACACCCTTGTTCCTTAGGGGAAAACAGAGTAAAAAGTTTTTCTTTGAAGTATGTGATTTCGACCTATTCCATATGAAGTAAATACTGTGATTTACCCCCGCCGAACTGTGTAAATTCAAATTATTTTCATTTGGTACAGACCAAATGAAAACTTAAGTCCAACTGACGGCCTGTTAATGCCATAAGTTGCTGCCTAATCCTTTAGACGAGCCAACCCAACTTGTTGGCGACCCCATGGCAAACTCACACCAGCAAACACCATTTTTCACTTAATTTGGCACATTAATATTTAATTGTGCGTAAGCTTGTGTGTGTGGAAGCGAATTCTGGGCACGTTTCGGCACCAGTCTTTGCCAGCTGCCAACAGCTGCTGCCAGACTTTGAAGTGCCCCTACTCCGTAGACACAGTGGCTTCTGCCTACCGCCTGTCAATGCAACTCCTGCTGTTTCCTTTCACTATCAACTGACATTGACAAGTTGAACGAGCGTCGCAAGCATCGCATCGCCTCGCCTCGCCTCGACTCGCCTTTTCTTGCCTTGCCACGCTCGTTTTGTTTCGTTTGTCACAAATTGCACGTGTAACGTGGCTTATGCATAACCACAAAGTGTTGAGTCATGCTGCCACCCACACGCATCGTTTCCATTCAGTTTTTTGGCCAGTTTCGTTGAATCAAAGAAGAAAAAAAAACGCTGTCACCAATGTCAAAGATATTTGCTCCATAGCGAGCACAATGCGAGCAGGACAGGACATTGGTGGTTGGTTTCCAGTTTCCAGTTGACTTTTGCTCCTTTTGCGGATCGATACCAAAGAGAGAAACGCACAGAGAGACTGACAGAGAGAGAGAGAGAGAGAGAGAACAATAGAGAAGGAATGGGTCGTTCTCTCTCACTCTGTTGCTTCTGCAAAACAACGAAATGTGCACATGTGATTTGCCCACACCTAAGGAGAACGCTATCGACGCCTTCTGCTGCTCCGCTCGTTGTTGTCCTTTTGCCAGCCTATTTAATAATTGTGCATTCCGTAAACGTGGCTAGGCATTTGAGAATCCAACGCCCCCTAAACAGCAATCAGCGCTAAATCTCTATAATTTTCATTGAATTAATTTGTTTAATTTTGGCTGCCATGCATAAATGTTGCTCATTAAACTGCCAAATGGGTGAGAATCCTAACCCATGGATATTAACATACAAATTATGCCGTCATGTTACCTTATTTTATGCACAAACACTTATAAATCATATTATGTACATTTAAAGGCAAATTGTCAATCCATTTTAAAAGATTTCTTCGCTTTTATAAAGATATTTCAAATACAAATCATCCTACAACAAATATTTTTAATATCTAATTTGTAAAACTTTTTTTTAATACAAATAAAAAACTATCTTGTCTATAAAGTAAGACGAAATTCGTTTGCTTCAGCCGACAAATCTTGCAAACAGTGAAATCGGAAGAGGCTTGAATAATTTTGGAGAAAATAACATACAAAAAACTTAAGACTTACAGTTGTCTCACTCTCATCAAAAAGACTATTAATAAGAAGTATTTATTTGAATATTATATTGATGAATTCATTTCATGTATTTTTCAATGCGCTAGATTCAAATGTTTATTGTTGCCTATATTTAATCATGTATTTTTTAGGCAAGATAAGGAAGAGTTTAAATAAAAATCGCTAAGATTGTAAAGTTTTAGATGGAACATTCAATAATTATAACTTAAATTTTATAATAAGAAATTAGGGAATTTCAAATATACACTCGAATATTTATAATTATAATTTGCAAGTCTTACGGTTATATTTGGAATTAATTAATCTCGATTTAAATCTTCTATAAGCTAAGATTTTCAAATGCTAGCTGGCCCCGATTTTCGTCCTGTAAAGCCTTCACCTGTTTGTGCGTCGCCAGGGCCAACTTTGTTGGCTTTGCCGTTTGCGCGCTTTCAAGGACATTTCCACTATTTGCAGTTGCTCTCTGTGACTGCCTTTGTCTATGTGTGTGTGTGTGTGTGCGAATGTCCTTGCATTTGTTGTTATTTTCACTGCGACTGTTCGTTGCGTATTTCTAAATTATGCCAAAGCGACAAAAACAAATCTTACGCTTAAATTGCTCGGCAAACAAGCTAGAAAAATAGCTAGCTTTAAGGTATACCATGCATTTGAAATTCCCTTTGTCAGAGAGCATTAATAATAAATAAATGTACATATATATTTTGTGTGTTTAGAAAAGTTTTGATTGCTTCGAAGAACAAACTTGCCAGTTTATTTGGGTTATCATCAAAGTAGAGTTCACAGATGCTTATTTGCATTTCATTCGATTTCAGATTGGCTCGGATTGCTTACCAATATCCAATTGCCAATCAAATGCCCACCCACACATTTTATGTAAAATTGAAAAGCCTACAGCAATATTGCCGTATTGTCCAATTTCATTAGGTTTGCAAAGGTATGAACATGCTAACAAATACTGAATATGTATGCGTATTTTGGGTTTATTGTTTTGCAATTTTTCTTCTTTATTTGCTATTCTTGCTTTAATCTTTCAAAGTGCAATTTATGTAATATAAAAGGATAACCATTTTCAATATCTGTGAATATCTCCCTAAAATTTATATCGATCTGTATTCCAAATTGCACTTCTTGTGCAATCAATTTATACTACTCGTACAAGAAAAAAACTAAAAATTATTTGATTTCAAACATCTCTACTCTCACTCTTACATTGGTAAGTTATTGTGTCTCACGATAGATAAAACATTATATACACTTTTTCCAATCAAATGAACATTTCAACTTTCTTATATTCAGGGCAAAGTTTACAGTAGTTACAGATGAACTAGGGGTGCAGATAAATTGTATGGGATATTCTGATCATCGTGACAGTTAATTATAAAATATAGCAACGTTAATAAGTTGACAACATAATACATGTCTGATAGGTAAAGTGGCCAAAATAATCATAAAATTAATTAGGGAAGAGTAATTTACCTTTTCACCGAGGTCATTTGTAGATTATAATTTATAGTATATGTACAATGCAGTTCTGCATTTCATTTCTGTATAAAATGAATTGTATACTGCTCTAAATTAGGTAGAAATGATTATAAGGTAAACTTTGATGCAACAGATATAAGTAAGCATCTCGACCTTAGAATTTATATGGCCGAGCTTATTCCAAGTCGACTCCCTTCACAAATGTATTGATGATCAAACTCCCCGTCAAATCCCAAGGCACTTGGAACCTGGGCTCTGCTAAGTGGCGCAAGAGACACCAATAAATATAAGAAGACATCTTCTATACCCTTCCAAGGCATCTATATATCTTAGGGATTGAGGTTCTTCTCTGCACTTTACCATTTGTTAACTATATTTTTTCGCTATTCATCCTGTACATTTTTCACCATTATCGGATCCGTCATAATCTAACTGTTCTACATATTTTTCTGAGTTCATTAGGTGGGTCATAAAGCATTTTGGAGACTTTCCATTATAGCCAAATGTGGCCCAAATCATAAGAGAACTTCGATGAAAGTTTTTCAAAATACGGACTCGTTTAGGACTAGTATATCGATAATAGTAACGATAGTCATCTGGAACGTCTAAATTTATATTTTTCTCGTCTTTTTGTTTGACATACTTTTCTGCAATATGTACTCGTGAAACTTCATGTCTATCGAGTAGCTGTGGTTGAAGGAGTTTCTTCCGCATGAAATGAACTCTGAACTTTTCTAAAATTTGTTGTACACGTTTGGTGGATATCGAAAGAGACAATTTATGGCCAATTTACGATGAACTGTTGATTTCGGTAACCTTTGAAAATGTAATCGCGTAGGCTCAAAACTGGCGGGCAGTCAAAACGGGGCTTTTCCCCAAGGTTTTAGGGGTCTTTCACAAACTTTTCTATAGTTCGATTACTCCTGGATACAGATTCAGCCATTTTTCGTATAGGCATGCCCATGCGGGGCATTTTTTTTACGTGTCCGATCCTCATCATCATAGAAAAAATGATATTGAAAATAAAGGAATTAGAATAAGTCAAAACAGACAGGATCAAAAACAGTTGTCCTACTTACAAGTTATGTGATTTATGCTGTTGATGACTATAACATTTAATTTATTTCCGTCATTCTACCAGACCTTATGCACGTCTTGATCTCACATACTTAAGACATAAGACATAAAGATGTATATATGAGTTTTCAGACGCATATTAAATTTATCTTAAGCTTTAGATGAGCTTGTGAGGTTATACTCCTCTTCTTCCAAATTGATCAATTCGAATTGAAAGCACAATTTTCAGAATATATTATTTGGTTATTGGTCATTTATTAACATATTCGGAAAGTTGTATATAATTTCATAAGCACAGATACACACCGGAATCTTTTTCATCCATCAACGACTTCTGTATATACTTTTCATAGCCAACATTTTTGGGACCAACGTACAAGGATCGCTGCCATTTTGTTACCTGAGGCAGCTGAGTTCGCAAACACTCGGCAATACAATCAAATCAAAGCTATGGCCTCAAAATAAATATATAAATAAATAAATAGAGCACAGGCAGGCGGGGCTGAGAATTTATCGTCGCTCCCAAAAGACAGTTGGCAAAGAAATAAAAATAAAATGTTTTGCCGAATTGAAACGCTGCCAAATCAAACGCAAAGGCCACCGACAACTTGAGGCTATTTAAATTTAAGGACGATATTAACATTTTATGCCATGCAGAACGGCAGGACATTGGACATTGCACGGCGTGGGCGCTAACGACGGGTCCGGCATTTGGCATTTCGGGCCAAATTAACGCGGTGACGACGACCTCTAACTTAGCCGGGTCCGGCGCCTGGCCACATTTTTTTTTGTATGTCAAGTGAAGAGCAAAAAATGTGTGCGCAATTTGGCTTTCATTTCATTACTGTGCCGCCTGTCGTCAATTCTCACTTAATTGGCAATGCAGCAGAGCCCTCGAGCTGCTGCCCGAATCATGCAGAATAAATAATGAATGCGGACTCGTCCATTCCACTATTTTGTTCACAAAATATATCCATATATATATTATACATATTTGCATTTTTTCAGCTTGTTTGCTTAATTGCTGCTTTTTATATTCATATATTTAAGCTGAGCTTTACATTTTAAAGGCATTTGGTCAGTTGATTTATTAATTTATTATTTAATTCATGTAAACGAAATATGTTTCTGTTTGACAAATAAAGGTCAGGAATTCCACAATTAATTGCTGGCCTGTAGGCGAATGCTATTGGGACATCATTTGTTCGATTCAAATACATTTTTTTTCTTTTTCTTCTCAATATTTGTATTTATATATTTACAATCTGTCCCATCTAGGGACAAACTATAAATTGTGTCGTTTAACTTGACGTGTGGTATATTGTATATTAGTGTCACATTTATTTGTTTAATGTTTTTTTGTTTATATGTACAGTATGTGCTAAAGGTTATAGAAATAAGATATACACACATTCTTGCGGTTAGGTTTTTAATACCAGAAATCAATTTTTTAATTGTTTATTTCAATTACATGGTACAAGTTTCTATGCATTAAATAAATAAGATATACACACATTCTTGCGGTTAGGTTTTTAATACCAGAAATCAATTTTTTAATTGTTTATTTCAATTACATGGTACGAGTTTCTATGCATTATGAAAACTACATACGAACTAATACTAAAGCGTAGGCCTTAAGCTAAGATTTTTTTACATTTATGTATAGTTTAGGCTTATTAATAAATGTATCTAATGTTGTATGTTATAGTGGGCTGGATCACTTTCCCTTGGGGACCTTCTTAAGGAACGAAGGAAAAAAACAAACATACGGTTTTTAATTTCACAATATGTATATATTTATTTTTGGCACACTGCAAGTTTCGATGGCTTCCAGATAATTTTTCAAGTCAAGTGAACATGGCTTACAACTCTTTGTACAACAATTATTAGGGCAATCGATCATTATTTGGAGCTATTGAAAAAAGGGGTATTGTCCACTCCGATCATTCACTGCTGTGAACAGTGTAGTTCTTGTGGTTGTTTAGTTTACTGGCGTATAAAATGTTTTGGAATTATTCTTAGTTTATTTTGGTTGTGAATGTACATAAGTATATGTTGAGTGTCAAGTGTCTTATGGGTTAGTTGTGGGGAAAGAGGTTCGTTTCGTTGAGAAGGTTGATGAGGGATGGGATGTTGTATTTGGTGGGGGTTGATAGAGGGATGAGTGCGTTGAAGTTGGAAAAGTATTTTGTTCGTGCAAGGATATGCTGGATAAAGAAAGAGATGGAACTAGTGGCATTTTAGGGGAGGGGCTTTGTCAAACATGTTTGTGGGTCAGAAATGTGTGTCCAAAATAGAGGCGAATTAGCTTGGTAACTTACAATGGTTGCTTTGGCAGCTATAAGATAAATCAATGCAATTTTGGTCAAATATGTTCAGCATCTAAGGAGTCTATTGAAACTTTGATTCCTTGCATTTGGTCAGGATATCTGACCTATGTATAGCCTGAAGTATTGCTAGTGATGCTGATCAAGAATATAAATAGTCTGTGGGGTCGGAAAGATCACCTTCAATGCGCTACACATTTATAGCATCTAAGGGAAGCTAGTCACTTTTGATACAATTTATAACCATGCTCGTTACCCCCAGGAACGTATGGGCAAAATACAATTTATCCGGCGCCCCATTGCCCACCCATCAAATGTTCAATCAATTTAAAAATTTTCAATTATATCGACATCATTTTTCCGAGTGCTTTTGACCTGCCGTTAGCCTACTTTTCATTGGCTAGCACAGCACGGCTCTGGCAAATCAATTGTCGGTCAATTAAGCCGCAACAAGAAAACCAGGCAACAACCACAACAACTTCGATTTGCCAGCTTTTGGCAGCTGGCCTTTATAGCACACGCAAAACATGAACAAAGAATTACCTTTATTGTCGATTTTACTGTGTTTGGACTTAGATACTCTTACATCAGATACATATTGTATATACATCATTTGTACTTGATATTCTAAAGCAAAACAAGCTCACATTGCAATACACGGCATAGATATGTAGTAAAAATGAACAAAGTCGAAATTATTATAATAAAATCGGCATTTTACGAAAGACTACTACATAGAAAGGATCTGAAGATCCAGATTAGCCTAGTAACAACAAAAAACTTGAACTTTAAAAGCACCTGAAAGCTTGAAGCGAGATTAAAAGCTTGAGTGAACCAAATTATAGTATCTTCCAGCCGTGTGCTCTAATCACAGGCTACAATTTGAAACTATGTTCACTCAGTTCTATTCATCATAATGTTTTACTGCAAAACGGTTATTCTCAGCAAGCTTCATTGAGTATTTAAACTTGCTCAATAGTTTATTATTAAGTGTTGGTCATTTATGAAACTGCAAACTAAAACTGCAGCTGGGGAAGCAACTGAGGATAAATAATTTTCATTTAAATTGTCCACACAAACAATTAATCTTGCGGACCAGATTTGTGCAAATTGTTTGCATTATAAATTTTATTATAATTTATTTAATATTTGCACATCAAGCTTTAAGTTTCGTAAATATTGTGAAGTAAAACTGTAAACTTAATTGTTGAAAATTCAAAAGAACAGCAGGCATTCTTTGCTATCTCGTGGAAGATATCAGAGATCAAATTTGGAAAAACCTTATATGGTCGTACGCTTTTAACTCTTTGGGGAAAGAGTATGAAAAACTAAGTGTCGATGGCAAAGGCTAAACGAAATTAAGTACGCACTCGTAGGTTGAAGCATATGGCGGTTGTTGAGAAAACATATGCTAACATATCCCGTTGTCTCTGTGCCTGGGAGAGCAAAGATAAATGAATAAGCAGCAAATGGCAAAGTGCACGGAAGTAGCGAGTAGCACAGGAAACGGAAAAACAGGCAAAAGTTACGCATTTCATAAAGTTGGCAGCCTAAAAAACCCATACAACAACCGACCGGACAGACTAAAGCAAAGCATATCAAGACATAAATATTAACGCACGGCGGAAGTGACAGCCAAAGTAATGGCAACAAATGATGTGAAAGTAAAAATAGGGAGTGAAACCTTAAGATGTGTGTGTGTGCGTGTGTGTGTGTGTGTGTGCGTTGAGACAATGCACGCACACACATAAAAACGGTTATATCTCTCGCTGCCAAAATGCTACAAAGTAGCAAATTACGCCGTATCGTAAAAAGGCTACGGCTACGTGTCCTGTTTTGTTCTATTGTTAGAGTGCGCGAAAGGCGACATTTTATTTATGTGCAGAGTTAAGAAGTTTGGGGAAAGAAAATTGCTTGATGCCACTCGTAACTTGTAAAGTGAGTTCGGCAAACCAACAAAACTTTACGAAAAAATTCATATTTCTCGACTGTTTTCTGCTAAAACTTATTTCAAATAATAACTTTATAATTTGATTGCAATTACACTTATGTAAATTAAGGGTTGCGCTTTTAATAAAAATAACATTTATCAGTAAAATATTCATTATTATATGTTTAAAAATGAAGCAACTCGGCCGAATTTTGCAGAACTTTATTTTTCAGCATTGCCATTAAGTTAGTGAATAAATTCCTATTTGAATGTCCTTTATTCATATTGAATTCAATCCTAGATCAAAGGCAGCCAAATTCAATCTGCAAAATTCTTTCTAAAAGAGAAAATTGTGAACATTTATGGGAAATTCATTTCCGTAAAATCTTTCCGTATGTGGACACCGGAACAGGCCCAAAAGTTCATTCAATTTAAATGTTGTATTGAATTAATTTTCCACTTTTAAAACCTATTCCATTCATATACTTTAATCTTTAAAGTTCCTAATGTGATTTATCTTCTTGTGCATTTAGCATTTTAATTTATAACTACACAGAATGTCATACAATGCTATCACTTTATACAGAGATATGTTTACAAATGTTAGCTAATTTTTCATATCTGTTTACATTGTTTATTCAACTATGCAGTTCCGTTTGGCACAATACCCCAAAAGCACAATGCTCATCGCTGGCAGAGCTGTTTCCAGCGTAAATGCCAGTCATTGGCATCAAAATTGCTTCAACCAAGCCCCAATCGTCCCCGCCACAATCGCCCCCGTCACCACATCGGCCCAGCCAAACGGAATACTTAAAAATTAACATAAAACTCGCACGCTCTATAAAATGCCAAAATGCGTTTGATAAGCGCGCACTCACTAAAAATTTCAAATTATTATTCAACCGTCGGGTTGGAGAGTGCGGGCTTTGGGGTTTGGGTCTGCTTGGTTCTATTTGCATAGCGTTAATGGCTGCTGACTGCCATTTTAAAGACAGTCCGTGCTGCTCATGTGTGCGACGTTGGCATAAAAAGGTCATGTCGACTGTAAAACTCACTGCCTGAGGCGTAAACGCTGGCCATTTCTTTGTGGCAGCGGCTTGTATCCTGTGGCCCTACAAGGAGAATAGCAAATGCTTTTGCTATCGGCCATAACGAGACATGGCAGCAGGGCCTCTTGAACGTCAGTAAGTCAGACAAGTCGCAACAAGCCATGTCCAACTTTGTATTGCGTACAAAATAGTTTATCAGACCTGTCCCCATTTCCGATGAAATGATTCGAAATCGAAATTGTTAAGGTCTATTCACACTATTATTGCATGCAATATTGCGTCACCAATAGATGTGACGCAAGATATCTCTCCGTTTCAGACTTTTGTGTGATTTGTGACCAGTGTAAAACATGGTTTCCTGATGAACGGTACTCTAGTAAATTTAACTCTTTTAGCGCTACCTACATTTACTAAACATTCGTCAAGTTTCTGGTGCAATATATTAAACGAAATATTTTCATATAATATTTTGAGAGTTGCAAAAGAACAACGTTACGTTATACGTAATTATAAGATAGTGTTAAGAGTGGTTCGGAAATCCGGGAGGTGCGTTGGGAAATACTATATGAAATCAACTACTGAAATACGGACAGACGGCCGAACAGACAGACGGACAGGGTTAAGTCGTCTCGGCTTTTGATACTGATCAAGAATATATAACTTATAGGGTCGGAGTTGTCTTCTTCTGCCTGTTATATACAGGAATTTGGAATGTAGCTTCGTGTATAGCAGGTCAAGTCTATTTTGGATCCGAGATATTCCGCACACAACCCCTGTTTTCGATAAAACCGTTATAGCTTTGTGATTTGGCATGTATAATACTTTAGTCACTCTTAATCCACTGTCCAAATTTCAAAACGATCGGAAAATAAACACGGGAGTTATTCAACAAACAAGATTCAGTAGTACAGTCGCGACTTCAAATGTGTCGGTTGTGAATGTGTAAGTGAACGAAAATGTGTTTGGAAGTTTTAGACCTGGTAAAAGGGAGTTTCGTAGTCGGGTATACTCGACTAGAGCATTCTTACTTGTTTTTATCCATTTTGTGGGTACAAGGATTAGAAACGGGTACACAAAATCCAAAACAACTCGGATTAAAAAGAACTATTACATGGGAGCAGAAAATGCAACAACTTTAGATTTCTCTCTGTGATGCTTAATTTTAGGGCCAGACCTTAGGTAGAAAAAATTTGTTAAGACTACCAGGCGTATACGCAATTTTTGTTGGGCAACCATTATGCCTGGCTTTGTTTCCAGCCATAATGCAATTCTGTGGCCACAACTGCGCATCGCCTATGTGCAAATGCGTTTATGGTTGGCATGAAAAACACGCCTAACTCAATTCCAGTTTTAGGTGCCTTCGGCAGCAAGGACCAAAGTCAGCGGGTCTCCTGCTATAGCTACTGTCCTGCTGCTGCTGTTTCTGCTTCTGCCAGCACGTCGTTTGCAATTTAATTTTCGTGTTGCGCGCTCCTCGCTAACGTGCGCAATTAATTCTGTCAACAACAGGCAGCCAGAAGACCAGGACAACACCTTGTGGCTATGCCGCAGCGTTCTCCCTGCCCACACAATTTGCAATTTAAAATATCCGCGGAATACATTGCGATTTTCTGTGGCTTTCGCTTAGATCTCAACTCTTTCCTTTTCTTGGTCCTTTCTTGGCTCCCGGCTAATCTAATTGGTAGGTTTTCGATATTGTGGAGACCTTTTTGTATGCGGTTCACATAACTTTTAATGACCGCTGCTTCTGAATACTTTTGTTGTTTGATGATAATTAGATTTAAACCTAAATTGGGGACGGTTAATAGAAAGGTTCCGAAATTGGTACAATAGTAGTTGTTCTTAACAAAACAGCATTTAACAATTATGTGTTTTTAAAATACTAAGAGATATACATTATACACTTTTTCGATATTAAACTTTCAATATTTAATTCAAGACTAATACTGAATTTACCTGCTATAGTGCAGTTAAATCAGGTAAATCACTGGAGGCGCATTGTCCGGGCCATCTCAACACAAACTACAGCTACTCAACTGCCAAGCTCTTGAGTAATAACTGGCAAACTCTTCTCTGGGCTGTTTACTTTAGTGCACTTGACAGGCAATCAGCAAGCTTCAAACCTTTGTGGATATTTTCAAGAAACTTATTAAATTTTCATGCGGAGAAACCTGCTTAAGGGCATTTTCGTGCGCCAGACCCAAGTGAGATCTTACTCGACCTTTGGCTTTAACTATAAATAGCTGGCAAAGACGGCCACACAGTAACTCCTTGTGTCGTCTTAGCCACCAAACATTTAATGGCCAATACAATTTCCGCCTCGAGCAACTTCCTGCTGGCTTATGACAGACGTGGGTGCCATTTATGCTGCCAAAACAAGCGCCTGACGTTACCATTTTGGCATTAGCCTGACTTTATGCATGCCCATAAAGAAAGTGACAAAATGTTCACAAAAATACTAAACATTTGGCAAGCTTTTCATTAACTGTTACAATGTGTTAGTTTCAGTTAAATATCTGCAAAACTATAACTAATATTTCACTTTTATAAAAGTTGTTAACTACGAGTATTATTTGTGCCATATTTGTGTCATAAAAGTTCAAATAACATTAACACATCACAATTCTCATCAATTTTGTTAATCGAATCCATTTACCAAACCACAGGACAATTTTTATAATGAACGACAATTTTCCATTAAAAGAGTTATTGACTTACAGATTATAATTTATGTGTAATATAATATCCTTGAATTACTTGAATTCTTAACTTGAAACCAAAATAGTTGGATCTCAGTCGGGAGCTTTAAAATGCAAGATCCTTTTATAATTGATTTTTCTGTAAGGTTTGCTAAAAATATATATAAACCCTTGGAGCACATTCAGAGCCGTATTTAGATTACTTATGCAAATCAAAATCTGTATGTGTGAATGGGGAAACGATGCAGGTTCTGTATGAAGACATCGGCCTGCAAAGTACTGCAAAGTACTTAGCATGCCAATGCAAAAAACATTTCTTAATTAAATACTTGATACTGGTACTGGCTTAGAGCCATGTCATTGTACAAAATCAATCGCATTGTATTATTCCAGGAACTGCATCTTCCATTAAGATGTTTCTTCGAACACATCGCGTGCACGTAGGAGTGTGGCACGTCTTATGCCCCTCGATTGAATATCCATCCATAGTATTTAAGAGGACATGGCGACCTTACGACCTTAGCTGGCTGGTGGCTGAGCTGTGATGTTTACCACTCAGCCGTTAATTGAAAATTGCAAGCAGCAGCTGCCTTAGCATCTGCCAACTGTTTGCTTTGTAATTGAGTAATGAAATATGCGCACACACACCCCCCTCTGCCACTTGCATACCAATTAACTTAATACTACAGACACCTGAAAGGTCAAGAGGGCGGCTCGTCGCAGACTTTGAAAACCAGCACAGTGTTGAACTATGCGGCACATGAGCTCTGCTTTTATCCTGCTAACGCTTGCCTTGAGAGTGTGGAGTGTAAAGGTCATCGTCGAAGAGCCACAAAAGCTCAACTTGCAGCATGGAGTGGCAGATGAGAAAATGCTGAAAGCGATAAAAGTTGCTTGAGAAAGCAAGAAAAGTTAATTTAATTCCGAGCGAGGTTTATTTCGATTACTCATCGCCAATGGGATTATATGTAACTGTACTTTATATGCTAACTAGAAGTCACGGACAACATTACAGAAATACATCATGACTTACACAAATATGGGAGTTTGGTCTTAGCGTACATTTGTTTATCTCAACCAAACTCAAGATTTCTTTATATCCATACAAGTTGACTGAATTTGCTCAAATTGGGACCACTATATCATATAGCAGCAATTGGAACAATCGTTGTAAAAATTAATTTTATGAAAAACGTTCTATTTTTGTTTTTAGACAACTCTCAAAAATAATTATATGTGCCCAACTTATTTATATTGCCTACCAGAGCGTATTATAATTTTGTCTCGAAATGTGTAATGCACTCAAGGAGACGTTTCCGACCGAAGAAAGTATATATATTCTGAATCAGCATGAATAGCCGAGTCGACATAGCGATTTTCGGCTGATTCTATGCGAACTTTTATCTCAGTTTTAAAGCTATCGTAATGAAAGTTGGTACAGATCCTTATCGGACCACTACGACATATAGCTGCTATTGGTCGACAACTAAGTTTTTGTACAAAAATTTAAGTAAGAGTTTTATTATACTTCAAATAAATTTCTACAATCTTATCAAAATCGGGTTACATACTTACATTATATACATTACTTTAGGAACAATCAGACGAAAATTGAGTTTTATATAAAAAAAAACAAGAATATAGCCTTCCTTTCTTGTTATATTTCAAAAAGTACACATACAGAGTTATAAATATTCTTGGTATGCAGTTTTATTGCTTATAGTTATAGACAACAAGATATAAAAAAGATTACAAAATTATTTTATAATTCTGTTCATTATAAATATTTTTTTAAATAAATAGTTTTTCTCAATTAATGGATTAATTAACTTTAATTGTTTAAATTGGCCAATATGCAAAGAATAAGAAAATAGTAGTTGTGTATGCATAACAAAAGATTACTAAATGAGACTGCATTCTCAGCAATAGAGTACCACTTCCCAAATCGGAAAGAGGCTTAAAAATATTTTGGCATATACTATGTATAATTCTTCTACAGAGGTATATCAACCAAACTCAGCATTTGCGAGTTTACGTGTACTTTAACACTTTTCTGCAAGCATATACTATAACTTTGACAGCTGTTTAAAATTAGTTTTCGTGTCAAATTTGCAAACGTTAACGTTTTACTGACACTGCGAGTTTGCTACAAAATTGAGAAAACTAAAACTAATATTAATTAGTTGAACTTGGTCAATGGGACTAACTGAGTGTGACAACAAACAACTTTATTCTGTTTTGTTGAAAAATACAACAGAAAACAAAATTGATTGCTATCCATTTGATTATGCTGCAGGAAACAAACAAATCTTATACAAGTATAATTGGATTTCTAGCAGAAACAAATTATTCATCTGTTGAAATGACTAAATTTGAGAAAAACTATCAATTATTTTTTGCAATTGTTTATCTTGCTTGATTTAAAATATTTTAATTTGTCTTTCTAGTATTAAATTTATAGTATTTGCGAGATTTAATACGAGTGTTGTTATTTATTTTGCAAATTGGACTTGTACTCTTCGCTATTTAATCCTCTTAACTATTGCTGCACAGCCACTCGTCGCACTGATTCAATCATCATTATCAAATCAGTGCCATATGTTTTGAAGTATCTTTAAGTGTAATCCATTGGAGAGGCGGCAACCATCGATGATACACTAATCTACTTCACCAGCTGCATACACTGCGTATACTTAATTAGCCCTGTAAAGAACACGACGCTGTGTGCAGATTATTGTTCTGGCAGTGTCCTTACTTAGCATTGGGGATTGGTCTAAGGACTCAGTTTAATTAAATAAAAAATTCTAGTATTTTGCTGCATCGTGGAGCATCAGTGGGTAGAAATTGTGAAAATCCTTGCATTTTTTATTGCGCCGTGTGTCAATATAGAACTAACTTAATTTGCTTGGCTATTATGGTTGTTGTTGCCTGCTCTTTGATGTCTGTCCTTCGTGCTTGGTTCAGTATTTTATCACAGGACGAAGGACTCGGGTGTCAGGATGGCGCATCCATTGGGTCAAGGTTGGCGCGATTTGCGTTTCCATTTGTGGCGCGACGCTTTTTTTTCTATATATATATTTATGTGAGTGGGTTCCCTTTGATTCTGATATTCCTGTCAATTGATTGGGAAAACAGAGTAAAAAAAGATAGCATGTGGTTGTCCTTGTTGGCAAATTGTTTCAATAAATTGCCTGCCATGCCGATAAAAAAGATACTTTAAGCGTATACGATGCTAATAATATTTCTTTTCAGTTTTCGTATTAATTTGATTTATGTTTTCTGCCTGAAAAGATTTATGTTTTAGCCACTTATGTGGCACAGGCGCCTGGCGTCTGGGCCTATTGGCACATTGAGTCCATTAGGAGAAGGAGCCGGAGCCGGATCCCCGTCGATTCCACTTGGGTTGCGTGTGAGCTCTGAACTTAGCTAGTGTGCAAGAACAATCAAGTTCCGTTCACTGCCTTTCATGTCGAGGTGCCATTTAACATCATTTCTTCTTTGTAATCATATCTCTAGGCTTAATTAAAAGGCATTCATTCAGCTGGTCAGGCAGTTTGAGGCGGCTCGGTCATTAGACAATCCTTTTCAGGTCCAATTGCCGCCCTCTCAACGTGAAATGTCTAATTAATTTCTTAACGTTTCCATCGCTTGCGATATAAATCTTCATTAATTCAAAACTTTTACTCTTTGCAGGTAACTATAATGGAAAATCTCTATACCTTAATACAATAAACTTAAAGGTCAACCTGTAAAAGGGTTCAAGGATAAGGTATTCTATAGAAAATTCTTGTGTAAGAACTAATTACTTTATGTTCAAATTGTTACAAAATGTAAAACTTAAATAGTAATTATGCAAACGGGCTGGAAGACAAGGTAATCGGGTATGTGATCAAAGGCTAATTCTCGTTTTAAGAATATTTAATTTATACTTGAATACTCACATCGTTAAATTCCTTATTGAATCAGTGATTTCAAAAACTACTTCCTTGAAAACAACTTAAAGACAGTTACATCATCTGTATAAGTTCCAAAAAGAGCAGCAAGTTATATATTCTTTAAATAATACTATTTAACTTCAACTTAAGTCCAAGGATATGTGTACGCGAATACATACATGTTAATGAATTACAATATATAAATATGTTAGTTTAATTAATTTGAATTATCAATATATATTTATCCAACTTAAGATAAAAGTTCCAGCAAAACAATTTACAACTTAAAGAGTCCTTAAGATTGTTTACTAAAGAAAAAAAGATCTTTCACGCTAAAACAGCATAGTTCCAGACAGAATTTTTGTGTTTATTTCACATTTAATCAAAAGTTTAAAAGTTCATTCGCGCTTGTAAGAGTTTTTAGTCTTTAGCCGATAATTGTCTTTGCAAATTCGTTAGCTTGTAAATGTGACAATTTTTATTCTTTTCCCTAAAAGTACTCTAAATTGTTATGAGTTTTTGGAAAGCCTGATGCAATTGTATGCACTATAAAAGCATTTTTTTAGTTTATTCACGGTCAAATATGTCTTCAATTTCTTATCAAAATTAGATTAAAAGCTGACATATTAAAAAATGTTAAAAGTGTCAACATTCGTTCTAGTTGCTAAATGGATTATTTTAAATATTAAATATATTTATTTATGTTTTAGACTTACATTTATTTACCTTTATTATTGTTTTTTATTATTTTGTTTGATTCATTTAATTTACTTGTAATTTTTGTTTTAGCCTCCCCAAATCAACTTCCTTGGTAGATTCATTTGTGAGCGAAGCCACGTAAGTTTTTATTAATTTATTTATTTATTTCGTTTATTATAAATTATATTTCACCTTAAAACCTAGCTGATTATTTTTTTCTTATATGTTTATATTTGAAACAACAGTTCATTGTGATTGCTTCAATAGGCCAAAAATAAAAACATTGATAGTCAAAATTGTCATGATATAATTAACTGTATCATCTCTTATATGTATGAATCACGTTACCCGAATAAGCTTTTTTTTAAATCCAACCTCAATTTCTACAAATTTTATCAGAACTGGGAGCAAGCGCTTAACCGTAGTATGTACACATCATATTTTTCTAAATTTAAAAAAGTTTGAAAAATCGATTTTCCAAGGAAAGAAAATCAAAATTTGTATATTTTATGTAGAAGCAAATGTGGGTGTGCCAGTATTTAGTATTATATTTCACTTATATCCAAAGTCTGATACTTTAGAATTTACGAATTCTTTTAGAAGTATTTATTGCCGATATCTCCATATAAGCCCAGCCACTGTACAATGGCTAAAAATTATATATTTATACTTCCTGACAGTTTTCTAAGCAATGCTCTAGTTAATTGGAGCTTTGCAACATAGAAAGCCTATTATCACATTCTTACTTTATTTTAAGTAAACTCAGTTAATTACAAATAACATTAAATATTTATATTCGTCATATTGGCTAAGCACCACTCTTGGGCCTCCAGGGATTTCCACTTGTTGGTGCAGTCGTAAAACTCTTAGTACAATAAAATGCACATTAAAGCAAACTATCAACCAAAAGGTACAAAAAACTTCAACTCGTAAAACCACCGCCCCCCTCCGGCAGGCAGGCACTTAAGCCGCCAAATGGCAAAGGATGAAAAAACCCTGGGCGCTATAATTGTGGAAAAAGTCAAATAAAAGCTAAAATGCGAGGGATCCACGTCCCGTTGGCAATTTGAAACTTTAATTGCGCCAAAGTGCTTGTGAGTGTATGTAACTTTGCTACGCCCCTCCCCACCCCTCTCACACACACATATGAAATGGTGCACAAGTTAATCGCTTGCCTGGCGGCTACTGCGCCGCGGCGTATGCAACAAGATTTTGTAATGACACTTTGGACTCTGGCCGCTGTGGGCGCTGTGTAATTCGCGCAGGACTGTCAAGGACTCGGAACTAGCTTGTCGTCCATCTGTTGTAATTATACGCTGACAAATACTCACCGCGTCAGTCAAATGCAGTAAAAATAGCCATACAAGTGATTTCAGGACAGCTCGCAACTGTACACTTTTGTGCCCGCCCACGTGTCGGGCATTAAATTACCATTGCCAAGTTTTGGGTTGCGCGAACTCATCGGCTATTCATTTCAAGATAATTCATCTCAATCAGCTTAAATATCGTGCTAAATATTTCATTTGCATTTGGGGCTGAGAGCAGCTTTTGTCCGGACTTGCCTTTAATTAATGCGCATAAAATCCTCGACATTTTGCACCTTTTTTTTTTTTGGGTGGCATGTGCTCAGGCACTTCCTTTTCATGTCCTGCTCTGCGTTTGATTGAGTATGCTGCCCGGGCAACACCGAAGCCATAGTCCTGATTGTTTATCATGCAAAGATTTGTCATCGCCACGTACACACTTTCCTTATCATTACCTTCGCCTAACATTTGATAGATAAGTTATCCTTTGAAATAAAAAAAAAGGAACAATTTAAATACATGTATGAGTTTAATCTTTGGTTTTCCGCATTCCACTTTCGAATTAATTCCACAAAGAAGTGCGTAGCATACTTTTTGAATAGAATGTGTATTTAAATAAGCGTTAAACACGCAACATTTGCTTGATTTTTGTGTTGTTGGGAAGGTTGTGGCGTGAAGCAGTTTATATGTTTTTGAACTGTTTTGTGTCGAAGGGAAACAAAACCTAGCTAATATAATGAAGGCTTCTCGCACTTAGCCGAGTTGAAGTATCGCAGCTTAACAAACATTATTAAAACTTGGTCGAATAGGTCGACCGCAAGGCATTCTCTAGTTGAATTCAAATCCATAGCTTTGGTGACGATCCTTAAAGTACGGTTTACTTTATTTTTAGACATTGTTTCGAACGTGTAACTCAGAGCTGGTTTGTAAAATTCACAAACTTTCAGTGTCTACAAAGTTTCTTTGAACCATTCCATTACATTTATGTTAGGTAAGGACGTATCTGTGCATCTGTTTTCTATCCTTACTTGGTCAAAAAGCAGTCCATACTGATGCACGGACTTAACCAATATGGGCTAGATCCTGGCTAGATCTTGAGCAATTACAGTTAGCTAAGTAAGAACCTATTTGGAAGGGTATTCATAGCTTGGTGCTTTCTCAGGTCTACAATTCCTTTTGGAATTTGTTGATATGAATTTGAATGGACAGGCAATAAGCTTGCTCTCGACACACTGACACATTACACCAACACACGCACAAATCACAATAGGTATCAACTGTTGTTAATGCGATTTATTCGCTGCTGTGCATGTGTGTGTGTGTGGTGTGTGTGTATACATAAGTATCTGCTTAGTCTGTGGCACATCATTACATTGTAGAGGGATCAAAATAGCATTAAATACACCAAACGAGGCCAGGCTGCGTTCACAACTCGTGTGCTTGTCTCCCAAGCTCCACTTTCCTGTTTTATGTTTTCTGTTTTAGTGAGTGCGTGTTTTGGTAAATGTCAAAAGTTTTAAGGCATTATAATGCACAGGCACATTAGTTAAACACAGCGAACCAAAGGACCTCTCACGGCTCTCTTCTCGCCTGTCACTGACACGCAACATTCGCAGTTTGCTTTTGATACTTTTAGACTTTTGTGCAAATTTTAGTTTTTCATGCCAACTCCCATTTGGTAATTATATTTTACGGTTGTTTTCCCGTGAACCAGCACACTATGGAAAAAGTTGACTCTTTTTGTGACCTAAATGTATATTTCTACAATTTGCACCCATAAAATGGGTTAAAAATGTGAAAGTGTATTTTAAAGGCAGAATTATATATTTCCGACCCTATAAAGTATATATATTCTGGACTAGCATGAACAGCCAAGTGATCTAGTCTTGTCCGTATGTATGCACACGATCGTAGAGTTCATAAGAGCTAAAAGTTATATCAAGTGTTTCCAATAATTTTTAAATTAGAATCCTTTTTTTGAAAGTTCCCTAATCTTTGAAGAAAATAGTAGCTTTTAGTAAATATTTATAATTAAATACAAACGTCAAATCTGATAAATCGTATAGGAAGAAATTTACGATTTTCTTCAAGTCAAAATCTCTCTAGAAATTTTTTGTTTGAATATACTTATACTTGGTTGTAATACGAGTATTTAGAAATGTGGACGGTAAGGTAACCCACGTTCACTTTTTTCAAAACGCTAACAGAATTTCAAAAGTAGAACTAGCAAACTGGTGTTATATATTTATGCCAAATAGGTGTCCATAGTGCAGTCCCAGAACATTTCGCCGTTGTCCTGGTAATGGCAATGTTCGTTTGGCTAATGCGGCATCTCAGCCGTAGCCAGAGCCGGAGACGGAGCCGCGACAGCCGTAAAGCAATCACATTAAGTGGATTGTGAGCCAGCGGCGACACCTGAAAGGTGTAATACCTAAGATGAGGCGCACACTTCAATTATATACCCATGGGCAGATGGCTGTGTCGTTAACAGTTATGTCGGGGATTTTGAGCCGTAAAAAGCTTAACATTTGCTGACTGATTAGATGAGCACCTTGGGTTACAAGTGAATGACTTGTACATGGCTCTGTGACACAGTTAAGATGTTCTAAACTGCTATATGGGATAGGTTATTGTGGTCCTGTGTTTACTAAATGGCAAATGATGACTGGGTTAGGAGGGTCCCATTAAGTTGCTTACTCATGTCGCAAAATTGCCTTTTTAAATCGTTCCTTAATTTCAAGAAATTTGTTATAGCTTTTCATGAATTCAAAAGAAGGGTTTTATTTAAAACATAATTAAAATCCTCATTAATATGTGACTTTATTATTTTAGTCAACTAAATGAAGCTGAGTTTAATTTAACATTCTTCATTCTTTTGTCATATATAAATTAAATTTGAGGAAAGCAAATATAAACCTAATCTCACATTTTCCGTTGTGAAACATTTACTGCAATTTATTATTTAACAGTTAAAGATTTTCTTGATCATACTTTACAAGATTATAGCTTCACATAGATAATAATGTACTTATTGCCCTGATTTCCTTGTGGCCAAGGAAGGGAAGCTTTCTATATTGTTGTGCCTTACTCCAAATTTGAAATAAAGACTCAGTTTTTTTTTTTTTTTTTGAAAAGACATGTCATGGCTTTTTCCCCTGCTCCGCAAACTTAATCACATACTTTAAGATGGCTGCTCATGAGGATAGAATGATTGAAAATAAGTTAGAGCACGCTCACATAAAAATAAATGTAAGGTTGTGTGGGAAAAAATAATATAATGATAAAGCAATCATAAATTATAAGAAGAAAAGAAATTATTCGAAATGCTGAAAATCAGAAAATCCAAAAAGTCAAATGTCTTAGGGCCAAGAAAAAGCATAATTCTTAGTTATGAGTTGAGGGGTCGTATTTAAGGCGTTAAATGTGCCGTTCATATTTTATTTATAGGTTCACATGATCTTAATAAGTGAAATAAGTGAAAGTCTATATGCATTTGTTGACTTTCACGTTCACAACGACCTTTTTTGCACTGTTTGTGGCTTCTACCAGGTTTACTTTGAGGGCAGTTTCCCCTCTGTTTTCCAAGTCAACCCCCCAGCTGTCTATTCATCTGATGTTTACCTGCTTACTGGTAATTTGTCAAATGGGGATTTTGCCATTCTTTTTCATATATTTAGCTGGCTGTTGCGCCTTTGCCACGTGCACACGCCATGCGAGGGCAGTTCGAACTGTGTCCCAATTCTGAACCGAATAAATCTCTTGCTGTCCTCTAAATATATTCAAGCAAAGTTGCTTTAAAGTTCAAATAGTGAAGTTGTAGTCAGTTGGCAGGACACTCACATCATTTTATTCACTCAAAGCATTTTATTTCAAATTTCTGTAAAAGCTTTTACGTGTTCTATCTTAGCTGTCTGTTGCAGTATAAAGTGAAAGCAAAAACTTAGCAATGCACAGTACAATACACAGGTGAAAAGGGTTAATATTCATCTGGGAGTATTTCAATAAGGATTAGAGGCTTGGTTTGCTTTCATAGGAATAGGTTAGATAATGTGTTCCACCCCTGCCCTGTCATTGTTTCTATCAAAACTGCCACCACCAGGCAGGATAACCCTGAAAGGAAATGTACATAATATGATTCTGTTTAAAAACAATTAATAGGAACATACATGAAGCTTGAATTTCTTACAAAGTAGCTATTAAAACATGATTTGTGAAATTTCCACCCACAAGTATGAATGTAAGCCTCTTATATAAAACTGTTTTGTACATCTTTATCGAACGCTTTTTCAAAGGCCTGTACGAAAGATCACCTGACACTTGTTTCACTTTTCGAATTATACAAACCACTGTGCGGAAAATGGGCCTCCCAAGGTTTTATAAGCGAAAGTCTGGTCAGCTTCAAATTCATATAACTCAAACGTATTACATAGATTTTGGAAAATTTACTCACTAGCTTAAAATAATTTAATGAATGTAAGATGTACAGCATTTTCCAGGAAATCTAGTGAAAGTGGTCCGTTTTGGTTAATTTTGTTTCCCCTCTCGTGCACAGCCTTTGGGTCTTACAAATGTGATGGAAACGCCTGCTAAGTCCTCAGCAGAGACCTTCCGCCTGCGTGGTATTATTATGCTTCATATACACATCTAGCGTTATTTTCTGCGCAAATGTAATAAATTTCCCTTAGCAGTATCTTAAATGTGCTCTGTGAACTTGTGTATCTGTGTGTTGGTGTGGGTGGGCTTGTTTGCACACGTGGATACATCAGGCTTAACGTAGCAACGGGGAGCTAGTTAAGATTGGTTGGTTGCTCATTGGCTTATGATATACGTTTAAATACCGTTCCTTTCCGTTCCTTCCTGTGAAATGGAAGATTTCCAGTTAAATCTCAGTTCGAGAATGCAATCCAATTAAAGCAGTAGCTCACGCGTGGCCCTCGACACAAACTCAATTAAAAACTGCACTTATAGCCTTGGATTGGAACAAACTCCAATTCATGCCGCCAATCCACCCCCTTTGCGTCTATTACTATTTGTTTTTCCCAGTGAGAAGCCGTAAAATGGCGTCAAGCAATCACGCAGATCCCCTGCAAGAGACACACTGCGGCAACGCCAACTAAAATACGTTGGCTGGTAATGCAAATTGTGCGGGGGAGTGGGGTGGACTGTCACCAGTGTTGCCATCCTTTTAGTTGCAATAAACTCATTTTAAAAAGGGTTATACAGACTAATACAATACCATAATAAAATTAGTTAAAGGTTATGTAATGATTTGGTAAATCATAAACATGAATTTGAACTTATGCGCTTTACACATTTATTATACATTATACTTCATAAATGTTGTATTCTTATGCATAACTAAAGCGTTATTAAACATGCGTGCCCCCGATTGTAGCTGTAGCTTTTGTTTTCTCCTTTGTATTGTATTGTATAGTATGTATGTACATGTGTGATTTTCCGTTGAGTTCATTTTGCCGTACTTTGTGCATTGTGAAATTCTTGTTTTAAATATTTAATTGCATTGCCAATCAGAGCTGAAACGTTGCTTTAAGATTTGTGTTGAAAATTTCATTTTTACGGTGTAAAAACAACTGGAAGTCCTCATGGTTGCGGGATCTTTTTGTTTTTTTCATATTTACATACTTATTTATGTAAAAAGATTATGTATCTTTGCTTACAAAATAAATAAGTAAATATAATTAATTAAGCAAATGTTAATCAATGAGTATTTACTTAAACACTTTATAGTTCTTACGCATATTCCATGATTAATAACTCATAAACAATGAATATCAATATTGATATTTATCAATTGATAAATATCAATATTGATAAGATGCTAAATCTCCCATTATCCTTAACACTTGCTTTCTTTAGAGCGAAATATATATGTGAATATTAATAAAGCCAGAGTATTCAAACTCATAAAACAGATTTTACAGACTCGCAGTTGGCAACACTGGTTGTCACTCAAAGTCTTCCCTTAGACAAATCCTTCCGTTTTAAGGATTCTCTGCACTGCAGTTGCAGCTGGCAGATTCCGTTGACGTTGCTCCTCTATCTCCTTACTTCAATTTGCATAAATGAGATGTGTGTGTTTTTTTGTGTGTGTATTACCAGAGTCATTCGGTTTTCTTTGCTAAATTTAGCCTTATCATGATTTAAGAAACATTACATATGTTTGCAATGGCGAAATGTTATTGTGTCACAGAAAGAATGTTGGTCTTAAGATAAAACCAACTGCAATTTGAAATTGTTTAAAGTTTATCCTTTGAAGCTCCAAGAGACTTTAACTACTGAAGCTACGAGACTATAAGACAACAGGGTGCGAAATCTGAATCTTGGCTAATTGATATACTAAATAGCTTTGACCACTTTAAATGTACATCGAAAAGTTGTGTTTTTTAAGCCTTAAGCTTTTACAAATTATTTCAAATAGTTATAAAGCAATGAAACACCATGTTGATTAAAAGGCCGTTAATGGGAAGTCTCTCGGGGCTTCCATTTCCAATATCAATATCATTTCGACTCAAATACATATCTTTAGTTCTTTGAATTTTTGGCCTAAGCTTTACTGGTTCATGATTCCAACAAACATATAGATACATAGTTGGAATTAAACTGAATTCAGAGTTTCAAAGATGGTGATCAGTTGACAATTGTCAGAGTTATTCAATATTTCCAATGACCAGATTGAGTTTTATACACCTATTTCTATCTTCCACTTATAGGAGCGGCTACTTTTCACTATTAAGTGCAAATGTCTTGCGCCACAAGGCTGGCAATTATCCTCTGGATTCTTTCAATGGATATTCGGAAAGGGTGTCCTTTCAAAGAGCGAAGCTGCATCGTGATGCATTTCGCAGATGACAGCACTGATGTCTGTCGCAATTTCTTTTGTGATGCTAGAAAAAAGCAAAGAGTCCTTAATTAATTTCTCTTTGTTTACTGTGTAGATTGAGGACGCCTTAATTATGCCACAAAACTGTGCACTGAATTTATAAGGTGCCAGCTGGTTTTATCCGAGCGTTGCCTGGTAAAGTATTTTGATGAAAATTAATTACGTTGAATTTGCCTAGAAATACACAAAAATGGCTTACCATTAGTTTTTCGCCTGTGGTAGTAGATTTTCCCAAGACTTTGAGCCAAATAAATTGTTGTGCAGAGCTTTGAAAATAAACTTTGAAATCGGTAAAACATATATCGATGGATTTTTTGTATAGAGATTGAAACCTATTGGATAGTAAACAAGAAATATAATCCACACATTTTATATATTTGACTAAATAAGTAAAAATTTATTTATAACTGCGCAAAAATTCCGAGATTGTCTTTACTACAAACAGAACAGAACAGAATAATTTTGATAATATTGTTTTATTACATCTCATCTCTTTAAATATTGTGCTTTAATTTACCATTTGAAGCCTCGTTTGCCCATTTGGCATTACTGTCTAAATAAAATGTCTCGTTTGTTTGTCTGAGTTGAAACCAATCCAATCTTGCGGCGTATGTTATAATATACCCTGTAGCGAAGTTGTGAAAATGTATACAACGGGCAGAATATCTTGACACAATGTCCTTATATATGAGCGGCTCATTACTATACATATACTCCTTTGAGCTAGATGCACCATATTTGGTTTGCAGCGTATCTACTAGTCAGGCACTCTCAATTTTGACTTGCCTTCTTGTTTTTCTGTTCGCTAGCCTTCTATGTTTTCCGCAGAGCGCCGCGGCAAACTTTTATAATTAAAACTTTTTACTTAAATTCGAAAAAGAAAGGGAAAAACACAGAACAAAAATGTCGATATGAATTGTACGTGAGATATTCTTTCTGTACACATACAGAAAATTGTATACAAACATAGAACGTTGAATATTATGTTAACACCACGGGGAATTTTTCGTTGAAACAGCGGGTTAGAACATTAAAATTGTGGAAAGCAGAGAAATGTGTTGAAAAGCTGTGAGCAGACTTAAGAAATATATATTAAGAATTTACTACTAATTTGTGGCATATATTTAAATGAAATATTTATTCAAACGTAATTTGAAATGAAAAGAAATGCGTATTATGAGCGTGTCATAATCTTAATGCCATTTTGTTCGCTTTGGGGCTGTAGTAAGTTTTAGCTTAAGTATTTTTAGCAGTCTGCCGCTGCTCATCTTTAAGTGCCACGCAGCTCGGGGATATCTTTAAGTATGCCACTTATCAGGCTCCATTCAGGGTGATGCGAGTGCTGGATATAGTCCTAGGCGGCCCATAAATAAACACTGTTGCCGCTTGTCAGACGTACAAAATTGCGTAAAAGCGTCGCCACCCTAAAACACATAAATCACATCAGAAAGCAGACGGGAAAGGCATTTGGTCTTAGCTACTTGGACGAGATGAGATTAGATGGCAAATGCTAATGATAGTTATAAGGCCAATCAGCTCAGCTACAAAGCTGCAAAGCGATATGTTGCACAGCCTTGACTGCCCCACCAACTGCAAAGTGAACTTTGCTGACTAATTGAGCGCAACATGGCGTATACGCTATATGCGTGGCATTTGTGTATTTACGCTTAATAATTTAATTTATCGAATGCCATCAAGCAGAGCTGCATTACGCGTACACAAAGCGTAATTCAATAAATATTGCAATGAAATGAAATTAACTTACATCAATTTATGGCCACTTTCTGTGCGAACAAATTCAGGTCCTTTGCGCTCCATTGAGCCGCTGTCACATTTATCTGACAGGGCAGGGCGGGGCAGGACTGGGTGTATACGTATTGCGTAATAATGCAGCCCTGGCTTTGGCCTTGCGTTGTCAATGCGCCAATAGAGCATAATAAAATGGAATGTCAGCTAGGCTGCAAAAAATCCTTTGCTTGTCAATTCCAATTGTCCTCTTCTCCCTGCGATGCTCTAACGTGTGCTGTGCATCATCATTTTGCTTGAATGCATTAGGGATGCGGTGAGGTGTGCTGTAGTGGACTTTATATGCCATTATATATTCCTCCCTTTTGCTTTGTACTGCCGCAGGCCAAGCATTCAATATTTCAATATGCTCGCCCTGGCATTGCATGCCCGGAATGGAATCGCATCAATTGTATTATTGTTGCTGCCGGATTGAGCAAGGATGTTCCCAGGGACATGGCTGCGCATCAGTCAGGCTTCTTAAAGGGCTTTGCAGCATATGTGGAATTGAGGCCGCTTACATGCGAAAGTTAAGCACCATTAATACCGCAAAGTGCTGTCAATTCGGCATTATTTATACAAAACTCATTAAACTAAGTACAAATAATAAAGCATACGCGCATGATGTATGCCTTCTTTTGCAGTTTATCATAAAGAGAGCCGTGTGCTTTATACTGAGTAATTTGCTTAACTGCCTCGAATACTTTGGACGGATTTGAAAGGCAGCTATGCTTAATATCATTTTTGTGCGTTTTATCATTTTTTTTTTTTAACATTTAATGCAACATAACTCGCATTTATTCAGTACAGAAGCAAACAGAACTGCGTATCTAGATATATAAACTCTTTAACCTGACTGACTGTTTGGTGACTCACGGGCAGAAGTTAGAACGCTATATGTATATAAATATAAGTCCGAAAGTGTGTAAAAAAGCATTTGAAAATGGTATGAAAAACTCAATATGCACCAGCTGCTGCATAACAAACTGAAAGTGCAAAAGAGATAAAAATCTCTCTCTTGGCCTTAAAACTTAAAAGTGCGACTGAAATCGCCATATTGCTTGTCTCTCCGCCTTTTGTTAATGCTTTGCTCTTGATCTTTGCTTGATAGCGCATTATCGATTAACGATTAATGTGGTGGTCGGTTGATATTAACTTTGCCGCCAAGTTTGGGACTTTTAAATTTTTGCGAACTGCGGTGCACATTTCCGCAATGGACGGAATTCGCGCAAGCACAATGAAATAAATGTGGGGTCGGGCTATGTTTTACCAATGGAAATAATTGTTTTATAAAATTTCAAAAAGTCATTGAGCCTGGCTTAACTATTTTGGAACATATATCCCTGCGGGTAGAAAAATCGTGTTGGTTTTTTTTTTTGTGTATTTCTTACGATTGACGAAAGTAGTTCAAATTGAACATAATGCATTTTAACCTAAATATTTCGCCGAGCAACGCTGGCGTTTTACCAGCTAGTGCTCTATAAAAATCCAAAATTGATAAAGTTTATGAATTTTCTTAATAACTGACGCCGTTAACTTGCCTGATTTTCCTATAAAATGAAAGAAAGAACATTATCGGAGCCATTTAAGTGTAAAAAGCAGTTAACTGCAATGCAGCTAACATAAAATATTTTGGACAAAAATTTGTTTTCCAATCAGCCAAAAGAACACTTGGTGCACCTACTTTGCAGATACAGCGAAATATCGAGGTCACCAATTCAGCCAGCAATTTATACTCTTCTCCAAATTTAATGTGATTTAAAGATATAATATCTTGAAATGAAAAACTATCAAAAATATAAGCTTTGCATTGGAAAACCTTTTGGTGGACTAATAACTTGTATGACTTTAAAGTTTTAGTTAAGACTAACACAACAAGAACTTTATTTAAACAGATGTAAACCAAAATTGAATAAAAACAAACAAAATTTTATAAAATGCACAGGTTGAACTGTTTTCTCCCCTTCGACTAGACTTGCCTAGGCCAGAAAGACGATTTTTATGCCAGATTCGCGTTCACGCTATGTACAAGGCTGGTTAGAGTAATTTCTAATTAAAGGATAGACCAGCAGGTAGGCAATTGTTGAGCCTGCAGATTCAGCAATCACCATCCACTTGCTGACACACAGGCAAGCTAATCTCAATCACTTACAATATAATACTCGAAAGGAGCGCGACACAAGGGACAGGACTTTGTGGCGCAGTCATTGTAGACCTTCTTCAGGCAGCGCTTGCAGAATGTGTGCTTGCACGGGGTGCTCACAATGCGGTGCTTGCGGCACAGGCAAATTGCACAATGGTCGTCGTCCTCGGTATCGCTCATTTTCGGCTTCTCTCTCAATTTAGAGAATAATTTTTCAATATATATATATATTATGTGCTACAAAAGGTTTGATTCGATAATTCGAACTGGGAAGTATATTTCATATCCAACTATGTTGGTGATTTGTTTGACATTGCTGCGCACTCTGCGTTCCACGTAGCACATATTAAGCATTCGCCACGTATTACATGAGCTTGTCAGCGACATTTTATTTATGACAGCTCAGGCGCAACAAAGGAAACGACCGAAAAAATGGCTGGTTCAATAAATTGCAGAGCTATCAACGCAAGTAAATTGCACACTCACACACTACACATAATACAGGGTGTCAGTCGGGACTATACCTATGTGACCTATTAAACTTACTCATGATCATGACAAAGCTCAATATTGTTATCCTGAAGATGAGCTTAGTGTCCCGATAAATTATGGTTTCATTGCGATTACTGAATATACAAACTGTGTGTAGTCGTTGGCAACGCCACGGCAATTACTCAGTTAGCAACACACTATTGACAAATTGTCTAGGCCAGTCAAATACATATTTATGCCCCGATTTTCCCCCCTGTGGTGGTAGTTTTTCCAACATTTTTGTGCACCACGCCTATTAAGTCTTTGTGAAGAGCCTTCAAATTGAGTTTGAAGCCAATGGTATGAAAATTAAAAATGTCGAATTCCAGAGTGTTCCACCAATTTTCCGACCATGCGAAAAAGTTTTCCAAAATTGATGAGATGATTGATGATTTGGTGCGTCGAGTTTTTAAAATGAATTTGAACCAAATCGGACTACTATTAGACTTTCGCCTATACATCTTTTAGACCACCATTTTCCGCCTATGTGAAATCGGTGATAAATGTATGTGTCAAATGAATTTTTGTGTAGATCTTTGAAAATGAGTTTGAAGCCGATTGGATGGCAAACAAAAAATGGTTTCATAGAACAGTGCTCCGCGATTTTCCACGCTTGTGGGTGGAATATTCAAAAACTCCACCTCAGTGTAGCACTTTCATGATAGATGGAAACTACTGTTAAAATTGCAGCATCATAGTTCTTAGATTATCGTAACTCTAGAAGCTAATAAGATACTTGTAATCGTTGTATCTACAATATGTATAAATAGGGTGTAAATTAGTTCAGTACCATTAAAAAGGGTTAAGCACAACAAATTCGCTTGATTTTTCTGCTGTTGTTAAGCGTATGTCGAGGGGTAAAGCAGAAAGTAATTTTTAGGGCAATGTGTATTGTGTAAGGTAAAAAACACCAAGTAAGATAATGAAGAGTTGTCGCACTCAGAGAGCGAAGTTGTGAGTTAGGGATGCTAGTATTGACTAGAAATCGGTAGAATATGTCGGCCATAGAGTGTTCCAGAGTTATTAACCAATCAATTTATTATTAAAGTCAACATTCTCTTATTTTCTTTTGTAACCAATTCTAATAGCAATTTTTTGTTTAATGTTCCTTTCATGTTAGGGCGTAGCCCAAGTGTTAAAGTACCAGCTCCTGACGCACAAATATCCGCATACAAATCAGCCAATACAGTATTTGTATTCAAAGTCACAGTATAAACAAAAATGCTATGCTAATTGCTAATTGACCGCTCAATTCAAAGAAAACAACTTAAATTTCTATTCATCCTTTAAAACTTACCATACAAAACCATTTCAAACAAACAAATATACATATGTGCAAATGAGAAACAGTAAAGGAAAGTTTAAGAAAAGAGATAAATTAAAGCCCTTGAACACATTTAATGATTTCACTCAAAAAACATTTTAAAAGGAATTATTTATCATATCAAAAACATCCCTTGACAAAAGTAGATTAAATCGGTTTAATTTTTAAATTGAAGAACAAAATGAATAAAAATATGAAAAAGACTGCTTGTAGATCGCAATTTTTCTCAGTGTACGCGCTGCTTATAAATACAGCATTTGTACAGTAAATTTAGATTACAATATTTATGCTTCGTGAATTTCTTGTTTTTTGATAACTTTTTATATTAAAACATTAAATTGAATTTTTCAAGTGTTTTGCGTACCCCTTAGGCTTTCTTTAATGCCCAGCCTGCGGCACCCTGTATATAATATAAATATGTACATATATTCAGTATATGTGCTTATGTGAAGTGGGCTTTTGTGAGCGTTTGTCAAGTTGACGCCTGTGCTCTTTGCTTGACATAATACATTATACATATGTATGTACGAGTACATACATACATAGATGGGCATCGGGCCGCTTGTGAGCAGCCAAGCAGTGAAGACTGTCAAATTACAGCGAAGATGGATTGTCAGTCTGTCAGTTAGACAGTCTGATTATTGCGAATTTGCGAATTGAGCAAGGATCTTGGGCCACTTTATCAACTAACTGTTCTTTATGCTCTTCTTTACAGCGGCTGGCTGGGCAGCGCCAAGGGCTGGTTGGGCAATGCTTCCATGCCATCGATGCCCGCAATGGCCATGCCATCGATGCCGTCGATGCCAGCGATGCCATCGATACCCTCGATTCCCGGACTGCGCAAGAGCGGCACTGCCGATGGAGCTGAGGGCGCCGAGGGGGCTGCTGATGCCAGCGCTGCGGGTGCTGTGAGTGGTGGCGATGATGACGACAAGTCGAGGTATATTAGGTATGGGCCCATGCTTAAGAATGACGGAATTATATACGTTTCAAACAGCGGCAGTGAAACTAAAAAGTTATATGAAAGCGCGTTTGTATTTCAATTTTTATTTTAATTTTTATTTTTTTAATTTCTAGTTTTCTTGTATTTCTGTTTAACGCAAAGTTTTGCTGAAAGAGAGTTGGGGCTCCTTGTGTTTTATTTTGTGCTGCCTCCCAACTTTCACTCACTTGGCAGCTTTTGTTCTTTTAGTTACACCCCAACGATGAGAACAACCTTTTATTTTCGACCAAATACAATATATATACTACTACACTTTCCCTAAATCTTTACTTAAATGCCTACTTAAAGAGCCTTTACACAATAATATACTACTAATATTAATAATACCAATACCCTATATATACATATATTTTGAACACAAGTTACCTTTAAATATATCCTATGACTACTATTGTCATTTAGTTTTTGCCTTAAATACTCACAAAACTGCTCTTTATTGTTTAGTTATGAACAAAATCTAACAAAATACTGCCATATATTTTCAGTTGTAACCTTTTGCTCAAGTTTTCTTTTTACACAACTTTCGTGCTAATTCAAGTTTCACTTTTTAATAACTTTGCCTTTAAAACTGTACAGAAAAATACTTTAATACAAAACTACATATGACTCTTTAAACGTTTTTGTATGTATATAATCAAGAAATTCTTATAAATTATTGCCAAAGCAAAAATAATTGGTTTCCAAAACAGAATTTTGTCCTTTTACAATGTGCTACAAATCGAAACTTGATTATTTATTTAAATTTACACACTTTGAAGATGAAATAAGGTAAGTGTTTCTATATATACCCAAAGTTTCAACATTTTGCAAAGGGACACAATTTTGAATAAATTCTAAAAATGATGCATAAAAACAACAACATAAAAACCCATTTCATAATGCTCATAATCAAGTTAAACTCATAACAATACAGTCATTAATTTGAGACTCATAATCTGCCGACACATGCCCCATACAACATTTACCAAGCCCATCATTAGTTGATTTCACAGTTTGTTTCATTTCATACTATCTTTTTGTAAGGTAACGCGTTATAATATTTAAAAAACAAAAAAGAAGATTTTTTTGACCTTAAGTATTAGATTCCATCATTATTGAGCGGCCCATCAAACAACCCCAAGGATTTAAGCAAAAAAAATAACACAAATCTGGAACAATTCTGTGGCTACGCAGTAGATAAAACCAAAAAAATAATTGTTGTTAATAGTTGTTTTCATTTCATAAGTTTTTGCCACCTGATTTCTCTGTGTTGTTGTGTAGTTCTTTCTGTGTCAGCTTACTTATATTTTGATTTACTTTCATCTCTTGTATGTAGCGACTATATCCTTTTCAGCTCTCTGACAGCTCCTTCTAAATATGCTCTCTATGTGTGCGCTCACTAGAGTTGTTGTGACTCGATGTCGCTGAAAAAACAAAACAAAACTAAAAGAACTCAAGAATTGATACAAAAACTTCTATTACTTAAATGGTGATACTAATATTAGTGCATGCCCTAGTGTGTTTTTCCTGGCCTATTGATTTCCGTTTCCTTTTCATGTATTTTATATGAGTTTCCTCCTTTCGTTTAATGTCATCATTCATAAAAAATTCATATGAAGTATCTACATTGCATTTAAATCACAATCACCATAAATAATTTTAATATTAATTGTTCTCAACTCAAATGAATAACAATGCTATAAAAACGTGTAAATATACATAAACGTTAATGTGACTACATAAACAATTTAAGATCTCAACGCCACACATAATCAAAGACCAACTCAACAGCTATTCAGAACTCAAAATTACTTAGAAGACATTGACAATGTAAAATCTAAAATAAGAGCTTATTATTTCATCATTAAACATAATATAAAGTCTTTAAAAAAATGTTAAATAAGCACTTGATTGCAATTTCTGTAATAAATACCAATTAAAATATTGTTCTAAAGTGAATCTGACTTGAAAAATATCTTACTGTCTATAGAGTTTCAATATTTAGTCAATAAAGCTGTTGGGTTAGTCTATGATAGCATTCGGTACCTAAACAAGTTAAAGGCCGTAAACACAACTGCATGCTCTTAAAGTCAATATCTCAGTTGAGCTCATGTCTCAACGGAGAATACTGCAAACTTAATTGGTATTGTTTTTTATGTTGCATGGTGCATGTTAAGTTCAACTGCAACATCCACCAGATATCCAATATCTAGTTATGTACAAACGCCCCCAAAACTGACACAAGCTTATTTTGGTCTCTTTCTTCTCTTTCATCTCGTTCGCACGCTGACGCAATTTCTAATTACAGCGCTACAGAGGGCGCCGATTCGCATCCAGCATCGGGCGGGGGCACGCCCACTGGCGATGAGGGTCAAATTGGACAGGGTAAGGGCGATGAAGTGAAAAGTACGTGTCACAGTTTGATTGGTAACAAAAACAACATTATAAATGTCAATTCAATGTCAACTGAGAACTTCAATTGCAATTTGCCAAATCAAATGAGAATAAAATGATAGAAAGCGGTGACAGGTTACTAACCAGCATAATTACCCGTAGCCATTATCCTCCCAATACCTCTGTACTACCTACTACTACTCACTTACTTACCCAAAGCTCCGACTTCCACAACTGTTTGAACTGTTTAGTTTGTAGCGTAGCTTTTTTGGTTGACTGCGTTAGTTAGTTGCAACCAGATTAAATTACTAGACACTTCAATTCTGTCAATGTCAATTACTAATTGAACTCTATTCATCACTTCGACAGTTACCACAAAAGTAACACAGCAGGCCAAACACTTTGGCTCGTTCTTGTCATCGGCCATCAGCAAGGCTGGCACCAAGATCAAGGAAACAGTCAAGGATAATGTGAGTAGTGACGTAAAATACTCTTGAGACAATTTTCATTGTGTGCTTTCGTATTCAGACCATTCTTGACTCATTCAACAAGGAGCAGGAGGCATTCATCAAGGGTCAAGGCGGCGCCGGCAACGGTGCTGCTCCCTGGATTGGTCATTCCAATGAGTCAAAGATAAAGGAGGAAATTTTGGGCTTGTCACAGGATCGTCGCAACTTTGTGCGTGCTCCGCCAGCCGGTGTGGACTTTGAGTTCAACTATGACACCGCATATCCCACTGCCATAGCCATTATGGCCGAGGATAAAGCGCTCGAAACGATGCGTTTCGAATTGGTGCCCAAGATGTGAGTAGATAGCATTATCATCCGCAGCCTGATCATTGTTAATTGTTATGAAACCTTTGCGCAGTATTACTGAGGAGAACTTCTGGCGGAATTATTTCTATCGCGTCTCACTGATCATTCAGGCCGCCGAGTTGGGCACCTTGGGTGCTGATGGTGTGGGCCAGGCTTCCAGCGGTGAAGATGGTAAGTTTGTTGTAGTTGATTGCCCCTCAGCATTTACACCGAAGACCCAAGAACAGACCACACTTAAGCGCCGGCGCAGAAGCAGCCAAAAAGCCCAAGTTTATCATTTTCTTGCGCTTGCCTCTTCTGTAACTTTCTTTATAAACTGTCTAGTTCTCAAACTCTCTGTCTCTCTCACATACAAACACTCGCTACTCGCGCGCTCTTTAACTTAACTCTCTATCAATCTCTGTTAACCTCTCTCTCTAAGTCTAAGTTTCCATGTTTGATTTGATTAACTTTCTTTTCACACACGCGCCTGTTCTTTTATGATTTTTAGCTAGTTCTACTTTGGAACTCGCCTCCAAGATTTAAGTTCTCTCGTTCTAACTTTCGGCTAGCGTCTGTACTACACCGCCTTATAGTATGCTCTGAACCTTACGTTTCTGTTCTGTTTCCTTCAGTTCAGTTTAGTTGGATTCAGTTCGGTTCCGTTTTAATTTGTGACTGTCCTTCAACTGCACCGGCTTGTGTTGCCTATGCCGAAAATTCGATATCTACTTTAGTTTCCTTTCTCATTTTCATTTTCATCTCGTCGCGTGTTCAGCTCTTGAAATCGATTATCAAAACTCAACTCAATTTCTCTATTCGCCCTTCAAACGCCGCTCACTTTGTAAGCCTCTAATCCCTTCTCCAATTTTTGTTTGTTATTATCTAAAAATGCATTTTCTTTATTTTATATTTTTCTTTTCATGTTTTGGTTTTTATATACACACAACTACAATTTTACAAAAATATATATATCAAATTTTGTACATGGCAATCAAACTCAACTGTGACGAATTGCATACAATCAGCTAAAGAACTGACAGATAAAGAAAATATTGATAAGAATGCCAGTCCAGTCAAAAGTGCGACTAGCGCTGACTCCCAAGCCGCCCATGCAGCTGTCTCTGACCAACCCAAGCCTGTCATTGAGATTGAAACTGCCAAAGAGCTGAAAGACAGCGACAAGAAAGCCTTCGCACAAAAGATCTCCGATTCCGAATTCGTTTCGGACGAGTTTCAAACATCCAATGAAACCGACTTGGCTGAAATTAAAGATGGTATGCGCAAGTTGGGCATTGATAGCATGACCCAACAGGCGCTAGCCAGCAACGATGGTAAGAGGTTCTAGTTTGCAATTTTAATTATGATTTTCTTAAGTTATTTATAAAAGGATTTTGGTTAAGTTTGGTATTGATTAAGTTCCCTGGTACCTGATTATTTTTTACGCTTCTTATTTGGTATGCCCTCTAAGCTAAGAATATACAGCAATTAAGAGAATCCAGTGGTCCGCCAAAACTTAAAACTTAAATTTTAATTAACTAATTATTAACCACATTCACCAATTTTTTCCAACGAAGATTGATTTTGAATATCAATTAAAAGTTCGCCAAAATAAAAACACTTCACATCGTATTAATTATGTTAATGATTGATTGATCGATTTTAAAAGACCTATTCCGGTTTCCGATTTCGTCAATGTTTTGCGCAATCGAATTGCCCTAATAAGTTTCATTTACCGCTAAGTTGGTGAATTGATTTCAATCTGGCAAGTGAATTCAATCTTAGATTAAGCTTAGGTGAATTTAATCCTCAATATCTTATAAATAGTGAAATTAAAGGAATTTACTTTCGCACCATATTGACAAAAAAGTGAAAAACAACAAGTAAGAATGCTATAGTCGAGTATACCCGACTACAAAACTCCCCGTACCCAGGTCTAAGACTTCCAATCATATGTTCGTTCACTTACACATGCACGCACACATACACAAAGCCGCACACACGCGAGCCTCAGCGTACGCGAGGCATTTTAAGTCGTGGCTGTGCTTCTTCTTCCCCCCCTCGCTCTAGTACTGAATCTTGTTCGTTGAATAACTTCCGTGTTTATTATGTGATCGACTTGAAATTTGGACAGTATATTAAAAGTGACTAAAGTATTGTACATGCCAAAGCTATATCTTTAAAACTGTGGCTGTAAAACGTTTTGATCGAATTGCGGGGGAACGGGAGGAGATATCTGAGATCAGAAACAAACTTGACCTGCTCCCGCTATACATTCGAAATTTGGTGTCTCTAGCTTTTATAGTTGCTGAGATCCTTGCGTTCATACATACGAACAGACAGACGGACAGACAGACGGACATTTGCACAAATCCAATACCACCTTTTACCCATTTTATGGGTACAGGGAGTAAAAACGGTATATTATTTATTACTGTACTACTTTAATCCAGGATTAACCTGATAGTCATTCTAGAACCATGTAGAGGGCATAATAGAATCGAGCATACTCGATTTAATCCTTTTGCTTATTAATTTCAACATTTTGTACATACATTGATATTTGGCTTACATATTCAATAAGTTCCACATATTTCACTGAGACTACATTAAGTCTAACATCAAACATACATACATACATACATACTCACATAAGAGCATTATACACACACATGTACATACATTTATAATAAGTAGAACATCGATTGATTTTCATATGGTATCGTGTGCCAGCCTTACATTGCCATTGTTCACCTAAATAAATAGCTAGATGATGAGCTCTTGAATTGAAAATTAATAGAATAAAAGAGTATGGAACTTTGTAGGTCAGTAGATGGCGACTTGCACAAATTACAATTCTCTAATGGCACAATTACACTGAGTCGAGTAATTAAATAAGAGTTTGTTGCTTGTACGGCTTTGGAATTGTATCCCGATCGAATCTTATAGACATGGGCAGAGATTTGTGTATTCGTAACAGCTTAAATACCACATTTCTCATTAAATAATAAGACATTTAGAGCATTACATGCCCCATTATGTCATGTCATAAGTTAATCAACAGAATTACTTATATTTAACAATATTTCTTTGCCTTTTGCCCTTGCCACGTTTTAACTGTTTGGCTGTTCGAGTTTTAAGTTTCATTATTTTTACCATTCATAAACCAAGTTAAATTAAATACTTAACATCAAATTTTATTTATCAAACTAAACTACAGTTAAACATAATATTTCGAATGAAAACAAAAAAAAAAACACAAGTTAAAACAGTTAACAATAAATGTGTGTACAAAACAAAGTGTAAAATCCAAACAATTCTCTTTTTTCTCCTCTGCTCTGTTTCTTTCTTTTGTGTAAATTACATTTTTGTCAAATCGTTTTCTTTATTGTCCAAATACTAACAACAATCTAAAGCTCTGGCATTTAATTACTAAAAAAAAAAATACAATATCAATTGAAATGAAAGCAACAACAACCCCATAAAAGAATATACAACCTATGGCAACTTATGGATAACAAAGTATTATAAATCATAAAAAAACTAATATAGTAAATATATAATAACAAGAAGAAGACAACTAAAGTCTAGTCTAATATGTTGTTGCCATTCTTTTCTAACTAGCATACAAAATATTAACAAAAGATAAAAGATATCAATAATTTCTACTTAAGTATCTACTATAATCTATAACAACTTACAATATAAAACATTAACTGGTCAACTAGCCACAAATCAATTTCGAACAAGTTGAGTATGACCAAAATGATACAAATTCTTATTATTGATGAACTTTTTGCAATTTCGTGCTTTTTATTCAATTTAATTCAGTTTAATTTCATTACGATAATTCGCTATAACAATTTTTATAATTATAAATTTCAAAGTTATGTAATTTATTGTTTTTACATATTCTTTCATAGTATCTCCAACTATTTCGGCCTAATTTTTAAAAAAAATTACCCAACCAAGTCGCGGTTTCCTCTATGACACAACCTCCACCAAAAAACCACGCTCCACAATACACAGAACACCCAAAAAGAAAAGAAATAAAAACCTGTGCAAAATTGTCAATATTATTACACCATATGAATTATATTGAAACATTTAACAAACATTTAATTTTCTTCATGTATTTCTTAATTTGTTCTCAAATCATCTTGCAGAAGATTGAATGGATAAACGCTAAATTCAAAAAAAAAACTAACAAAAATAAAAACCCAAACGCAAGCAAAATTGCCCACATGACAGAAAACCAACTAAAAACAAAAATGTTAAGCGATATACATACAAAAACCAAATGCAACAAACCAAATTATATACTTATATAAAATATTCACTTGACAAAAAATTTAAACCAAACGCATTATTTATATAAACCGAAAAACAAAACAACAAAAAAAAACTAAAACAAAAACAAAAACAAAACAAAAATGTTACTTAAAAACTGAAACAAAATTTTGTGTGGTAAGTTAGAAATTGTTGGTTAAAAGAAGCAAATTTTCACATATATCATAATATAAACAAAATATAAAATTTTCAATGTTTCGTTGTTGATTTTCAATTGCATACAAATTGTGTTCAGCAAAATAGTTGCCAAAATTATATATTTTATTTATTATCGCCGTTGTGTATGTCCAATAAGTATTTTAATGTTGTCTGTCTCTGTGTTTGTTGGTAATCATATTCAGTTATTTATTTCCTTATGAAAAGTAATACTGTAAGCCTAGAAATTATGTGTGTAGTTGTCGTTTGTTTTAAGTAAATGCAAACTTTTTAGAAGCATTACATTTATTTGATTTATTTATTGTTGTAAATTTCGAAACAAAACCCAAAAAAAAGGGATCTTTTCTATGATGAAAGCCCAACAAAATCTTAATACTCCAAACTTCAAAGACTGTAAAGCAAAATGCATTGCGAACTCGAGATTTAAATGCTTCTTAACTACACAATACAAAACCTTTTTATAAACGTAAATCCGACATTAAATGCTTATACGAATTTGTAATTAAAACCAACTCACCACACAAAATCAAGGGATGAAAATTACAATACTCGTACCTATCCTAACAGTGTAAGTCGGTCTGTCCATATACTATACCTACGTACACATTTTCGATCTGAATTGTATAGAACTCTGTTATTATTGCAAATATTAACTAGCTTATATATTATTCAGTTTTGTATATTTGGCGTGCTTCGTATGAGTATATATTTTGTATTAAATCTAGAAAATATTTTGCTTGCTTTTCATTTATGTGTTAAATATGCTGTAAATACACACCGAATTTTATGTTCGTACTATTAAACATGATACTTATTTACTTACGTATTTTTGTATATAAGCGTGTATATACGGTGTCAAGAATGTGTTTATATCTTTGACACTTGATTCGGTGTTAGGACAACAAGCAAGTCATGGCAAAGGACTTCTTATCCTGCCAAGAAGTACTCACTTTCAATTTGGTTCGTTGGTATTTCACGCTATTCGTTAATTAATCAGGGTATGGCAGCGAGCATTATGTATAGCTCCTGAAATATATATAATATATTGGCCTAATTAACATATTAAAAGAAATTTCCAACTTTTGTAGACGATTACTTTTCAGTTACGGTGCGCATACCAAAGCGAATAACAGTCTGTGAAAACCTATGCCTTAGTTATATGCCACGCGATTAGTTTTGAAGGTAAACATACATAAATGAGAAACCATGTACTTGCTTGGGAGGTCACTAAATTACCAACTTCAATGCTTGCTAGACACTTTAATACTAAATTATAACATGATATGCCACAATTTATGCTATAAGTATGCCTAAACTATGTACTTGCATACTAAATATGTATGTACCGGTATTAATATAATACCCGTCAATAAGTCCGTATAAGCCACACACATAGTAATCGTCAGTTTGATAAATCTTCCCCAGAGGAACAATGGGAAAAGGACTTGGAAGCTGAACTCAAGGACTACGAGGTTGTCGACGAAGGAGGCACTGGCGGCAGTCGCAGAAAACACGATCAAGGAGAGGATGATGATGAGGATGAGGCACCGACAATATCAAATTTGCGCACACGTTCGACTAACAACGATTGGGAAGAGTATGCCGATTTAATTGAGGATACCGATGATTTAAAGTAATTAAGAGCTTATATCGTAGTTTCTTCTAAGTTGGCTCTAAGTTTATAACTTAACTTTTCTTTCCATTCCTCCTTTCTACTCCTTGTTTCTTTTTAACTACTACTTACTTACCTTTTGAATTACTCTCATTATTGTTATGAAACCTAACTAACCAACTAACCTATCGACAACCAACTAATTAACGCATCAACAGAACTTTGAAGTGCTTAAAACGCACCATGTTGGGCTATCTATGAGACGAGGCATTCCCCACGCTCTTCCAGTGTTGGCCTAAAATGTACGTTCATGTATATAGAATTAGCCTCGGGTCCTATTGGAAAAGTTGGTTGAGATCTGGCCATTGGCAGTGCCCAAAAGCAAAGCATTTTATTCAGTTACCTTACAAGATGATATAAGACACTAAACCCAAGTACTTTTTGCATTGATTCAACTTTCTGGCAAAATTCAATCAATCCGATGCGACGAATTTTCTTTTGTTTTGTCACGTTAAGGAGAGGGTGACGAGGGGCTTAGCGTTACGGGAACTTTTGCCAATTGTTCAGCACACGAAAAATGGCAAACAGTTAACTAAAAATACATATAAATACACACAAAATTCAAGCTAAACAAGAAACTGGTTAAACTATAAATAAAAATCGTATTTAAATATAGTAATGAAAATCGGAAATTCAATATAAAAATGGTACATAAAAAGCTTCAAAGGGAAACATTTTGTTATTTATATTTATAAATAAATTATATATATACATATATATATATATATATATACATATATATACAGATACAGATAAATTAATGCATTTGAATTTAATGTGTAAAAATTATTATTATAAAATATAGATATATAATATATAAATATATATATACACTATATGTACTATGTAAAAATATTAATTAAAACAAAAACTAAATAAAATATATTTAACAAGATAATAATGAAATGAAAATGCAATTCTTCGTTTACAAATTTCCATTTTTTTCAAATGCAATAAAATAATTTACAGCGCTATGTGCAAATAAATTAAGCAAACATTAGTTTAGAGCAAAAATTAAGTTTGTGTTACTCGAATTAAATTAGTTTTTGGCCTGTATTTGTGGAAGCCCACACAACTTATATATTTTAAATTGGTTTGCAATTGAAAACTGTAGTCAAAAAGTCAAAAAAATGTTGAAAAGTAAGAAAATTTGTGTTAAAGTCTAACTGATTTTCGTCGATTTTGAAAATATATCAACAAACTTTGGCAAGCTATAGGACAAATGTTGCTTCTGTTTGTTATCTTCCAGTTCTTTGTCTGTTTTCGAACACATTTACAATCTATTCACTAACTCACACATATTCCTTTTAAATATAAATGCCAAAAATAATAATAATAACAATTGAAATCAGAGCCACACTTTTAAGGAAATGAAATGAAAAACGCAATTAACAAAGAATACAAATAACAAAATCGCAATTATAAACAATAAGCAGTTCAAACCCTTTAAAAATATATATATATATATTTACATATATATTTCACTAGACAAATTTTTATGCATAAAATAAAATGAAAGCAAAGAAAGTAAAAAAAAAATACAATCTATATTATCAATGTTTTTGCTCTAAATGTCTAACTAATTGTTAAAAAGCAAATTATTTTCAGCAGACAAGGTCAAGTTTAATGGAATATGCTATAAATATGTAATTATTTGTTAGCAATTGATACTTGACGGCAAAAGTCAATGACGTGACATGTTATGACATTTAACTAATGCGGTATATTGTACATTTTACTTTTAACCAAATGAAAAGTATTTACAACAAACAAGCAAGAAGCAAGTGTTAAACTAAACATATTTTAAAATTGTATTTACTTTGTGCGTTTTTAAACAAGTTGGCTAACTATGAAAGCGACTAGTGCATAAACTAAAAAATCAACTAAAATGATAATAAACATAATATATATTAACAAGGAATGACAAATAATGTAATGTTGACAACATGTTTTACAGTACTATCTATATCAAACCCAAAAGATTCAAGCATTAACACATATTTTATTGTCTTCATACAATTTACATACTTATTATTATTAAACAAAGCGTTAATTAAAGGTTAAAGAGTAAAGTTCGTTGAAGCATTTGCATACGAAATAAAAATACACCCGCAGTAATTTCCATAAATATAAAATTGCAAAACTTAAACATTTAACAAAATACTATATATGTATGTATATGTACTAATTAAAGTATATCACCAAAATATATATATAATTTAGTTGACTAATAATAAAACTGAAATTATTGATTATAACATTTAGACAGAGAATGTGGCGTTAAATGAAATTTACAAACTGCAAAGTTAGACACAACAAAAAACAAAAAAAACACCACCCAAAAATGCCATAGCAAATTGAAAGACAAGTAATATTTAGAGCGCATACTAATGGAGTACCAGTACACAAAAACCCATGCAAACCCAGTTTGGAAAACAAGTCAACCCAATAACTAAACACAACAAGATCATTTGTGTAACATTTAGTGACAAACCGACAAGTTATACTAGTATACATAAATAGATACATAAATATATATGACACAAATTAAATGAGAATAACATCAAGTAAAGTAATAAAATGAAAGTGTATAACTATTAAAACTAACAAAACATATCAATTTGTATTTTATTTGAAACTTACTACAAACACAGCAGGTTGGTATCTTATAATAAAATATTGTATGTAAGTATTCTAACGCATCCACTTGCAAGGACAAATTCGCACTAAAACTAGATTTTTAACTCTGAAATTTAGAAAGTTTTATAATTTGTATGTCCTTCATTGGATGGAATCGGATATTCGAATATAAAAACAAATATAGCACGTGATATTTCTAGTATTGTGAAATTCTTTCTTCTTGCTGAAATTCTTTTCAAAACAGATTGAAGCTTATTATCAAACTAATTTTCAAGTCATTAGATTGTGCAAGATTAAGTGGCCAATAATCTTAATTTATTAAAAACGATTCTTAATGCTTCAACTTTTTTCCGTAATCCTGATCCTCAAGTAGTCCTACTTGTTGGTCTGATGTCAGACTTGCTTAAAAAGTCTTCCGCGTGGTTTTCTGCGTATTGGTGGGCAAGTAACCTGCCGGAAATACAAAGGCATAATTCTATCATGAAATGTGTACGTCCTCATAGAATTTATATATTGTAGATCAGGATCAAAGACTAGTTGATCTAGCAATGTATGTCTGTAAGTTTTAGCACAGTTTAAAGCTATCTGACTGATACGTAAAGCTTCCCTTTGGTTGCATGTAGTTAATACCCAGTACCAGTACCAGCTAGATGAAATTATTATAACATAATTGTAGCTGCTATTTGAACGATTGGTCGAAAATCGTTTGCTATAAAGACATTCTGATTAAACACAAATTCTAAGATTTATTACTTCCTATACGTGTGGACCAAATTAATACATTTTTTAATGTGCATACAAATTTTCAACCAAATTCAGAATTTCTGAGCTTTGTTATGCTCATCAGATGTTTGACTAAATTTTATAAAATCGGACCGTTAAATCCATATATATAATATAATATCATATAATATCCGTAAAAATGAGTTTTCGTTTACAAAATTTAATTAGTTTACAGATATTTCATAGAAACTCAGTTATTACCTAATATTGATTGAAATTGTAGGAGAAAGGACGGCTATCTTCGAAGTGCCGAAGCTATATACCCTTGCAGGAATTGAATTTTGTGGTCCGATTTTGATAAAATGATAGGAAACTATTTGAAGTATAATAAAACTCTCACTTAGTTTGGATGAAATATTTATATAAACAAAAGGTTTGGTATAGTGATATCGTAGTCCGATTTTGACCAAATATGCTCAGATTGTATAAACTCTCTACAGGCAATGTTTGAAAAAGTTTGGTGAGGATACCTTTATAAACAAAAAAGATTTTATACAAAAACATAGTTGTCGACCGATCATTCCTACGGAAGCTATATGTTATAGTGGTCCGATCCGGCCGGCTCCGACATATATACTGCCTGAAACAAAAAAAGGGGTCTGTGCCAAGTTTTATTACGATAGCTTTAAAACTCAGTGACTAGAAACAGACGGACATCGCTATATCGACTCGTCTATTAATGCTGATTCAGAATATATATACTTTGTTGGGTCTGGAAAAGTCTCCTTCAGTTCATTTCGATACAAAATTATAATAGCCTCTGCTAGGGTATAATAATGTATGAAAAACTTTCTTAAAGGATATAAATCTATTATCTTGTACTTGTCAAAAGAGACAAGGAATTTCCATAGATTTACATACATACCGCAAAAAAAACGTGAAATTAAAACAAAACGATTAGAAAAATAACGACATAATTATGGTTACCGTTGATTGCAATAACATAAAAAGGATTCCGAAATTTGTTAAGGATTGCACTCTGAAAACTGGTAGAATTTGCCCGATTGTTTGTTATTCCTTGAAGACCCCAGTTTGAATATTGATTTAAACCACTATTCGTATGTAGTCGTAATTAAATTTTGATATATTTCTTAACAATTTTATTCACACAGAATTTTATATAATTTGCTAGACACACAACAAATTCTTTAAATAATCAATTTTGAAACAATACACATTGAATTAACATAGAACATTAATAAGCACGCGATTGTTGAAATACAAAAGTATTTTATAGCTGGCTAAATTTGCAATTCCTAAAACACTGGAAATATTTGCTGTACAAAGAAGACAGCAAAATTCCAGGGATTGTGAGTGTCGTTTTAAATGCTAGTAACACAATTTTAAAAGGATATCCCGAGTGCCCCGAAACCTGCACTAATGACTAAGCATAGCTACAGTTTCAGTACACAATATTACCAGATACACTTGGACTACCGATAATTTAAAGATCCGTGACGCGGACTGCGACGATGCGGCTCGGTACGCTCATACGTGAGGCTCTTGAAACGGCTGTTAGCTTCCAATGGTTGGTTGGGCAAAGGACGGCCACGATTCACCACCAAATCCTTCCAAATCATTGTCAACAAAATGAAGAACGCGCCCACAATCTTGTTGACAAATTCAATCAGTTTGAAAACAATTGGTGTGGCGGTGTGTGTAAATCGACTGAGTTCAAACAGAAATCGCACAGCAAAAATGCCCAAGAATCGAAGGGCAACTACCGCGCCGCCGAGTATTGAAAGGATAAGCAGGCCCAGGAAGCGTATGGTGCTCAATATATTGCGTTTATTTACATCGTTGGCCATGAATTCGTACGTTGTCGTTACAACTGACTGACGCCACTGCTGTAGTACAGACAAAAAATCGGCGAACCCAATTTGCGGCACCTGTTCCTCGGTGATAATAGGATCGAGAATTGAAGCTGCCGTTTCAGAACTATCGCCGTTGGTTATAGCTCCGCTGGGATGGCTCATTTTTAACGTTAACGAGCGCCGTGGCGTCAGCAATGGATCTGGCTCAACTGCACGTACCATTTTGAGCTTTAGCTGCACTTCCTGGGCCCGAAAGCGAAGTTTCTTAATACTGAACCAGTATTCCCCGAATGCCAAATCACTGAGCTCCGTCCAAATGCAGGTGTCCAGCTGTGCAGGATGTGGTGTGTGCTTGTAGCTGCCCACGGTGCCCTTGGTGATGCCCACCCACATGTTTGGCACGAACCGCTGGTAGAACATATTCAACTGTGTTGCGCTGCTCAGTACCAGCTTCTCCAGATCACGCTCAGTGCGCTGCAGGGCAATAACATCGCGATAGCCACCAACCTGCTCCACAAAGCAACGCTCAAGGTAAATACCTCGAAACAGCCGCGATTTGTAGAGCTGTTTGGTGAGTGATTGCATGGCTATCTCCTCGGGCGGCATAAATCGAGTGCCTCCGCCCGGCATGCTGAGAACGGAATCCGAATCGGTCATTGATTAGAATTGCTGCTACCTGGTAATTGTGCAGAATTTATTGTTATTAGCCAATGAACATTTCGCTCCGCTTACTTTTTACCTTGCCTTTGGACTTCAACTTTCGCCTCTTAGTCACCAAATAATATTAAGTTATTGTTTGTGCTGCCGCTGCACTTTGTGCGGAAGCAATTGAGTTACAATAGTTTTAACTTATGCAGGGTAAAACGATACTGCATAACACGCTAAGAAAACTAAAATACAAGCATATCTGGAACTAATTGCAATTAACTAATTTTTGTCTGGAAAACCAAACAGATGTTCATTATATAGTTATTGTTGTTGTGAAGTCAATCGGATCATAAACATCGTTCATTCGATTCAAGCGATTCGTTCAAAACGAAAACAGTGACGTATGCCGGAACCAGCCGAGTCAAAAATATTGGACCATGTCCAACGGAAAATAAGATTTTGCTCGGACGCCAGTGTAAACCAACTAGGACACACTTCAAAAAACTTACAGTTTTGGTGGCAGAGGGACAATGCAGGATAACATTTCCCTAACATTGTTCGCTTCGTTTTCGAAGTGGGGGGCGGCGGCGAACCCTAAACCTTTTATTTTCCAATTGTTAAAATTAATGTTGCCGGCCCCGAAAGCGCAAAACAACCGAATCGTTTAGATTAACTTCAAAGGAACTAGTTCGCATACTGAACGAACTGAACTAGTAAAATCGAGTTCATTTCAACAGAGAGGAATATGTTAAATAACAAGCAAGGCCACTTCTCTGAATGGAACAGGTACTACAGAGAGATGTCTAACAACAAAGGGGCTAAGCTCCTAGAATATTTACCAAATATACCAAGAAAACCTTGGTACAAAAATATAAATATGCAGGCATATGACGTTAAGTTTATAAATAGATTACTTGTAGGTCACACATACGACAAAAATTACCTATACAAAATAAAGGCAAAATCAAACAATCAATGTCCAAGTTGCAACACCATCGAAACGTATGAACATGCCTTATTCATGTGCCAAAGATTCACCAATATTAGAAGAAAATATGATATTTTTAATCGTTTCAGCTCGTTACAAGAGCTTCTCGCATCGTTTGATATAGCTGCTTTCAGGAATCTAGCGCTTTTTGCTCGTGAAGCTAATATAGATTGCTAATAAACTCGCGTTTTAACTCTAAATTTGTGAGAAATCAAACCCACAAACTGTCTTTCCAGGTCTGGGATAGCCGCGCGCATCGCCAGTGTTTTCATGACACCCTGGCAGTATCAGAACGCATAGTCTGATGCCAACCCTAGTCGTCGCATGCGGACGATAAAAACACAAAAAAAAAAAAGCAAGGCCACTTTTTAACAGCAAAAATAAACAGCTGCCGGAACCAGCCCGCGGCCTGCGAGTCAAGAATATTGGACCATATGAATCGAATGAATCGATTACTAATTGTCGACAATTCACGACATTTTAAGTAACTATCGAATGGGGTAACAACTAACGGCACGAACTTTTCTGTATTTTGATGTTCTTTCCTTGCGACCACACTTAACGGTGGCAACAAAACAAAAAAATATCTAAACGTTTCAATAGCCACTTCTTACACATTCTTTTTAATAAAATCTTACCAAGCAGCAGTCAAAATTGGCTCCAAACATCGTCTCAAGAATTATTACATAAGGATGACTTTGGTGGGATTGGCGGCGAGAAAGCTGGCTCAAAAGCAGCGGTAAGTACAAGCCAAAACTCACAAGCATGCAAACACAACCAAACAAAGCTTCCTTTATACGCAGCTCTGCAAAGTTGGCCGCAGCATTTCCCAATGGCATCCGCTGTCAAAAGTGCCTGAATATGGGACACTGGAGCTACGAATGCAAGGAAAAGCGAAAATATGTACACCGCAGTTCGCGCACAAAGCAGCTAAGCAAGCATCTGGCGGAAAAGTCGGCGAGTGCTGAACTGTCTGTTACAGTCAATGAGACGCGCTCTCTGGATGTAAGCGCTGAAATACGTCTAGATCGCGACAAGCGTGCAAAGCGCAAAAGAAGGCATAGTAACAGTTCATCATCATCGAGCTCATCCGACAGCTCGAACAGCAGTTCGGGTTCGTCAAACTCGGACTCGAGCAGTAGCGACGATTCAGATAGTTCTAGCTCGGACGATGACGACGATGGCAGCTCCTCAGATGGAGATTCAGGTTCCTCCAGTGGCAGTGAAAGTGACGACTCCAGCTCCAGCAGCAAAAGTAGTGGCAGTGCCTATGAGCAGGGCAGCTCTGCAGCATCCAAGAAAAAGCGTCGCGATAGCACAGCTGATTCCTCCGATGGCGGTGCACAGGATGTGTAAGACGGCCCGAATATCGACAGTAAAATTATGCTACAATAATTATATCTGTAACAATGCGTATAATACATACATAGCTTTAGTAGATTAGTTTACTTTTATTTCGGGTGCTATCACCAAACATTACAATTGGAATTTTAGAACTTATAATAGTTTCAAGCATATTTTAAATTTAAAAATAAGCTTCATTTAAACGTATCAGTAAATAAATATCTAACAATTGGTAATCATTTAATCACTCAGAATCGTTTTCTACATCAAAATTTTTTAAACTATTTGGAAACAAATTCAAGTTGATTTCCTGTCGGTTTATTTGCTCGTTGGGAGTAATTTGGGCAGAGCAAACGCTGCCAATGTCTATACTTAAACTAGATGGAGCCGATTGTGTTGACACCGGTCCTTGGACCGACTGCGATTTCAAATGCAACTCCTCGACCTGAAAAAGAATGGGATGGTTTAATAAAGTATAGTAGTTTTTAGCGAACGCATGAAATCTCGATCTCACCTTAAGGCAATTCAAGGCTTCCTGGACAAGGGGTAAGGCGTTGACTAGCTTCCTCTCAATAGTATACAAATTAGATTGTTCCTTTTGTAGGGCATTATTGGTCCGCAGCATTTTTAACAAGTTCACTTTTCAAGCATATGACTTAAAATACATTTTTTTATAAAATAAAGAATATTTGTTAGTAAGCGTTGGTCACATTATTAATGAGGCTGTAAACTTACATTAATTTAACATATTTCTGTACGTTTTTAACAGCAAAACACTTATACTTCTTTAAAACTGCCTTTACGGCAAATCTTCTTCAGTGTTAAATCTTGATTTGAGCTCAACAAGCTATCGAACATATGCAAATGCCATTTCCGATGGCGGAGGGTAGTTTTGGCTTAGGAATAATTAATAAATTTACAAATAAAACCTGTATGTTGTATGCGATATCGATAATTTATTAGACGTTTCTTGTATAAGTTGGCGAGCACTTCTGGCAACCGCGCATGCATAACTATCGCAAGTACTTTGAAATAGCGAGTTAAAATGTACCGTATATTTCGATATATCGCAGGTATGTCGAAGTAGCGAGTAAGTATACCGCGCGTATAAAAAATTATTTCAAGTTCTTTGGTCACACAACCTGCCTCAATCAAATTATAAACCACTTATCTTTGCAGTGTTTAATTTTTGTTGCTAAACTGGACAGCACTGAATAGCATAGACAAATTATTCGATTTTAGTAGAGTTCAATTGAAAATTTACATAATATTTGGGCAAACGTGTATGCGGGTCAACTTAACATTGTAAAGTGTGACCAATCCGTGTTTAACGCGCTGCGTCATATTTTGATATTCGCGCCGAAAGATTCATAAAACTAATATTGCAAAAGCAGATAAAAAGGTAATCATTTTGTGTTTAAAGGAAGTCGCTTGACATCTGAACCATTTGTATTCGCTTTTTGTTACAGAAAGTAAATGATGGGGAAGGACAAGGAGATTATCCTTAAGAACTTTGATGCAAACTGTCAGAAATTGCAAATTGAGCCAGAAATTTGGCATAATGCGATCAACACAATTCAAAAATTGAACGAAGATGGAGTTATATCCGATGACACAGACGACTGGCTTTGCTGCGCTCTGTACAGTGAGCTTCAGAAGACAAAAATGAAGGATATGCGCCAGAAAACCGACGACACCAAGCGTGAGGAGCAGGAACAATGCGAAAATAAGCCGCGCTGCAATAGCTGGAACATTTCGCTGACCACATTGTTGCGCAGTTTTAACATAAACATCAAGATATTCCTAAAACGAATGGAGCAATGGAATTGGCTGGCACAGAATGCCGAAATATTTCAGCTGGAGATTTGCGATCTGGAGCGACGTCTGGGCATTACATTGCTCCTGCAGCAGCACTACAAGCGCATATTTATGCAGCTCTATGTGATGCCCGAGTCGAAAGAGAGTCGATCCCATTACCAAATGATCTACGACTTTGGCTGGCTTCTGTTCCTGGTGGTGCGGAACGAGCTGCCTCCGTTTGCTACAACCAACCTTATCAATAGTTGTCAGGTGCTGATTTGTGCCATGGAACTGGTATATGTGAATGCGCTCGAGGTGCATAAATCTGATGCAATTAACACAAACTTTCATGGTGTGCCGCCAAATTGGTGCAACAGTGATTTCGACTTGGATAAGCTTGTCAAATACAGTGCCTTAGGCGCTATATGTGAGCTCATACCTGAGCTACCGGAGAAGGGCGCTCGCGTTATGAAGAACGCGTTCTTTCACAAAGCTGTGATGGGTTTGTTTATGGATCAGCGTCTGCTGGGCAACGATCGGGTCATGCGCGAGCTGATCAAGGATGGCATTTTGGAGGTGAACATTGAATCACTAAATCGCAGCTATGCTGCGCATGTATCAGACATCAGCGAAATTGACGAGCGGGTTCTACTACAGCATAATTTGCAGACAACAGAAAACTCGTCTAAGAATGGAGTTGGTGTCAGCTGCAAGTCGATCTCTTCGGTTGTAAATCAGGGTATGATGAGCGCCACACAATATGATAATCTCACCAAATTGCTATCCCTCAAGCTGCCACAAACGCTGCCAGCCAACATAGGCAGTGCTCTAGGCACAGACGCTGCTAGTTCTCTGCAGAACTCATTGAGCGACATGTGCAGCAAATTTGAAAGCCTTGCGAATTTAAATCAGGCGACGGCCGAGACCCGCTTTTGCCTGGTGAGGGGCTTGTACTACAAGCTGCTGGAACTGATCATTGGCGCCGAGTTGCGACGCAGGCCAGCGTTCCAAATTATACAGCTGCTTAGGCAGCCACAGCGCAGTTTTAATGCCACACTGATGGGCAGTTTTAATGCCACACTGATGGCCTGTTGCCTGGAACTAGTGCTGCACATCTATGAGACGCCAGAGACGACCCTGGAGTTTCCGTGGCTGCTTAAATGTTTTGGCTTTGATGCCTATGAATTTCAAAAGATACTCGAGCTGGTTGTCCGCCATGGCAGCAGGCTGCTCACACGCGATCTCATCAGTCATCTGTGTAAGGTAGAGGCCCAATGCTTGCTCTCGCTGATCTGGCATAAGAACTCACATCTATGGCGCATTTATGAAAGCATTGGCCTGCCTAGCTGCCAAGAAGTGCAACGAAGCACAGGTCAGGAGAACTCAAGCAACTCGTCAGCCTCGTATGCCATTTGCCTACGCAAGTTTTACCACCTGGCCAACCAGCGGCTGGCCTACCTCTGCAAGAGTTTGTCGCTGCTCGATAAGTTCACGCAAGTGTGGCACGTTCTGGAACACTCGATTGTTGTGCATGGCGCCGTACTGCTGCAACAGCGTCATCTGGACCAGCTGCTTCTGTGTGCGGTGTACATGTGTGTGCTCAAGGCGCGCCTACGCACCAGCTTCATTGATATCATTCAGGAGTACCGACGCCAGCCATATGCCCAAAGTGATATTTATCGCGCCGTGCACATAGCCGATGGGCAGCCGAAGACGGACATCATTTCCTTCTACAATCTAGTCTATGTGCCACTCATGCGCGACTATGTGCGAATGTTGCACTGTGAGCCATCCTCCAATTCCAACATATATACGTTTGCAAATCGTCCTCTACAGGACCTCAGCAACAATATACAGCTCAAGAACCACGTTCACAACACGAACGTCTTTGTTTCAAACGAAGCCATGCCCAGCATATGCCTGGTCCCGCAATGCAACGCTAAGACTATTGCTGGGTCGGAGACCCCAGAGAGCCTGAAGCGTGCATGTTCCAACGAGGAGCTTGGTAAACAGAAGTCTCCTAAGACACCGAATATACTCAGACGACGCACCGCTTTCGACTAAGCTGTGTGGTGTGCCAGGAACTGGGACCTTGCTGGTTAAGAGCCTTGCGATCCGTATGCGCATGTGTGCTATCCTTTCCGTAATATAGACTATTCTACTTTAAGCCTTTTCATTATGAATGTACGATATAACTGGTATTGCTTGAAAATAAAACGTACCATATTACCTGAAATTGCCTCGACATTACTTATTTGTATTCTGTTCCTAGGAACTCCTTAAACTCAGGTCTGAAATAAGCAAACAAATCTTAGTACTTACGTATAGGTAGACACGTATCATAGGTACACACGCTTCAATCAGTTCTATGGAAGCGCAATTAAGCAGGACATTTCAACTTGGTAGTACAAAAAATTTGTTTATTCCAAAACCGATCGGTGGCATTTTCGACCTGAAGATTGCAAAGTTTGCCTAGAAGCCTGCTTGACAAGGCCTGGATTTTTCAAAATTTTATATCCTAGCAGAGGGTCTTTTAATTTTGTCTTTGAAATGTGTAATGCGCTGAAGCGGACGTTTCCGCCCCAACAAAATATATATATTCTGAATCAACAGCCGAGTCGATATAGCGATATCCGTCTGATTCTATGCGAACTAGTCTCTAAATTTTAAAGCTATCGTAATGAAACTTGGGACAGAACCTTCTTTTTGCTGCAGGCAGTACATATATCGAAACTAGTCGGATCGGACCACTATAACATATAGCTGCCATACGAATCATCGGTCAACAACTACTATGCTTTTGTATACAATTTTTTCGTTTATGAAGATATCCTTACCAAACTCATTCAAATCGAGTTTCTGAAGAGTTTATACAATCTGACCAAATTTGGTCAAAATCTGGCCACTATATCATATTGCTGCCATAGGATCGGGTGAAAAATTGGTTTTTGTTTGAAAAAACTTTTGTTTATACAAATACTAGATCTTTCCTAATCGTGGGTGTTATTATTTCGTCAAAGCCACGAAGATTAAGTGGCAGGCAATTTGTACATTTTTACCTAGATTTGAGGGACGACAAAACGAGTTTTTATACTATGTTCCCGAAGGGAAAAATAGTATATTTGGTTTGCGAAATGTCCGTCTGTCCGTTGAACGCAATTTTTTTGCCTTTATCTTTGAGCTAGAGCAACCAAATTTGGTACACATGTTGGTGTATATCGTCAATTTATAAAGACGCCGCCGCCGACTGCAACGTTCTTACTTGTTGAAATTTGCTTTTGGTAAAAAACTGGGGAAATCTGTGGAAACTGTTCTTGATATCATTTATATAGAGGCGATAAACGATGGTACCACCACTATATAAGCAATTTCACCGCGGACAGTTGATCACAGATCGTCATCCAAGTTTGCAATTATCACAGCGTAAATAATCAAAATTTTGTTCACCGTGCTTCTTGGACTGCTCCTGTCTCTGGCTTACGCCCAGGAAGAGAAGGTACAGGAATCCGACCAGTTGCGAGATAAGCGCCAAAATGGTCTTTTCAGAGGCGACCCGAAAATAAACCGAATATCAGAACAGCTAACAGCTTGGATTCTGAATTATTTGATCGAAATCGAAAACAGGCCTAACAGACCTGTTGGCTATCGCTATCGTTTTTCGTGTACTAGCGAATCTAATAAAATATGGAACGTTAATATTATACAGTGTGAGGAGCACAAAATGTAGTGTGTTGAGAAACTTTTAAATAAAACAGCAGCAATTTCATACATATGAATAGAATTTATTTTAATGCGGTTTTGGGTTTGAAACTAGGTTCAAAGTTGTGTAAATATTGAAAGAGCGCCCAGCCGCGACATAGGACCAGGCGCCACAAAGGGACTACAACAAAATACATAAGTATACACTAATAAGGGAATTTGAAGCTGGAGCGGACAATAAGGTTACGGGAGAGAAGAGTATACAATACATTCTGAGAGCGTGCAACTTACAACTAAAGTTATTTTCCTGCCTACATATAGTTTTAAGATGCAGGAGGAGGAGGAGCAGCAGCAGCAGTAGCAGCAACAGCAACACTGGCTGCTGGAATGCTTGGGGCTGGCACAGTGCTTGGTGCGACTGCTGCCACGCTGGCGGCTTCTGCAACAGGTGGTGCATTAGCTGGCGGTGTAGTGTCTGAAATGTGAAAGATATCAGATAAGCTGTAAACGGCCGAAACCTACTGCTTACTTACCCATTGGCATTGGGGCGGGCGCCTGAGATTGTGCTACAGGCGCAGGTGGCTCGCCTGACGCTGCCGGCTGCGCTGGAGCCACTGGCGGGATTACTGGCGGCGCTGCAAAGGGTGCACCGTTGGGCGGTGCGCTCGCAGCTATGTGCGGTGGCAACGGCTGATGCTGTGCCGAGGGCGCTGCCAGCTGTTGTGGCTGATGCTGAATCGGCTGCTGCTGCTGATGATGATGCGGCGGCGGCGGGGGTAGTGACTGCGGCTGCTGTTGTTGTTGTTGCTGTTGGGGTGGCAATATCATGGAACCGGCGGCAGCTGCCGCCTGTCCCTGTTGCTGCATCTCCTGTTGCAAGCGATGATGCGCCTGTTGGCGTGCTCGGAACTCGGCCGCCTTCAGCTGCTCCAGATGGAACTGCTGACGCTCTGTGATCAGCTGTTGCCGCTGATATTCAAGACCCTCGCGCTCACGTTCCATGGTGGCCTCCAGCTCCTCAAAGTGCCGCAGCTTGATTTCCAGCTTCTTCATTTGCGTTTCCACCAGCAGCGCCACCAACGACTTGATTTTGCGCTCCTCCAGTGCGGCCAAGTGTTTCGCTTTTACAGCCGCCGAGGCCAACGCTGCGGCTGCTGCCGTCTGCATATTGTTTTCGCTGAAGGCTCCATCCTTAGCTGAAGAGCTGCCGCTGCTGGCATCGTTGCTGCCATCCTTTGTATCGCCATCGCCGCTGTTGTCCTCCGTTTTGTTCTCCACATCGCTGGTGGTGCCAGTCTCTGTGGGTGAGGAGTTGGAAGCCGTTTTGTTTGAGGCGTTGCTGGATTTGTCGGTTTTGTTGGCTTTGTCGCCGCCGCCGGCCAACGACGACGACTCTTTACATTTTTTATCTGTGTTATTGGTGGTGGGCGTGTTGCTTGTTGCTGTTGTTGTTGTAGTTGTTGTGGTAGATGTTGTTGATGTGGAACTTAAGTCTGTGTTTGTGTTGAGCTTATCCGATTTCGTTTTGTCTTTCGACTTGCCGTCGTCTGTGGTTTTGTGTGTGAACAAACACAAAAACGCAATATAGTAAAATTGGCCAAATTGTTAACATGTTCGAAAAATTTTGTAAATTAAAGAAATGTTAATGAAAACATAAAATACATTGGAAAACTAAAGCTGTTGTTGTTGTCGGCATGCCGGCATGTTTCATACCCTAACCAAGAAATATATCAAATCGGTTATAATATAGTATATATTATAATGCCGTGTTTACACTATCTAATAATAATAACGTGTAATATTTTCTGACATTATCGTGGAACAGTGAAAATAATACATAAAAATATAACTTTGATTTCAATCTTTTGCGGAACCCAACGCTAAACATATTTTTGGTCCCCTCCGAAGTAGCGCAGTATTGCACGTAAATATGAGACAGGCCTTAATTAACTTTTAATGCTTATTATGATATTGCATAGTATAAAAACAATAACCTAAAACTAAAATAAACTGATGTAGTTCCTTTAAAATTATATTAATTTAAATCAGAAAACTCTGCGAGAATAGTTTATTTTTAACTTGAAAAGCCTTATTTGCCTGTGCATTAAAATTAAAAAAAAAAATCAATTGAATTGTTTAAATTGAATTGAAGTCTAATTCTAAAGAATCTGACGTACAAATCGGAGTTTTAACAACGCAAAAGTATAGTTTTTGTTACATTTATATGTGAATAAATGCAAGGAATATCAGCTTTGGTTTACTAACAATTGATCGCATTAGACTGTCTGCCATTAATTGATATAATTATTGCATTATTTTAGGATGCAAAACTCTGTGAACATCTTTTAAACAAATATTCAATTTATATAAATCAATATAAATATTCTTACTAGAGTCCATCAAAAGAATCTAAATTTAAATGCAGTTGATAGATATTTGAGATGTGGTGTCATTTGTGTTCAGTAAGGTACAATTTGAGAAATCAACAGAATTTATAATCAAAATTAGAGTTCGATTGTCCATATCCAATGAAAGTACGATGACACTCATATCTAGATAATCTGCCAGAGCAATGGCCATTTGAATGATATCTTGTTTAAGTCCAAAATGCCATAAAATGATCCATTAACCAGAGGCTTCTGATTGACATCTTGGTATTATACTTGTTAATTGTCAATTTGTAGTTTGGGCGTTCTGAATGAAACTGAACTCTTTCCAGATTTAAATATGCATTTGGACAAAACTTGAAACCAGCCTCTGTTCGTTCGCAGTGGTATGATTAGTATCAATTAATTTATATATATAATTTATTTACCGTCTTTCTTGTTTGGATCCTTCATTTCCTCATCGTTGGTGCCCGCTGTGGAGGAGCTGCTGTTATTCCCTTCCTTTGATTCGTCATCGTCTTTGTCGTTGCCGGTGCCGGCAATGCCGCTGTTTGCCAAACCGAAGTTGGGATTAAACTTTCCGCCTGCTGAGGCCTTCTCCACGTTTTTCATATGGTTGTCCATAATGGTGGCTGGCACCTCATCCTGAAAATGGTAATAACAAACAATCAGTCACCTGTTTCTTACACTTGTTTCTAAACTTACCTTGATGGCGGCGAATTCCTCCATAGCAGCCTTCGCAGCGGCAGCGGCGACTCGCGGATCTACCACCGATGCCAGGAATGCGACTGTTGACATAATGGGATTGCCTGACTTGCTAAATGGAATTGGCTGGCAGCCAAGCGGTCCCAAAAAGCCACCATCGTCTTCAAGGTACGGATCCTCGATGGGAAGTCGCAAAAAGTGTAAAATGCACTCGTCCTGAGTACGTGTGCCCACATGCTCACACACTTTGTTCCAGTCGTCCTTGTGCATCTCAAGGCCCTCGAGCAGGAGCAGAGTCTCCTGGTCGGTCCACTCGCGCGACATGCTCGCCGCCGTACGGTTCCTCATGGCCGCTGGCTTCTTGGTATACTGATCCACCTTCAGTCCAAACTGGCTGACTCCAGAGGTCAAACCGGTGGCAGCGCCATTCTCCAGCGTTTCTGTCTTTATGGTCAGCCCTCCGGCGCTCTTATCGCACTCTTCCTTACTCAGCGGCTTCTTGTCAAGATCAAGCAGCGTCTTGGCCGCTGACGGTTGTTGCGTCTTCTGCGGATTAATCGCCTGCAAGCCCGATGGCGTATCCGAAAGTATGTGAAAGTGCGACGTGGGCGGCGGTCCCATGGGCGTGGGTCGCAAATCGGCATCGATCTGATAGTTGATCAGGCCCCACTGCTCCAGGAATGCGTGCACCCGCATTATGGCGCACACATCGCCAGCCAAATTGCGGCGACAGGCAGTGCTGGTCAAGTATTCTGTGGGATTTAATCTGCAATCAAAGACGATAATTCGAGTTAATTGTTTGTAATCTTTTCAGCACCTGCTAAATATGAGCTTAAAAATGTGATTACATTTGAGTAAGGTTCGTTCAATCTGACAAAATTTGGTCAAAATTGAACCACTATATCGCTATTTCAAACTTTGTGTTTATGCAAATATTTCATCCACATGGCTCCATAGGAGTTATCAGACAAAAATGAAGTTTTGTATAAAGATTAATTTCTGCTAGTTTATAAAGCTTCAGCACTCCGAAGATAGCCGTTCTTTCTTGTTTTTATACTATGTTCCCGAAGGGAAAAATAGTATATTGGGTTTGCGCAATGTCCGTCTGTCCGTCTGTCCGTATGAACGCAATTTTTTTGCCTTTATCTTTGAGCTAGAGCAACCAAATTTGGCACACATGTTGGTGTATATCGTCAGTTTATAAAGTGTCAAGATCAGCCCCCCACCCCCACCCCCTCCCCCAAAATTTGGGGAAAACCTGTATCTTCCACCTGTACCTGTATCTTCCGCCGTCGGACGCCACCGCCGACTGCAACGTTCTTACTTGTTTATACTTATTTTGATCCTCAAAAATAATAAATAATATTTTTATGAAAATAATTTTTCGCTCAGATTTAAAATATTTTCTTAAGTTTTATATTTTAAAGGAAAATAATGGCATTTTCTTTTTCTTGCTTTAAAATAAAACAGGCGTTTTATTTTATTTTTCAAAAATGAAACTCAAATCTCTATTAAATTAATATTGCATTATTATTTTGTTTTATTTGAAATATTGAGTTTAAAAAATATCTGAAATGTTTGAAAATTCTGAAGAACATTTATTTATTATCTTTTTAGTACTTTTCAGATGCGAAAAATACCAATATTACCAAATAGTCCTAAAATACTGTATTTTTTGCAAGTCAAAAAATATCAAAAATACTGAATTTTTATTTAAAACTAATCTAATTCTTACAAAAAATGTATTTTAATTTGTAAGATTTTTCTAGGTAGTATATATGGATTTCTCTTACAAATTGATCGCAACGGATGGGAACGAACTTTCTATTCCAACCCCATATCTAAAAATTAAAAATAAACTTGTTTTTATTGGCAGGGAATCGACGAATCGAAAATTAAAAGGACATCACCAAATTTTCGGATGTATCAGAAGCTAGCCAACTGGTTAATGTAAGAAGCCGGTTATATATAATATACTTAACAAATTACCTTTTCAAATCAAGCACAAGTGTGCTAAAAATAGGTTATTTTTTTGTTTAAAAATCAACTGAGCTGTATGTTCTTCAATTTAAAAGATGTTTAATGATGTGATATTTAGGAAAAAGTTTTTGTTTTATACATTTTAATACGAAATTCTGAACGGCTTCCACTATTTTGGATACTGTACATTGACTAACTACTGTCGCCATTTAACATTTATATAAAATATGTTAACCATAATATTGTTATTGCAATGCAATGGATAATATAACCATTTTGTTAACATATGTCATTATTTTTATGCGATGCTTCGGAACGAAACTAAGTAAATCTTATCACCAAAAAGATAGATCTAGAGATGGGCAATGTAACATAACAGACCGTTATAAATTAAACAGCTCAAATAAGTTCTGTTAAAACGACCACTAACGTTTCATAACATTATAATTTACACAGTTATCATTTATGAAAATTTTATTACAATATTAATAATTTTTTAAATAAGATCGAGTTTTGGTTAATCGTTTAACCTTTGAGTATAACAGCTCAACTGATTTCGTTTCAAATGAGCATTAACATTTGTGTGCTCAAAAATAGGTTCTGCAATTTTCTCAGTGTATAAGTTAAAGTCGTTTTTTATAACTCACCTGTAAGTGTCAATCATAAAATTGCGATATGCCATGTAAATCTCTGGCGTCTTGGATTTGTTTTTGCTGTTAAAAAACTCGGGCATGGCGCGTTTTTCGATTACATGAATTGAGTTGTAATCGAACCAGGCCGAATATGACGGCACAATGATGTGGTGCGTCTGCTCGGTCACGTTGTCCTCCATGTCCTCCTTGGCCGATGATGAGAACTCCTGAGTATTGCTGTTGTCGCTGGTCTTTCCCGTTTGCGAATTATCGCCGTCGCCAGTGGACAGCGCCTGGGCACCACTGCCGCCGGTCATTTCATCATCCAGATCGGTCATGGTGCCACCTAAGGAACACATGAAGGTGTTATATATACAAGTCTTGCTGGGCAAACGGATTACTGACCTTTGATGGGCATCATATCGTTGTCAGCACGTGATTTGCCGCCTGGCGCTGGGCTGGCTGTCGACTGCAGCGCCGAATGTGGTGCCTTGTGCACCTCCTGGATGTTGGGCTCAGCGGGTGGATCGTCAAGATCCCGAGTGAGATCCTCATCTTCGTCGTCGTTGCGCAATTTCTTGTGTATGACCGCTGGGGAGCGCTTCCGCTTGCCCGGCTTCGATGTGGATGTAGATGTTGTGGGTGACGGCGAGCGCCGCCGCTTCTGTTTCCCAGTGCCACTACTGGTGGTGGGCTTCTTTTTGTCATCGCCAAAGGACATGATGTCATCGATAGACATGCGCTGCTTATGCGTCTTCTTCTTGCCAAGCTCATCCACCTCGTAGTCCTCCTCTGCCATCCACTCGTTATACTGCTCCAGGTCCAAAATCCACGAGGCAGCCACGCGCCAACGTTCTGCAGGTGATTCCGGATTCTCGGGTATATTCTCCGGCAAGTCGAAACTATTCAGCGTCCACGAGTCATAAGACTCCGGAAAGTAGTACCAATGAAGCATGACATGATTGCCACGCTTGAAAATGGGCCGAGCATATTCATCGGGATGTGGATCCACCACGGGATAGACTATATGCGTCGCATCCTCCTCATCGGTGACAATTTCCACCCGCCGATTGTCTAGGATCTCACGCAAACGGGCTTCAAAGCTCTTTTCAATCTCTGGTCTGATGTAGATGTACGGTATGCGGTAGAGATCTGCCTCCACGAGCGCCTGCTCTATCTCAATAAGCAGCTGGATGTTGGGATCCTTGCGTGTAGGATTTTTACCAATGGAAAAGTCAAATTTCTTGCCACGTTGCTCGGCACGAAAGCGAAACATTGTGGAAAATATAATGCAAAGACCCCCACCGTTTTTAAAGTCCAGAAAACAACGCATCTGTAATGAGAAAGTATACGGATAATTTAATAAGGATAGTATAGTAGAATTATAAGGATCTAAAACTCAATTGTCATTAAAATAGGGACAATGCATATAATATTTCACGCTCTATTTGCACATTGGAAAATTCCCCACCCCGAACCCCTTCAAATCGATAATAACGATTTATAATGACAATTTTCAAGACATGTCCTTAATTTTTGGCATGCATGATTATTTTCTTGTCACTCGTAATTTGTAGTAATAAAGAGCAGGAGCGCAGCCGCCACTTGAAATACTCTGCTTGCTTCCACTGCCGCTAAACTGCTTGATGCATTGCTGTGCGCGTGTACAAAGCAGTGGCTGGGAAATTTGGTCTTGTGTAAAGGGTGTGTTACAGTCGGGTATACTCGACTAGAAGATTGTTACTTGTTTAATCCAGTTAATCCAGTTTAATATTTTAAATTTGAGTGTAGTGATAATGGATATGTCCTCAAAATAGACTTTTGATTCTTATCACGTCCGCAACTGCACTTTGGTTTAATTATGTCATTGGTCAAAAAGCTAAGGAACTAATTTGTATGTCCTTTGCTTTATGTAATACGTTCATTTCTTGTTGATATTTGTAAGAGTACCATCCATAGTTTATTCTTTCACTAATTACCAAGATTAGTTTAAACAATTTTTAGTTGTATTCCCCCATTTTTGATTAACTCAAATATGTAGATTTAGGAAGACAACAAATTTAATTTAATTTTTTTCTTTTTGAGAAAATAAACAAATTTGAATATCGTTCCTATTATTCTCATTTCTGTGTTGTGACGTGATTTTAGCATGCACTCATCTCTAGCGCGCGTGTACAGACAAATCATTTTTCATACCCTGAACACCCTGTTTCCCCCTACACACTCACCGGGATTCTCGTCGCCGGCGGTTCAGCCGAATTTTTGCCCAATTTGGCCTCCACATATTGCAGAAAGAGTATTAGCAGTTGTGCAAGGGATTCCTTTGTTATTGGCTCCGAACTGTGCGCCAAGTACTGCAATAAAAATGCATGTAAATTGTCGAATGTTTTCAATTTGTGCAAAGCGCCATTTTTGTTTTCGCTCACGGCGGCGGCGCTGGCGTTGTACTCACCTTTTTACAATTTCTTTGTAGCCATTGTCGTATGGATTCAAAACCCTGCAGCGTCTCTGTCGATTGGAAAAAGTCAATGTTGGGACTTCCGTCCTTTTTAGGACCTAGTGCGTTCATTGTGCAACACTTTGTTAATGCTTTTATTTGATTTGGTGCACAGTCTCACAACGAAAACGAATATTGAAAATGCAGCAGCCGCAAAAGACGCACACAATTGGGGTGACGAAGTATCGATACCAGTTAAGTATTGATGTGCATTTTTATCGATATTAAAAGTTATTCGATAACTACTAAGTCCACTCCACGGCCATAACGAGTTTTGGATGTATTACTTCCAGGCAAAGCCAATTTTATATAGAAAACTCCTCCTAAGTACCTTAAAAATAAATACTCTCCTTTATTGCACTAGTTATCAACATTAATTAAAATTATAAGAAGCTTACTTGATATTCAAGATCTTCAGTATTCATGCATTCTAACCAGTTCATATTGACTGGTTCAAAACGATACTTTCCATCTCTAAATTTGAGCAGTGTTGTCATTTAACCTAAATAGATGATTTAGGCTAATTATGATGCCGAATAAAATGCTGTGCTTAATTTTAGCTAATCTGATACATGCAATTTAAATAGAAATTAAGTATGCAGTTTTCTGTTGATATTCCAAAACATTTGCTGAATAGATTAATGCACAAATGCACCCATAAACTGATCGGTGACAACCCTATTTGAATTTTATTTCATGCGCCATTCGAGCACCGCACAGTATAAATGTGACTTGAACACCGCGAACATGGCTTTCCCTGGTAATATTAATATCCGAAAATTTGAGAATATTGAGCGTACCGAGTGCATTTGTGTCTGTGTTAAGCCAAATGTTAAAATAAAACATTGACTGTTGCTGCTAAACGATATTTGCAAAATTAAATCGAATTCGTTGTGGTTTCACGCCTACCCGGCGTGTGTGTGTGCGTGAAAAATCAATGAACGAATTGGTTACGCGTGCGAGTGAATAAGAACAACAATTTTGTGACGCTTGCAAAAAAAAAGTGAACGCGTAGCAGAGCGGCGCTGCAGCAGAGCTCAACACAGTCTGAACGATTCGGTACAACCAACTTAATATAATAAACAAAACATTAAATAGGCCTTTTTTTGCATAAATTATTAGCTGGCGGTGAAAATTTGTTAAAAATGTATCAACTTAACACAGCGCGCATGAGTTGAAGTGACAGCAAGCAGTCGCAGCTCTGCCGCAGCAGCAGACGTCGACGCCGCCATAGGTATGCTGCAGTAAGCAGAGCAGCTAGCACGCCGCGACAGCACCAGCCGAAACGTAACGTTTGCCAAAGGTAAAGCGCTTTTTTGTAATGTGTTAATAATTATGGCTATGGAAATATGTGTGTGTGTGTGTACTAATTACATTAGTATGGGGCATTTTACGGAGGCACCACCCGCGTCTGCTTATCTTTGCGCCGACTGCGCTGCTTTTCTTGACGCTGCCCGACGCGTCTTTCATTGCAATTAAAAATGTGTGCGTGAGTGTGTGTTTCTGTGATTGCGCTGCCTCTGATACTTTTCTTGCTGCGTCAGCGCGCGGAAAGTAGGGGCAACAGGGGCATGTTGTGCTGTGATAAGCGTACATTTATGAAATTGTATGCACATACATCATTTGCATATGTACATTTAGCTATTATCATACACACTAGAGCTGGCAAACAATAATAGTATCGATATATGTTATTTATGAGGGTATATCTATAATCGATACTATCGAAATGGATGGTTTCATCTATCACTATCTAAACTATCGGCACTATCGATGCCTTTGCCAGCTCTAGTATGCACGCTTGTGTAGTAGTTATTCATACGATAAACAAGTCCTTTGCCTCTCTCTTTCTGCACATTTTTCATTAGCTTGATTACGTTTTCTAGTTACGTTTTCTGTGGAGTTTTTCTGTTGCTTTTGTTGATTCTTGGCAGTGCTGACACGATTGAAATGCCCCCGTCATTGTATTTTTAGTCTCAACGATTGCTCAACACATTTTAAGTTTTTGTTTTTGCATTTTGATTTGTTTTTCGGCTTTGGTCTGTATTTGTGTCGGCCCCCCTGTGTTGCCTTCTGCTTGCCATTCATTCATTTACTTTTTGGGCGCCCAATGCGCGCGCCCAACGATCCAATTGACTAAATAACCGCACAAAGCGTACTTATACATACATACATACATACATGTGTGTACATACTATGTATATACATATACAGACAAACATACATATGTTCACTACGAGCTTTTGCTTTACGTTCAAGTGCCTTCGTATTGCCGTTGTCGTAGTCAAGCTCTCAGTCAACATGCGTTGTCCACGTTGACGACGACACAGCAGCAGCAAGCGGCATTTATATATGTATTTATTTATGGTCTGCTACCGTAATCGACATAGCCGACCGTAGCAGTTGTTCCCCAGCTTTTTCACTCTCTCTCTCTCCCTCCTTTTCTACATACATACATACAAATGTGGGGTAGGGCACTTGAACTACTTTGAGCCCAACATGCGTGTGTAAAGAGCTATACTTTTGCCATGTTATTAGTTACTCGCATTCGTTACTATTTGCAGCTGTTTGTAATGCAAATTCGATAGTTAATATGTATTTTTTATTTGTATACCTCTGATATATCGATTCTTATGTCATTACTGCTATCGATACTATTGTTACCTATAAATTATTGTATTATAACGCCTACCGAAGTACGGAAACGTGTTATTTTTTTTCTATAAAAATAACGTACCCTAGAGAAAAATAAATAACAATTAAGTTGAAGAGAAGTATTTTATTTTGCTTATCGATTTGGTAAGTTTGGTTAGGAACGTTATTTTATAATATACTTTACGGCTCCATATTTATTCATATATACATCTATGGGCCCATGTTCCGATAGATCTAAGATTATGGTTCAGATTTTGATAGTGTGCAAGGCAAAGTGAAAATATGGAATTTTATGTGAATTTTTATTTAATTTTCGAAGGGATTGCACATGGTCACATTGATTATCAGCTGTTTTTTGTTCACAAGCAGTTGATTTGTTAAAATTTTAAAAAGGAAAGGAATTTGAAGCGAACCTACGAAAAAAATTGCAGTTGCTTATTTGTGTTTGTTTGACCATATAAACGAAACCCAAAACAACTGTTTAATACAATCCAATCTTTAGATCCGATGGCAACACTTTGTGGATTCTAAAGATCTTTTTGGTGTCATGTGAATACCTAGCGTAGAACAGCTGGCGGCGAAAAACTTCGCCAGCTGTCATTTTGTAGGGAATTTTTGCTGCCGATCAAAATTTCGATCGTCTAAATATGGACATCTAAACACTAAGATTAAAATTATTTATTGACAAATTGTACCTCAGACTTCACTTCAACTTAAGCTTGTATTATTCGGAAGTCAATGAAGATTTATTTTAAGGATGTTGAATAAAATCGCTTCACATTATCTTAATACATAGAGTATACTGGTATAGTTAAGAAGACAAAAGGACTTAATTTTTTTTGTTTGGTTAAACAAAATAATTAGATAAATGATTATTTTCCTGCTGCTTTTTTTTGAGTGTCTATATTGCTGAGTGCATTATTACCAAAGAAAATTGACAACGTCTCCAGGATTGGTATATTATGTATATTATTAACTTCTTAGTTCTTTAGTTAGTTCTTACTGTTGCAAAGGATATTTACATTTTGTCTCGGAATGTGTAATACAAACATTTGTGGGTAAATATATTCGGATTTTCCTTTCGTCTGTGTATGCAAAGACGTCTTAGTTTTGAAGCTAAATATGCATGATACTAACAAGACTTCGTAGTCATTCTTCTTTTTTTTCAGAACCGGTAGAACGATCAATTGAAAATTTCGTTGTTCCATGAGAAAAGTTTTTTTTTTTTTTTTTTTTGTGTATTTGTTGTTTTCAATTCTGTTAGCATCTCATGTGTAACCATCAATCTTCTGGGACCACTGCCAAAACATGCATGTGTTTTAATAGATTACTAATCGAGGTACATGAAAAACAAGGTCATACGCGTGGTCACATCATCAACTGTAATTCTATGGTAATAGATTTGGATGTCAACCTAAGCCTGGATGGAGTCTGACGTGTAGTATGAGATCTCGGAGGGTGGTACAATAAGCCTTTAAAAACAATAGTAAACAATGGAAATACGAATTTTTGGATAAATTCTTTTTTTTTTTTTTTCCAACAGATCTGTCCTGTTCCCGCATTCGATGCAATCTTTCGGAAACAAAACTTTTGCCGATTCTTAAATCCAAAAACCTTTTCAAAATTCTGTTTGAAAAGTTTTGAAGTTGAGCAAAAGTTATTCGATTACAACGTTAAACAGGAAAACAATTAAAAGCGTACATTATCTATTAATCAAATGTGGCTGTTTTATTCTGATATCTTTGTTCAATCGATCCAATAATAATATTCTAATATAATGGCATAATAATCTTCATTTATCGATTGTCCTATTGATGTATATTCCAATAGTGAACAAATCGAGGACATCATATTGCCGGCCGACTTCACCTTTGTCGGAGCCGAAATCCGTCTAGAAACCCGCTAGTTTGACTGCTTATTCATTGGAGTGTATATGTGGTTCCATGTTTCACCGAGAATGTATTTAAAAATCCAAACACGCCTTTGAATCGACCAAACGACTGTGTTTTTTATCCACTGTGAGCATACGCTGATATCCTTTCATCTATACCATCAAAAATATTGCACATAATACTTGTTATTAACAGACAAAACAGTTCACAAATAATTTTGCGACTTATCAATAAAATCAATTATACAAGGTTCAAGGGATGGATGGGCTCCCCCAACCGAGGTCCCAACTGCGCCTCGCCAGCAAAGTCCTGCTGTTTAAGACAACGATAACAGCCCATTTGGAGGCATGGTGTTTCAATATGAGGTACAGCGACCCTATATCTCTTAAAAAAAGGACCAATCTGCTTTATGTAAAACTTTAAGGCGAATGTTCAGTGGCTTTCTTTTACAAGAAATAAGGATTAAGGGAGTGACCTATAATTAAAACAAAAAATTCTACGTCTGATCGAAAAAATGATAGACAAGCGAATCATGTTAACCCTCTGGGGTGTTCTTGAATTTGACGTTAGCAATCCAAAACTCGGTAAAATCAAGCGAACATTTCTTGGCGTAGTCTCCCTGACAAGCGCTCACGTTGGGGTCATAGTCCTGCCTTATAATCAATCAACTCCCAGTCAGGCACATTCATCACCACACCAAGCTCACAGGTCGAGGTTATAATCTAGGAGGTGGTAAAATCGGATAATTCTAATAATTAGGTATATATTAACCGGCGAAGCCAGTCCTATTTGTGTTTTTAAGTTATATTATAATGAAACGCTCTTTTATTAAAACGCCATATATTTATATATACTATGTATAAAATCTGAGCACTAATTTTTTAAATTTTCTATAATTTTAAAGATATCCAAAAGACGTTGCGTATTCTTCCGGATTTGATTTAAAAACAGGTTCTTATCACCTTGATTCGAGTAGAATTACTTGTTTGCAATCGAGATGAACCCTTAGCTTATGCTCACATACTCGAAATCAGTTAGGGTATTCATATAAGGTCGAGGATATGATAAATTGATGAATAAATTCAGTTTTATCAGTCACATACGTGAATGCAAATTTTTAATGGCTCAATTGAAGGCAATCAGCTGTTCGGTTGTTTGTATGTGTGACTGAACACAATATCACGCAAATTAATTGAAAACTATTATAATAATTCCTAGAGACGACACAAAGAATGCGGAATAAATGAATAAAGCTATTCATTTAATCCAATTTCTAGATTTTGCTAAATCGTTTTATCTATTGTCTACTATATTGTCAGAACTCGCTAAAGGGTTGGCAACTCTGAAATGTGATAACAATTTTATTGGTAAAAATACGTTTCATATATCAAAATTTCATTTACTTTTCGTGAATACCCCAAATAACTAATAACCCATATTTCTTTCTTCGTTTTATTTTTACGCACACCGCGTGTGCAATGAAATATGCAACAGCAGCTGTTAAACATATTGCCAAATGTTATTTCCATTGTGCCGTATGTAAATAGTGAACTGTTTAATATTCAAGCACATTTGTATTTACATTTGGGCAGAATTCTTGAATATGAAATGGAGCATCCGACTTGCGGTAAGTGGCTTTCATTGATATTGTTAAGATGAGACTCTGCTTAGTCTGCGGGTTTAGCATTTAACAAGTTGGCAGCCCGAATTTTCACTTGTATAGCCTGTAACTAAAAGGTTAAACTCTGACAGTAAACCCACCCGGCATCTCTACTGAAAAGTTATATATTTGTCATTCCGTTTGTGTGAACGCGTTGATCTGTGACAATAAAAGCTAAATGTACCTAATGGGTTATATCAACCTGTGTTTTATGACCAACATGTGGAAAAGGCTTGTGCAATGTCCAACTCTCTTTCTGTCTCACAATATTTGTCGGATTATGCAGTATTAATACTAGTAGTACTACTAATTAACCTACAGCTATAAGGCCATCATTGTGCTCGCTCTCAATTGGGGCATTAATCTCTGAGGCACGGCTTGCCATACTTCTATTCGACGGATCGAGTCAAAGTAAAATTCTCCGGAGGATGGTAGACGCTCCCTACTACGTGCGCAACAACACTATAATGATCTCGGTATATTGTCAGTATGCACTAAAATCAGCAATTTTGCTGAAAGATACAGAAGCAGGCTTCTGACCCACAACCAACTTCTTGGCTACTCGCCTAGCAAAGCCTTATATAAGCAGAAGGCTTGTCCGACACCATCCTTCGGATAATTGGATATTGGGAGGACGCCCACAAGAAGGCTATTGGAATTTAGCTAAGCTTTGTTCAATGTGGTAAAGGCTTGCCTACCATACTGACCTCTTTAATACACTCTGTTAGATCCCTGCGTCTATATGCTCTTTAACCCGATATATTTATGGAAGTGCTGTAAATAACACTCAGCTTAAAAATAAACATAAGTTTATCAAAAAAGCTGCAGCTATGAGTTTTCTGAGAGCGCGATTAATATGCTTAATAATTTCTTATTTTATGAACGAGTATCATAATAAATTATACAAGTAAACGTAATTTTTATCAGATAATTATCGAACATTCTGAAGTTCTGGACATGGAATTGAGTCTATGGAACCACAAGTTGTTCCCCAAATTGCTTGTAGCTCTTGAAAAGTGTTGGTATTTCATTCAAAAATACTTTTATTAGTATACTACTGCAGAAATTGCATATAAAACGCCAACACACTTGAGACTCTTGACTCTTTCAATTAAGTTAATTTAAGTTAATGGTAGTCAATCTTTGAATCATAAAACTTATCGCTAACTGATTGTTGATAGGGTGGTGTTTCTTCAGACACCTAAACTAATCTAGATTCAAACACGGTGAGCCATAAAAATATCGAGATGGGGGCTTGTTAAACTCGCTCATTAAAAGTCTACGTGTACTCCAACGATTGGTCAACATTTGAAATTGTTTCACCCTACACTTGAAAAACATGCTCTAAACTGTACATCGAGTGAATAAAAATATGGTGTGTACGAGTATGTATGTTTTTATAAACATTAGCAAACTTTTTGTGGGCATTCAATATTTGTCAATTATTGATAATGTAGTTTGCGCACACTTCACGGCTATCTACAGCTACAAAATTTTCGTTTATGCATTTAAACATAAATAAACAACAACAGAAATCAGAAAAAAATAGAAAATCAATAGCAGTTGATTATTTGCAAATTAAGTGGGAGTATTGTAGTATTTGGTATGTGGGTTGAGTAATGCGAGCGCTCTTTTAAATATACATTGTCGATGTCTATCGTAATAGAAATTTAATTACTCGTACTAAACCCTACTTACCCTGCTCCGCTCGCTCGCAATCACGCAAGGTTGCTGGCAATAGTACGGCAGGTTTTACTGTTGTTCTTGTTGTTATCGGCTGACATTATATTTATAGCTGCCAATTCATGATTTCGATGTCATACAAATGTTTTCATTATAGCTTTAACGTACGACGATTATCTATGTTTGTAATCTGGCGATTTAATTGCACTTTGTTTGATATTTCTATGGATATGTCTAAATGAGCGTATGTTGATTGTCGATCAAATAATTTGCGCGTGTGACGTATTTTTTTAGTGTTTTATACTTATATTAATGTGCGCTCTCTAGTACTATTATCAGTATGTTTTTGGGTTCACTAACCCTCTAGTATATCGTTTTTCATGTATGTACGCACATTTTTACATATGCATATGTAGTTTTATATGACTTGGAATTCTTACACACATACAACTATCAATTCTTATCTCTGTTTATATTCATTTACGCATACACCACACCACATTCAATAGATAAGCCAAGAGAAAGTAAGTCGCAATGAAATTTTTATAATGCCAGAACTCTATACACAGACGCATGTGTGTTAGACAGCAGCAATATTGAGAGTACCAGGTCCGTACTCATAGTCATAACAGTTACAGTCCAGATATCAATAGCCGATTCCCACCACGGTGCGCTTGTCATCGAATCCACATGGATTCGATAACCTCTGTTAAGTGTTTCAATATAAACTGCGTCTGAGTTAGCATCCAAAAAAAAACTGTTTATCGTTTGTTGACACACGCAGAAAATACAATTGTTAAATATTATAATGAATTCTTCAAATATTGTTGCTTTGTTGAATGTAATTCATGATGAGTGAAGTGTGGCGGAAGTGCAGGTTTATGAAACGGCATTGAAGTTCATGGGCTTGTGCGCTGCACCAATTGCTACTTGGTTTCGGACTTTTTCTACCAAGCTGTCTGACAAGCGACATAGTGAAGGGATGGGCGTGGGGCTTTAGGAGGTTGGGAAATGAAGACAAAAAGGCTCACACCGTTCGACACGCTCCAAGACCTTATTAAATAGAGATTTAAGAAATAAGGAACAATTTATGGTCTAATTTCAGATGATTATATAAAAGCAATTTAAATAGTAACATATTAGGACCAAATTCCTAATATAATTAATTAATAAAAGAGATTTCCAGGTGAGAAGTGGCCTCGTCTGTCCTCACCACTTTTTAAATACCTGCGAAAAAGAAAACTATTTAAAACACGTTTAAATTAAGTTTAATAAGCCCTTACTATGTTTTCCTTTTAAATTTTTGTGCATTAACAGCTCTGTAATTGTTCTGTAATTGACCAATAATCGAGTATTTTGCAGGAATCGAGTAGGCATTTTGAACGCAGGTTTAACAGCTACTTAACAGGCAATGTATTTCTTGTGGGAAATTTATGTACGTTAGCAGATTTGGACGTAAACATAGACGCACTTTACGTGGAAAGTGGCTATAACAGTCAGTTTCACATTAACAGCACAATATCGATATTAACAGTCACAGAACTGATATTACAGATCATATTTTAAAATACTTTAGCATATACTAGTTTTTGTAAGAAATAAAGTTGGACATATTTTAAGTCAAAAACTTGGGCAGCTTACGCTGTTGCTTGTGCTGTGTATACGTTGTGTGTATGTGTGTGTGTAAGTGTACGAATATTCGAACGGAAATTTATGAACTACAGGGAGTTTTGCAGTCGGGTATACTCGACTATAGCATCCATCCGTATGAACGAAGTTTTTTCCACACCTTTGAAGCTAGAGCAGCCAAACTTGGTACACATGTTTGTGTATGAAGTTTCAAGATGGACCCGCACCCACATCCACACCTACAAATAACCAAATTATACTGGACTTGAAACCGAGTATTCTGCTGTCGGGTACGCCCGACTGCAACGTTCTTACTTGTTTATTTTGTTTTTAAACAATTCCTTTATTTGCAAAATTGTCGCTTTTTTCACGTAATTCGTATGATTATTTGCCTGGCAATATTGATTACATAAAATACAAAATTTTCACGTACCCTTCTGGATGAGTTCAAACGGCTCGCAATAATTGTGTGAGTACTGTTTAAATTTATTTTATATTTGAATGGCCAATAAATGAGTCAGTTTAGGAATTAAAATGATAAATAAGAGTTGTTCTAACAGGAATGTGTTCTAAGTAACTGCGTCGATAAGTAGCATTAACATACTCGAAGCACCAGTAAGTAAGCTATAATTATTTAGTAGAGGAAAATTTACCTCTATTCAACTAGGACACATCCAATGCCGCTTACTGAGATAGATTTCGATTAATTTTCCCAAAAGCTAAGTAAGTTCCAGGAGCAAAGCAGGGCATCTCCCACCAAAAAATATTTAGATTACGTAATCATAAGGTAAGGATCCCCCCACCCCTCCCCTCAAGTACTCAAGCGTAATCATTTGGTTGACTCACCCACCCCGTTTTTATATTGCATTATTTTAATTGTCTGTAAGCGAAGGAAAAAGGTCCACAAAAGGGATATGGTCCACATATGCACACTAAATGTGAAGAAATATTTGGCGTGTTACGAGTTTTGTAGCCAATTTTCCTGTTTTTTTATATTTATCAGCACTGAAATATAAAGGATTTCATTTCACAGCATCCCATTTGGTCTTATTGGTGTTTTTATGTAAAAAATAAACGGGCACACTTAACCACTTCCGCTGTGTTGCACAAATTTTTTACTGTGATTGTGAAGAAGTAGACGAGTAGCTGATTGTCGAATTTTATCCAAAGTTAATTTATTGGCTTATACATAAAAGTTCTAACAGTGAGTGTACCTTGTTCAAAATACTTAATAAGTTTAATTTGGAATTAGTGTGAATTGCCAACAATTAATTTTATTTAATGTAAATCCCATTTTTACACCCTGTACCCATAAAATGCACTAAAAATAAGACTGTGAAAATTTATGTAACAGGTGAAAAGGGACATCAGTTGAAATGAACTCGACATGCGCCCAATAAAGTGCGCAGTTCAATTTTATTACAAATGATGACTAATCCCACCCCCACCACACAATTCCAAAGACAAAGCATCGATTTTGGCAGTCATTGCTCTTGGGTCTTATTGATCTGTTGCCCAAATTTCGATCATTGATTGGATACTAAAAAATAAGTTTTTTAGGAAACTAATTTCAGTACTGCAGAGCGGCAAGGACTAGCAGCACAGCCGCCACCTGAAATGCAGTGATTGCAATGCCAACGAGATGTGTTGCGGAATTTTAGACTAGGCTGTATCTCAGTTGTGTATACTCGTTTTTTCAGGGTATGGGAATACCCAATGGTGAAATTAGTTGACCAGCCCTGCAGTTGAAGTTTTCTAAAAGTAGACAAACTTGTGAAAAATACCATAAAATGGGCAAAAAGGGGGTACTAGACCTGTGCAATTGTATGTAACAGGCAGAAGGAGACATCTCCGACCCTATAAAGTATGTATATTCTTGATCAGTATCAATAGAGATTTCGATTTGGCCATGTCCGTCTGTCTGCCCGGATGAACGCGACTAAACATCTAAAGACACCAAATCTAGTATGTTTCTGTATACCATACACATCTCTCTGTGGATAAAATCGACGCATCGATAAATCGAAAAATTCCATTTCATTGGCCTGTCAACTCAGTTTGCTGTCCAGAACTACCCCAAATACTTGACCCGCATCTTCGGGTCCATGCTGGTACCTTGTACCTCTTCATGAAGAGGATAAGGTCCGTTTTCTCTGCATTGATACTTAGTCCGACTCCAGTGGCCCAATTAAGTATCTCCCTCAGTGTATGTTGATGGAGCTTAGCGTGGATGGGCATTTCCCTACGATGATTACGGCTATGTCGTCTGCATAGGCGGTGATCTGGGGGGCCCTACCTTCAAATGACGTTAGGAGCTGGCTTATAACCAGATTCCAGAGAAAGGGCGATAGTATACTTCATGGCGGAGTTCCTCTCTGCGCCTCTTTTATTGCTGTTGTTGGGCCCCACTGCAACTTGGAAGGTTGTCTATCCAAAGGTCGATTGCCGTTGTGGAGTTCGTTGCGCGCAGTCCTTCGAGAATTGCGTGCTTGTATACATTGTTGAAAGGGCCTGAGATGACCAGGAACGCTTCCAGTGCATATTCCTTATGTTAGAGCTCTTTCTCTATGGTGGCTACTAGGGAATGTAGCGCAGATTCTACCGATTCCCCTTTTGTGTAGGCGTGTTGATATTTCGAGAGCTGTATTTGGTTAGTGCCTCTCCTTAAGCTTAGTTCGATTAACTTCTCGAGTGATTTGAGGAAGAAGGAAGTTAAACTAATCGGCCTGTAATCCTTGGGATACAGATGGTTGCTTTTGCCTGATTTCGGCAGGAGTACAACTCTAGCTATTGTCCAGGGTTCGGGCACGTAGCTTAAGTTCAGACAACCCCTGAATATTTCCTCAAGCCATGGTGTGACTTGGTATATCATCATATGTAGCATGGCTGGAAATATACCATGTAGTCCAGGCGTAGCCGGCAACAGAGCTGATCGCCTTGTCGATCTTCCTTACGGTTACTATATATTCTTGCGTATATGCGGGTCTTAATCGTTGGTTTTGGGAGTGACTCACAGGCTTCGTACAGCCAGGAAAGTGTGCCTCCATGAGCACATTCAGTGTTTCCTTGCTGCTCTCGGTCCAATCTCCATTGTCCTTCCGCAGAGGGCTCTGTATGGTTGGTTGACTGGATAGTAGCTTCCTGAGTCTGGATGTTTGCGAGGTGTTCTCGATCGTAGAGCAGAAGTTCTTCCAAGATTGCCTCTTTACTCGTAGTACTTTATTTTTAAAATCTTTAGTCTATGCTTGTATTCCCTCCAGATAACTTCGTGGTCAGCTGCATGAACTAACTTGAAGAATTCTCTGACTTCACGTCTAAGCACTGCAAGCTCGGGATTCCACCATGGTGATCTAGCCTTGCACTTAGTCCGTGTGGACCTACAAGAGGAGTGGTAAGCTCTGCAGAGCTAGCTCGTTAGACACTCTATGGATATTTCTATTTCGGCCTCACTCGTAATTTTCTTTGGTTTACCGAGTCAACCTTTTGAAACGCTCTCAGTTGGTGTTCCGGGGGTTCCTGTAGACTTTCGAAGGCATTCGGTAATTAAATTCTATATTAAAATAATATATTTGTGGTCAGAGAGGGAGCGTTGCTGAAGTACTCTCCAGTCTGTGACTCTAGTATTGTGTCAGCATCAGTGTATAGTGTGAGATCTAAAACGTTTGAAGAGGATGGTCCCACATACGTGGGTTCTTCGCCTGTATTAGCCACTCTTATTAACACACCTATTAAAATTCGTAATATATTTTCATATACAAATTTAAGGTACACTTAAGTCGCTAATATTAAAATGATCAGCTTAGATAACCTGTCAGGCATTATGTGGCTATGTCGCTCGCTTAATATATTGCCTGCCGTTGAGAATAGCCTTTCGGCTGGCACCAAAGTCGTTGGGATACATATTTGGATAAATAACTTTATACGTTTTCCAATGCTGCATCGGACAAATATTGTGCGCAATCAAAGGAGCTTATAAATAATCTGAAAAATCAGAATTATCCTCTCGCGGACGCTTTGCTTGCTGCGCATGCTGTGGCGCTCAAGCTCAAGCAGGTGCCTTTGCTTATTTGTGATCATAGACTTCACTGCTCGTCTAAATCATTAGCCTTGTCTTCATGACGACTGTCGCGCAAGCTATCAAATCCTTTCCTATGTGAAATAATCTTCCGTATTTTTTACTTTCTGTCATTTTTTCTCTTTCTCAAAACTACAATCCAAATTTTTGGCACTTAGAGATGATTAAAAGAGCGATGTTTCTGCAAAAATCAATCGATTTACATCGAAAAATTAAACATCGAGCTTAAATCTAAAAAGATCGATTTGGAGAAAATCGATACATCGATGTTTTGATTAATTTGTACATCACTACATAAAATGCCTCGCTAATGCTGTATGCAACGTTCTTACTTGTTTATTTTGTTTTTAAACAATACGTTTAATTGCAAAATTGTCGCTTTTTCACGTATTTCGTATAATTATTTGCCTGGCAATATTGATTACAAAAAATACAAAATTTTCACGTACCCTTCTGGATGAGTTCAAACGGCTCGCAATAATTGTGTGAGTACTGTTTAAATTTATTTAATATTTGAATGGCCAATAAATGAGTCAGTTTAGGAATTAAAATGATAAATAAGAGTTGTTCTAACAGGAATGTGTTCTAAGTAACTGCGTCGATAAGTAGCATTAACATACTCGAAGCACCAGTAAGTAAGCTATAATTATTTAGTAGAGGAAAATTTACCTCTATTCAACTAGGACACATCCAATGCCGCTTACTGAGATAGATTTCGATTAATTTTCCCAAAAGCTAAGTAAGTTCCAGGAGCAAAGCAGGGCATCTCCCACCAAAAAATATTTAGATTACGTAATCATAAGGTAAGGATCCCCCCACCCCTCCCCTCAAGTACTCAAGCGTAATCATTTGGTTGACTCACCCACCCCGTTTTTATATTGCATTATTTTAATTGTCTGTAAGCGAAGGAAAAAGGTCCACAAAAGGGATATGGTCCACATATGCACACTAAATGTGAAGAAATATTTGGCGTGTTACGAGTTTTGTAGCCAATTTTCCTGTTTTTTTATATTTATCAGCACTGAAATATAAAGGATTTCATTTCACAGCATCCCATTTGGTCTTATTGGTGTTTTTATGTAAAAAATAAACGGGCACACTTAACCACTTCCGCTGTGTTGCACAAATTTTTTACTGTGATTGTGAAGAAGTAGACGAGTAGCTGATTGTCGAATTTTATCCAAAGTTAATTTATTGGCTTATACATAAAAGTTCTAACAGTGAGTGTACCTTGTTCAAAATACTTAATAAGTTTAATTTGGAATTAGTGTGAATTGCCAACAATTAATTTAATTTAATGTAAATCCCATTTTTACACCCTGTACCCATAAAATGCACTAAAAATAAGACTGAAAATTTATGTAACAGGTGAAAAGGGACATCAGTTGAAATGAACTCGACATGCGCCCAATAAAGTGCGCAGTTCAATTTTATTACAAATGATGACTAATCCCACCCCCACCACACAATTCCAAAGACAAAGCATCGATTTTGGCAGTCATTACTCTTGGGTCTTATTGATCTGTTGCCCAAATTTCGATCATTGATTGGATACTAAAAAATAAGTTTTTTAAGAAACTAATTTCAGTACTGCAGAGCGGCAAGGACTAGCAGCACAGCCGCCACCTGAAATGCAGTGATTGCAATGCCAACGAGATGTGTTGCGGAATTTTAGACTAGGCTGTATCTCAGTTGTGTATACTCGTTTTTTCAAGGTATGGGAATACCCAATGGTGAAATTAGTTGACCAGCCCTGCAGTTGAAGTTTTCTAAAAGTAGACAAACTTGTGAAAAATACCATAAAATGGGCAAAAAGGGGGTACTAGACCTGTGCAATTGTATGTAACAGGCAGAAGGAGACATCTCCGACCCTATAAAGTATGTATATTCTGGATCAGTATCAATAGAGATTTCGATTTGGCCATGTCCGTCTGTCTGTCCGAATGAATGCGTCGATATATTGAATCAATCATACAAATTTTGTTTTCGACCCCTAATTCCTATTATTTCTATATGATATAGTTGTCCTGAAGGCTTTATATTTTGATTATACCCTTTGTTAATGTAAATCGCGTATTTTCGATGATTTCGGACTTACTCTGTTTAAAAATATTTATGTATATATTTAAATACGTGGATACTTATGTACGTATGTTCGAATGTTTAAAGAAATGCAACGCTCTGTTCTGTTTCGGTAAAAAATTAACTAATTATACTGTTTTAAAAGAGTATATTGGGTTTGTGCAATGTCCTTCTGTCTATCCATATGAACGCAAATTTATAAAGTGTCAAGGTCGGTCCCCTCCAGATTTTCAAAGCTATAGTCACCAAGTTTGACATACAGGCTGCTGTTGACCTTCTTGACAGAACTGCTGGCAATCATCATCAACATCACATCATCAAATTCTGCTACCAACTCCCCCGCAAATGAGCAAAATCCATATATCGCACACCTGTTCGGGGGTATTATTCAACCTTTCATGAAATGTGTAAAGCATTAAAGCAGGCGATTCGAACAAGTATATTCTTCGTTTGCATCACAGCCAAGTCGATCTAGCAAAGTCCGTTTGTCTATTTTTCTGTGCAAGCTTTGTAGATAATAGTTTTAGAGCTCTCTTGATAAAAAAAATAGATACAGAAGCTTATTTTACTGCGGGGAGTACATACATATGTTAAGACCGGCCGGATCTGATCACTATATGGGCATTTCCACAGAAAGGTCCACCGTGACCGAAAAATTAAAATGCATCCAAAAATTTCTTTTAAATTTTATGTTTACAGAGAAATGTCCAAAGTTTATAAAATCGAAGTGTTCAAGGCTTTTCTTAGTTGCAATGCGAAGAAATCGTCCTCTAAAGTTGAAGCTCATGTTTGGTTCAGCTTTGTGTATTTGTAAGACCATCTTCTCTTAAAAATTCACTTTTCTAACATTTATGATGCAGGTTCACTCTTATCGCAAAAATCTTGTGAAATCAACAAATAACCATAGAAAAATGCAAGAAGAGCAACAGATATCAATTAACAGCAAATTTTTGATTTGCTTTTAATTATTTTCTAACGTAACGTAACGCCACCGAAATAAGCATTTAGTCTCCCTAAATCTGCGCCAGTGATCCAAACTGCGCGAAATTTAAAATTTAAACCAAGCTTTGCAATATAAAGTGAATATAATAAAATATCGAGGCTAGACGAAATATTGAATTTTTTGTAAAATTTCAAAAGTGCGTAACGTCACGCCATCGTACATGCTTCTCTTGCATATGGGCATATTCATCGAAAGTCCATCGGGACCGAAATATTAAAATTCATCCAAAAATGTTTGAAAGCGTATTCAATTAAGTTTATGTTAATATTGAACCCGAAATAAGTGTATTATTTGCGTTGAATAAGTTTTAAAAAACAATCATTACTTAAAATTATACGATGGAAATTTATGTAACGTCACGCCATGTAACGTAACGCGACCTACTACCAAAAAAAAAAAACCTGAAAAGATTTTTCAAAACTATAAATTGGAAAATGAACATACATTATTCCAAATCATACAAAAAATAAAATTATGCCAAAAGGCTTGCTCACTTCGCTGAATTTTGCTTGCTTAGAACTTCAAGTCGAAACCAACTTCCGTTTTTGTAACGTAACGCCATCGCCTATTTTGGCTTATATCTTTTAATCGGAATGTCCGATTGCTTTCATCCCTTTTGGCCAAATATAGTCCAACTGAATTGCTACTCAGATATAAAAAAAACCTTACACAAATATTACTTTCTTAATGTGTTTTGTCATATTTTGTCGTACGAACGTAACGTAACGCCATTGTGGAAATGCCCATATCATATATGTAGCTGCCATGGGAACAATCGATCGAAAATTAAATTGTATAAACAACTTTTTTGTTTACTAAGTTATCCTAACCAAATTCACAAAATTTAGTTAAAATCGAACCACTATTTGTTGTATTGTATGAACAACTTTTTTTTTCTACAGCTATTTCAACCAAACTCAGCAATTTATAATTTTATTATAACTTATAAAGTTGACCTAAATTGGATCATTATATAATAAGAATATAATATAGCATCCGTGCAATTTATTTATGAAAAACATTGCATATATATATAACTGTTATTTCTTGTATAACCTATAAATATAACATGTGTTATATACATATGTAACTCTGATCCCATAACCCAGTTGTGCCATTATCAATACTGTCGAATACTCCCCCAAGTACACCCCCAATATAATAATATTTGTGATGTGCAGCATGTAATCACTTTTATATGCATGTTCAATCCTCTAAACGACTTTTACATGTCACTTGTTTGTTTACTCGTTGCGTGTTTCACGAGCTCGACCCAAAATCCAAGTGCTACCAAATGTTTCATATTAAAAGCGCTTGCTATAAAACATAACAAATAACGAACACATATATGTAGTTATATAAATACTTGATTAATATTCAAGGTTATAGCGCTTTACCATCCTTGTACAAAACGAGTCGAAATATTTCAAGTCGAGTCTGTTCGCCTAACTGCTACCCTGTAGGGATAGGCACCAGTTCTGCAGAACTATCGATAGTAGCTCCACCTGATGGTCAAAATTCGACTCTATCGACACAATCGATACTTTAAATATTGTCATAAATGTATTTCAATATTATATTTTGAAATAATGCAGCAGTTATTTTTTCAGGACTTAGAGATGATGTGCAAATAAAATCAAAGAAAAAGATTGAATCGAGTTTGGAACAATCCTGATATGCGTCTTCAAATACATCCATACAACACAAAAGGTCCTTAGAAACCGCGTGTAAGCCTTAGAAGATGGGAGATGTCTCTGCCTAATACACAAACTTAGCGCAACTTATGATTCCATTTTTTTTTAACTTGCTTTTGTGGGCAGAGGCATGAATAGAAAGACACAAAAATTTCGAACAAAAAAATATTTATTTAACTCGCACAAGTTTTAATAAACTTTTGGTTTTTACTTCCTGTACCCATAAAATGGATAAAAGGGGGTGTTAGATCTGTGCAAATCTGTGTATTAAGGAGACATCTCTGACCCTGTAAAGTATATATATTCTTGGACAGTATCTGTTTGTCCGTCCGTCCATCTAGCTAGAGTCGCCAAATTTGAAATGAGGGTTCCTGCATACCGCAGGTCAAGTTTATTTTGATTTCGAGATATTTCACAGGGGTATAGTCGACTGGAGCATTCTTACTTGTTTTATTTTTTTTGTGGCCTGCTCTGACCTCCAAGGCAATGGTTTCCTATCGTGCCCAGCTGTGTGCCAATATGGTACAGTATATTGTGTTCGAAGCGGTCTTTTCCTGTTTACAATTTGAACTGAAGCGAATGTGTAATTGTTTATATTGCTAACCCATCACCTTCTGTCCTTAAGAATTGCTTGTGTCTAGTAAAAATGAGTAAACTAATAAATTTGGTTTCTGTTTACAGATTAGCTACATATAGTAATTAGACAAGTCTAGAGTTCGATTGCACAATCAGCCGAAACATATCACAAATCTCAACTTAAGAATGACATCCCGGTAAGTCGTGCGCTAGAGTAGAATTATCTTTTGGATGGAATCAACTTTTTTCTGATTCCATTGCAGACTTGATCGTCTTTTCATATTGCTCGAGTCGGGGTCCACGGCCGCCACACGCCACGCTGCAGCTAAGCAAATTGGTGAGGTGCAGAAACTTTATCCACATGAATTGCACGCGCTGCTCAATCGGCTCGTGGGGTATCTGCACAGTGCGTCGTGGGAGACGCGGATTGCCGCTGCGCAGGCGGTCGAGGCGATATTGAAACAGGTGCCGCCTTGGCAACCAGAACTCCAGTTGGGAGCAATTAATCTGAAGAAGGAGCGCCAGGCAAGCGATGCCACAGAGGAAGACAGCTGCCAGTCGAACGCCTCATCGTCCACAACAACAACGCCGTGCAGCGAGCGACTGCTCAGCTTCGATGAGTTCGATCTACAGCAGATTTTGCTAAAGGGCGCCCGTTTGATCGGCTCCGAGGGCAACGAATTTGATGTGCAGGAGGAGCAGCCAGCCAGCGGCGGAGGTGTCGAGGATCAGAGCGTGGCCGCTCGTCTGAGTCGCCAGCGTGCACTGCTCAACGACAAACTGGGACTCACCGCTGCCGCCAAGTTGGGCGTCAATCTGACTGACATGATAACCGACGAGGACGTAGCGCTAGCGCGCACTGGCTCCAGCTACAATGTCAATGCCGAAAAACTGCCTGTGGAACACATACTTAACATTAAACCGGCCAATGGTGGAGGCAGTGCCGTCACTGCCGTGGGCCAAAGGCTCAGCTGCCGAGAGATGAATCGAGCTAAGCGCAAAGCGCGTCAAGGCAGCGCCACTGCCGTCTCCACTGTCACGCCCACGTCTAGTCGACGCAACTCAACGACTGGCGTCGGTGCCGGTAGCAACAGCAGCAGCGGCAGCAGCTGCAGCAACAACAATAACAGCAACGGGTCAGTCGCAGTCGCCGCCGATGAGCCAGAGAAGAAGAAACTGAAGGCAAACGACCGACATGAGATTTTCTACAATTTAAATGGTGCGTGGGTTGTAAGCCAGATATTAGCAGCTAAGCTTCAATAACGCACAATGTATTTAAAATCACACCGTATATATATGCTTTTAGGTACTGAATTTAAATAATTGACTAGGCAGTTTGTAATACAATGTAGTGGAAAGATTCTTTTATGTATTTAATGGGTTCATTCAACAAAGGGTTGATTGATTTCCGCTAGTTTGCTAACCGTTGATTGATTTGTCCCTACTGAACGATTCCGTCCGCAGATCTGAGCAGCAAAATAATTTTACGATTCAACGTCCAATGTGACAAAAGACAAAAACCAGCGGAAATTATTCAGCAATTAGTTCTGCTGAATGAACACAGTGTCTACCCAGGTAGGCAATCCTCGCAAATATCTGTCCATCCATCCTAGTATATGGTATTATAATTTTGTGTAAGTCTGACCACTGGCTACCATAGGAGCAGTTAGACAAAAATTAAGTTTTGTATAACAATGAATTCCAGCTAGGATATATAGCTTCGGCACTCCGGAAATAGCTGTCCTTTCTTGTTATTCCTGTTTTCGGAAAGATTTTGTGGTCGTGAATTTCTGTTTAATGTTCACAGATGCACTGTTAACAAGATTTTTCAGATGCCATTGATATAGGAGTTAATTCAACAGCAGTATTAAGATAAACATTTGGCGAAAACCAATAACCGGAAGGTTTATTTATTTATATAATGTTAATTTGTAGTTACAACTGTGAATTAACAATAATTCTTAGCCAGGGCTGCCATTGCCTTCAAGTATTACCCTGTCTTAGTTAAATTCATTTAGAATCAGTTTTGAGTTTATTATAAATTTGACAACCAGATCTAAATCTATTGATATAACTTTGAACAGATGCTTATTTCTGTAGAGTAGAGTATATGAGCCAGGTCATTAGGTTAAGAATACTTGTAGTAAAAATAAAACAATTTGTTTTTGCTGATATCAACATCATAATCAACTCATCTAAGACTTAATTAAAGTCTGATTGCAATATCGTACTATGAACTCAAATATTATCAATTTTTATTTATATGCATGTAAGCGTTTTAAAACTTCGTTGCAAGCAATATTTAGATTATATTAGTTTATTAGAATAGGGACTTTTCTTAAAATGAGTTGTAGATGTAAAAACGCCAAACTAACAAAGTTTTCATTTGAAATTCCTCAAATTACTGTGCCTCACAGCTTAGGGTAATTAAAATTTCTGTGAATTAAACTTTAAATTAACAATTTCTTTCTGTTTGCAGCCGCTGTGCCGGATGCTACAGGCACGTGGGTCGATGCCATCTCGTGGCCGCTGGAGAACTTTTGTGCGCGGCTGTTCATTGATCTATTTCACGCCAAGTGGGAGGTACGTCATGGAGCTGCCACTGCGCTGCGAGAGCTTATCAATCAGCATGGCAAAGGAGCGGGAAAGTGTGTGCAGCAGAGCGCCGAACAAATGCACGAGGCTCACAGCCGCTGGCTGGAGGACGCGGCGCTCCGGCTGCTCTGTGTGCTCTGTCTAGATCGATTCGGGGACTTTGTCTCCGATCAGGTAGTGGCGCCGGTGCGTGAGACTTGCGCCCAAGTGCTGGGCACCCTTGTCAAGGCGATCGATGAGCCTAAAGTTCACCGCATCGTGGACATTTTGCTTCAGCTCATACGCCACAAAAACGAGTGGGAGGTCCGCCATGGCGGCCTACTAGGTCTCAAGTATGTGTTCGTAGTACGTGAAGGATTGCTGCCCATTTTGCTGCCCCATTCCATATCAGACATATTGCTAGGTCTGCTGGATGTCGTTGATGATGTGGGCGCGGTGGCAGCAGCGACGCTAATCCCAGTTGCCGTCTGGCTACCCAAACTGCTAACTGCCAAACAGGTTTCGTCAATTGTGAAAATGCTGTGGGATTTGTTACTCGATCAGGATGAGCTAACCTCGGCCTGCAACAGCTTCATGGGTCTTCTGGCGGGCATACTGTGCCTGCCCCAGGCAGCCAACTGGATACAAATGGAGCCAATGAGCACGCTAGTTCCGCGCCTTTTCCCCTTTCTCTCGCACAGCACCAGTTCAGTGCGTCGCTCCACGCTGAAGACGCTGCTCACACTGACGAGCAGTGACAACGCTGAGCTCAAACAAGAGCCAGGCGGAGTCAAGCGGGAGGTAGATGGGGTTAACCCAGAGACAATCAGTGCAAATGGCACACAAAAAGTGTTGAAGCTCAACTTTGGCGTTGTCGACTGGAACTGGCAGCTGTTGCAGCAGGCGCTGCGTCACATTTACCAGCGCATTCTGGTGGAACCGCAGGCCGACATACAAGTTCTGGCGCATCGGGTGTGGTCCAATCTCATTAAAAACGCGGGCTTGGGCGCGCTGCTGCACGCCGCCTGTCCATATGTCTCATCCTGGATATGCCTGGCCATGCAGCCGCCACGACTGGCCTTCGATCCGGGCGTGCTTATCAAAGCTGTCTGTGGCACTGATCCAGCAACCTCAGCGGCCAGTGCCCGTCGGCGCACGCAGCGCATGGGCGATGATTTGGGCGGCGTTGCATTGGTTCACTCAAATGTTACGCAGAAATTATATTTGGGCGGCAGCGAGGCTACGCCACTGGAACTGCGTGAGGCAAACTTTATGCGCGCCCGTATCACAGCCTCGCGATTGTTGGGCGCCCTCTCCCATTACCTGGTGAAGCCAGCTCCGGGTGTGCTATATACGCCACAAATGGAGAGTCCCACCGATTGCTATACTAAGGTGCTGTTGGGTCATCTTAATGCACGTTCGGCGGTGCAGCGCATTGTGTGCGGCTTGATCATTGCGTTCTGGGCCGTGGATGATGAGCCTGTGCGGCCGGGACCACCGAATCTGCAGGAGAAGCTGCATCATTGCGTGTCGGAGAATTTTTATTATGATGAGGTAGCCATGTCGCTGACACGACTGCTGCAAGAGGCGCAGGACTTTATAGCGACGCTGAAGCAAAATAAAATACCCATCAATGACTTCAACAACGCAAAGATTTTAACGCTTGACCAGATTGAGGCGGTGGCCACCACACTCAGCGACAATCTGCGGAGCTATGCGCTCAAGCCTAAGGTGCTGGACACGCTGCTGGAGCGAAGACGCAGCCTGCAAGCCTCGTATCATCAGACGACCAGTGAACAGGGCGCTTACCATGTCAGCGCCCAGGCGGCCTTGGCTGGTGCCATCTGTGCACTGCACTGCCTGCCCGACAAATTGAATCCCGTTGTCAAGCCACTTATGGAGTCGATCAAACGGGAACAGTGTGTTCCTCTGCAGCAGCTGTCCGCCGAGTTTTTGGTGCATCTCATGGACCAAGTTTGTGATAGAAATCCTAGTCCCAACAGCAAGATCTTGAACAATCTGTGCACCCTGCTGCGCAGCGATATGGATCACACGCCCAAGCTGGTAAGTATCTACTGGTAAATCCGTGAAAGCTCATTGCTAATGCCTAATATCGTCAATTTAGCTTATGCCGGTACACACACTACTTGAAACTCGTCCCAGTGCCAACAGTTGCGAATACTACGGCATTCTGACGCTCACTCAACAACAGGCGGCAAGTAGTGCGTCCGGCAACAACAGCAACGCTGCCAGTACACGAGCTGGTGGTCCGCCAGTGACGCCCGTGCCGCGAGGACCTGGCAGACCGCCGGCTAGTGAAGCTTTGGCAGCTGCAGCCGCCGCAGCGGCTAGCAATGAGATCAGCACTCAACAAGCGAAGGAGGCGGAGGCGCGTCAGTGCCGAATTCAACGCCTTGGCTCCGCCTGTGCCATTGCTAAACTGTGCAGCACATTCGGGGAGCGCATTGTAGACAAAGTGCCAATCTTTCAGCAGCTGATGTTTGGGAAGCTGGAGCAGTTTGTGGCCAGCACGGATACACAGACCCTGGCCAGCACGATGCCACAGCTGACGGCGTGCAATGAGCTGATCAGCTCACTGCAGCTGATCGAAACGGCGGCACCGCATCTGCACGCGTCGCTGCATGCGCAGCTGTTTGCGCTGCTGCCCAACTTGGGCTTTATTTTGCGGCATCCGCTAAAGGTGCTCCGTCATATGGCAGCGCGCTGTATTGCAGCTCTGGCGGAGATCGATGCGTGCCGCACCATGCAATTTGTGGTGACCGAGCTGCTGGGGCTGCTGCTTAAAATTGAACGACCCATTGAACGTCAGGGCGCTGTGGAGGCCATTGAGCGTGTGGTAAATCGATTGCAAATTCGTGTTGTGCCATATATTGTGCTGCTGGTGGTACCGCTCCTGGGCGCCATGAGCGATGCGGATGAATCTGTGCGCCTGCTGGCCACGCACTCTTTTGCCACGCTCATTCAGCTGATGCCGCTGGACAGCAGCTGCGTCGCCAATGCGAAGACTGCACCACAACTCAAGAGCGAGCCGTTGCTAGAGCGCAAGACACGCGATCGGGAATTCCTTGACTATCTGTTTGCGCCCAAGACCATACCGGACTATCATGTGCCGGTGGCGCTCAGTGTTGAGCTGCGAAGTTATCAACAGGCGGGCATTAACTGGCTGTGGTTCCTTAACAAGTACAACCTGCACGGCATACTCTGCGACGACATGGGGTTAGGCAAGACGCTGCAGACCATTTGTATATTGGCTGGCGATCACGTGCAGCGTAAGGAGGCGAAGCTAGCGTCGCTGCCCAGCTTGGTCATCTGTCCACCAACGTTGACTGGCCACTGGGTGTACGAGGTTGAAAAGTTTCTGGCACAGTCGCCGGTGCTGCGACCTTTGCACTATTTTGGATTCCCCGTTGGACGAGAGAAGCTCCGCAGCCAAATTGGCACTAGCTGCAATCTGGTGGTGGCCTCGTACGACACTATACGCAAGGATATTGACTACTTCAGTGGCATACACTTCAACTACTGTGTGCTGGACGAAGGGCATATTATTAAGAATGGCAAGACGAAGAGCTCAAAGGCCATCAAGCAGCTAAAGGCCAATCACAGGCTAATACTTTCAGGCACACCCATACAGAACAATGTCCTGGAGTTATGGTCGCTCTTTGACTTTTTGATGCCTGGCTTTTTGGGTACGGAGAAGCAGTTTATACAGCGCTATTCGCGTCCTATTTTGGCGTCGCGCGATGCCAAGAGTTCACCCAAGGAGCAGGAGGCTGGTGTGCTGGCCATGGAGGCACTGCATCGTCAGGTGCTGCCGTTCCTGCTGCGTCGCGTCAAGGAAGATGTTCTCACAGATCTGCCGCCAAAAATTACACAGGACCTGCTGTGCGAACTAAGTCCGCTGCAGCTGCGTCTCTATGAAGACTTTAGTAATAAACATCTGAAAGACTGTTTGGATAAGTTGGACGATACGGAGAATCTCGGCACCAAAACGCACATTTTCCAGGCCCTGCGATATCTGCAGAACGTCTGCAATCATCCTAAGCTGGTGCTGCGCCAATCCGGCGATAACCTCAGCAATGTTGCCGCTCAGCTGGCTCTCAATAATACCAGCCTCGACGACATTGAGCACTCGGCCAAACTGCCTGCCTTAAAGTAAGTTTATGTTAAAAATTGTAAACAGTTTGCAAGTTATTTCGAATTGGGATGAGATCCCAGGCACACAGGTTTCTGCTAACCGTATACTTATTCGTTTTTTCCCACAGACAACTGCTTTTGGACTGCGGTATCGGTGTGCAGACGGAGTCGGTCAGTCAGCATCGTGCGCTCATCTTCTGCCAGCTGAAGGCCATGCTGGACATTGTTGAGCACGATTTGTTGCGCAAACATTTGCCCAGCGTTACGTATTTACGACTGGACGGCAGCGTGCCAGCCTCCTTACGCCAGGATATTGTAAACAACTTCAACAGTGATCCTAGCATTGATGTGCTGCTGCTAACCACACTGGTAAATTGACAACAGTGATCTGCATTTATTCGCTTACTAACTAATTGTGTCACTTGGTATGTAGGTTGGCGGCTTGGGCCTAAATCTGACCGGTGCGGACACAGTCATTTTCGTTGAGCATGACTGGAATCCCATGAAGGATTTGCAGGCCATGGATCGCGCGCATCGCATTGGGCAAAAGAAGGTAGTCAATGTGTATCGCTTGATCACACATAATTCCCTCGAGGAGAAGATCATGAGCTTGCAAAAGTTCAAAATTCTCACCGCCAATACGGTGGTGAGTGCCGAAAATGCCTCACTACAGACTATGGGCACCTCGCAGATCTTCGATTTGTTCCAGGGCGATAACAAAGCGCAAGCAGGCAACACCGCAGCAGCCGGTAGCGGTGGAATGTCAATGAACACCATCATTGAGAACTTGCCGGAGCTTTGGTCAGAGCATCAGTATGAGGAAGAATACGATTTGGGCAACTTTGTGCAGGCGCTGAAGAAGTAAAGCCGCCAGAACTTTACCTATTAAGACTTGGCATACACACTCATAGAAACCCTTAAACATGCATTCACATTTAAATGATGAGTCGAGTTTTAATTTAAGTTTTATAAGCACATTCTTGAATTTTTTGAGTGTTTTCCTTTGTTCCTTTGTAGTAATTGCATGCAAAACGCGTCAAAATTCATAATAAAAACATTTGAAATGAAAGTTGATTGCATGCGTAATATTTAATCTGTTGAAGACATGATGAAAATATCCTAAAAAACAAAAAAGCAGTTCAGAGCAACTTAATAGACTGATTGTTCCTATGAAAGCTATATGACGTAGCGATCCGATCCGACTGGTTTTTAAATATGTTTTGTCTGCATTTAAGACAAATATTGGTGTTAAATTTCATAATCATATCTTAAAAATTAAGCGATTATTGTGAATGCGATCGGACAGGGTACAATGGATGAGTTTGACGCCTTATTATATATACTATTAACTACTGAATATGTATTGGTGCGTCAAACAAGCATCATTCCGAGCCCTGATGCTTTGCTGAATGCAAGCGGCCAAGCGCACATGTCCCTATTATATGCACATAGCTTGATTTTGCTGGCAAAAGCATTCATGATGCGGTGCCGGTGTGGATAGAGTGCTTGCTTAATAAGCGGCTTTTTGCCCGCTCGATCCCCGGTTGAGTGAAGTGTTTTTTTCGGTGAGGTCCTGAAAATTCTTGAATGCCAATCGATAGTCCTGATGCCTACGAGTACAGAAACGTATATGTTTTCGAAATCCTTCACGATATGGCAGAGCTATACCTATGAGTATGTCGCAAGATATTCTAGCTTGAGATCAGCAGCCCACAAGTATGCAACAAATATTTTTAATTTCTTCACAAATAGTACTGTTTTCTACTAGCTCCCATTCAGCCATATCCTTGAAGATTTTAAAAGGATCTTGTGCGTTAGGATCGTATGGACCTACTCTATCGATTGGCATTGAAGGATTATGGGGTCATCTAAGGACCATCAATTTGTAAATTTTCAGTCCGAGGGCGAAAGGAATCGTACCCAAAATATAAAATCCCCGATATCTTGGGAACGACAAGGACGAATTTAATGTCCTTTGGCCAGTTGGTAGCCCTGGTAAAACCAAGTTGGCTGACACAGGACTCGTCAGGATACGCAAAAATACGGCCGAGATATCGCTAATTTTCTGTATACAGAAAAGTCCTTATTTCTCAGCTCCTTTAAGGATATTCGTCCTTTGGGTTATATTTCCGGATTTGACAGGATAAGTTCTATCTTTATGCCAAAGGATATTAAAATCGTCCTTGAAATGATCGAGTTACAGGCGATCTTGTGTTTTTTGGTCCTTATTTCTGACCTACCCCCTTGCAAAAAAGTGAAGTGTTTTTTTCGGTGAGGTCCTGAAAATTCTTGAACGCCAACATGGCATCCAACTCCCTGCCTGCCATCTTTTAGAAAATTCTAAACGACTTGCTCGTGCACTGTGTTCCGTTTTCGCCTACAAACTTCCGCGGCACTCAGAACCGGCACAGTATTCGCTGCCGAAACGACTTTTCTAATTGAGCCGTGGTAGCCTTTCGTAAGGGTACAAATTCAACCCATTTGGAGAAGTAATTAAAAAAACACGATAGGTGGCGCGCTGCCATGCTTGAAACACGGCAACTGTCCCATGAGGTCGGCGCAAAGGATGTCAAACGGGCCCTTTGCCTGTCAGGTATACGTTTGTCCGGCTGGCTCGGTTTGGCTTACCTTGAATTTCTGGCACTTTTCGCATTGTGTGACATATCGTGCTATATATCGGAAGAGTCCTGGCTAATATTATCGTTGGGTTACTCAGGATGTTGTTTTCCAGGTCTCCAAGTGTCCTACTGTAGGATGATCGTGGCACTTTTCCAGCACTCGCCGTTGGTGCTGACTGGCCACGCAGAGCTTCCATGTTACGTTCACCTCGGTGGGTCGTTGTCCAGGCTGCCGGTAGATCTGCCCGTTTACCTCGATGAGCTCGGAAATTTTCACCGGCTGTTCCCACATCCGTCTGTGTAGTCGTTGTAAGCAAGGGCACTTCGGGGTGTCTTCCTGGGCTCGTTGCAGAACAGATTAGACGATGTCGCATCTGTACTGTTGGAGTTCCAGCGCCCAGCGAGCGATTCGTCCTGTCGGGTTGTCTATTGTGTTCAGCCACTTTATGGCGAGATGATCCGTGATTATTTCGAAGTGGTATCCTTCAAAGTATCAACGCAGCTTCCGAATATCCCAAACGCTAGGCATTCATATTTGGTCGCTGAGTAGTTCTCCTCGGCCCTGAGAAGGCGACGAGTATTATAAAATAAGAAGGGACGGCTTTGCGGCTAGACATTTACTCATGTGCGGCTGTGCGTTCGCTCTCGCATGGCTGGGGTAAAAAACTCCTTACGGCTTGGCCCCTTAGACTTTAGTTGCGCACCAAGTAACGGGGCGAGAACATGTGAATGGGTACTATATGGACTCTTTTAGGACGAATGTGAGGTGTTTTGGGGCTTAACCTGCCGTCGGACATGTACTAGAGATCTACGAAAAGACGAAATTTCGGAGTCCCTGCTCGAGCGCCATTTCTAAAGTAGTAATTGGGCTGGGGCTTAGCTGAGTCAAGTCCAGGGACTTTTACGAAGAATTTTTAAAAATTGCCGAGACTCCGAGATCCGTGGGATGACGTACACGATGCATGACATATAGGCATCCAACTGACAGCGGAAAAGGGGAAGATAGAGAGAGATCCAGGCGCACTACCAGGCCATACAAAGCACTACCTGCTAAGGTGATCACCCAACTGGGTCAGACTGCTGTGAAATGCGCTCAGACGACACCAGTGTTTGTGCCAACTGTTATGAAAATCATGCATCCAGCTACAAAGGATGCAAAGTCAGGATCGACTTGACTAAGAAATTTAAGCCACCGACCAGATTGCCTCCCAATGATCAACGAAGACATAACCACTCATCAGGTCAATTTATCTCGGACTCAGTTGTTAATTCGGTTGATGATTTGATTAGATCCCAAGCTTAAGTTTGACAAGCATATCTTTTCCGCTAATCGTGCCTTTGGTGTCCTTGGTTTCATTAAGCGTTGGTCTAAAGAATTTAACGATCAATACATAACTAAAACTCTGTATACTTCTCTTGTTCGACCTATTCTTGAATATGGGTCTTGTATTTTGTGCTCCAGTACAAGGTTCATCAGGATAGAATAGAATCGGTACAAAAACAATTTCTGCTCTTTGCACTCCTGGGTCTTAACTGGAGTCATAACACTTGCATGCCTTCTTATCGTAGTAGACTCTTACTAATAAATCTTCATTCTCTTTCTGATCGTAGAACCGTGCTTGGTGTAATTTTCCTACACAAACTAATTAAAGGAGAAATTGATTCTTCTGAATTAATCAGCCAGATTAGTTTTGCAGTTCCGATCAGAAATTCTAGAAACTTTCTTACTCTTTGTCTTCAAGCTTGTAATACTAACTATGCTATCCATAACCCTTTTCGTATTCTGTGTTCTATTCTTCTATTTCCTTACGCACTTTTATGTTATCTGCGTAATCTATAGTTACTTTTTGTCTATTGTTAAATTTATGTAGAACTATTATTTAGTTTGAATATATTCATCTGTTCCGCGATCTTCGTTACCGCACGTTATGCGGCGTGCCCCTCGATCGGTTGGGCGGGAGGTGGGTTGCATTTTGCCTGGGTCCGCGCATTAACAAGCCCGTGCTTGGTGTTGTTTGGGCCACTTGACTGCCCGTACTGCCCGTTTAGTACATCAACGTCCGAAAGAGAGAAAAAAAAAAAATAATGGTTTCTCTTACGCTGATATGACGAGTCGTAACGTGATCTCCGCTCCTAATGTTATGCCTAACATTTCAACACCAATGCAGCCGAGTGCTCGCACGAGCAATGAAATGAAGGCAGATAGTAGCAGCAGACTTGCAACTTTAGAAAGAGTCATACTAGAGACGAACTCCAGGATTGACCAGCTACTTACTTGTATCCTTTTTTTTTTTTTGATATGCATTTAATTTCTTGAAACATTGATCATTTAACCTAATAAATTTAAAATGTTCGTGTAAGGGTGTAAATTTGACTGGGGACGTGGGTGGGGGAAAACAATATTGGTGTGTTTGTGTGTGAGTTTTGAATTATATATATATAATGAGTTTTATAAAAGACGACCTTCAGGACATCGGCCATGAGACCATAGGTCATTCGGGTGGCGCCGTTTTAGCCGTCTTGTGCAATTGCTTGCTGTTAGCCCTCTGGCTAGAGAGTTGGCGTGCTGTTGTAGCCTGTGTCTGTATCGACTGGTGTGCAGGTTTATTTGTGAACATATTGGGTTTATTCTCAAATCTTTGTATATGTCTGCGTTTCTCATAAATCTTGAGGCTCCAGCTATCCTACGAACTATCTTGCTCTGGGTGGATTCAATGGCCTGAATAGAATAGTTGGCTGCGCACCCCCACAGTGCTATGGCATACGCCATGGCAGGCCATATGATCATTTTGTATATCCTGATCTTGTTTTCTAGGCTAAGGTAGCTACGCGGCCTTAGCATCCAGTCTAGTTTGGTTGCTTTGTTCTTAGCAGCAGCAGCAGCCTGGAGGATGTGTGGTCGCCAAGTTAACCGGCTGTCCAGGGTCACGCCAAGGTACTTGACTGTGTTGCTTCTTGGAATGATTTGCCCTTCATATTTCACCCTCCGACAGCGGGGTTTTCTGAGTGCAAACACGCAGCTGTGAGACTTGGAACCATTCACAACAATGTTCCAACGGTTTGCCCAATTAGAGAAGCCATTGAGAAACTCCTGCGTGAGTCTGACGGCCTCCCTCGCATTGGTGCTGCGGGCCGCAAAGGCAGTATCATCCGCATATGTGGCAACCAGTGTGTTGTCAGCAACTGGAGTCGGCAAGTCCGCGGTGTACAGTGTGTAAAGCACAGGGCCAAGGACGCTGCCCTGCGGTACACCAGCTTAAATGCGGCGAATGCTCGATCGCTCGTCTCGCAACTCGACCATGAAACCACGCTCATGCAGGAACGACTTCAAAATACAGTAATGCGTGGCTGGGAGGAGATTTTTAAGTTTGAAGAGCAGGCCATCGTGCCATACTCGATCGAATGCTTGCTTAACGTCTAGGAAAACGGCAGAACAGAACTCCTTGTTCTCAAGGGACTCTAGTGCAAAATGCACAACCCTGTGAACTTGTTCTGGTGCCCCATGCTTATGTCGAAAACCGAACTGTTGGTCGGGAAGAGCTGCCTGGAAAGAATTCACAGCCAATAGTCGCCCAAGAAAGATTCTCTCAAAGATTTTTGAAAATGTTGGAAGCAGGCTGATTGGCCGATGCGAGTCAACGCAGTCAGGACTTCTGCCAGGTTTCGGAATCATAATTACGACGGCGCATTTCCACTGGGATGGGAAATGTTTGACCCTGAGCATAGTATTAAAAAGAGCCACCAGGAATAGGACGGCTTTCTTTGGGAATGCTTTGGCTGTTTTACCATCAACACCGTCGTAGCCCGGGGTCTTAGTGGGCTTTAGTCTATTGATCTGGTTCCTCACTTCATCTGGCGTAATGTGTGCAATTGGTTCCGCTGGCAAGGGCTCGGTTTCCAAAAAAGATCTTGTAATTTCAACGTCAGCCATACTAGCAAGATCAAAAGACGTGAACCGATCCTGCAGCTCATCAGCAAATGCCGTCACGATCTCCGTGTCAGATCTGCACAACGTTCCATCCGACCGTCTAATGGGAAGTTTCCTGATAGCCAGCCTCTTGAGATTGCGCGTAGCCTTCCATATTGTAAAGCTCGCACCACTGTCCGGGTCGGCATTGCGCAGGAGGTCGTCAAAGTATTCCTGTTTGGTGTCATACAGCAGTTTTCTTAGAGCATCAGCAGTTCTCCGATACTCTCTTTCATCCAGTGGATTGCGAGTGCGCATATATCTCCGACGCAATGCTCTCTTGAGTCTCACCAAGTCCAGGATCTCAGGTTTTAAAAGAGGCTGAGGTGGACTGGGAGGACTGCAAGGCTGTTGGCGAAGTAGCGAGTGTTCAGCAGCAGCATAAATGTTACGTACGAATAACTCTGCTGCGTCATCGATATCAGCTGGCGAATTGATATCCATATTTAGATTAATTGTATCCAGGGCTTGATGGAGTCTTATAATGCATTTCGAGACCTATTCCAGAAACTTATTTCAAAGTGAATAATTCAAATATATTAATTGAGTTATGGAACGCACGAAAATTAATTGAACACATTTCTCAGCGCCAATTTAATAGACATTATGCTAGTAACGGAAACCCATGACTGTCCAGGTCAGAACACTTACTTCCCAGGATACACTTGCTACTTCGCCAATCATCCTAGCTGATACTGTAGAGGTGGGGCCGCTATAATAATTAAAAATAACATTGTCCATTCGCAAAAGGAGCCAATTTCATGCTGGAAGGTGCAACAGGCAAGCGTTACAATTGTACCAACGACGGTAATATTAAATTGGCTTCGTATACCTTCGTCCAAATGAAGCGTGGTCAACGGCAGATTTTGACAGTCTACTCGCGTATAGGCAATTTATTGCAGGAGGCGACTTCAACGCAAAGCATGGTGGGGCAGCCTAAGGGCATGCAGTAGCGGTAAGCGTTTGCAAGAAGCTATAGCGAATAGTAGATGTCAAGTCCTAGCTACTGGTAATCCAACGTTCTTTTAGTATAACACGCAATTGACACCTTCTGCGCTAGATTTTTTCATATACAATGGAATTGCGAATAATAAGCTCAGAGTGGAAAGCCGTTACGATCTTTCATCAGATCATCTGCCTGTTGTAGCCACACTCCATATTTCTCCTCAAATGAACTCTGGTAATATATTTAAATCTGAGCTTGAAAACAGGACAAATCTAGGCATGAGACTTAACGACGCGAATGAAGTAGATGCTGCAGTTTCCTCATTTATGGAGCACTTCAAATCCGCAGCCGCTTCTGCATCATCGGCGTCGGCACAGAATCAACCGCATCATCACAGAGCTGAGTTGTCCCCTCAAGCTGCCACGCTCCTGAGTCTAAAAAAAAAAAGGATCCGGAAGGAATATGTCAGGACTGGTGATGAAAGACTCATACCAATCTGCAGGAGAAGAGCGAATCGGCTAGTAGTAGTACTAGTACTAGTACTAGTACTCATCAAATCAAGGCAAACACAAATTGATGATCTTCTAGTTAGAGCAAGTCCCGACGCTTCTTCTAATTTCATACTTTGGAAGCTCACAAGGAAATATAAGAGAAAGGCTACTCCCAAGGCTCCTTTAAAAAATTTATCAGGCGGCTGGTGCTTTTCTGGGTTGGAGAAAGTGGAGACTTTTGCCGACAGTTTGAAGGACAGATTCAAGCCCCTGAATTTATCGCCTGACTATATGAAATGGCATATGGAATCGACCCTGGATAGTCCGTTTTAAATGGCTCCTCCTGTTACACCAGTAACATTTCAGGAGGTTTCATTGATAATTAAAGAGTTAAAATTAAAGAAATTTCCTGGGCACGACGACCTGGACAACAGAACGCTCAAGCTTTTTCCGTCTAAGGAGGTGATTTTCATAGTCCTGCTCTTTAACAGCATTCTGCGGCTTGGACACTTTCCGAAGATCTGGAAGTCTGCAATGATTACCATGATCCCCAAGCCTGGGAAGCAACCAACAGAGGTCAACTCATACAGACCTATCAGTCTGCTTCCGGCGTTAGGCAAAATTATTATGGAAATTAATCTGGAGAGCGTATCTCAAGCGATACCAAAGTGGCAGATTGGGATGGCAGATTAAGGGACACGGTATTTTGCACTGGAGGCAATGGAACACAAGGAGTATGCTGTGGCTGTGTTCATGGACATTGAGCAGGCTTTTGACCATTGTGACTGGCACAATGGTCTTCGCTCCAAGCTGAAGCAGCTATTGACCTTACTATTATTTCAGCTGATAAGCGCGGGAGTTCCGCAAGGTAGTGTCCTTGGACCAACCTTGTACTCAATATATACAGTCGACATGCCGAAGCCGTGTGCAGTAAGAGCAGTTAACTCTCAGGACGTACTTATCGCAACATATGCCGACGACACCGCTGTCTTCACTAGGAGCCAATCTCTTGCTACTGCTGCCGATGCCTTGCAGCAATATGTCAGGAGCTTCGAACATTTGCATCAATGGAACAAAATGTGCGAACATGACATTCGCAACAAGAACTGGCAAATGTCCTGGAATTAGAAAGCTTGGTTTAATCCTCAATCACGAATCGCATTACAAATATCTTGGGGTCATTCTGGACAGATACCTTAACTTTGCTTAGCATACGACAATGCTGCAGAAGACCGTACTTACAAAGGCGTGGCTATTGTCGCCAAAAAATAAGCTTTCCCTTCAAAATAAGGTTACCATATACTAAGTCCAAATTGGAGATATGGTCTTCAAGTTTATGAGGTCGCTGCCAAGACCAACCTAAATAAAATTTGAATGGCAAGACCCTCAAGAGGATATGCAATTTGCCATGGTATATGCGGAATAGGGACATATAATGTGACTTGGATATACTTATGGTTGGTGACGTATTGCAGCGATAGGCCGAAAACTACCGACAAAAATTGTCCTCCCACCCAAATGCGCTTGCCCAACGTCAATGAAGTTTACAGGCAAAAGACGGCTGGAAAACTGCATCCACACGATCTTCCTGTCTGAAGAATTTCTTAAATTCCTTTTTGTAACTATATAAATTTCAAAATAATATAAATAATTTGTATATATCACTATATTATAAGATAGTCACTTCTCTTTATATTAATGTACAATTAGGTTAAGCTGCCACGTAGGTAGCAATTTACTAATTTTAAACCAATATTACACATCTTAAATAAATTAAAATTTTATAAAAAAAAACAAGAAAGGACGGCTATCTTCGGAGTAACGAAGCTATATACCCTAGCAGATTTTATACAAAACTTAATGGGGTTGGATTTTGATAAAATGATAGGGAACTATATAAAATATAATAAAACTCTCACTTAGCTTGGATGAAATATTTGTATATAAAAAAAAAGTTTTCGATATAGTGGGTCGACTTTGACCAAATTTCGTCAGATTGTAAAAACTCTCTAGAGACTTTGTTTGATAAAGTTTGGTAAGGATACCTTTATAAACAAAAAAGGTTTTCATATAAAAACATAGTGGCGACCGATCATTCCTATGGCAGCTATATGTTATAGTGGTCCGATCCGGCCGATTCCGACATATGTACTGCCTGCAGCAAAAATAAGGGTATGTGCCAAGTTTCATTACGTTCGCTTTAAAACTGAGAGACTAGTTCGCATAGAAACAGACGGACAGACGGATGGACGGATTCAGAATATATACACTTTGTTGGGTCGGAAACGTCTACATCTGTTCATTACACATTTCGAGACGAAATTATAATACCCTCTGCTAGGGTATAAAAAAAGCACAACAGAGACTCTCTGCAGACCGTGTTGGGGAATCTCTAACACGTTTACTGAGACTCTCTAGTGCATATTGGAGAGCTTGTATATGACAATTATTTAAATTGCAATTGAAATGTTTAAAAATCCATTAAATCTACTTACAACTAAATAATGAAATGCACAAATACTTGTGAAACCTTAAAAAAACGTATAATTAAATTAGTGTGCTGTCACGGTTAGAATGAATTTGGTGAGAAGGTAATTTCTAAGAGGGACGGGAAAGGGATATTTTGCACCATGGTGTGACTAGCAAATTGGTGTTGCTTTGGGGCAGCGGCCAAAATCCGCCAACTGCTGCCATGGTTGGGAGGGAGGCGTACAAGAACATTAGAACCAAGTCCGAGTCTCAGAAGACATCCTGGATCTAGAAGAGGAGTGATGAGTGTAAGAATGTGCATGCTGATGGTAACGCTCAAGCGCTGCCCGATCCTTGTTCGCTCTCTTTCCCCAGGCTCCATTTCTCGCCTGCGCCCGAATTCCTGTGCAACAGGTGTGTGACAGTGAGCGCGAATTTAGTGAATTTGCTGACTGCTGTGAGAGCGCGTCTGTGTGATGAGCAGGGCTGCCAGTTTAGCTTTTCCCGTCATAACTGGCTGTTTGTGAAGGCCAATTACGGAACAAATCTTGGGAATTGCGGGAAGCGGGAATTCTAGATTTTTGCTCCCGGTATCCATAAAATGGGTAAAATATGGGTATTTAATCTGTGCATATGTATGTAACAGGCAGAAAGAGACATCTCCGACCCTATAAAGTATATATATTCTTGATCAAAGAAAGTTCGATTTGGCTATGTCCGTCAGCCTTTTTGTCTGTCCGGATGAACGCGTCGATCTCAGCATCTACAAGAGCTACAGACACCAAATTTGAAATGTAGGTTCTTGTATACCATACACAGATCAAGTTTTGTTCCGATTGCAGATATCTCCCCCTGGACCAATTTGATAAAAACGTTTTACAGCTACAATAAATAAAGCCCCACTCTTAGTCAGCTGTGAAAATTTCACATCGATCGGATAATAAAAACGGAAGTTATTGACGAAAGAAAGTGCTGCAGAGCTGGGGGGGAAGCAGCAGAGCATTCGTACTTGTTTAATACCTCATTTTGAGAAAGGGTAAATCTGAGACTGCTTCAAGCTGTTTCAAGAAGGCATCGAATTGTAGAGTGAGATAGAGTAAAAGTGAAAGAGATCGAGCGCAGTAATCCAGCATCGCTTTTTGGAGTTTGCAATGTGTGCGTTGCATTTGTTTCTGTTTTTTTTATGACCGAGCTGATATGCTAGCCGAAGTGGCACAGATCTGAAGTCCGAGCTAGAACATCTTTTAGTGAAAACTCTTTTGAGACATTTCCGTTCTGTTTCTTTAATACTCAATGGCCTATCTTAAAGAACAGAGCAACAAAACTTTTATATATTTTGTGGTGCCAGGGATCTTTAATGTTAAGAATCATAAAGGAAAATCTCTGCTTTTATTAATTTGCAAATAATAATTATATTATAACAACTTTAGTGAACTTTTCAAAGTAATATGTATGTTTCAAAATAATTCAGACGAACGAAAAATACAATATTCTTAACATCATACACGAATTTAATTTAAAATCTGCCCGGCTTGTGGGCAATAATGAAATTTTTTTAAACTACATTAACATGTGATTATTTCATAAATCGAAATACAATATCGACTCGTATTTGAAGACATTTCATGCAGATTGCGTTGCTAATGAGAATGGACGTGGATCAAGAGAACAGCTACTTGCAGAATTCATTTGCAGCTACCATATTGGCCAACAGTATCGTTGTGTGTGGGCTGGGCGTCAACTCTCACTTTGCATCAATTTTAAGTCTATAAACAGCAAACAAGCCACATTAAAACTACCGCAAGATGGTTCGCAGTCAATCGAGTTGGGAAACGCTGAGCTATCGAACCGCTAGCGCGAGAAGCAACTCGGTTGATTTGGGATCGATGCCGTGCGGATCGATCTGATACAGGCAAAAAGGAAGATAGGATTAAACTGAGCAGATAATTAATATTCGAGTTTTTACTTTCAAAATGTCTGCCTCTATCCCGTCCCAAGACTTATAAGTAAGTAAGTGAAGAGTTTTACGACGGCTTGTTATGTAGAATGCCTGTTAGGTCTAAAAACACTAAAGGATCCGAATACGGTTAAGTATAAATGTATGCTAACACATATACAGAATTTTAACAATTATTAATAGATAAATAGTAATCGCTGAAGCTCGCAATCAAAATTGCAAATCAGAGTTCAGTGTTGTCTTATCGACATCTGAATTTGTTAGTTTACACATTCCAACCTTTCGTTATTATCAATAATCTGATTAATGCATAAACCAATAGGTAGATTAATACAATGCTTTGAAATTCCAGTAGGGAGCTTTGAAGTGTTCTTCAAATTCTATAAATGCACGTGTGGCTGACATTTTTATGAGAATTTCTACAGTTCTTATTAGAGACGATTATCTGGAGCCTTTGGAATTCATACAGTTACTTATCTTTTCTTTTTTTTTGGAAAACAGTGTATTTATGGTTTATAAGGTTCGTCTTTCCACCTGTTCGTCCGTAGGTCCGTATGAACGCAATTATTTTCGACACCCTCTTTATTAATTTAAATTTGATCCATATCGTCGTCTGGTAAAATGTTAATACACACATTTCCACCCACAGTCACTCTCCGCAAAGCAGCAAAATCTATTACGCTCACACCTTTTTAGCCAGAAATTTGACGTTCTACAAACTACAGTTTTTGCCATGAACCTTTCCGTCCCTACCCTACCCAGACTTGAAACAGAGTATACCGCATTCGGCAAATTAAAGTTATTGTTTCTTTTTGTACATGTTGTATGTTATCCCCAAATTGATTAAATTCACTGACAGCTGAAGAGCTATCATATAACTCTTCAGGCGATAATCGGTTCTCAGATAATGTTTTGGTTTGTGAAATACTTATAAGGCCATGTCGGCACAGAGGCAGCATATTGAATGTAAAATTTGCTAACATGAAGTACTTGCTCAGTGTGGTTCTCCTTTTGGCCATTGGCCTGCATCAGATCGATGCTCACGGCATGATGCTAAATCCGCCAAGTCGCTCCTCGCGCTGGCGTTATGATAGCTCAGCGCCTCCTAACTGGACCGACAACGAACTATTCTGCGGTGGTTTGAATGTGAGTGCCTAGAACACAAACAATTAGACAAATTTGGATCAGGCAATTATCATTTACAATGACTATTGCAGACCCAGGTCAATAATGGTGGCAGGTGCGGATTGTGCGGCGACAATTTTTCGACGCCCCAGCCTCGTCCTAACGAAATCGGCGGCCAGTATGGTGGCACTGGTGTCATCACCAAAAGCTATGCCGCGGGAAATTCAATTAGAGTTGGGATTAAGCTCACCACCAATCATTTGGGCCACTTTGAGTTTAACCTGTGCAACTTAGATGCTTTCGGTCGCGAATCTGAAGATTGTTTCAATCAGCATCGCCTGCGCTTCCCCGATGGCAATGATAGACTTTACATTGGCTCCCAAGGCGGCGAGTTCGATGTGACTGTCCTTCTGCCTCAGGGCCTTACCTGTCGGCATTGCGTTCTGCGCTGGACCTATGTGGGCGGTAAGTGTGTTTCTCAATTATCCTTTCGACTAATATGCAATATAAATCCTCCAATAGGCAACAACTGGGGAATGTGTGACAGTAACTATGGTGCCTTGGGCTGTGGTCCACAGGAGACCTTCAAGAACTGCGCTGATGTGGCCATCAACTGGGGCCGCAACATGCTGAAGGATATGGCAAACCCCGATGTCAATCCCGTTGTGCCTCAAAATGATAATATCGTGGAGGCTTAACTGTAACAAGTTCCTAATCCTAATTTGGAGATTTGAAGCCAAATGATTAATAAATAGAAAACAGGCTGTGAAAAGAATTATAAATTTGAACAGAAATTATGATTTTCACCACACACTTTCCATAATCAGTTAGTTAGAACTTACCATAAATTTTTTTCACCCGTATGAGAGTTGTGTAAATGAATGCAGTAGTAAACAAGTAAGAATGCTATAGTTGAGTATACCCAACTACAAAACTCCCTGTACCCAGGTCAAAAATTTCCGATCGCATCTTCGTTAACTTACACATACACACACACATACACAAACACACATACATACACAGCAAAAGCGACAGCGCAATCGAAGTATTTTAGGTGGCTCTGTTTCTTCTTCCCCCCGCGCTGCAGTACTGAAACTTGTTTGTTGAATAACTTCCGTGTTTATTCTCCGATCAACTTGAAATTTGGACAGAAGATTAAGAGTGACCAAAGTATTATACATCCCAAATCCCAACGCTATATCTTGAAAATTGTTACTGCAAAACGTTTTTATCGAATAGCGGGGAAATGGGGTGAATATCTCGGATCCAAAATAAACTTGACCTGCGCCTGCTATACACGAACCTACGTTCGAAATTTGGTGTCTCTAGCTCCTAAGGTTGCTGAGATCCTTGCGTTCATACATACGGACGGACACACGGACAGACGGACAGACGGACGGACGGACAGACGGACATGGCCAAATCTTTTGATGCTGATGAAGAATATATAAACTTTATAGGGTCGGAGATATCTCCTTCTGCCTGTTACATACTTTTGCATAAATCCAATACCCCCTTTTTACCCATTTTATGGGTACAGGGAGTAAAAACAGACTTCTCCAAATTTATATGCAAGTATCATTTGTCAGAATCAATAGACGCCTTGATCTGACTATGTACATATGTCCGTCTGTACAATTTCAATAATATAATTGCCGAAATGAAAAAACAGTAAGAACGTTGCAGTCGGACGTACCCAACAGTAGAATACTCCGACATTAGAAAAACAAGAAAGAACAGCTATACCCTAGTAGCAATATTTTTTATACAAAAATCAATTTTCATTGTTCCTATGGGAGCATATGAAGTATATAAAACTTAACTTAACTTGGATGTAATATTTGTATATGGGGTCGTCCACTTTGCCCTTTTTTGAAACCCTCTCCCTATGTAATCAAGCGTAATCATTTGGCGAAACGCTTTGTTTTGTTACAATGTCATTTGTTTGGCATGGGTTGTAACAAGACATGGTTTCTTGTCTTGTGAAGCAAAAACGATTTTTCTGATCCATTGTGGCTCAGCCTTAGGCAGGGGAAGTGTTGGTGTCGACCAATAATTTATGTCAGGCGTTCGGTTCAAATTATTGTAAGGTGGCCTTGGCGATATTGACCGTTATCCCGTCCCACGAAAATTCTATATTATAACATTTCCAATTATTGTCTTTAGTTGGTAAGACCCCAGTGTTGCCCGGCAAAATATTAACATAAAAATGCATTATGTTGAACTTGACTACTTTCGTCAATCGTAAGAAATACACAAAAATAGCGCACCACGATTTTCCCTCTCGCGGATAGGCGTTTCTGTATAGTTGGGCCACGGTTGGGGGAAGATCTTCCAAAATTATTTGGCATTCCTTAAAAATATTTTTGTTGTAATTATACTATGTTCCCGAAGGGAAAAATAGTATATTGGGTTTGTTTTAAAAAAGAGTTTGAAGCCAATTGCTAGAATAATACTAATATTTTAGACCAAAGCCTTCCAACTATTTTCCGCCCGTTGTGTTGACCCCCAAAGTACCGAGGTTGTTGTATTTACCTTTTCAAATTAGTATGAAGCCATTCGCACGAAAAACGAAATTGGTGAATTTCAGAGTTCACCACTCTGCAGACCGTGGGCGGTTATTTTTCAAAATCGGTAGCACTTTATAAACTGAGGTAAGTTTGGTTGCTCTAGCTTCTAGGGTGTGGAAAAAATTGCGTTTATACGAACAGATGGACATTGCACAAACTGATTTAAAAAAAAATTGTTTGAAACAGAGTATAAAAATAACTATTTTTTTTTTTATACCCTAGCAGAGGGTATTATAATTTTGTCTCGAAATGTGTAATGGACTGAAGGAGACGTTTCCGAGCCAACAAAGTATACATATATTCTGAATCAGCATGAATAGCCGGAGTCGATATATCGATGTCCGTTTGTCCGTCTGTTTCAATGCGAACTAGTCTCTCAGATTTAAAGCTATCGTTATACAACTTGGCACAGACCCTTCTTTTTACTGCAGGCAGTACATATGCCGGTAGCAGCCGGATAGGACCACTATAACATATAGCTGCCATAGGAACGATCGGTGGACAACTATGTTTTTGTATGAATAACTTTTTTGTTTATAAATGTATCGTCACCAAACTTTTCCAAACTGAGTCTATAGAGAGTTTATACAAACTTTTTGCTTATCCAAATATTCATGCAAACTAAATTAATTCCTGCTAGGGTAGTGTAGTGTAGTGGACTACCTTTAATTCTTGAGAATCGCAGAGAAGGGCGATCTGTCTCTCTCACTCTCTCTCTCTTTGTCTCTCTCTCTAATTCTCCCTCTTTCTCTCTCTCGCTCTCTCTTTGTCTCTATCTCTCTCTCTCACACTCTTTGTCTCTTTCTCTCTCTCTCTCTTTGTCTTTCTCTCTCTCTCGCTTTGCCTCTGCCTCTCTCTCTCACACACACACACTAAAGTGGACCTCCAAAAAAGCTATTGCTATTCAGAAAGTATACCTCCAAAATGATAAATTGACTCCCTTGAATTCTTGAGAATCGCAGAGAAGGCCGATCAAAATAAGAAAATTATGTTTAGTATGGAAAACTGCTGTTTATAGAGATATCCTCACCAAACTCATCCAAACCGAGTATCTAAAAAGTTTATACAATCTGACCAAATTTGATCAATATCGGGTCACTATATCACATAGCTGCCATAGGAACGATCGGGTGAAAAAATGCAATTTGACCAAATTTGGTCAAAATCTAACCACTATTTTGCTATATCAAACTTTTTGTTAATGCAAATCCAAACTATGTGAGAGTTTTATTATAATTTAAATAGTTTCCGATAATTTCATTAAAATCGGATTAAAAAATAATATTTCCTGCTAGGGTCCTTTCTTGTTTTTTTATAAGACGATATAATCAAAAAAAGCGTTTCAATATAAAAAAAATATAATTTTAAAACACATGTGGGACTGGCTTTGACGGTGAAAAACAAAAAAAATGCATAATTTTATAATTGTCCGATTATACCACCAGATTACAAGCTGTCAGCTTGGGGTGCTTGACTGGAATTAAGTGATGGTAAGGCTGGACTGAGCCAACCGTGAGCGCTTGGCAGGGAGACTGCGCCTTGGTAGCTGCTCAAGGAATGTGCGCTTGAGTCTCCTGATTTTTGGTTTCTTAACGTCAAATTTAAGTGCATTAGCCAGAGGGTTTACATGATTTGCGTGTCTACCATTTTGTTGATCAGCCGTAGAGTTTATCAATTAATGGGGCAATCCCATGGTTCCTTATTATGTCCTTATTCCTAACAAAAGGAAAGCCACCAGAAATACGCCTTAAAATTGTACACAGTAAGGATTGGAACCTTTTTAAGATTTATGGGGCCGCTGTACCCATACTGAAACACCATACCTCCAAATGGGCTGAATCATTGACTTAAACAACAGAACCTTGCTAGCGAGGCGCAATTTGGACCTGGCTCGAAAGAGCCCATCCATGCGTTTGAATCTTGTGTTAATGGTCCCTATAATTTTACATATATGCTACTTCCATGTCAAGCCTCTATCAAGACATAACCCGACGTATTTTTGCGAGGTCACCACCTTCATAACCACCCCATCTAAACATATAGCCGGGCAAGAATCACGCCTTTTTGTGAATGACATCTGTACAGACTTATCCCGCGAGATGCAGATATTCCACTTTGCCCAGCTCTGAAATTTTTTAAGTGAATTTCTGCAGACGTCGGCTTGCTGTTGCAGGGGAGGCGCTGAAGCAAATGGCGGTAGTGTCATCAGCATAGGTCGCCAATATATTGCTATTGATAGGGGGCATCGGTATATCGCTTGTAAAAATGTTGTAGAGTGTAGGGCTCAAAGCGCTGCCTTGCGGGACAAGACAACCATTTATTTGCACTGAGAAATATCTCCCCGAAAGCCACGACTTAATCAGCCTAAAGTGCGGTACAGACGTGACTATTAGGGAAACAATTGGACTTAAATCGAGTACCCATTTCTTTATGAAATCACAATATGGTGGTCACCCGCCACATAGCGCTATATTAACGAATAATATACTCCTTAAGATCTCTAAGGACTGGACTGATTGACGTCCACAGCTCGCCGAAACCAACTTTTTAAAAATTCAAATGCGTTGTTGAAAGTTCAATGATTTGCTATAAATTTAACAAGAATTTCAGTGCAAAATGCCATTTGCATTCCAGGGCATATTTTAAAGTTAAATAATTGATTATGTTGATAAGAAGGTATGAGTAATTAATAAATTTAGATGTAGGTCGACTATGTACTGGCGATAAGCCAGTACTTGAAGGTAGATCCATTGAACTCCCGCAGTGTTTTGGCGATTGGTATTTGGCTAAGTACACAAAAAAAAGGTTTAAATTGTGCACATGTTGACATATTTATGAGAATTTTTGTTTGGAAATTTTGACTTGCACGGGTATAATAAACACAAATACGCAAATTATTGATATTGTTATTCTGGTATGTACTATCAAACTGATATCATGCCTTAATAGCTGAAGAGCCATCGTATAACTCTTCAGGCGATAATCGGTGCTCAGATAATTTCGGGGTATGTGAAATACTTATAAGGCCATGTTGGCTAAGAGCTAGACGTATTGAAAGTAAAATTTGCTAACATGAAGTTCCTGCTCAGTGTGGTTCTCCTTTTGGCCATTGGCCTGCATCAGATCGATGCTCACGGCATGATGCTAAATCCGCCAAGTCGCTCCTCGCGCTGGCGTTATGATAGCTCAGCGCCTCCTAACTGGACCGACAACGAGCTCTACTGCGGTGGCATACATGTGAGGTCTCGGAATCGTAGTGTTATCATATCCTTACAATTTGGCCATTCACTTTTGTAGACCCAGGTAAATAATGGCGGAAAGTGCGGATTGTGTGGCGACAACTATGCGACACCCCAGCCCCGTCCCAATGAAATTGGTGGTGAATTTGGTGGCACGGGTGTCATCACCAAAAGCTACGCCGCCGGAAATGCCATTATAGTGGGAGTTAGGATCAGCGCCAATCATTTCGGTCATTTTGAGTTCAATCTGTGCAACTTGGATGCCTTTGGAGGCGAATCTGAGGCGTGCTTCGACCAGAATCGCCTGCGCTTCCCCGATGGTAGCGACAAGCTTTATATTGGATCCCAGCTGGGTGATTTCGACGTAACTGTTCTTCTCCCTCAGGGCCTTACCTGTCGGCATTGCGTTTTGCGCTGGACCTATAGGGGCGGTAAGGGGGTTGTAACTTAATATTTTAATCAGATACTCATACAAATAGATATTACCTATAGCCAACAACTGGGGAATGTGTGACAACGGCATTGGTGCCTTGGGCTGCGGTCCACAGGAAAACTTCAAGAACTGCGCCGATGTAGCCATCAATTGGGGTCGCAACATGCTGAAGGAGATGGCTATCGGCGACGTTAATCCCGTTGTGCCTCAGGAAGTTGAGTTTGCGGAGGTTTAATTTTAACGAAACCATAGTTAATAAAAGAAAAGCGTTTTACAGCCAAACTGTCTCATAATATACAGATATGGAATTTGTAATTTTAATACACCAAGAATTTGGCCAAGCTGCACAGTCTACTCTACATATAGTTGCGCGAATTTAACTTATTTAGGAGACAAAATACACCCCAAAACAGAGGATATTATGATATTGAAAGACCTTTGTCTATATTTATAAAACAGTTTGTACTGATTGGTGACTAGAGCTAGGATGCTGAAATTTTCACAGTAGATTCCATCTATAATGAAAGTGCACACTAAGGCTGGGTTTTTGAAGTACCCACACACAAGCATGGAAATACTCGGACACCTGCTGTATAAACTTTTTTATTTACCATCCAATCATCTTCAAATTAATTTTCCACGATTTCTACGAAAAATCATTCGACAAATATTTCGCCAATTATGAAAAATCTACTTACATGGGTGGAAAATAATGGTCTCGAAGTTGTATTGGCAAAAGTCTAGTTTACCACGATGGGGTGCCCCGCCCCATTGCTCATCTGGCTCATTATACTCCGATCCCGAAGGGAAAAAGAGTATATTGGGTTTGCGAAATGTCCGTCGTATGAACGCAATTATTTTCTACACTCTTGAAGTTAGAGCAACCAAACTTGGTACACATCAGAGAATTGCAACGAGTCAAACCTTTTTGTTCATACTCGAGTACTGACGCGTACTCTACCTGATTCTGTCAGTTTGTTTCCATGTACATGCATCGAACTGTTCGTCTTCAACTCAGGGTCGACGAATAAGTTTGTTTCACTAGTAATTAGCTCAAACATGATTTGCTTACGAAAGTTCGCTGTCGCAAACAATAACCTAAAATGCATCATACTTATACTTGTATGAATAAAATGGTGGTCAATGTTCGGGTTGCACATAACCCGAACAATGACTTGCTCGTGCACTTTCCGTACACATGTGCTCACAACTTCTATTATTTTCCTGCCAAGTGACGCGTGCTAAAAAGTTCACTGTGGAACATTTTGGCGGAAATAAAAAATGAAGTTGACGAAATTGTGCCTGGTTTTGTTTTTTGTCGCACGTGCTCGGTTGTATTAAACTACAAAAACGGACAAACCTCACATTTGCACAGGCATAAGTGTTGCAAGGCGATAAATAAGATGATTGTCTTAAAGCAAGTGTCTGCTGAGGACAAAAACGAGGCAACCAAAGTTTGCGCAAATTGGGTTACGGAAGATTGCCGACCGTTTTCCGCAGTAAAACGTGCGTTTTATCAATGCAATTAAATTATTATTATTTATTAATTAATTCGTTTAAAGGTGCTGGCTTTAGATGTGGACGACCTTATTCCGGATCCTACAACAGTGTCTAGAAACGTGCAAAAGGCAGCAGAGGAGAAAAAACGAGAGCTGCGAGGGGAGATATCGGAAATTGTACGCAATACCGGCTAGTAGTGCAGCGGCTGAAAGGTCATTCTCGTTAGCAGGAAATATCATCACAGAGAAGCGCAACTGGCTTGCACCAGCCTCTGTTGACAGTTTAATATTTCTCAATTCAATTTATAAAAATAATAGTGAAGACATTTAATTTATATGTAAAACAAATGTATTAGAAATCAAAATTATTATGTTAATAATGTTAGTAATATACCAAATGGAATAACAAAATATGCATTTTATGTTATCTTTTATTTTTTTATTTTTTATAATATTAAATATAATAAAACCTGTTATAAATATGTTTTCTTTAAATTTTTAATATTAGCTTGAAATATATTCTGTCACATTGTATTTACGCATCAAACCCTTCTAATTTACACTTCATACCCAAAATCATACAATTTTACTCGAGTATGCCTCAGATGATATAAATCAATCTATCATTACTCGAGTACCCATAGCTTACCCGTAGGCATACATTGGGTTCAATTCAATGAATCGTAGCGCAACAATGAGATGACACGGTTTGATTGTAAACGAAGCAGCCCATACCGTTTACTCGGTCATGATTGCCGAAGACTAGACGTCTGATGACTTGCGTTTATTTGATTTGCTTTTCGGCAAGAGTGTTTGACCATACTTAATCCTACTCGTTGCAGTTCTCTGGTACACATGTATATCCTCAGTTTATAAAGTGTCAAGATCGCTCAACACCCCCCACGTCCACAACGATTGAATATGATTTCCCTGCAACGAAGACACTATGCGTTGACGTAGTCTGCAATAATTGCGAAAGCAATATTAAAATACTTAAAATTTATGAAAAACAAATAAGCTTGTTATTACAAAAAATAATCGTTTAAAACAATGTTGAAAAAAAAGAACGATCCGAAAAAGAAAAAAATAGAAGCTCCTTACAACATTTTTCAAAGCGCAATTGATTGCATGCAAAATATTCGCAATGAGGAAGCAGACCTAGGCAATATTCCGAAGATGCAAAATATTTTGCGCAAAATTTTATTCTTTTCTTAGAGATGAACTTCATTTCAATTTGCCGCATGGAGCCGTTGGGCTCCAACAAAGTTTTTTCAGCCGGTATTGAATAACAGCGCATTTTAATATTTAAGGCAACTGTGCTTAAAATTAAAGGTGCATAAGATACACGAATGGTGCTCGTAAATAATGAAATGGTTCTAAGAAGGGAACTGAGATATAACCAACTTTAGCTTTAATTAATGGATATGAAATTTGTGGACTCAAAAGAAGTAAATCAGTTGCAAAGCAGGCTTGTGTGTTTATGCTTAGGTCCATGTTTTCAAATTGGAGTACTGTCTTAACTATTTCGTTTCGGTAAAAAGTTCCAAAACTTGTCAAGGAACTCTGGGAAACGGACAGACGGACATGGTCAAATCGAAATCTCTTTTGAAAAATATATATACTTTATAGGGTCCAAGATGTCTCCTTCTGCCTGTTACATACTTTTGCACAAATCCAATATCTCTTTACCCATTTTATGGGTACAGGGAGTAAAAAAATTCTAATATCTGCATATGGACGACTTGTAGTAACATTACAATTTTTAGCTACAGCCGGCAAACTAGCAGTTTGCTACTCCATTTATAACTTTTAGGAGACGATATTTTAAAGGTATTTAAATATTTCATTTATTTGCATTTTTGGACTCTCATTGATATTTAAAAGTCAGGTTAATTACTGCTTCAATGTGATAGCCACTAGCGATCAACTTTCCGTGGTTCTCTTCCAACATTTTTGTGTTGCATCATTTAATAAGATTAATATATTATGAAGTAAATTGAAACCAATAAAATATTATCCACGGCAGCAATTGGGGTATCGTCCGCATATTTTTATTTGCCGGAATGTTGTGGCAGGCTACCTGGCATGTGCTTACACATGTCTGGCAACAAAAATGGTCGAATGTTCTGTCTACTGCCAGTGTGTCTATACAGGCCTTTAACAACAAATCACAGCAAAATAACTTGCCATTATGAATAGAGCGGTCGGTTGTGGAAAACTATTTCGGAAGCAGCACTTCAAGTAGCCACACTCCTCATCAGCAACCGGCGCTAACAATTCAACTAATCAAGCATCTGATTAACCACTGGAGCGCTAGAACTAAATGGGAATTCTAAGACGCATCGTTTTAAAAATGTGCTTTGGAGTTTGTTGGGTGATTTCTTGCTGTCGTCTTTTCAACCGTGGGCCGGGCATCATCGACCACAAGAGTTTTGAGAATTTATAAAAAAAAAACAAGTATTTATGTGTGCAAACCAAATGCAAATGTTAATGTGCATAACTGCATTAAATAGCTTTTGAATATTTATACAATAAAAAACAATTAAGGACACTCAAAAGGGAGCAGGCTGGACTAGAAGATGCCCTCAATTTATTTTACAAGTATTTTAAATAAATTTTTTACAAAAAATTATATTGATTTATAAATATGTATGTATATAAAAAACAAGTAAGAATGATATAGTTGAGCATACCCAACTACAAAACTCCCTCTACCCAGGTCAAAAATTTCCGATCGCATCTTCGTTAGCTTACACATACACACACACACACATACATACATACACAGCAAAAGCGACAGCGCATGCCATGCATTTTAGATGACTGTGCTTCTTCTCTCCCCCCGCGCTGCATTACTGAACAGTGCTGCCAACTTTTGATTTAAAAAAAAAGCTGTTTTTAACTGGAGAGAAGGAAAAAAAATATAAGAACTAGAGACACCAAATTTGGAATGTAGGTTCCTGTATACCATACGCAGATCAAGTTTGTTTCCAATCTCTGATATCTTACCTCGTTCCCCCGCAAATCGATCAACCGGTTTTACAGCAACAGTTTTAAAGATATAGCTTTGGGATTTGGCATGTACACTACTTCGGTCACTCTTAATCTACTGTCCAAATTTCAAGTCGATGTAAGAGACGAACATATAATTGCAAGTTTTAGACTTGGGTACAGGGAGTTTCGTAGTCGGGTATACTCGACTAGAGCATTCTTACTTGTTTTTAATGCAAGTGGCAACGATGCTGCTACATATTTATATGAAATTGGTGGCAACATTCAAAAAAGCGGAAAAAAGCCAAATGCTTTTCTAAAAGAGCCAGAATTCCCGCTTACCGCAATTCCCGCAGTTAGTGTTCAAAAACAGCCAGATTTGACGGGAAAAAAGCTAAATTGGCAGCAATGGTACTGAATCTTGTTTGTTGAATAACTTCCGTGTTTATTATCTGATCGACTTGAAATTTGGACAATAGATCAAGAGTGACTAAAGTATTGTATATGGCAATCTGTCTATATCTTGAAAATTGCTACTGCAAAACTGTTTTTATCAAATAGCGGGGGAATGGGGGGAACATCTCGGATCCAAAAAAAAATAAACTTGACCTGCTATACACGAACCTACATTTAAGATTTAGTGTCTCTAGCTCTTATAGTTGCTGAGATCGACGCGTTCATACATACGGACGGACAGACAGACGGATATAGCCAAATCGAAATCTCATTTGATACTGATCAAGAATATATATACTTTATAGGGTCGGAGATGTCTCCTTCTGCCTGTTACATACTTTTACACAGATTTAGTACCCCCTTTTTACCCATTTTATGGGAGTAAAAAAGCTTATTCCCGCAGTTTTGCTCGCGCTTCCTAACTGTATGATACACACATACATTTTATACTCTTGCAGAGGGAATTATAATTTTCTCACGAAATGTGTAACGCGTTGAAGGAGACGTTTTCCACCCTACAACAACATCAATAGCCGAGACGCTATACATAGCGATGTAACTGCCATAGAAATGAACCGGAATTATCCAATTTTATCCGTAGACGAATGCCGCGGGAAAAACCTATTTTCGCACTTTTCTTTTCCCGGGAAAAATCATTTTTTCGCGGAATATGTATGTTTGTGAATGTGGCATAGGTTATCATGTGGTATCGCGGAGAAATAAAGATATCGACGAAATACTTATGTAAATAATTATACATATATGCATTTTATTTTGTTGATATTTAAAAAGTACAGAAACAGTTATCGAAATTCTTGGTATGCAGTTTTCCTTGTAGTGCAATGTTACGAAATAAAAACAAAAAGTAGTACCAAAATTCGAATAAATATTATAACAAACTTTAAATAATAATTAGCTCTTAGTTAATAATTATTCTTTTTGTCTATTTTAATATTATTAATGTTAATGTTAATAATGTAACGATAAATTTAGTATACAATGTTGTTTCCATTATTGATTAAAACGAGTTGGAATTGATTCAACCAGCGATTTTAGGGTGGATGTCCATTCTTGCTCTACTCCCAATTTAAGTTGCTTTGATGTCTGAAACTGTTTCCGATCTTGATAACTTTGACTGTGCGGATACCCCAGAGATTCTGAATGGGATTTAGATCCTGACAATTCTAATCGGTGCAGAAACCGAAAAAAAGCCACTTTATTCTTAGTGTTGGTAAAAAGGCTGTCATTTTTACAAGCATGTTCATTCACGTAAGAGGAGGATTTAAAGAGGAGATCCTCAACCTTTTCCGGGCACGAAATAACATAATATACGTAGGTACAATATTATGTCAGTGCCTTCTTCAGATATTTGGATATATATTTAAAAGTTAATATTGGAGAAATATAGTTATTTGTTATATAATAAGATTTAAAACATCACTACTTTTCTTTCAAAAGCTTTTGAACTTGTTAATTTCAAGAAAATGGGGTCGAGATTTGTCTGCCACTGTAGCTGCGAGGTAATTTAGAAGAACAAAGAAAAAGAATGGTAGATAATGTAAGGAAGATTCTCTGGCTGGGGTATAACTCAGTCTGCCCAAAGCGACCTACAACAAAATTTAAGATGAGCCGGGACTGACTGGCGTTAGAAGCTCTAGGCTCTAGGAACAGTTTTCCGCGATTTTCCGCTTGTGGGTGGAATTTTCAAAATCCCGTGTGAAAATTTCAGCATTCTAGCTCTTATGGTTTGGGCTGTGCGATGATCAATCAATCCGTCAGTCAGCACGAACTCTTTTATATACATACATAGATGTGTGCATCCCTTTACATATGTATATGCACATAGCATAATGCGTTACAAATTACGTCATACAATTTTTAAATGAGGCCATGCGGCTGCAACATTGCTTATGTCCATTTTTGTTGCTATTCGGAAAAATTTGACTTGTAACTCGCTAAATTGTCAACACTGATCACAGTGTGTACATATCTACACAAAGTTTGTATTACTCTGTTAAGTGAAAACAGCAGAGCACTCCACACACATGAATCCATTTGTGCTCCACTCAAAAAGGGAATGTTATGTTACTGCTATAGCTCTGTTTGGTTTCAGATTATCTGTTAAATTAAAGTTTAAGTCGTTTTCGTTAATTTTTTACAAACAGGTCAGCTTTTAGAAGAACTTTTTGTTGATAAATATTTGTATAAGGAAACAAACAAAATTTTTTGTACAGGTCTTTTAGTAAACAATTAGTGGTGGCTGTTATTTAACAGTCATATTAAATGTTAAGCCTTTTGCCCGATGTTAAGGAAAAAATAGTGCTAAACTTTGTTATTGGACAAATTTTATTTATTTCTTGTGTCCTAAGACAAATTGCAGGCTAAGTTTAAGGTGTTATTAAGTATTGAAGATCAGCTTAGCTCAAGCCGCAGTCGAAGCAACAACAAAGGAACAGCCAAAGGGGACGACATTGGCAAAACGAAATACTTGCGAGAAGAGATACAATTCGAAGCCATTGTTTTTTAAGGGAAAAATATGTAAGTAATATAACAATTTATCATGGAAGCTGACAAAGTGCAGCTCGAATGCACCATGAATGGATGCACATGCATGCCTATGTATGTACATACATACATATGTACATATGTATGTGCATATTTTTGTATGCAGCTTATGAATGAGATCGGCAGCAGTAAACAAAGACCCTGCCGGATTTTGTTGCTTCTTAAATGTACGATATGCACCGCTTACGCTGATTACACAGTAGTTACCAAAGCAAGCAAATAGTTACTAACAAATATTATATTGACGGCTTGACTATTTGGTTGTTGTCTTCAGGCATTCTATTTGGTACAGTGTAGGCTTGGTTTGGCAACATACATATGTATGTACATATATACATACCATATGTACATAGACATGCACTAATGTAGTGTGTACATACATATATAATACAAATTATAATGTATGTATGTATATTATTATAATTTATAATTTATTCACCGCATAAATTCAAAAAATATTTTAAATAAAAATATATGTAGTTTTCCCCCACAATAAAACCGAAACTATAAATAAATAGGCCCGCATATATTAATATGTACTACCTACAATATATTTCGTTGTTATCTCTCATCTTTTTAATTGATGATGCTCTTTTTCAGATACATACATACATATGTATGTTGTGTTTTGTTTCTATATACATCTCATTATACCCTTACAGCAGGTATTATAATTTTGTCACGCAATGTGAAGTTAAAAATAAAATTATTTATTTCTTTTGTATTTAAATTTGCTGCTTACTCAATGTGTAATAGATTCTTAATCATCATTAAGAGCAGAGTCGATATTCCATATCTGAATAAAACTTAGCACACATCCTTCTTTTTGCTGCAGGCAGAACATTTATTGCTTGTTTATTTTCCATGCAGATATTTCCAAGAAATTCGTTTGTGTACTTTTTAGCTGCCTGGAATATTGTTACTTATAACTTATTCGGGAAACATAGGTCCGACGAAGATGTTTCTATTTATGTATGTGTGTACATATGACGGATAGAGCGGGTGCATCTGCTACATATCCAAACATATGTACTAATATGTATGTATGTATGTGGATAAACACATACATACATGTGTACATATGGATGTGTGTTGGATGTATGCACAAGGCAGGGGTGAACTGCCCCTTCCTTTCAAGAAATTAATTTCTTTAAAATAAATATGCAGTCGAACTCTACCATCTGCCACAGCCAAAAATTCGAAATAGAGATACTTTAGATTGGCTAAAACCACTACATACGCTTTTATAAATAATTCAAATTAAACTAAATATTTTACAGCTACTTGAACTATTAATTTATTTAATTAATTATTTTTAAAATTCCAATATACACATTACACAAATATACATATGTGTATGTACATATCTATATAATTATTCTGTTTGAGTGTGAAATTTTCAACACAATAAATCTGTTTTTCTTTTTCAGAATCAAAAATGCCAACAAATCAGTGTATACACAGCTATTTTTCAAAACTAAATCCCGTGGCTGAAAAGATTGCCTTCGATATTAGCGAGGTGAAATCGGCTTATGACCATGTGTGGCTTACATTGACTTCAGCTGAGCAAGATAATATTCTTAATGATACTATAATAAAGCCAGAAATAACAATAAGGTACTATAAGAATTGTAAAAGCTCAACTAATACACACTCTCCGAAAGAAGATGATCCTAAGTTAAGTGTAGAAAGCAGAAAAAAGACACCTAACAAACACCAAAAGCATAATATTATCTACACATATGATAGGCAAAGCCTGCGATCATTTATTCATCAAAATGTTGGCTTTAAGATTCTACACGATGAAAACATTGGAGATTATCGTGATGAGCATTCCTTTCCATTCAGTTATAGAACCAAATCTCAAATAAATCTAGCGGTGATCGTTAGTAATACCAGCATTCCTGTAACTGACGCTGATAAACCAAGTCTGCAAGTAAGCACCATAAACTCACAACCAGCCCAACGACAAACTTTCAACGAACCTGAGCACCAAATTCCACCAATCCCATTGGAAAAGGAGCCTCTGAAAATGAATAGTAACATGTATACTGAGTCTGTCTATATAGTAGACGATGAAAAATTCAATCTCTTATCAAATTTCGGATCGAAAAACACTCTGTTAAGCATATCATCTGATTCCACCGATTTTGAAAATGACACCAAAGAACAACATGCCGAAAACTGTAAACTATTGCCGGAAGAAGTTGAGTTACCTAAGGGCTTTGATTTTTTAAGTAACTGGTAATTTAATGCTATTTAAAAGTATGAAATACGAGCAAAACTATTTATATCTTATACCAAAAACTATTTAGTCTGAGTCTATAATGTACCACGCTAGTTACAATATCACTCAAATTGTACAAGAAACACTTACTATATGCGATTTTTATAAAAGATGTAACAACAATGCTCAATAAATAACATGAAAAAGTGAATGTTTCTCTAACTTTTTACTTACAGTAACATTTTTAAATATATTTAGATTCATTCAAGCATCTTTTATGTAGACTTGAAAATATAATTTAATGACTACAGCATTTAATAGGCATTTGTGTGAAAATGGATCAAACTAAAAGCTTTCTTTGAAGCTTAGAAGATTTTGGAAGAACCTGGAACTACTTACAAGTTACTTACTCATATATAGCAGCATCTGGTTTTCGTTTTATCTTTGATTTTTGTACACATGTCTGTTCAGAAAATACGTCGATCGTCCTGCCTTAATTCAGGCTCTTCTACAAATTTCGTTTTATCAGTGGTCTAATTTAAAACATAAAATATGTACAACAATAATATAAAAATTTATTACACAATTTAATATTTAATAGCCATACAGGAATATTCTTAAGGTTGTAAATACTTTGTGATTATTTCGAATATATTGTACACAAGATGGGGAAATAAAAAATATGTTAATGAGTTGGACGTTAGATTTAACATACACAGAAACATTTAATTAATATTGCAAGACGGCACAGACATAGAAGCCCTGTTTTAATTATAGCTGCCAGGGCAGGATGAAGATTTCTTGATATACGAGACTAGTTTATAGTCGAAATTACGGCTCCTACTAAAACCGATTATATGAATTTGTATGGTGCATTGAGATGTTTGCTAAGTTATTGTCGCAGTTGCTTATGTTTAAAATAAAACTAGATAAAATATATACCGCTGAACGGTACTGTGCATTGGCTAATTAATAAATAAGGGTTTCATTAAAAATTCTATTTTGACTTCAACACAACACTGATATAAAATGCTGGTAAGAAAATAATATTAAGGTGACACTTTGGGCCCATGACATCGCTGCATATGTAGTCTGTTATAGAGTATTAGGGACTCTCATGAACATGCGCATTCCAAAACTTGCATATCGTGCCAAGTTGATATTTTAAGCTTATCACTATGCTCCTCGTCCACGTGTAAGATTTCGAGCTCCGTGAGCTTAGAGGGTGCGCAACAGGGTCGCGGAACTCGAGTGTGGTCTTTTTGCCATATCAGGCTTTGCAAGAGGGCGTGGTGATGGGCGGGGTTGTGTCTGGGAGGGCACCGACCCGTGCAATAGCCAGCATCAAAAGTTTTTGGTTGTAGTATGAACTCGAAGCCCTTGATGTCCTTGAAGGCTACTTCCAATTGATGTCTGCAGCAACGTTGATGCGGTTTGTAGCAACTATTTGGCCAGTTTTTAAATTTATCAGTGTGATGACCGTGGCCTAAACGAGGAAATGAATCGTCATTGCTCTGATTATTAGCCGAATGCGTCGAATCGAATGGATGGACTGCGTTTTCCCGATGCGTGTGTCCAATGTGTCCAATAATGTTTAACACAGGCGTCAGATGAAATCTGTCGTGGACGTCCTCGTCCTTCCTATCGTCTTGGTCTAATAAACGAGTTGGTGATGTCGAAACATCGCTCAATATGCGAGCACCAACGCGCCTACACTTGTCACATTGAATCTCTATCCCAAGGTTTTCATGGCTCTTGTTTAACCAGCTGCGAACTGCTTCGGTTACATCAAACTCCAACCATTTACTGCGGGTTTCCTCGTTTGAACTTCCATAATTCGAGCTCTCAAACTCAATTTTGCGTACATCCAATTGATGGCGTTTGTTCATTGACAATAATTGGTAAACTTTCAGATTCAGTATGTGGGTGCGCGTGTTGGTCCTACGGCTGTACTGTTGTTCGTTTGGGGGATTCGTGCAATCACCATAACCATTGCAGTTCTTTTTGTTCTTCAACGGATTCTCATTGGGATATCTATTATTTGTCGTTTGCTTCCGTCTACTTCCTCTACCTCCCGTATTTTTTGCCTTAGCTCTACGCTGTGACTGTGCCGCCAACGCTGGGTTGTAAAGCATCATTAGCCTCACATTAGCTTCATTAATTTTCTCGTAGTGAAACTGGGCATCGTTGAGGGCCAGGGGAAAATGTAAGAGAATGTTTGTCTTATCGCCGTTGGCAAGACCATGACTTTTCTTAACATTTTTCCTTTCTCGAATTTCAGACGCCCTTGCTGCACGCTTATGACGCCATCGCTTTCTCGTTATGTCGCTAAAGCTATTTGTTACGATGCTAAATATATGAAGGTTTTTTGGAGACAGCTCTGGAGAATCCAAATGATCCTCGCTTTCTATCCGTTCTTGATTTTTCCTTAGACGTTCTAAATATTGTATATATTTGCTTGAGTATTCTAATTGGCTAATGTTGGCCTGTAAATATAAAGAAAATGAAATAGTTAAGAGATCAGTAATTCGCAACTAATGTGGATTTGAAATTCAAATTAAACAAATTCTATTGGTAATTAGCCAACAAAAGATAAATGATGGATAAAAGAATTGCTAAGACTGCTTAAAATTGAATTTGAAAGACCCAACAAAATTATATGGGTTTAAATCAACAAGGAAATTGTAATGGTTATGTTCGAAGTCTCTGAACCGACTAAAAATACAGGTATACAGGTATACTAAATTATAATCGATTGAAGCCATTACACAACATTATAAGTTAACATTAGGACTAACAATAAAATGTAATATTTAAGTAAAGGTAAAGGTAAGTAATTAAGGGCTATTGAATTCAAAACTATATATTAATAAATATTATTTTTTCTACAGATTCAACTTTCGCGGGCTATGTACATTTGATTTAAGATATTATTTTGTTTTCTTTATGTTGACATCATCAGCCATTTTGAATTGTTAGTTTTCTCTTAACAGATATAAAGGTAAGATATGTATGTATTGGTGTGCTTGGCGATTTTCTGTCAACTCCAAAATCATGGGTATTTTCAGATTGGGAGCAAAAAAAAGTCGCATGGGGCCAATTTTGGCGAATATAGGGACGGTGGCATGATTATGGTGTTGTTTTTGGCAAAAATCACGTATAAACTACGGTGTGTCAGCAGGTGCATTATAGTGAAGCACAAGCCGTGGATTATTTGACCACAAGCTAGTGCGATTTCATCGAATTGCTTCAGCAAATAATATGCCTTATTGATCGTCCGACCGCCATTATAATCGAAGAAAACAGTAATCAGTGAGTCACCTTTACATTTACATGTCACAAGTGGCTTGAAAGTTCTTTCTTCCAATGAAATTTGACATATACTATACATATGTACATATGTAGGTCTAAAGTGCGGGTCAAGCTCGATTCAAAACTGGTTTAAGGCGCATTTAAAACGGCTCACGCCCAACATCTGATTGAAATCGATCCAAGCTACATCAAATTTAAATAAGTATGTTAAGGTTGCAACATATCGATAAAATAGTTCAACATAAACTAATGGTGTACCTTTCAAACAAAGATAAGGGTTTTACCCAATGGCACACATAATACTACGGTTTCTAATTCCGTGTTTACAGTCTGCCTAATTGTAAATAATATAGATTATGTGTGTGCTAAGCTTAACTTAAGCGCTAAATTAATTCAACCCAAATATTTGTTTAACTGATGACTAACAACTGCAGCATACATCAAATGAATAATTGATTATACTACTAGCATCTGAAACAGTTGAAAACAATATTACATCTCACCTTTTTCATATCCGGTAGTTTTTTTAATCCAAGTCCGGTCATAACTAGTTTTGTAAGTTTCTCTTCACTAATTATTCTTTTGTACTTGCTGTTGTTTTGTTCTTTGTATTTGTCAAAAGCGACTTTTAATATTTGGCTGCCAGTTTCGTGTTCACTTTGAATCTCGTGTGATTTCGAGATATTGTTATTGGCATAATCGATATATCGTTTGGTGCGAATATAGGAAGCGTCTTCGACTCCGATTATGGTTGACTTTGGTGCTGTATCTGTATTTAAGCTCTTATTACTTATTTTGGCCGTTCCAGAGTATAAATTATTTGCAGATTGACTTAGAATTATCAGACTATATCCGTTTAAACGGTGATTATACGAGTATATGGGATATCTGCTTTTTATGTTATGTGTTGTGTTAATATTGTTGATAAGATTCCTGTTGTTGTGCTTGTTGATGTTGTTGTTTCGGAGCTTAGACTGAGATTGCCGCTTTTTAAGGCATTCCTTATCAGCTTTAGATTCCCGCAACTGCACATAATTAGTTTGTGCGTCTTCTTGGGTTTGATTTATTTGGTTATAACCATGCCTGAGTTTGTTGATACTGTTGAGGTCTGGATTTGAGTCTGGGTTTGACAATGGCATTGATATTGATATTGGGACCACAACCTCTTGACCATTGGCCTCTTGAATTAATGTATTGTAGGTCATTAGGAATGGTAATAACAAAACAATGACAAGACATAATTGCGTTAATTTATACAATAAATAGTACATAATAAATGTGGTGGGTAGAGTGCGTCGCTGTTGCTGTTGTTGTTGTTGAGGTCTTCTCTTTTCCGCACATGCACGACGTTCTTCCTTACAGCAAATGGTTTGTACTCTATCATTGCCAATGCAAGAGCAAACATCATTGTAGTTCAATTCAATACAATAGTTTGATTGATTTTCTCTTATAGTCGCTGATGAAACATCAGAGAAATGTGGCCGTAAACTCCGAGCTAACCCATCTCGTAATTCACCAGCAAAATATGCATCATTTGGCTTGGTAGCCCTTTTAAATCCTATTCGAATATCATTCCAGTTGAAAATACTTTGGAATGTTGCGGCAAAGTATTCAGGTTCATTACGTATTTTCATTTTTATACCACATGGCCTCAAATCGCGTATGATATTAAAATAACTCGAACTATCGGTGCGCGATCGATCTCGATTTTGGTTTCGTTTGTCCCACCGTACAATGATTCTCACACTAAAGTTATGCTAGTCATCAAACTAGCGTTCGTGGCTTTGTTTTATACATACATAAGTACATATGTACATTAGTATGCGTACATACATATATATATGTATCTTGAACATCCGATTTGTCTGTGATTTGTGATACTAAAACATGCTTATCAACACAAAATACTGTTCAGTCTTAGTATAATGTAAGATTAAAGATCACAGTTATTTGGAAATAGTACTTAATTACATATTTTTCACATTAACAGCTTATTTTGTATTTATTTACGTACAGGGAGCACGGAAGGAAACCTGTTCGGTCAGCACTTCAGATTCGACTGAAATACTCGAAAGCAAACGCTTACTCAACAACCGCAAAATAAACAGACTCATACTTATGCGAGTATGAGTTTGTGTATATTCATACACACCCACACAACCTAAGTTGTAACAGTCCCTGTCATTTGGATAAGAACAGCGACAAATATACTTTCAATTGATCGAGGCGAAATCGAAATTACAAAATGTCGTTGTAAACAGTATTCAATATTGTTAACATATTATTATATTAATGCATACGACTTCGTTAATAATAAAAAAAAGCAGAAAGATTAAATGAAAAAAAAAATTATTCAATTTAATGACAATATGAGAAAATCAGTTTCACTTTAGTTTTTATTAAATAAACAATAAGATCTACGGCGTGCAGAAGATATGTATGTATATAACCCTGCAACAATGATTGTTCCAATTACAGCTATATAATATAGTGCACCCATTATGATCAAATTAAAGCAAACTAAATATAGTATAATGAATTCCCAAACTGCTGAGTTTGGATGAAATAAGATTCAATATAGACGGTTCCTACATAGATAACAAAAATAAACATCCGTGCAAAGTTTCATTACGATCGCTCTAAAACTAAGAAACTGGTTTGTATAGAAACAACTTTTAACTTAGATCGGCTATTGATGCTGATCAAGGATATACATACATACATATATGTATCTGTACCTACATACTTTGTGGAGTCGGAAACGTGTCCTTAATGCACATTTCGTGACACAATTTTGAAGCCCTCTGCAAGGGTATGAAAAACCACACTGATTTCTGGCTTTGAAGTTTAAAGTAACATAAATGTAAATTTTTATTCAAGTGAAGAGGAGTGTATGTGATGTTCTTAATTTTATACCCTACGGTTATATTGTAAGGTATTTGCGCTTGTATGTGTGGCCACCCTACGCATCTTTTAGGAAATATTTATAAACATACATAGATACATAGATAATCATGCTCATACATATATGTACATGTACGAGTATGTACATTGGATGTATGTGAAGGTATTTATGAACATGTGTATGTACATGTGTGTACATTTGTAAATGTTTGAGTGCTTTGTAAAAAAATGAAATGTAAACAGTGCATTCGCTGCAGCGCTCATTGATAAAAAGAATCTCATCTGTGAATGTTAACGTAAACACTCTTTGTGAGAGATAATTAGTCAGGCGCTCACTTTTCATACTCTGTTTTGAAAGAAAAAAATGTATATTGGGTTTGTAGAATGTTATTCTGAATGTCAAGAAGACTGTATCTTATGCGAAGGTTCCTGGATTTGAGACACAAGCTCAACGTTCATATAACTTAGAGCAATTTGAGGACAATTACCTTGAACTGACTAATGGATGCTAGCTTATCCAAAGTTATTCAACTGAACGGCTAAAACAATGCAAAGAGTTCGTCTATGATGGAGTTATGAATTATAAAAACACACCATAAGTATTATACGTGTATATTGAAGTAAATGCTTCGCAGAATTTGCCAAGGTAGTGGTACTCGATAGGTCGTACTTACACTGATAAGGGTGCCGGATCACCGAGGCGTTGTAGACAATTGTATGGATGACGAGGTTGCCATACCACGCTTTAAAGATTTATAGGTTACGCCATGAGCATGTCTGTTATTCGGCGTTTTACCTCAAGATAAGAGTGACGTCACATCTTAAAATTTTTACATGCATATGTATAAAACAATAATAGTTTTTTACTCCGTCAGCCGGGTAACCGAGAAATTATATCTATGCAAGTACATGTAAAAGGCAGAAAGAGACGTCTACGACTTTATATATTGTATATATTCTTGATCAGCATCAACAGCCGAGTCGATTTAGCCATTTTCGTCTGTCTGTCCGTCCCGATGAACGCGTAGATTTCAGCAACTATAAGAGCTAGAGACAATATATTTGGAATGTATGTAGGTTTCTGTATACCGTACGCGGATAAGGTTCGTCTCGGATTTGAGATATCTCCCCCCGCTTCCTCGAAAATCGATTTATAGCGACCATTTAAGATATAGCCTTGGAAGATTCAGTGCTGCAGAGACGGGAAGCTGCAGCGCCGCCTTACCTCTCTCCTTCTGCCTGTTACATACATTTGCACAGACATAATACCCCGTTTTTACCCACTTTATAAGAACAGCGAGTAAAAACCAGGAACCGTAACGGTAATAATCTTTTAAAATAAATTTAAAAAAAAATTATTTGTTGATGCTTATAAAAAATTAAAACAAAAATCTCTTATTATTCTATAAAATAAAAATTATGAAATAATAATTAAATTTAAATTTTTATTTAAAAATCGCAAAATAACTCTAATTTTCAATTTCCTTAAAAAATAAACATACAACCCCAGTGACCCTCAAATACTAGTACAGCTAAAATTCAAGTCGTCAAATAATACACATATGTATACATAGATACAAACGATTCTCTTTTGCCAAGGCCACTTGAAAACGGTCTAGGTAAAAAGGGACAAGGCACATTTGGGTGCTCGGGTTACGGGAGGGGTAAGGCGAACAATTAAAAATAAGAATAGAATTACAATCCACATGTACTACTTAGTAAATAAGGACAATGCATCTCTTTCTTTTTTACACAATTGATATTTATAATCCACAAAGTAGGGTATAAAAGGGTATGACTTCCGTGTTTATTATCCGATCGACTAGAAATTTGGAGAGTAGATTTAGAGTGACTAAAGTATTGTACATATCAAATTCCAAAACTACATCTTGAAATTTGTTACTGCAAACGGTTTTTATCGAATGGCGGGAGAGTAGGGGGAAACATCTCGGATCCAGAATAAACCTGACCTGCGCCCATAATATACGAACCTACATTCCAAATTTGGTGTCTCTAATGCGACGTTAACTAATTGGGTGCAACTCTGAGGAAAAAGTTGCAATATGCATTATAGATTGGGTTCGACCAATAAATATGTAATGGACCGAAGAAGGCAAAGTATATATATTCTGAATCAGCATGAATAGCTAAGTCGATATAGTGATGTCCGTCTGTCCTTCCGTCCGTCTGTCCGTCTGTTTCTATGCAAACTAGTCTCTCAGTTTTAAAGCTATCGTAATGAAACTTGGCACAGACCTTTCTTTTTGTTTTAGGCAGTACATATGTCGGAACCGGCCGGATCGGGCTACTATAAAACATTGCTGCCATAGGAATGATCGGTCGACAACTATGTTTTTGTATGAAAACCTTTTTTGTTTTTAAAGGTATTCTTACCAAACTTTATCAAACAAAGTCTCTAGAGAGTTTATACAATCTGACCAAATTTGGTCAAAATCAAACCACTATATCGGTATATCAAATTTTTTTTTATTCATACAAATATTTCATGCAAACTAAATTATTTCCTGCTTGGGAGCACTCGGAAGGTAGCCGTTCTGTCTATACGTTTTAGTCTTGAAAATCGCAGAAAAGGGCCATCAACTGGAGACCTCCAAAATGATAAATTGCAGTCGACTCCCTTTAATTCATGAGAATCGCAGAAAAGGGCCATCAACTGGAGACCTCCAAAATGATAAATTGCAGTAGACTCCCTTTAATTCATGAGAATCGCAGAGAAGGGCAATCTGTCTTTCTTTCTCTATACAATTTCTGTATTTGTCTTCCCCTCTCTCACTCTCTAAAAGTTGACCTCAAAAATAAGCTATTGTATAGTACTCCCCGTAAATTTTGACAATCGCAGAGAAGGGCGATCAAAAGTAGACTTCCAAAATGATAAATTGTATCATAATTCTTGAGAATCGCAGAGAAGGGCGATTAAAATTAGAACACCAAAATAGTTTTTTTTTTTTTTTTATGGTGTTTATTTGGGTATTTATATATTATTATAGTATTAAACTAGCAGGTAATATCCCGGCCTTGCCCGGGGAAATATTTAGATGAAAATGCATTTTTTTCTTGAATTTGACTGCTTTCGTCAACCGTAAGATATACAACTAAATAGTTGAGCCACGTGACTAATGTTTTCAGTGTAGGGCTATGTAAATGTCTTTGAAAAAAAAGAAACAACAAAAAAATGTCCCACTCATTTGTCCCTGACTTCCATTTCCCGCCCGTGGCGACACGCAGTAGACTTTCCAAAATCATTTGGCATTTAAACCAATTTCAATAATAATACTAAGAATCCAGATAAAATCTTTCCAACTCATTTCCGCCCGTTGTATTGCCTGCAAAGTACCGAGGTTTTAGTATTTATTTATATTTTTCAAAACCGGTAGCACATGTGACGAATTATTTAATGTGAAGGTGCTTTGAAAATTAGTTTCAAAATGATTGAATGATAAACAGAAGTTTGAAGTCAATTGGAACATAATAAAAACAAAATTCATACAACAGTTTTCCGTGAATTTTCCGGCTTTGGGGGCAGATTTTCCAAAATCTTTAACCACCGCGCCTATTATTTTTTTCCAAAGAACCTTGAAAATGAGTTTGAAGCCAATCGCATGAAAATTAAAAATGTCGAATGCCAGACTTTTCCACCGATTTTCCGACCATGGAGCTGAATTTCCCAAAATCGCTGATACACGTGTCAAATTATTTAATGTGAAGAGCTTTGAAAATGAGTTTGAAGTCAATCGGACGATAATCAAAAAAGTTTCATACAACAGTTTTCCACGAATTTTCCGACTTTGGGAGTAGATTTTCCAAAATCTTTGACCACCGCGCCTATTATTTTTGCCCATGGAACCTTGAAAATGAGTTTGAAGCCAATCGCATGAAAATTATAATTGTCAAATGCCAGACTTTTCCACCGATTTTCCGACCATGTGGTCGAATTTCCCAAAATCGCTGATACACGTCTTGAATTATTTTATGTAAAAAGCTTTCAAAATGAGTTTGAAGTCAATCGGACGATAATCAAAAAAGTTTTATACAACAGTTTTCCACGAATTTTCCGACTTTGGTGGTAGATTTTCCAAAATCTTTGACCACCGCGCCTATTATTTTTGCCCATGGAACCTTGAAAATGAGTTTGAAGCCAATCGCATGAAATCTAAAAATGTCGAATGCCAGAGTCTTCCACCGATTTTCCGACCATGTGGTCGAATTTCCCAAAATCGCTGATACACGTGTCGAATTATTTTACGTGAAGAGCTTTGAAAATGAATTTGAAGGTGATCGGAATAAAATTAGACTTTCGCCCATACAACCTTGAGACCCCCATTTTCCACCCATGGGAGTGGATTTTCCAAAACCGGTGAAATATGTGTCAAATGAATTTTTGTGTAGATCTCTGAAAATGAGTTTGAACCTGATTGGATGGTAAACAAAAAAGTTTCATACAACAGTTTTCCGCGATTTTCCACGCTTGTGGGTGGAATTTTCCAAAATCCCGTCTTAGTGTGCACTTTCATCATAAATGGAAGCTTCTGTGAAAATTTCAGCATCCTAGCTCTTATGGTTTGGGCTGTGCGATGATTGCCAATCAGTCAGTCAGTCAGTCAGTCAGCACGAACTCTTTTATATATATTATATTTGCATTATATTTTATATTTTAAACTGCATGCTAAACGTAAAATATATGTATATATATATATATAATTTTGTTTTTGTTTTTTGTATAGGTTGACATAGACTAGCAGGTAATATCCCGGCCTTGCCCGGGGAAATATTTAGATGAAAATGCATTTTTTTTCTTGAATTTGACTTCTCTCGTCAACCGTAAGAAATATAACTAAATAGTTGAGCCACGTGACTAATGTTTTCAGTGTAGGGCTATGAAAATGTCTTTGAAAAAAAAAAAAAAAATTCCCACCCATTTGTCCTTGACTTCCATTTCCCGCCCGTGGCGACACGGAGTAGATTTTCCAAAATCATTTGGCATTTTAAGCCAATTTCAATAATAATACTAAGAATCCAGATTCAATCTTTCCAACGGTTTTCCGCCCGTTGTATTGCTCGCAAAGTACCGAGGTCTTAGTATTTATTTATATTTTTCAAAACCGGTAGCACATGTGACGAATTATTTAATGTGAGGTGCTTTGAAAATTAGTTTCAAAATGATTGTATGGTAAACAGAAGTTTGAAGTCAATTGAAACATAATAAAAACAAAATTCATGCAACAGTTTTCCGTGAATTTTCCGGCTTTGGGGGTAGATTTTCCAAAATCTTTAACCACCGCGCCTACTATTTTTGCCCATAGAACCTTGAAAATGAGTTTGAAGCCAATCGCATGAAAATTAAAAATGTCGAATGCCAGAGTCTTCCACCGATTTTCCAACCATGGAGCTGAATTTTCCAAAATCGCTGATACACGTGTTAAATTATTTAATGTGAAGAGCTTTGAAAATGAGTTTGAAGCCAATCGGACGATAATCAAAAAAGTTTCATACAACAGTTTTCCACGAATTTTCCGACTTTGGAGGTAGATTTTCCAAAATCTTTGACCACCGCGCCTATTATTTCTGCCTATAGAACCTTGAAAATGAGTTTGAAGCCAATCGCATGAAAATTAAAAATGTCGAATGCCAGAATTTTCCACCGATTTTCCGACCATGTGGTCGAATTTCCCAAAATCGCTGATACACGTGTCGAATTATTTTACGTGAAGAGCTTTGAAAATGAGTTTGAAGTCAATCGGACGATAATCAAAAAAGTTTCATACAACAGTTTTCTACGAATTTTCCGACTTTGGGAGTAGATTTTCCAAAATCTTTGACCACCGCGCCTATTATTTTTGCCCATGGAACCTTGAAAATGAGTTTGAAGCCAATCGCATGAAAATTATAATTGTCAAATGCCAGACTTTTCCACCGATTTTCCGACCATGTGGTCGAATTTCCCAAAATCGCTGATACACGTCTTGAATTATTTTATGTAGAAAGCTTTCAAAATGAGTTTGAAGTCAATCGGACGATAATCAAAAAAGTTTTATACAACAGTTTTCCACGAATTTTCCGACTTTGGTGGTAGATTTTCCAAAATCTTTGACCACCGCGCCTATTATTTTTGCCCATGGAACCTTGAAAATGAGTTTGAAGCCAATCGCATGAAATCTAAAAATGTCGAATGCCAGAGTCTTCCACCGATTTTCCGACCATGTGGTCGAATTTCCCAAAATCGCTGATACACGTGTCGAATTATTTTACGTGAAGAGCTTTGAAAATGAATTTGAAGGTGATCGGAATAAAATTAGACTTTCGCCCATACAACCTTGAGACCCCCATTTTCCACCCATGGGAGTGGATTTTCCAAAACCGGTGAAATATGTGTCAAATGAATTTTTGTGTAGATCTCTGAAAATGAGTTTGAACCTGATTGGATGGTAAACAAAAAAGTTTCATACAACAGTTTTCCGCGATTTTCCACGCTTGTGGGTGGAATTTTCCAAAATCCCGTCTTAGTGTGCACTTTCATCATAGATGGAAGCTTCTGTGAAAATTTCAGCATCCTAGCTCTTATGGTTTGGGCTGTGCGATGATTGCCAATCAGTCAGTCAGTCAGTCAGTCAGCACGAACTCTTTTATATATATAGACTAGCAGGTAATATCCCGGCCTTGCCCGGGGAAATATTTAGATGAAAATGCATTTTTTTTCTTGAATTTGACTTCTCTCGTCAACCGTAAGAAATATAACTAAATAGTTGAGCCACGTGACTAATGTTTTCAGTGTAGGGCTATGAAAATGTCTTTGAAAAAAAAAAAAAAAATTCCCACCCATTTGTCCTTGACTTCCATTTCCCGCCCGTGGCGACACGGAGTAGATTTTCCAAAATCATTTGGCATTTTAAGCCAATTTCAATAATAATACTAAGAATCCAGATTCAATCTTTCCAACGGTTTTCCGCCCGTTGTATTGCTCGCAAAGTACCGAGGTCTTAGTATTTATTTATATTTTTCAAAACCGGTAGCACATGTGACGAATTATTTAATGTGAGGTGCTTTGAAAATTAGTTTCAAAATGATTGTATGGTAAACAGAAGTTTGAAGTCAATTGAAACATAATAAAAACAAAATTCATGCAACAGTTTTCCGTGAATTTTCCGGCTTTGGGGGTAGATTTTCCAAAATCTTTAACCACCGCGCCTACTATTTTTGCCCATAGAACATTGAAAATGAGTTTGAAGCCAATCGCATGAAAATTAAAAATGTCGAATGCCAGAATTTTCCACCGATTTTTCGACCATGTGGTCGAATTTCCCAAAATCGCTGATACACGTGTTAAATTATTTAATTGAGAGCTTTGAAAATAGTTTGAAGCCAATCGGACGATAATCAAAAAAGTTTCATACAACAGTTTTCCACGAATTTTCCGACTTTGGAGGTAGATTTTCCAAAGTCTTTGACCACCGCGCCTATTATTTCTGCCTATAGAACCTTGAAAATGAGTTTGAAGCCAATCGCATGAAAATTAAAAATGTCGAATGCCAGAATTTTCCACCGATTTTTCGACCATGTGGTCGAATTTCCCAAAATCGCTGATACACGTGTCAAATTATTTAATGTGAAGAGCTTTTAAAATGAGTTTGACGCCAATCGGACGATAATCAAAAAAGTTTCATACAACAGTTTTCCACGAATTTTCCGACTTTGGGGGTAGGTTTTCCAAAATCTTTGACCACCGCGCCTATTATTTTTTACTATAGAACCTTGAAAATGAGTTTGAAGCCAATCGCATGAAAATTAAAAATGTCGAATGCCAGAATTTTCCACCGATTTTCCGACCATGTGGTCGAATTTGCCAAAATCGCTGATACACGTGTCAAATTATTTAATGTGAAGAGCTTTGAAAATGAGTTTGAAGCCAATCGGACGATAATCAAAAAAGTTTCATACAACAGTTTTCCACGAATTTTCCGACTTTGGTGGTAGATTTTCCAATATCTTTGACCACCGCGCCTATTATTTCTGCCTATAGAACCTTGAAAATGAGTTTGAAGCCAATCGCATGAAAATTAAAAATGTCGAATGCTAGACTTTTCCACCGATTTTCCAACCATGTGGTCGAGTTTCCCAAAATCGCTGATACACGTGTCGAATTATTTTACGTGAAGAGCTTTGAAAATGAATTTTAATGTGATCGGACTAAAATTAGACTTTCGCCCATACAACCTTGAGACCCCCATTTTCCACCCATGGGGGTGGATTTTCCAAAATCGATGAAATATGTGTCAAATTAATTTTTATGTAGATCTCTGAAAATGAGTTTGAAGCTGATTGGATGGTAAACAAAAAAGTTTCATACAACAGTTTTCCGCGATTTTCCACGCTTGTGGGTGGAATTTTCCAAAATCCCGTCTTAGTGTGCACTTTCATTATAGATGGAACCTACTGTGAAAATTTCAGCATCCTAGCTCTTATGGTTTAGTCTGTGCGATGATTGCCAATCAGTCAGTCAGCACGAACTCTTTTATATATATAGATAAACAAAATAATAAGATTGAAATTGCGTATACAGTGTCCCGGGTTTGAGCTCTCGAGTATATTTTGTAATTTTTTCGGCTTCATTTAGTAGTTGATATGTTGGAATGTTTGTTAAAAATAACAACACCATTTACAATGACCTTGGAGTATTGCCAGTGTGCGCTACAATCAGCAATTTTGCTGATCGATACAGGGGAAGGCTACTGGCTAAGCTTAATGCATTCTGGTAAAGGATTGCCTCAAATTTCTAGCGAATAATTTTACACTGTTTGACTCCTGCATCTTTCTGTTCCTTACCCAAGAAATTTATGAAAGTGATTTTATTATCACGTAGCATAAAAAAAATAAATAAATATGTTTATCAAAAAAAAATAATTATTGTTTAGTTATAATGAAAAATTATTTACAAAAACATTATATTGGTATCATTAAAAAGGAAAAAAAATAAAATAAATACAAAAAAAGGAAAGCAGAGGAAAGGATAGGAAATGAAAGGAATGAAAGGGTTTGACATGAGTCAATTTTGTTGATTCAACCACCAGTATTGTGTATTGCTGCTAGTCTCATTTCTTTTTGGAATGCTCGTGTTATGTCTGAGATCTTCTGTGTTATTAAGATGAATTTTTTTGTTTGTGGCTCTTCTGTATTGATGGTAGAAAACTGGTATTCCGTGTTGGTTTTGTATGTGTCATAGTCATTACCCTGTAGTACGGCTGGTGTCAAGGCATATCAAATTTTAGTCTTATGATGCATCACTAGTAGCTAGCAAAATCGTTAGCTGCAAGTAATGCACAAGGGCGCTAGGCAAATAAAACAAAACATACAAAATCAGCAAATGCATACCGAATTCTTAGTCCTATGATGGATCACTAGTAGTTAGCAAAATCGTTAGCTGCAAGTAATGCACAAGGGCGCTAGGCAAATAAAACGAAACACAGAAAATTAGCGAAGGCAAGAGAAGCGACAAAAGGAACAGAGGAATACGAAGCCCACGTATCCAAGTTAACAGTTGTTGTAACCGGTAATAAGCAGAATTTTGGCAATTTCTGTCTTCATTTTTCTTCGTTTTTTGTTCTCTTTGTCGCTAGCACATTTTTCTGTGCATTCTGAAGTGTGAAATGTTCAAACGCAGTTCTTGTGAAAATAAAACAAATTCTTGTAAGTTGTGACGCCCCATAGGACGCCACAATATAACTTTGTATATGTCGTATTATTGCAAGTCTTGTAGTGGCGCTTGTCGCCCCGTTTGGCCGTGTCCATTTATTTTACTACCTAAAAGTAGGCACTACTAATTGGGTTGTTGCCCGCTTTGGGTATAGTAGTTTACATTCACCTTTAGTAGTAGTTCCTAAACTTAGTAGTAAAATAGCTTTGCACAAAGTATGATTTAATTAACTTTTTTTTTTTGCGATATAAATATTTTAAATTTTATTTTTGTTTGTAATTTTGGAGATTTCTTTAAATAATTTTTGATTAAGCCCAGTTGTGGGTAGTGCTGTCCCTAAGCCTTCCTACTAGCGCCATCTATTGTTGCTACGAGTTGCAAGGTCATGCAGCAGCCCTGCTCAAAAAGGTAAAATTTCCAGTGTCAAGGTTCACAGTCAACCTTTGACAACTATCTCCCATTTTCGGCAAGAGGTTCCCTAGTCCAGCGGAAAGCTAGCTTCTTTCTTTCTGATCGTGACCGCCGAGCTACACAGTTGTGCTATAGCAATAGTGGAAATTTTTTTATTCCCTTAACTTAAGGCTAAAATAGTAGTTTAAACTCGTCACGCGGAGAAAAAAAAAAAAAAACTCAAATCGATTCAAAAAAAAATACTCAGAAAGTGCTTTCTTGCCAGGAGTAAGTATGCCTTAAGTGATTTTTGGCATCGTTACCATAATTATTTGCCCACAGAGTAATCCTCCCAAAGCTCTGGTATATTCTCGAGGCTCCCTTTTGTTTGCTGGGCCTTGCGGCTAGCACCGGAGAAAAGCAGATCAAGTGAGCGGAAATTGGCAAGTTTATGGTGCCAATCCAATAAAGGGTAAATTTTCATATATATAGACCTTGATTTAGCCGGTTGCTCATTTCCCTATTTGGGTACATTTTTGTCTGTTTAATTACACAGATTTGGCACCAAATATTGAGTATTTGTTACCCAAAGCGGCGATAAGGCTTGCCGAAGCTAGGCCAAAGCCCTACAGCTGATAAATTCTCGCTGCACTCCCCAGTTCACCGTCTTCTCTTCACCCCGTCGGACGTAGTCGCTAAAACGCCGAAACCGCGATCGTTAATAAATTAAAGCAAAAGCCCTCAAAAGTTTAAATAAATCGGCAAGCGACAGTGATAATGAGCCAAAGTTGGCGTTAAAATAATAGCGGGTGTGAAAGTGTGCCCCAAATTGTTATTTTCTTCTTAAACAAATCGACTACAAAAATAAATAAAAACCAAATCCAATGAGCCGAAGCTCCAAATAAGTTTGTGTCGATTTGCTTAAAAAGAAAATATAGTTAGCCTCAAGCATGACTATATGAAGTGCGTATAGATTTTTTTTTAGTTTAATTTTTATTTTTTTTTATTTGTTTATAATTTTTTTTTTTTGGTTTAAAAGAAGTGATTGCATAACGAACATGTGTTAGTGGCAGAGTCAAAGTTCTCCAAAATGTTGGTGAAAATAAGGCTATTGCATTTTTTTTATAAGTGTGGTGCTTTACTTATGTAAAGAATCATTTTTTTTTGCTTGTGTTTTAATTTTACAATGCATGATATTAGGAAATAATACCATAAAAATTAAACAAATAAAAATAATGTCTCTTACTTAAGAGAACTACATCTCTCATCGCTCATCAACCCGATCGTCGCCGAAAGATCTTTCGTCGTTGGATCCGGATAAAGTAGTAAGTCTGTACCTAACCAATTTTATTATGTTATAATATCTCTCTTAAGTTAAAGTGCTTATCGTATAAAATCAATTCGAGCCATGCAGTGTTTGCGCGTGTGCATTAACTTAATTACGATCAGAACTTTAAGCTTTGTTTTGTTTTATCTCTCGGGCAAGGTTACGCATAATTGACAGTCGCCTATTACCGGTGTACGAACTGTTTGTATGTACCCAGCTGATCTTAGTTAATTATGCTTTACCTTCCCCGAGCGGCTGCACAAAACGAAAACGAAAATGCATGCAAATTAATACACAAGCATACATACATACGCCCACGCAGTTCTTCTCGCCTAATTCAGTCCACCTAATTCGTTTGAGTTCTGCAATCACCTGTTTTTTTGCCATACACTGCCGCCTGTATGTTTTCCGCCACTTCAGACGCGATTTTAGAACTTTTATTAGTATAAATTTAGTCTTAATGTCAATCGATTTTTAACGATTATTAGTAATTATTATTCATATAAATTATCACTTTAAAGTATCTCTTCTTCTTGCTGCCTATATGCAGTATAGCTCTTAATTATTTTAATGTGTAGAATACAAAAGAACTATGCCCTATCCCTTAATTTTGAATAATGAAATAAATTTTATAATGAAGTCTACGTAAAAACTTTTAATCCGGAAATCATGCCCGCCAACCTTGAATCCATGTAGATAGCCAAGTGTGCTTAAGGGATCGTCACAAAAATATTTTTCTTGCAGCATGACGATCAAGGCAGGGTGGGGAACACGACCGCTAAACAATATCTTAGCGCGTCAAAGCCACTAGGGCGCAATGTAGCCTTTCTTTTCTTTTCTTTTCTTCTTTTCTTTTCCTATTACTATACCCCCCCGTCAACAAACCGAAACAGATTGGTAGGCCAGTTTTAGGGTATTCATTCTTTTTCTCCGCAAAACCAGCACGAGAATTTAAATTCATTATAATGATGTATGTGAGCATGTAGCAAAGCGGTAAAAAACCCACACCACTAGCCGACGAGACAGAGCCGGACATAAGCGCGTGCTCCGCTCACACTACACGACCATCGGCTCACATGAACATACCCGTTGTATGTTACAGTCTCTTCTTGAAGCGTGTGTATTTGTTGTTCCTAAATTCCTTCTAGAAGCGTGTATGCTTGTTGTTGCTAATTTCTTTGGCTTTCCGTCTTAGCCCTTGACTTCGTGCAGCTGTGTTAGCCTGAACGCAAACAAGCTGGAAAGAGTGAGAGGCATTGAGCTGCAGCTGTGCAATTGTGTTAGCCTGAACGCAAAGAAGCTGGAAAGAGTGAGAGGCATCGAGCTGCAGTTGAACGTAGTCCCTAGAGCGGCTGAGTGCGAGTGAGACGGGAACATGTTCTTGCAACATGTGTGGTCCTAAGTTTAGACAAAGCTAGAGTAGGCTGCTGGTGTCGACTAAGGGCAGACTGAATCCTACGCTAGTATCGTCAGCACGCATTGGGAATTCGTTGATTTGCTCGGTTCGGTGTCACTCGCTTAAAACGCAATCTCTTAGTAATGTCTAACTTGGAAAATAACGCTAACCCGACATCAGAAGTGGGATCTCTGCTACCCTCTACGTTTTCTGAGGACCAGTGGCGTCTTATTCCCGATATGCAGAATCGTAGCTTAATTGAACTTGCGTAAACAATGCAGTCATCGTCGTGCGCGCAGCAACAAACCAGAGTCGTCACTCTGCCGAAATTCAACCCTGACGTCTCGGGCGTAGACGCGTCGCAATGGTGTTTGACCGCTGATATCATTTTATCAGAACAGCCACTAGATGGAAGTGGGCTCATTATGACGCTGAGTAACTCTTTGGAGGGCAGTGCTTCGCAGTGGTTAACGCAAATTTTGTATCCTGGCATTAAGTGGGAACAGTTTAAGGAGTTGTTCGTCCGGCGGTACGAAACCGAAGAACCGCCGGCGGCCATGTTTTTAAATTTGCTAAACAGCCGCCCGGCTGTCGGTGAATGCCATTTTTGTGGAAAACCCGGTCATAAGATGGCAGATTGCAGAACCAAACTACGACAAGCTGTGGAGACGAAACCGCAGCGCGAGAAGCCGAATGTGACCTGTTTCTGGTGTGGCCAGCCAGGTCATTTTGCTAATAAATGTTCCAATAAAACGACTGCAACTAAACAGGAATCGGTCCAACGCAAGAGTGTCAACCAGTGCTTTGTGGCAGAGCCAAAAGGGAATATGACTCAGCGAGGTGAGATCTTTCCAATTTGTTTTGACTCAGGAGCGGAATGTTCGATAATTAAGCAGAAGATTAGCAATAAGTTATCAGGCAAACGCATTAATAATATTGTAATTTTAAAGGGCATTGGCGATGCCGGTATATATTGTACATTGCAAATTTTAAGTAGCGTTGAGGTAAACGGAAATGTTTTGGAAATCTTATTTCATGTTGTACAGGATGAACAGTTGCAAAATGATATTGTGATTGGACGTGAAATCCTTAGCCAGGGTTTTAATGTTATACTGGCGTCTGATAAGTTTGAAATTGTAAAATCAAAATCTGTGAACAATTGTTCTGTGTCTGAACAGCCAGGCAACTTGATCGATCTCGATACTGAATTAGTTGGAAATGACAAAGATGAATTAATTAGATTACTTGAAAAATACTCTGCAGCATTTATTAAAGGTATCCCTTGTACGCGAGTAAGCACTGGTGAAATGAAAATTCGTTTGGCTGACCCTAACAAAACGGTACAACGGCGGCCATATAGACTCAGTCCTGATGAGAGAGACACCGTACGAACTAGGCTCAACGAGTTAATGGAGCGTAATATCATCCGTCCTAGTTGCTCTCCTTTTGCTAGCCCTATACTACTCGTCAAAAAAAAAGACGGTTCAGACCGTCTCTGTGTAGACTATAGGGAGTTAAACTCCAACACAGTTTCAGACAGTTACCCGTTGCCGCTTATAAATGATCAAATAGCCAGGCTTCGTGGGGCGAAATATTTTACTTGTTTGGACATGGCTAGCGGATTCCACCAAATTCCAATTCATCCGGATTCAGTTGAGTACACTGCGTTCGTAACGCCTGACGGGCAATACGAGTTTTTGACAATGCCTTTTGGTCTTAAAAATGCGCCATCTGTTTTTCAGCGCGCAGTTATAAAGGCATTGGGAGATCTGGCCTACTCGTTTGTAATCGTTTATATGGATGACATTATGGTAGTGTCACCGACAAAGTAGTTGGCTCTTGAAAGGTTAAATTTCCTGTTGGAAGTGCTTACTAAAGCTGGATTTTTTTTCAATGTTAAAAAGTGTAGTTTTCTGAAAACTGTTGTTCAATACTTGGGTTATGAGGTAAGAGCGGGTGAAATTAGGCCAAATTCATGGAAAATTCTTGCATTGAGTTCATTGCCTCCGCCACAATCTGTCCATGCAGTGAGACAGTTCATTGGTCTTGCTTCATACTTCCGTAAGTTTGTTCCTCGTTTTTCTCAAATAATGCGACCACTGTATTCTCTTACTTCGGAGAAGGGCTGCTTTACTTGAAATACAGAGCAGGAAGAAGTTCGAAAAAAGATTATAATCATCCTCACGAATGAACCTGTTCTAGTGATCTTTGATCCCCAATATCCGATTGAGTTACATACAGATGCTAGTTCATGCGGATATGGTGCTATGCTCCTACATTGCATCAATAATAATCGTCATGTAGTGGAATATTTTAGCAAAACAACTTCCTCTGCTGAGTCTAGGTACCATTCGTACGAATTGGAGACCTTGGCAGTTGTTGCGTCAGTTAAGCATTTTCGTCATTATCTGCTTGGCCGCGATTTTGTGGTTTACACTGACTGTAATTCCTTAAAGGCCTTACGCACAAAAATAGATCTGACTCCCAGGGTACACCGCTGGTGTGCTTATTTTCAATCTTTTAACTTTGACATCCAATATAGAGAAGGAAAACGCATGGCTCACGTTGACTTTTTGTCAAGAAACCCCCTTCCTTCAAAGCCTGACTCGGTGGTACATAGTATTCCTGAAAGGCGAGTAAATTTAACAGAAATTTCAAGCGATTGGCTACTCGCTGAAAAGCGACTAGATTCTGAAATAGCCGATATAGTCACTAAATTAAATTCAAACGTAATTGCTGAAGACTTGTCCAATTCGTATGAGCTAAGAAAAGGCGTGTTGTATCGCAAAATTCAAAGGAATGGTAGGACTCGTTGTTTGCCGATAGTACCACGTGCATTCAAATGGTCTGTGATAAATCAAGTGCACGAATCAATTATGCACTTGGGATGGAAGAAAACGCTTGATAAAGTTTATGAGTTTTATTGGTTCGAAAAGATGAGTAAATACGTTCGTAAGTTTGTGGACAATTGTATAACTTGTAGATCCGCCAAGTCCCCTTCGGGAAAAGTTCAAGCAGTGCTGCATCCCATTCCAAAGGTCAGTGTGCCTTGGCATACTATACATGTGGACATAACGGGAAAATTGAGTGGTAAAAGTGACCTTAAGGAATATATTATTGTTCAAGTCGATGCTTTTACTAAATACGTCCATCTATGTCATACGCTAAGATTGGATGCCGAAAGCTGTGTGAAGGCTATGAAGGCTTCAATTTCTTTGTTTGGGGTACCGAACCGTATCATAGCTGACCAGGGTAGATGCTTCACTAGCTCAAAATTTTCTGAATTCTGTTCGTCGCAGAAAATAAAACTTAATTTAATTGCTGCAGGAGCTAGCCGTGCAAACGGTCAAGTTGAACGCGTAATGAGCACGTTGAAAAATTTGTTAACTGCAGTTGAATCAAGCCACCGGTCATGGCAAGATGCTCTTGGTGAGGTACAACTTGCCCTAAATTGCACTGTTTGTCGTGCAACGAAAGCCAGTCCTCTAGAGATGGTAATCGGAAAAGAGGCTCGTCCTCTTGGCTTGATTTCACCATGTGAAACGGAGGTTGAAGTTGATTTAGCGAGCATTAGAGCCCGAGCAACCGAAAGTATGAAATGTATGGCCTCTTATGATAAGTCGAGATTCGAAAGAGTAAGGCAACTGTTGTAAGACACAATGTTGGTAAATATGTACTGCTTAAGAATGAGGAAAGGCATCAGACTAAGTTGGATGCAAAGTTCAATGGCCCATTTTTAGTGGTTGAGGTTCTCGATGGAGACAGATACATGCTAAAGTCAGTGCGAAATAAGCGAATGTACAAGTATTGTCACGAAGATATTCGAAAAATGCCAGAGGGTCATATTCCAAGTGAATTAGATATCGAGAGAGAAGAGTTAAGCCTGCCAATGAGTCCAGTTGGGACGACGAGTCAGCCGTCTAAGCCAGACGATGTGTCAGCCGTCTAGAGGAGAAAATGTGTTATCCGTCTGAGAGAGACGATGAGTTATCCGTTCTAATGTAACGATGTGTAAGCCGTCCAGGTGGGACGATGAGTTCAGTTGGAACGAAAGACAACCGTCCAGGTGGGACGATGAGTTCAGTTGGAACGAATGAGAGTATACTGGCGAAAGACCAATGAATGGTATTAGTGAGAGAGACTTCTACGAATTGAGTCGTTATTGTGACAAATAGTATAAAAGAAATCTGAACATGTTTTATTTTTAAGTCGATATAAATTAAAATTGTATTGGACTATGAAGAGAAAATGTTGTTATAAGTCAAGAGAAAATAAACGAAAACATAAGTCAAAGTTGTGTTAGTGTACAGTCGAGTTGATCTATGTGAGATATAGTGTTTATCATGATTTTATTACGACACTACACGAGGACGTGTAAACGTCAGGTTGGCCGTGTCGTATTATTGCAAATCTCTTCTTGAAGCGTGTGTATTTGTTGTTCCTAAATTCCTTCTAGAAGCGTGTATGCTTGTTGTTGCTAATTTCTTTGGCTTTCCGTCTTAGCCCTTGACTTCGTGCAGCTGTGTTAGCCTGAACGCAAAGAAGCTGGAAAGAGTGAGAGGCATCGAGCTGCAGCTGAACGTAGTCCCTAGAGCGGCTGAGTGCGAGTGAGACGGGAACATGTTCTTGCAACATGTGTGGTCCTAAGTTTAGACAAAGCTAGAGTAGGCTGCTGGTGACAGAAGTCGACTAAGGGCAGACTGAATCCTACGCTAGTATCGTCAGCACGCATTGGGAATTCGTTGATTTGCTCGGTTCGGTGTCACTTGCTTAAAACGCAATCTTTTAGTAATGTCTAACTTGGAAAATAACGCTAACCCGACATATATATATTTGTTAGATATAAGTTAGTAATAAGGCTCAAGAAGATCGAATATTATAATTTTACCCCATGAAGGGAAGACAACAAACGCCAGGTATTATTATTAACTGATAGCAGCAAGCATCACTAGCAGAAACTGGGCAGCTCTGATAAGCAACGAGCATCACTAGCAGAAACCGGGCATCTCTGATACCAACGAGCATCACTAGCAGAAACCGGGCATCTCTGATAACAGTGAGCACTGACAAATAAGCAATAGCAAAAGCTCGCGGCTTACGTGACCACAAAAGGAATAGGCAAGGATTAGCGGTAAAAGCCGAGAGAGTGAGTGAACGCGTGCGCAAATGCGGCAGCGGATAAGCATCGAACTGCCGAATTACGCAGGTCAGGGCAATGATCGAAATGACCAAATTAGTCATCGACGGGAGCTTAATTGTAAACGACGTGTGCGCGCAATACAACGCGATCAAATTTAAGGAGCGGAGTAAACGCATCTACGCGATAACACCCACACACACACACCACAAGAAGACCAGCAAAAACGGTAAGCGAGCCAACGGCATTATTTGTGTAGAAGCTAGGGAAGCAGCAGAGAACAGTTACCACCTAAGTTAACTTAAGTGAATAATAGGTGCTTCTGGATAAAAGCGAAGTCAACCCGCTTATCATTTCTTTAGTGACAATGTTGGCTGTTTTCAAGCCTACACCGCGTGCGTCGTCAGTGATAGTTTGTGTTGTCAGTGTTGGCTGTTTCAAGCCTACATCGAGTGCGTCGTTAGAGTCAATCTGGGCTGTCAGTGTTGGCTTTTTTAAGCCTCCACCGAGCGCGTCGTCAGGGCTAGGTTGTGCTGTCAGTGTTGGCTGTTTTAAGCCTCCACCGAGCGCGTCGTCAGGGGAAGGTTGTGCTGTCAGTGTTGGCTGTTTTAAGCCTCCACCAAGCGCGTCATAAGGCAAATTTGTGCTGTCAGTGCTGGCTGTTTTAAGCCTCCACCGAGCGTGTCGTCAGAGTGTGCTGTCAGTGTTGGCTGTTTTAAGCCTCCACCGAGCGCGTCATAAGGCAAATTTGTGCTGTCAGTGCTGGCTGTTTTAAGCCTCCACCGAGCGCTTCGTCAGAGTGTGCTGTAAGTGTTGGCTGTTTTAAGCCTTCACCGAGCATACCGACAGAGTCGTGTAGCAGGCATATTTGCATAGCCTGGTCTTTTTCTTCCTACAAGTTATAGCATTAGCGACCCTAATTGTCATCTTAACTAGGGTCCACGATTTCTAACGTCAGTCAGTCCCAGCACTACTATAAATTTTGTTGTAAGTGGCCTTGGCCAGACTGAGTTATACTCCAGCCTGAGACACTTCCTTACAAAGTACATAATTTTATATACAAATATTAGAAGTATTGTTTATTATTGCTGAAAATCGCACCCTCACAAATTGATACAAAATCTAATCACAATTTTACATTCCAGGCGCAATCTCTCGGGCTGGCGGAGCTGGAGCAGCGTAAGGCGATACAGTTACAAAAAAAAAAAACAATAAAACTATGTGAAATGAAAAAAGAAAAATAAATAATTACTAATAAAAAAATAATAATAATAATAGTAAATTTACAACCATATCAATATAATTTTTGTACTAGCGTAAATATTAGTTACTTGCACTAGCGAAATAGCCATGTAAGGCGTACTAACAATACTACTAGGACTTTGTTACCAGGGAATTCGCTAGAGCAATAACCCTAGTCAAATGCGTACTAACGATTTTACGGCATCTTCAGTACCAGGCAAGTCGTTAGGCAATGGTAATGCAGCGCCGTACCGCCCGGTACGTTTGGCGGACATGCAGTATCGAAATTCGTTAGGTAAATTGCATTGCTGGTGTTGCGGAGAGTACCGGTCCCCATCACTAAGTTCTAGGCATATCGCTAGTGTGGCACCGGTCCAGCGTACTACAGGGTAGTCCTGGACTTCCTTTAATTCTTGAGAATGATCGGTCAACAACTATGCTTTGTATGAAAACTATCCTCACCAAACTTATCCAAACCGAGTCTCTAAAGAGTTTATACAATCTGAACAAATTTGATCAAAATTGGGTGACTATATCCCAAAGCTGCCATAGGAACGATCGGGTGTAAAATGAGTTTTTCTATAAAACACTTATGTATATGTTTTGAAAATACTTCATTCAAATTAGGTGAGGCTTTTATTATACATCAAATATTTTCCTATAATTTCATCAAAATCACACCACATGGTTCCCATTGGTGCAATCAAACAAAAATTAATTCCTGCTAGGGTATATACATATGTAGCTTCGAAGATAGCCGTCCTTTCTTTTTATTATAATAATCAAAAATACAAGCTATTTATACATTTTTAATTTACAATTCTTTGGTATTTTTGACTAGTGTTTTAGGTGGTGTTTCCCTGACTCCCCCTAGATTATTATTTATAATTTTTTTTTCAATCAAAAAATTAGAGTTAAAATAAACTTTTATAATAAAAATTAAAAAAATAAAAGTTTATTCTGTTTTCAGGATACTACATCCCAAAAAATTTATATTTAACATTTTCTTGTTCAGTTAGATAATCTTTTTCTGGTCTGATTTCCTTTAACTGACTACTCTATTTTGCCATCCCTGGTAAAAACACGCAACGCACATCAAGAAAACAATTTACAACTGATTAGCACTTATAATTCTCAAATGGTTTTTGCACACGAATAGTGTAGTGGATGTTTGTGGAGTCGGTATCATTTGTCGGTGGTGAGGAATACTGACTACTTCCGAAACAGATTTGAATATTTTTACTCGATTGTTGTTACATCAACGCAAAGGAAAATTAAAGATAATAAAGATCATCGCTAACCTTATCTTTAAGACCTGCGATAACTGTGTGTAACCCTAGTCAAAAGTAATTACACAACGAAGAATAATTGACAACCGTTTTTTGCAATTTACTTCCAGAACAATAAAGAAATGCTTTAAAATGTTCATATACTATATATATACATACATATGTGTATTAATTGACGTAAAAATTATTTTTTTATGCAATATCTATATGTAAAAGTGATGTAAGTCCGAAAGAACATTGATTTTAAAAATCTGACCAGAAAATCGCTCCGCCAAACATCGATGCATCGATAAATCGCAAAACTCAACATCAATTGTTTTGAAAAAAAAAAACAATGTTACTTTCTGTGAAAAGGAACATCACATCTATTAACATTTTTTATATAGTTTTATTATCAAATTTAAGGTAAACTTAACTCACTAATGTTAAAATTATTCAGAAGTATTAGCATGGCCAATCTTTCGGGCATTATGCGGCTTCGTTGCTCGCTCAGAATGTTGCCTGCGGTTGAAATTTCAGCTGGAACCGAAGTTCCAAGTAAAATAAGGTGTTTTTGCGCAATTGGAAACATATTAGGGTAATTGACCTTGTATGTATACGATTGGTGGTGAAGAGGCCCGGCAGGGATCTTTGGAAAGTCTACCCTACGGGCGGAAGACTGTTGTATGAAACTTGAAAATTTTTTAAAAAAGTTTTGTCCAATTTTGAAAAATCTAGCCTCACGGGCGGGAAATGGGAATCAAAGTCAAATGAGTGAGATAATTTGTTTAGTTAGATCGGATTCAAAGTAATTGTCATAGCCCTACACACCAAATCACAGAGCATGTGGCTCAGCTATTTAGGAATGTCAATTGACAATTGGCATATAAAAATGGGTGTGGCACCGCCTTTATTCTTAATTTCACGATATGCAAATTTTTTGTTTTCAAGCTATCTGTTCAAAACTTTCAGGTTTGGAGTGTTGTGCTACTAAATTTTTTTGTTTCAAATCGGACAACTATATCAAATAGAAATTTTAGGAATTAACGGTCGAAAACGACTGGAAGACCTAACCAGTTTTCTGTGAAAAGTTTTTGGATACCATTCTAAGTCTTGCCTGGGATTGTTTTTGAAAATATGGACGTGGCACTACTCATCAGCGCCCTAAAGCAATATACAATTTTTAATAACCTTACGTTACTCCAAGTTCTCCTCAGTTTTAAGCTCAAGGTTGGTTAACAATTCAAAGCAGGAATCATCAATGCTTTGCTCGGCACTTTCAAAAGCGCATGACAGCAAGTTAAGAACCTCTATGGGGAGGCAAACGCGTTTTTGTTTCCAAATGCGGTTCTCCAGATTCAACGATTAAATTATTGGATCTGAAGTATCCATGGCTCGGTGAAACACGTCTGTTAAATTGTTTTTTCTGGCGTGATGCAGCCTGTCCGCCTTAAAAATTTTAGTTCTTGATTTAGCTGCGTCTTCTGCAAAGTAGCCAACCGGTAGAACAGGGTTTTTAATAATTTGCCTTGAATGTATTAACATTTTGTGCATTGTTGCTGTCATTGGCAGCCACGGATATAATTCAATTATTTATTCGGTGGTCCGATGGCCAAATTCTTCAAATTTATTTAAGTCCAGGGGCAATTGACAAGATACGCAGATTAAAACTGTTCTAAGTTTTAAAATTACATCTTTGTCGATGCCAGTTATTTCAGAGAACACCTCATAATTATTGAATGATAGACTAGCAGTGTTCCCATTATTGGTGCTTCCAGATCCACCTTGTTTTGGGCTATCGACCCTTAAGGACAGTAAAGCAACAAGTCTACCTGCGGTATGGTTCACAAGATTTTGCAGTGACTTTACTACTGTTTCTGAAATGTCATCGATGAGTCTGCATTGTTTTTTTCTTTCTGCCACAACGTTATAGATATGGATAAATATCGCATTTTTATTTTTTTCATCCTCTCTTATGGCGCTGTATTGACCTTTTGAGAGTCCTTGCACTAATATCAAAGCCAAAGCATCGTCTTGCAAAGAACTGCTCAAAATTATCCAGTTTGTAATTCCCTAAGAAAACACCTACTTGGATTACCGGAACGCATCCAGCCATTTGCATGAACCCGGCTATCACTCTTTGGAGCTTAAGCCGCTGCGAGAATTCGTTGTTTTGCTTAGCTATGTGATTCGCTCTGTTTTTCCAAACACAGCCAATCATCCCTTTCACTTTTTTTTTTACAGTGGCATCGATTCTCTAGCGACATGATTTTCTGTCAGGTGCCATAGCTATCGGCTTCGCTCTGTTTTATTTACGAGGACGTCCTAGCTTTTAATTTTGGAATGTCATTGTTCTGTTTTATTTCTAGCCATTTGAATTTCTGTCAGATGCCGTAGCTATCGGCTTAACTCTATTTTTCCAAACTCGACCAATCAACCGTTCTACTGCCATCTTAACTTTAATGAAAAGCATTTGCATTTGGAATTTGCCAAATGGTTGCTTAGTTGGCCGTTAATAGTTTGCTATTAAAAACATCAGTCCAATCGTTTACTAGCTTTAAAAAAATCAGCAGTTTCGCAATGGTTATACACTTCTAATCCGAGAGATGCGCAGAGTGGAATGACACTGGCAGTTGAATTGGAAAATATTGCAAATTTTACTTTTTGCCTTTCAAACGAGTTAACTTTAAGTTGCTCCTCGTTTATCTTAATCAGAATCGATAGGTCAGATGACGATGTGTGGGTTATGACCTGTTTTATTAACTGCTTTATTATTAATTTCCCTTTTATCATCAGCCCTGAGTCTAGAAAATGGATACGAATCAGTTTTATGAAGTGTGGACATCCGCAAAAGCAAATATATTTTAACCCGCATTCGCTGGATTTCGAAACCAAGTGCTCGCTTTAAATAAACAAGAAATGTATATACTTTAGTATACAATAATTTCACTTTTGTAACACACTTACTCTTGTTTACTCTCTCCATAGTTTTTGGTTTCCTGGACTCAAATCGCAAACGATTCCCACTACAGGATAGACTGCTTTCTGCAGCATGACTATGATTTGGTTAAGGATGTGGACGTCCATCCGGCAATCATAGTCAAAAAATACTGGCTGTTTCCATGATTTTTTCAAACCACGTGCCATAACTACTTGCACATAGTTGCGAGGCTCATACACAACATCCTCAGACGAATCATATTCGTACCTCGACGCAATTTTCATCTCGTCAAAGAGGAGCACAAATAATCTATCTTCTTCATTCAGCTCAATGCTGTGCTTCATAAGTTCCAATACTAGGTCGAGCGTACCAGTCCGAATTTCAACCTTGTGCAACCATTGATGAAAGGTTGAAGTGCATGGCAAGGAAAACCCCTTTTCGTAAAGGTGGTGGTACGCTCGAGGCCGAGCAGTATGGAGCCATAATGCATAAGCAATATCAGCTAAATTCCAAATTTCCCTCCCACTGCCGCTTTTTAATTTAAGCAACTGGGTTGCGGTGAAAATTTTGCTGATCGAATCGTGCATGGTTTTCATTTTCTCCAACTCTTCTCGGAGTTGACCATTTTCTGTTTGCAGCACGGATGTTTAAGTTTTCTTTCATTTTTATGTTTTCTAATAAAATGACAACAATGACAGTATGTTTATATGTAAAAGAATGCAACAGAAAATTTTTTAAATTTACTTACTCTGTTTGAGTGCTGCACTCTGTGTCAAAATGTGTCAATTTAATATGTCATACCATCCTAGGCCACAAATAAAAATCCTATATCCGTTAGTTGCGAAGATTCGAACCTCACAAGGCATTAGAGAACTATAGAGTGGGGGAAAGAGAGTGCATTGGAGTCACGATGACATTTCTAGACATTGATATTTTATCAATCACTTACAGTTCTGCAAGTGTATCTGCTGACTCAGGCATAGCAGACTAGGCAGGAGATGAAGAAGCTGAAATAGATGACCAAGTGACCGATGACTCCATAGAGTACATCTCAGGCTACTTAATTAGGCAATTTTATTAGACTGCACTAATATGAATTTCTGTCAGGTGCCATAGCTATCGGCTTCGCTCTGTTTTACCAAACGCGGCCAATGATTCATTCTATTTTCTTTAATCATAAGTTGTATTTCTCTCCAAAGGATATTTGCGAGGACGTCCTGGCTTTCAATTTTGCAGTATCATCGATTATGCCATATGCACTAACGATTTGAATTTCTGTCAGGTGCCGTAGCTGTCGGCTTCGCTCTATTTTTCCAAACTCGGCCAATGATTCGTTCTGCTATCTTCTTTAATCATAAGTTGTGTTTCTCTCCAAAGGATATTTTCGAGGACGTCCTAGCTTTTAATTTTGGAATGTCATTGTGTCCAAAAATTTTTGATGTAGATTTATCCAGGAGGTGAACATTAGTCTGTATGCCAAATTTGGTGACTCTAGCTCTACTGGTGTGGGAGATATAGGTTTTGCTCCATTGGGGGGGTGGGGGTGGGGGGGTCCAAAAATTGTTGATGCAGTTTTATCCAGGGGTCAACATTAGTCTGTATGGTGACTCTAGCTATGAAACTGTAGGAGATCTATTCCTGTGAAAAAAGTGTTTTGGGGATAGCATGTACCGATTTGGGGGGGAGGGGGTAGGGGTGTCACCAAATTTTTGATGCAGATCTGTCAGGAATCTCAACTTTATTGCAATCAATCATTTATCAATTATTATCAATCACTTACACTTCTGCAAGTGTATCTGCTGACCAGGCATAGCAGACTAGGCAGGAGATGAAGAAGCCGAAGTAGATGACCAACTAACCGATGACTCCATAGACTACATCTCAGGCTACTTAATTAGGCAATTTTTATTAGACTGCACTGACATGGAAAATGCAACATTCACATATGATGATATGGTATCGGCAGGAGGGCTGAAGAAACCGTCCATAGAATTTGTGGCCCAAAAAAACGGCTTGAATTATTATTAAATAAATTCAATGGCAAAAATATTTCTTCAAAGCGATTTTCGATGGCCGAAATGCTAAGAAATTCTAGTGAAATTGAACTAGAAGATAAGATTAAAGAATTTTATTTTAAAATGCGGATAAAGTTTCGCATTAAAAGCTTAAATAAACAAGTAAGAACGTTGCAGTCGGCGGTGGCGTCCGACGGCGGACGCACCCGACTGCAGAATACTATGTTCCCAGTCCTATGTATATAATATGGTTATTTGTGAGTTCAGAAAGAAACGTGATTTTGCTCCTTTGGGTGCGTGGGGGTGGGGGGTGTCCAAAAATTTTTGATGCAGTTTTATCTAGGGGGCCAACATTAGTCTGTCTGCCAACTTTGGTGACTCTAGCTCTACTGGTGTGGGAGATATAGGTTTTGCTCCATTGGGGGGGTGGGGGTGGTGAGGTCCAAAAATTTTTGATGCAGATCTGTCAGGAATCTCAACTTTAGTGTGTATGCCAAATTTGGTGACTCTAGCTTTAAAAATGTGGAAGATACAGGTTTTCCCCAAATTTTGGGGGAGGGGGTGGGGGTGGGGGGCTGATCTTGACACTTTACAAACTGACGATATACACCAACATGTGTGCCAAATTTGGTTGCTCTAGCTCAAAGATAAAGGCAAAAAAATTGCGTTCATACGGACAGACGGACATTGCGCAAACCCAATATACTATTTTTCCCTTCGGGAACATAGTATAAAAATTAAAAATAAATACAAAGGTTAATTGGCCAAAAAAATTCTTTTTTAAAACTTACTTTAATATTAAATTTTATTTCGTTTTATTTCATTTAATTTTAATTCTAATTTTATTTTGCTAATTATACTATAGTATAACTTTGTTTAAATATTAATTAAAATTATAATTTGCTTTAAATTATTTCGTTTCTGCCAGCTAAGACAATAACAAACAGTGCGGAATGTAAGATGATTGCTATCTCTTTTTAGCATCTATCTCAGAAAGTGAACAGTCTTGAATAAAATAAGGCCCCTCGTCACCGCGGAATACGTCAACTTACAGTAAATTCACCCTGACACCGATATCACTACACCAAGCAGCCACTACACCACTGGTGCACAAGAGCCATTTGAAAATTCGAAAGCGAATCACTTGTAAACTGTGTTCTGGAGTTGTCAGTCAAAAGACACACTCATCGCTACCTATGCAGATGAACCGGCAGTGCTCACCAAAAGTAACTGCATTCTTTTGCAGCCAAGTCACACCTAAACAAGCTCCGTGTACTGCAAGCCAAAACATTAAGAAAAATCTCAGGGGCACCTTGGTACATGAGAACCAGGGATATTGAGAGAGACCTGAATGTTCCTCCGATAGGTGACAGAATCCAGAGCATAGCTGGAAGATACACGGAGAGATTAGCATCCCATCCAAACCGTCTTGCTAGACGACTACGCAACTTTGGGCTGAGAGCCAGGAGAAGACTTAAACGTCATCACCCTCAAGACCTTCCACACCGGCTCTTGACCTAACATTTATATCTTTCTATCCTATTCTATTTTTCTTTATATTAATAACTCTTAATTCCTAATTTTTACCCCAAAGTCCTTTTCATAATGTAAATAATAATGTAAATAGCTGTATATAATATTTTAGATCGTCTAGACATAGTTTTATTCCTTTAATTTCACACTAGCTTAAGTTGCCTTAATAGGTAATAGTGTACTAATCAAACTGATATTTCAATTACTAAAAATATAAAAAAAAAAAAAAAGCTCTGGAGTTGCCAGTCAAAGACAGACGGAATCAGTGTTGCCAGATTAGCTTATTTCAGGCTAAATCTAGCATATTTGAAAATGAAATAACTTATAAAATTTGCAAATAGCTTATAGCCATTATCTAGCATATTTGAAAGTTAATATAGCATATTGTAGCAATTGATGAATTTGTGACTTCGATGAAATATATTATAATCTTAAAATGTTTCACGGCTTAAAAATATCGGAGTTTGATCTTGTTTGCCTATTGTTACCAATTTTTTTTTTTCACTGTCATTATTCACTATTCCCGTTGATTGCAAGTTCTGGCTGTTTCTTCACTGTCACCGCACCAACTTCACTGGGGAACATTTACGATGGTTTTTTTTCCCCTCGGCCGTATCCCTTTTTTTATCCCACTACACCGTTTGTTTCGGCCAAGGCCTTTGACCACTTCCAGCCCACCAGCACAACCACAAATCCGGTCCGTTCCGGCCGCATTCACGATTCAGTTGTTTTTACCGCACGAAAACTGAATTTGTCCCATTGTTCTTGTTCGACGGTGAAGTCGAACGCGGCGCGCGCCATTTTTCGAGAGAGCGTTTTTATGTAGCATACCAGTGTTGCCAACTGTTGTCTACAAAAACCGGACAGACAGACTAGAAAAAAAAGGATGAAATAATTAAAAAAGGGATGAAATAATTAAAAAGTGCCTATCATTCTTATGTGTTATTTGTCGGCATGCACCGTGCCGGCGTAACCCAAACCTAATAAAAATTGAGTTACATGCGTATGAAATGAAATAGTTGTACGAGTATAGATTTACCTGATTGACAAAATTTCATTTAACGTCTGCATTTGCTGACGGTTTCTGAGTGTAGTTTTTACTAAATTTACTTGGCTGAATACCCGATCAACCTCAGCATTTGACCATGGCAATGTCAACAACATCAAGGCAAATGTTGCCAATTCAGAAAATGGATTTTCGCCTTGAGTCTTTGTAATTTTTGACAGATTTATTTTGTTGTACTGAGTCAATATTTTTGATCTTGACGCTTTATAAATTGACGATATACACCAACATGTGTACCAAGTTTGGTTGCTATAGCTTCAAGGGTGTGGAAAAATATTGCGTTCATACGGACAGACGGACATTTCGCAAACCCAATATACTATTTTCCCTTTGGGAACATAGTATAATAAGAAAATGGCTGCCGGGCGAGCGTACGGTACTTTATATCCCGTTATCTTTCGTCTTTACTCTTTGCGTTGGTTTTTGTACATGCGATGCGGGCGTTTGGTGCGTTTTAACTGTGCACAAGCCGGGGTACAGATCTTAGTCTGTATGTATGTATGTATGTACATATGTAAGAAAACTTGTAAGATACGCTGGAACGCTGGGCGTAGGAAACGGGAACGTTATATGGGAGATTTGTGTGTTAATATTACGCCCACGTACACTCTGTACGGGATAAATGACCAGGAGCCGACCAGGAACATACCGCTGGTGCTCTAGCGGTAAATTGGTCTAATGCAACTACTACTCTACGGTGCCCGGGATTACTCTCACGGGTAGCAGGATAGTCCTCGCTTTGCACTACGGTTAGTTTAAACAATGCCGGGATTGCTCACACGGACGGCGAGATACACCTCGCCCTACGTTGTTAGTTTAGTCAATATTTAACGTTAATATCTATCGAGTCAAATACAATCTTCTTATTATGTTTGATTATCTTTATTCGAATCTCATACGGTTAATTTTCTATGTCTACGTGTACCGCCTAAAGGCTTTCGACTTACTTTATTCCCGTGTTTTTCGACGCACGACTTGTCGATTCGTATCTCCCGTACCAAAGACAAGTTAATTAATCGTTTGACTTGTTAAATAGCATGGCCATCAAACATTTTCATACAACAAGTTAAGTTGCGAGCGATCTCTCCTACGGCAGGTATAAGATATGTATGTTTATTAGTCAGGTTTGATCAAATTTGGTCTGCATTTGTGGAATATTGCTCGGCCGAGAAGAGAGATTTGATCGTAAGACTTACAAATCAAGGCAAAACATTTAAAGAAATTTAAAATATTGTTGGATGCACAGCTCCTTTGATAAAAAACGTGGTGGTAAATTTAAAACTAACTTGAGAAAGACAAATAGTGCGATATGCCAAAAGCAACCGGTTAGCTTCAGCAAAAATTATTAAAGAGGAATTAAATTTGCCGGCTAGTGATGTGACAATTCGTCGTCGACTTATTGAACATAAGTTATTTGCCAGAAGTCCCAGAAAGGTACCCCTTTTAACTAAAAAGCACCTGACCGCAAGAATTCAATTTGCAAAAATGCATATAAATTGAGAGCAAAATAGTTCTGTTTGGTAGGAGAGGCTCTAGACAGACGAACATCGTCGTCCACCAAGCACGGAATATCATCCCAAGTACACGCAGAAGACGGTTAAACACGGCGGCCTGAGCATTATGATATGGGCTTGTCTTTCATATGCTGGTATTGGTCCTATCCAAGTGATAAATGGTATCATGGATAAAAATGTGTATGTGGATTTATTGAAGAATACAAGGCTACCATATGCCAGTTGGGAAATGCCTGTGAAATTGACATTTCAGCAGGATAACGACCCCAAACACACAAGAAGGCTTGCTAAGGATTAGTTTGCTTCCGAAGGGATCGACGTCATGCCATGGCAAGTTCAGTCCCCGGATCTAAATCTGATAGTCTGCAAGATTAGCTCTAGTTAGTTTTTAGTTTTTTACATGCAACCTGTCAAGCTGCCACTATGGTAGCAGAATACAATTTAAATAAATAAATACAAGATTTAAACTGAAAGCAAAAAAAAATCTGATAGAAAACCTTTGGGGCGATGTTATGAGGGTTGTGGCATCTGCAAAGCCATCAAACAGAGCCGAACTGTGGCAAGTAGTTCAGGAGACGTGGCACCAAATTCCTCAAGAGGTGCCAGGACCTTATAGACTCCATGCCATGTATTAACAAATAATGGATACACGAAATATATAAAATTTAAATATGAAGTTGGATTAATGTTATATTAATGTATTTTTAGTAGCCACTACTATTTTCATCAACGGCCAATTTTGAAGGCATTCCTTCAAAATCGTGAAAACAAAGAAATTTAATAGAAAGTAAAGGAATTCTTTCTTAATTCTCTTCTTCGCATTCTATTCTTTAAGAGAAGTGGTCATCCCAATATTTTACAACGCGAAAAACACCTTGAAATTTTTTTTAAGTCCTGTGACGAGCAGCACCACCATTTTAATGAACACAGCTGAACATACATGCCACATCACAAGGCTATATCATTGAAATTGTCCTTATAATCGTTTTTATCGATTTGCGGGGGAGCGGGGGCAAATATCTGAATCATACTTGATCTGCGATATACAGGAAACTATATTCAAAATTTTGTGTCTAGCTCTTATACATAGTTGCTAAGACCGATGTATAAGATCCGGACAGACAGACGGACATGGCCAAATCGAATCGGCTATTGATACTGATTAAGATTATATATACTTAATAGGGTCGGAGATGTCTCATTTCGCCTGTTACATACATTCGCACAGATTCTTACCCATTTTATGGGTACAGGGAGTAGGAAGGGTTAACTAGCACTTATAATTTGTATCCGATTTCAAAATCCCTTTGGATCCTCAATTTTTGAATAATATTCCATTGAATACGTGTTTTATTTTTGCCGATCACTTCCACCCAAAAACAGGCTTTTGCCACTCTTGGCCCTATAAATAGTGCTCAGCTGAGAAGTTTATCATTGTTTATGCCTTTCGTTGTTGGGACATGAGTTGATCTCTCTTACTCTTTTATGTTTACAGAACATTTGTTGATTTGTAAGCATTGATTCCGTTCCTCAATAGTTAAGTTTAGGATTGTAGCAGAGCTATGTAATCCTCAACCTCATCCGTGACGGAATATTACCATGTAATTGAGGTAGATATCGCTGTGTCATCTGCATATGTGGCAAGCGATACTCCTTATTCGTCGAGGGACCTGTTCGGCGTGGGCGCGTCCAAAGTAAATACTATCCAAATACTCATGTTTCGCATAAGTGCGATGGTGGAAGGAGTCTAAAATACTGAAGAAGCGAGCAGGTGTTTCAGCTTACATTTTAATCCAGGATCGTCCAGGAAATTTGATGATAGTTTATGCTGCTAATTGCGATTTGCATTCCATAATATATGAAAGTCAGATAATTGATAATGTTGATAAGAACAACAATTGTTGATGTGCGTAGATTATGTATCGGCGATAAGCCACTACTTGAAAAAAAAAAACCAGATCCATTGAACCCCTACCAAGTGCTTTGTACTTGTCAATGAAAACTTTGGCGATTGGTACTTATCAATAAATGTGGTTAAGCTTCTATACATGTGGCTTGCATGTGGCTAACAAAGTTATTTATGAGAATTTTACAGTTTCTACTTGTATTAGAGATGCTTATCCGGAGTCTCCGTACATGCGCAGGCATACTTCATTCACATAAGCAAATTATTGTTATTGGTATTCTTGTACATGTACATGTTGTATGAACGCCCAAAACTGATATCATTCAGTTGCAGCTGAAGAGCGATCATAAAACTCTTCAGGCGATAATCGGGTCTCAGATAATGTTGGGGTTTGTGAAATACTTATAAGGCCTGCGCCGGCACAGAGGCAGACATATTGAAAGTAAAATTTTTAACAACATGAAGTACCTGCTGAGTGTAGCTCTCCTTTTGGCCATTGGCCTGCATCAGATCGATGCTCACGGCATGATCCTAAATCCGCCAAGCCGTTCCTCGCGCTGGCGCTTCGATGGCTCAGCGCCCACTAACTATAACGACAACGAGCTCTTCTGCGGTGGAACGCATGTCAGTGTTTGAAACCAATTTAAAAATTAGTCCTGGCAATAATGAATTACAAATTCATTCTTGCAGATTCATGTTGGTGGAAATTGCGGAATGTGTGGCGATAGCTTTGCGTTGCCCCAGCCTCGTCCCAATGAGATCGGTGGCCAGTATGGCGGCCATGGTGTCATCACCAAAAGCTATTCCGCCGGAAGTTACATTCAAGTGGGCGTTAAGATCACCACCAATCATCTGGGCCACTTTGAGTTTAACCTGTGCAACTTAGATGCTTTTGGTCACGAATCTGAAGATTGTTTCAATCAGCATCGCCTGCGCTTCCCCGATGGCAATGATAGACTTTACATTGGCTCCCAGGGCGGCGAGTTCGATGTGACTGTCGTTTTGCCACAGGGCCTTACATGCCAGCATTGCGTTCTGCGCTGGACCTATGTGGGCGGTAAGTTTGTTTCTCAATTATCCTTTCAACTAATATGCAATATAAATCCTCTACTAGGCAACAACTGGGGAATGTGTGACAGTAACCATGGTGCCTTGGGTTGTGGTCCACAGGAGACCTTCAAGAACTGCGCCGATGTGGCCATCAACTGGGGCCGCAACATGCTGAAGGACACGGCTAACGCCGATGTTGAGCCCGAAGTGCCTCAGGAAGTTGAGATGGTGGAGGCTTAACTTTAACAAATGCCTGAACATTTTGTACTGATTCAAAGCCAAATATTAAATTATAGGAAAGCATCTTACAACAAAACTATCTTTATACTCTTGCAGAGGGTATTGTAATTTTGTCACGAAATTTGTAGCGAATTGAAGAAGATGGTTTCGACCAAACAAAGAATATATGTTCTTGATCAGCATTTATAACCGAGCTGATAAAACAATGTTCGTCCTATCCGGATATCTGGCTGTGTCTTCATAAACTAGTTTCTCATTTTTGCTGCAGGTATGTCAGAATAAAGACTTTTATGGCCAAACTAAATCGAACTAACATACTGGCTCAAACAAGCTGACCAAATATTTTAAGCAAAACCACCACTTACTACGCACAAGAAAGATTGGCTATCATCGGCGTGCCGAAGATACATACATATGCCCGTATACTCCTGCGCAATAATTTATACTATTAAACAAATACTTAATTTTCGACCGATCGTTTCTTGGCAGGCTTGGCATTCCAATTTGATCAAATTATAGCAAAATATGTCCAAAGCAAAAGTTTTTCTTACAAAAAATTATTTTTCATTCAACAGCTACAACATATAGTAGTTCGTTTTGTACCAAATTTGGTCAGCCTCTACAAAACATATTGAAACTTTGATTTGGTAAGTTTGGTCAAAATATATTATTAACCAAAGAGGTTTTTTATACAACTCAGTTTCCAAATGATCGACCATATGTGTGTACATATGACTGCAGCAAAAAGAAGAATCTGTACCAAGTTTCATTGAGATAACTCTAAAACTGAGAGACTAATTTGCAAAGAAACAGACGGACAGAATATATCGATTAAGCTTTTGATGCTGATCAAGCATATATACACCCAGTGGTATCGGAAACACCTTCTTCGCCTTTCGTGACCAAATTATTATACTCTCTGCAAACAGTTTGTATTGTGTTTGAGTTTTAGAAGATTTCCAAAGCCGTATAGCTGTATATGTATACAAGCAAGAATGCTCTTGTTGAGTATACCCTGTAGCTATGACTAAAATTATTTTTTTTTTTCCCCCATTTAATGGGTACAGGGCGTAAAAAGTTCTCAGACTTATTACGCATGGCTTTTATTTTTTTCCACACCCTTTAAGCTAGAGCAACCAAACCTTCTACACATGTTGTATACCCTTAGTTTACAAAGTGTCAAGATCGCCCAAATATTTGTCACCGATAATTCATAGTAGCAAAAATATCGGTGACAAAATATCTGTGACTATATCACTTGCAGAGTTATATCACAAAATTAACACTGTGACAAAATCATTACTGAGAAAAATCATATGCTTGTAACTTGACCCAGCGACATGATCTCGATAAATTGTATTAATGTCAAAACGTTAAGTATACAGGAACCAAAGTATATGCAAAATTTTGTGTTTCTAGCTCTTTGAGTTACAGATAGACAGACGGATATGGCTAATGGATGCATCTATTGATAGTGGTCTAGAATATATGTATGTGTATACTTCATAGGGTCGAAAATATCTCCTTCTGGCTGTTACGTACACTTGCACAGATTTAATATCCCCATTTTACCCATTTTATGTGTGATCTAAGTAAAAATGTTGGTGTCACAGTCACAGATATTTCATTGTCACAGACGTACTTGTCACTGGGACAACACGATAGCATATCGTCCATCTCTAGCAACGATCGCAGTCGATAGTGGCAGCGAGCGATAACAAATCGACTTGTTGCGATCGGTCTGCTCCTCTGTCAGCTGACTGTTGCGCGCGCAATGCTTATATTTCAAATAGCGCGTATGTTTATACTATGTTCCCGAAGGGAAAAATAGTATATTGGGTTTGCGAAATGTCCGTATGAACGCAATTTTTTTGCCTTTATCTTTAAGCTAGAGCAACCAAATTTGGTACACATGTTGGTGTATATCGTCAATTTATAAAGTGTCAAGATCGCCCAACCTCCTGGATAAATCTGCATCACAAATTTTTGTCAAGGATCAATGCTGGATAGTTTGTATACTTTATTTAGAATCTCCTTATTATATTGATACTCGTACTTATAAATAGGAGCAACTTGCCTAAAATGAAACTTAACAATAAGATAAGTGTAGATAAATCAATGTAAAAATCACTTTCGGTGAGTTAATTTCAGAATTGCCAACAATTAAAATAACTACTCATATTCGCTAGCATACATCAATTATTGATTATTGCTGTCGACCCAGACTATAACTCTTATCTATGGACTAATTATGGACTTTCATGCAAGCCTTGAACCAAAAACATTTAGTCAACACATAGCTGTATCGAAATAATTTCCTAAGGTTTGTGGCTGATCTGTTATCAGCAAAATCACCCTACAATATACTTATAAAAATGTATGTCGTGCATAGATGAAAACAAAATTTCCTTGTATACAAATGACTCAATATTGTGAAATGAGTCATAAATGTTTTGGTTGCTTTTATACCCTTGTAGACGGTATAATAATTTTGTCACGAAATGTATAACGCATTGAAATATATGTTTTCAGAAACATCACAATAGCTGAGTCGATGAGTCCGTCTGTCTGTCTGTTTCTATGCAACTAGTTTCAATTTTTAAAGCTATATTGTTTATATGGCCAGTAATACATATGTACGCCGGATCGGATCACTATATCATATAGTTTTCGGTAGAAAATTAGTTATTATATGAACAAGATTTGTTGTTCTCAGGAAATTGCAACTAACTTTGTAGTTCTTAATTTTTTACTCCCTGTACCCATAAAATGGGTAAAAAGGGGGTATTGGATCTGTGCAAATATATGTAACAGGCAGAAGGAGACATCTCCGACCCAATAAAATATATATATTCTCGATCAGTATCAATAGAGATATCGGTTTGGCCATGTCCGTCTGTCTGTCCGTCTGTCCGTCCGTCCGTCTGACCGTCTGTCCGGATGAACGCGTCGATCTCAGCAACTATACGAGCTAGAGCCAACAAATTTGGAATGTAGATTCCTGTATACCATACGCAGATCAAGTTTGTTTCCAATTTGAGATATCTCCGCCCGCACCCACGCAATTCGATAAAAACGTTTTATACCAAAAATTTTAAAGATTTAGCTTTGGGATTTGGCATGTATAATACCTTAGTCACCCTTAATCTATTGTAATTTTCAAGTTGATCTGATAATAAACACGGAAGTTATTAACGAAAGAAGATTCAGTGCTGCAGCAGGGGGGAAGAAGAAGCACAGACACCACTTAAAACACCTCGCTTACGCAGTGGCTCGAGTGTATGCGGCTTTATATATTTGTATATGTATATGTGTAAGTGGACGAAGATATGATTGGATTAGACCTGGGTACAGCAAGTTTCGTAGTTGGGTATACTCGAGTAGAGCATTCTTATTTGTTTTACGCTGCAAAACAACAAAATCTTGTTTGGGAATAATTGGTAGAAAATTTGGCTTTCGCGTAATAAAAAACCTTATGATATGCATATAGCTTCTAGCGAAAGATACCAGCTCTTGTTATTTGTCATAATTGTTTACCTTGTTTACCTTAATAAAGAATGGTGCAATTTCTTAGAGTGATAAAACGATTCCCCAAAATTTCGACACCCATAAAAATGAAGTACTATATGTATATGATATAGATTGATAAGATTCAAACATATTATGAAGCCGCTTTGCACGGTGAATTGGACAAATCAGAAATCTTCCTAGCATTTGTACAACGATAAGACCAACAATGTGGTACTATATAAGCTTTGGCCAATTGGAGTCAGAGCCCAGTAAAAAGAAAAGTGTTAGCCAAAATGAACTACCTCAACCTGATCAGTATTACCACGCTGGTACTAGGTATATGCTGTCTTATGTGGCAGATCGATGCCCATGGTATGATGTTGAATCCTGCGGGTCGATCCTCACGTTGGCGTTACGATTCATCGGCTCCCAAAAACTACGATGATAATGCATTGTACTGCGGCGGCTTTTGGGTATGTGCCTGGATATAGTCCATATTTTCTAAATCTACTATATCTATACTCGCTTTTGCAGAAACAAACTGAAAATGGTGGCATGTGTGGCTTGTGTGGTGATGACTACAGTCTGAGTTCGCCACGACCTAACGAGTACGGTGGTAAATACGGAAAGGGTGTTATAGTCAAGAGCTACATCGGGGTCAACTCGACTAACATTGATGTGCTTGTTACTGCCAATCATCTGGGCTACTTCAGCTTCGATCTGTGTAACCTGGATGAGTTTGGCAGTGAGTCGGAACAGTGCTTCGATAAGTATCCCTTGAGGTTCAACGACGGCAGCTTCAAGAACTTCATTGGCAAAACCACGGGCAGCATCATTCAGACCGTGTACCTGCCTCCAGGAGTCAGCTGTAAACATTGCGTTCTTCGTTGGACCTACACGGCGGGTATGGGCCAACATTTCAAATTCTAGAAATACGTGACTTATTTTCATTTTATATGACCAGGCAATAACTGGGGTATTTGCGAGAATGGCACTGGAGCTTTGGGATGCGGTGCCCAAGAAACCTTCAAGAATTGCGCTGATGTGAGCATTTTTAGCTCAGCTGGTGACATTGTTGAGGGTTCTGCGCAGGCCGAAGTGCCTGTACTGGTGCAAGAAGCTTCAAAATAAACTGCAAGATAAAGAGGCGACAGAACACATCTACCGAACAAATATTAATCTCAGGACTTATAAGACTACTAAGAAAATGAAGTTCTCTATACGCATTTGTTATGAATGTATGTTTCATTTTATTCAATAAATTTATTATAATTTATGTATATTGTTGTGTTTGCATGTATATATGTATATAAACCTTGTTGCTTGTGTTATGGTTCATGTATGTGTGTGTGATCCGTTAATTTATTTCAACCGGTGGCTGTCCTGTGCATCAAATGACTGGGGCCGGATCCATAAAGTGCAAATATATCCTGCAAGAAATTCAGTTGTACATGAAATTTGTGAATGCAATGTGAAAGCCTCTTGAAAAATATGCAACGGTCAGCACACATCTGTATTAAATATTCAATATTAAATATTTATATGCTAATGTATATATATATATATATATATATATATATATATGTATGTGTGTATATATGTATGTAATATTTGTAATTTGTTTGTTTGCTTAAAAATACGTTCACAATAACTGCTTAGTACTAACAAGGTTACCAAATAAATGGGTTTGTTAATTTTTACAAAGCGTTCAGGTCGTTGGCAAATTATAAATTGTTATCGATTAATTTATTTGGTAATTTCACTACTTTCACTGAACTCAATTGATTTAACTTTCGAATTGTGCAGTCAATTACTAAATAAAAGCACATTTTAGTACATACTTTGGTAAGCATATAACTGTGTAATTAAGTTTAACTTGTTTGTTTAACAATTAACCAAACATTTTGTAACGTTTTTGGTTTTATATGTTATCATTACGTGTACTTTATTTAAAGGATTGCCACTAGAAATTTCATCAAATGTTTTTTTTTTTTAGCTCTATTTAGTTTTATTTAAAACTCTTGTAAACCCGAACTACTTAAGTACAATTCCAGATTAAAAACTATAAAAACACGTTGTCTCATTTGTTTATTGAAACTATGCGAATCGCTCACAACTTAATTATAGTTTCACTTTAATTTTGTGTTGGTTACGAGTGTTTCCTTTTTTTTTTAAAAGCATTTTAAAATACAGTTTTGTTTTTGAAAAAATATAGTACATACATATGGTTTATACATTTCAAAATGTGGTATCTACGATAATTTGTAAAAGCACCTTGTAAATTTTACACAAGCTTATGCAAAGTTTACTCACTCTTTTTTTGGATTTGTTTTTATAATTTTCTTCTTTTTTTTTCTTTTTTATAAATAGCTAAATATTTCATCTTGTTTTCAAAAAATGTAACATTATACAACACTATCTGTTTTTAATACCTGAATTTTAGAATTTTGTATCCGAAACGCCATTTTGGTATGAGTGTAATGTGTGTTTTTGTGTGTATGAGTGTGTGTGTGTGAGAGAGTATGTGTCTTTATGAGTTTGTTTTTGTTTTTGCTCCTTCTGGTAGAGTATCTTTTAGGTTTGCATTGTAAAAATTTTGCTAGATCGAAATTGTTTGTTGCCAAAATTTGTTGCCCCATTCTTGTATACCATCTGTATTGTATAAGTTCTCATTGTTGGTTATAACTAGTTTGTTTGCGATGATGTATATATTCATTCTTTAATTTTATTTGCGATTTGCCAAAGTATTTGCGGCATGCACTTATCTTAATTGACTAATTTCAATGCCGACAGAGTTTTGGAAGGATGTTGACTGGATTATTCGTTTGGTGTTAGTTTTGAGGATTAGGTCTATTACACTAATTTGTATTTTACGTATTAAGTTTTAAAAGATTTATTCATTGGCACAAATTCGCTATCTGAGTTCCTGTCTAGCTGTTGTTTATGTATTTGCTTACCACTTTGAACATAATAAGCAAACAAGATTTTGCCTGACATGAATTAATTGATTTTTCGCATTAGCAACAAAAGGTAGTCATCATTAATTTTTGCTCAATTGTTTAATATTGTTTCGTAATTTTGTTGGTTTTTATTTCAATATGCATCACTACAATAATTTCACACGTTTGTTTTGCTTATAAACTTTGTTTTATTCTTTTTATTAACATTAACACGCTAAAAGTACTTTCTTTTTGTTGATATATAAAATTTTGTTTTCAACTATTCATAATAAACATAAAGGCTAAAAAAACTATATTTAAATTATAAGTAAGTGCGGCTTTAAAAAGTTGTAATAAATTTGTTTAATAACTAACTATTACACAAATTAAAAGTGTGTGTTGTGTGTGTGTGTGTGAGTTGTTTGTCATTTAAAACATGATCTTTTGATTGCAGCGACCAACAAATGGAAATTGAAGCCTTTCACAAGTGCAAACAACGTTCGATATTATTGCAAGTTTTTATATTATATCTATGTATAATGCTACAGATCTAATTTATTTGTATGTTCACTATCATTGCTTCGTACGTTTGCTCGGTTTGTAATTATGGCCAACTGAACTCTAAAACTGAGCAATAGTATTATTGAGAAAAACAAAAACAAATTATGGAAATTATTGTGACAGATTTACACAGAGAACATAGAAAACTGTTGAGATATCTAATAGAAATTGCGAATTGCACAGCTAATAGACACAGCACATCAAAGTTATACACACTTAATAATACAAAGTTTCTGGCATTTTTGTTTGTTTTTCAAAATGAACGAGAATTAGATCATTGAATGGTTTTCAATGCATTGAAATTGAAATTTGTTTAAAGCTTGTTTACGAACTACAATTACAAACTAATTTAATTATTGTTGAAAGCCAAATAATCATTAAAAGTTAAACGCAGTCACACACTCTATTTATATAATTAAATAAGCAAAACTACACAGAGAACTAATTTAAATATAAATTTGTAATAATAATAATAATAAAAACAAAACATTTATAGTTTATATATTGCAGCAACAGTGGAAGACAGTTTTGTGTATCATTTTCATTTTTTGAAATTTGTTTCTGATTCAATTGCATTTGTTGTTAATTTAGTTGTTGAGGCTGTTCTTCAATAGACAATTTTGCATAATGTTGTTGTTGTTGTTGTTGTTTATTTGCTGTATACAATGTAAATGATCAAAGAAAAACAACAGTCCTAACTAAACTAAGTAAATTTATAAATTAATATTGTTTATTCAAATTAAATATACAACAGTATAAAAAGCCAAAATAATAGTATAATGTACATACAATTTAAAATATGTTTTCTCATTCCTTCGATAATTGGGTTCAAAGAAAAGCAGACAATTTAAAAGCATTTACGTGCGGGTTTGTTTCATTCTTAAACCTTTATGACTAAATATACAATACAACTACAATTTCTCCATAGAGCTTACAACTTTCGTTATCGCTTGGTTGGTTTTGCTTTGTTTTCTTTTGTTTTATACAATTCTTGTGCTAAATACACTTCAAAATTAATGTGCAATTTAAGTTAAGATTTAAGCTTAAGCGCTATTATTTATGGTATTCATTGTGGTTGCTGTTTGTTGTTTGTTTTGCCTGTTTATAATTAACTAAGCTTTAATACAATGTTTCCATTATGCATGTACTTCATGTATGCTTCAAAAAGTTGTATCTCTTCCAACTGGTAACTCTTCATTTACTGATTTATCGATTTATTGATTTATTAAGCTGCTTAATAAATTCATTCCTACTAGTATCTCTTTCTTGCTGTCTCTGTTACGCTTGTAGTACATATGCCTATTGTAATTAAAAATTAAACACCTTTTTTTTTTTTGTATCTTTTCGATTTTTTTCTGTTTCAATATTAACTATTTCTGTATTTCTGTTGTGTTGCCCACATGCATTTCATGCATGTGCCATATCTATATGTGTGTATGTGTGTGTGTGGTTGCATCTTGTGTTCTTGTGTGTGCGTTGCTGCAATTTATTTTGTTTGCTTATTTCGTTTACTAATTTTAAGTAATTTGTCACGCGCAGCTAAACAAATTCGTTCACTTCCTGCTCCTGTTCCTGTAATTCATTCAAGCGACTGCGTTCATTTCTTCACTTGTACTTGGTATCATTGTCGTTTGGTTTGCTGAGATGATTCAACTGTTGGAGGCATTGTTGTTGTTGTTGTTCTGCGAGTTGTTGTTGTTGTTGCTGCTGATGTTGATGTTGATGTTGCTGGTGCATGCCTGTCGCATAGTAAAATGGAAAAACATCTGTACAATGTTTTCACAGTAGAAAAGAAATTAAATTAAAAACTGACAAACAAAATTGATCACATTCAGTGTAGGATGGGCAAGAGTTGAGGCTGGGTTTAACCAAAATATTTGTATTTATTTAGTAAAAATAAATAATAGTTGTATTCTGAAAGTTTTAAAGTCGATTGTATTATTGTATTATTTGACTCTAGCTGCAATCTCACAAAAATTATTATTATTTCCTTATAAGAATTAAGTTTGTATTATGGCGAGCATATTAGAATCGGAGGACTATTTTTAATAATAATAATAATTGTCCTATCCTAATAGAGTGATATAATAATCCAATCCCGAAACTTGCATGCTAATTTTCAAAATACAGGATTAACTGCAGGGAAGTTACGCGTATGTTAAATTTCGATATTTTACTAGGTTTTGCTATTTGAATGTTAAACATCTTCTGTGTAATGAATTGAATTTATCATTTAAGAACAATCGAAAACGAAAAACATAAATAAATGTACTTGCCAAAAGTATAACCGGAATAGGTCTGATTTTTAAAAATCAAGATAATTAACATTTTTGCAAGATTACAACATTGCTTAATCTTTTTACATTCATTTGCATTCAACGCGAAATTGTGAACAGTCTATAATCATTAAGGATTCGTTGAGTATCATTCCAGCTAGGTAGGATATATACACTAAATGGCACAAAGGTGCTAATGAAACAATTTATAATTCTGCCATGCTACATTCTCTCTACTTAATCCAGACATCTCATAATCCATTACCTGACGCTGCCGTATTCGCTGTCTGAGCATTCAGACAGGCGCTCAACGTGGCCGATGAGGAGTTGGAGTCGGAAGGCGTGTTTGGACCAGCCGAGTGGGGTGTGCAGGGCGGATGGCCGAGCGCCTTCTGGCGCACCTCACGTATTTTCAGCTGCAGATCTTGTTTGCGTGGAAAGACATCAATGTGTTTGGTCTGTGGATGAGAATATTTTTGATTCGTATTCGTATTAAGTTTAATCCTTAGTGCTGTTAAGCTATGCTACGCACCTGGAAGGCAATAGTGGCCTGTGTAGATGGGAACATGCCGTGCTCATTGAACAGCTGCATGACTAAATTGCGACGAGTTTCCAGCACCTTGCGGTGCCCCTTCTCGCTGGCATCGGAGCGCGCGCTCTGCAACGGCGTTTTGGGTGTGCGTGGGGAGCGGCCCGTTTGATCTGCGGTCTCCAGCTCTGCAGCAAATTGAACATTAGTTCCGGACCAGATTTGGCAAATGTGTTCACTATTTGGATTACCTCTCAGATCATTGTTGAAGTCAGCGCCAAAAAAGCGCTGCGTGGTAGTTGGCGGCGCCGAGGCGGGCTCATCAATCGAATCCTCCTCGCCCACTAAGTAAAGAGTAGACATAACAAGATTAGAAAAACGATTCACATGGAATCTGGGCAAGTGAATACATACTTAGTTTCTGCACTGTCATCGGCGCTGCATTCTTTTTGCGATAGTTGGTGCCATAGACGCGCGGCGAGGACGGCACAGCAATAGCGCTGGGCGACTGGCAATCCTCGGGCTTGAACTGAGGCAGAGCCTTGTATTTCTTCTCAAAGTCCACTTGCTTGAGCACGCTACGAAAGTAAAAGGCATTGTGTTATTATATCAATAGAATAAGGCTGCAAATGCACGACTTACTTGTTAATTTCGTCGCTCTTCTTTTTGTGGGCCACCACTGCAGCAGCAGAGACGGGAGGCACGCTCCTTATGGGCGACTTGACCTGCCCGCTCAAATTGTTGCTGGTATTACCGGTGGGCGTTAAGGGCTGCTGCTCATCGCTATTGGGCGTTGTTGTCGAAGACGTGGGCGTGGGCAGTGCCGAGCTTAGGCTGCTGCTATTCACATGGCCAATTATGGGCGAGGATGCGGCAACTTCCATCAGCGTGGGCGAGTGTAGCTTGCGTCCAATGTGCTGCCCATTACTGGACCCATAGCCGCTATTGTCTGATTTACTTTGAGCTGCATTCAAACGCACAATAAATTTGATTGATTTCTCAAAGGACTTCCAGCTACTTACATAAATTCTTGCGACGCTGTAGCGGTGCTCGGCCCAGTTGCGCTGGCGTTGGTGCCAATACAAACTGCTGACCATCAGCATCAACATCCACATCCACATCGGCATCCTCGGCGGCGACTGTATCGCAGCTACGTTTACCTGCAGAATCGGGAGGCGCACTCAGATGATATGTGGCCGATTTGGGGGTAGAGGGCATCGACTTGTACGAGGGCGAACTTGCTGGCGGCTGCTCCTGGCTGTGGCTGCTAGGCGCATAGCCATGCAGAATCATTGTCGTCTGTGCGCTAACCGGCGGCAGCGGCGGCGGCGGTGCACTCTGCACCCCGATACCACCATTGTGCTTTTTGAAGAGATACCCAGGCGCATATGTCTCCCTCTGTAGATGCTCCAGGCTAGGCGTGCTCTGCGGATGCGGACGGGGCAACAGTGGGTACTGCAAGAAGCAAATAATCAGAACAAAATAAATATAGATACCAGTTCTGCTTTTTCCACTTTCGATAAGATTTTGTAGGAAGTGAATTTCCCTTAAGGGTTCTCATTTTCACTTTTAACAGGATTTACGGCTTAAACTCAATTTTCTTCGTAATAGGATTGAATTAACTTTCCATTTAGATTGAATTCAATTCAGAAGTATAGTGAAATTTAAGATATATTCTTTTCAGCAAATATACGTAAATTAAATACATATAAAGTGGTTTTTATTAAGAAAACGATTGCCAAAATGGAATTGAAGTAGATTAAATAATGTGTATTTTTATACGCTAGCAGAGGGTATTATAATTTTGTCTCGAAATGTGTAATGGTCAGAAGGAGACGTTTCCGACCCAACAAAGTGTATATATATTCTGAATCAGCATGAAAAGCCGAGTCGATATAGCGATGTCCGTCTGTCCGTCTGTTTCTATGCGAACTAGTCTCTCAGTTTTAAAGCAATCGTGATGAAACTTGGCACAGACCCTTATTTTTGCTGCAGGAAGTACATACACATGTCGAAACCGGCCGGATCGGACTACTATAACTAAATGAGAGTTTTATTAAACTTCAAATAGTTTCCTATAATTTTATCAAAATCGAACCACATAGGAGCAATCAGACAAAAATTAAGTTTTGTATAAAAATTAATTCCTGCTAGGGTATATAGCTTCGGTACTTCGAAGACAGCCGTTCTTTCTTGTTTTACATTGAAATAATTGTGTACTAAATATTGAAACGAAGTATCTGCAAAGTTGTTGGATAATTTAAAATATAACAAAATATTTCTAATTGGCTCTTAAAAAATTCGATAAAACCTATAAGCAAACAATTTCGATTCTAATTTATATTATCCAAATCAGAAATCAAAATTGATTACGTGTTCAACGTGTTCTCATTTCTGATCACTTTTCATCTCGTAGCGTTTTGAAGAAAATCTTTTCAAGCCGAATATGCAATCGGTTTCAATTCCAAATAATTTGATCGGAATCGGAAAAAGGAACAGTCTCATTTGTGTCCTATCACTTGGTTTCAATGATTACATATCATTGAAAATATATATGTTTCTGCTATGTTACTTACCGGACTACCCATTGCAAAGAACATCTTCTGAGGCGGCGCTGGACCAGCTGGACCCAGAATTTGCGCTGGCGCCGAGGCGGGCGGTGTTGCAATGCTGGCGGCATGCCCCAAACTGACTGTTGCCGGCGAGTTGGGCACACAGGACTGATGGGCTGCGGATGAGTTGGAGTTAATCATAAGAATGGTGGTGGCATCGTTAATAATGCTTTTGTTGTTGTTATTGTGGCTGTTGTTGTTATTATTGTTGTTGTTGTTGTTGTTACTGCCACTGCTGAGGGTAGAATCGACAGTGGCTGTTATGGTTAGTTCATTGGCTTTATTGTTACTATGATTTGTTGCTGGCGCCATCGCCTTGGTTAGTACGGTCAGCGTGGGCGTTGTCGTTGTTGCCGTTGTGGTCAGAATGCGTGTGTTGGCCGGCAGCGTGATCTTGTTGCATGCATTAATGCTGATGAAGGACAATGGACGCAATGTTGGGCCTGCGCTTGAGGCGACAACATGTTGCTGATTGCTGTTCACATAGCTGTTCACATCGGTAATGAGCAACATTGTTGCCGGTTGCTGCACAGTGGTTGTGGTTGCCGTCTCGTTTATCTGCATCTGCTGCTGCTGCTGTGCAACAGTTGCCTTATCGCTATCGTTATCGTTGTTGTCATCGTCATCGTCGTTGCCGTGCAGCGTGTCCAGCACTAGAGCGTCGTACAAAATGGCAGCGCGTCCTGTTGCTTTGCTGGCGTCTTGTAGTGTCAACAATTTGCGTATTATGGACGTTGTTGTTGTTGTTGTTGAGGGATTGGTGTTAGTATTGTTTGTAGTTGTTGTTGTTGTAGTTGTTGTTGCGGCAGGGTTATTGAAATTATTTGAAAATTTAATAATTTGCTCGTTACTGTGACTGGTTGTAGTTGTTGTTGTGGTGGCTGTTGTTACTGTGGTTGTTGTTGTAGTTAATGATGTTAATGTTGTTGTTGATGTCTGAGCTTTTGAGCTTTTGAAAAACAATGGAGGCGGTGTGTTGAGTTGTTGTTGTTGTTGTGATTGTGGCTGTGATGTTTTTGTTGGTGTTGTGTGTTGTTGTGTGCGTATGATAGTGAAATGATTGCGCGGCAGCGACCCCGCCGTCGCAATAATCGTCGACGTCGGCGTCGGCGTTGGCACCCTCGTGATAACTGTTGGCGGCGTCTCGACGCGGCGCTGATGCAGATGCTTCAGCTGCTGGTGTGGTGAATTAGCCGGCTGCAGCGGCGTCAGCGAGCGCACTATGGTGAATTGCTTGCGCTTTAGCGGTATCGCACTGCTGGTCACACTGGCCGCGGGGGGTATGGGCATGGGCGTTGCTGGCTTCGCAATCGTATACTGGGCAATGTCATCAAAATCTGTGGCCACACAGCTCAGCTCCGTCATGAATTGCTCGTCGTCATCATCATCATCCTCGTCGTCATCATCGTCGATGTCTTCATCGGCTTCGGCTTCGGCTTCGGTTTCGGCATCGTCTTCGTATCCGTCCTCGTTTGTTGCTTGTTCAGTGATTTTGTCTTGTTTTTGTTTTGGTTCAAGTTCTTTAGCTTTTTCGGGGGTTTGTTGTGAAATGTGTTTAAAGAGCGAGTGCGAGAGATAGATAGTAATGGACAAGGTAAAAGCGAGGGCGAGAGTTGATCGTGAACGTGTGTAGATTATGTAAGCGTTTGGAGAAATAGAGAGAAAGATGTTATGCATAAAGCTTTCGTTAAAAACAAAACTTTTCAGATGAACGTCTGTTACCAGATGTTACCAGATGATTTATCATTTATAAATGGGGCGAGGCGAGGGTTGGATTGTTTCAATTTAGTCTTTGGTGTAAACAATAGTAAATAAAGGTTCAACATAACCAAAATTATACATGATGTTTAACAAATCATAGTAAAAATAATGCCAATTTTTTGTTAACTAGAAAAACAACATACGGATTCCAACAACTAAAAATTAGAATAGTTAAAAATATATTCAAAATTTAACAGAGTTACTTTGCGCTAGACAATCAGAGTTTAATAAGAAGTAAGCATCTTCTAGTCGCGTATACCCGACTACGAAACTCACTATACCCAGGTCTAAAACTTCCAATCACATCTTCGACCACTTACAAATACACACCTACATACAAAAAGCCGCACACGCGCAAGCGACAGAGCAAGCGAGGCATTTTAAGTGAAGGCTGTGCTTCTACTTCCCCACGCTCTGCAGCACTGACTGATCAACTTGAAGTTTGGACAATAGATTAAGAGTGACCCAAGTATTATACATACCAAATCCCAACGCTATACCTTTAAAATTGTTTCTGTATATCGTTTTTATCAAATTGCGGGTGTGCGGGCGGAGATATCTCCAATCGGAAAAGAAACTTGATCTGCGTATGGTATACAGAAATCCACATTTTTAATTTTGTGTCCCCAGCTCTTATAGACTCTGAGATCGACGCGTTCATCTGGACAGACGGACGTACAATGCCAAATCGAAATATCTTTTGATACTAATCAAGAATATATATACTTTATAGGGTGGGAGATGTCGCCTTCTGCCTGTTACATACATTTGCACAGATTTAGTACCCCCTTTTACCCATTTTATGGGTACAGGTAGTAAAAACTGATTTAAATCGATATACAGATATACAGATAATACAAATGTATTTTATGCTTACGAGCAAAAGGTTACATGTTTCTTTCCGATCAGCTTACCAGATTAACTAGGGTACGCAACCACTAATATATCTAAACATAAAAAAAAAATTAATATTAAAATTGTTCAACTGAATCGAATGACATTAACCCAATTGTGGGAATTTCTAATTAGTCCAATACATCGCTCAATGATTGACCCACTCAAAGTAACAAAGTTAACAATTAATAAGTACGAATAACTAATATAAATTTGCAAATTTCTATCTGGCTGTCCAAAAACTCACCTCTCACATCTGTGGGACTGCATAATGTATGAGGCATGGGATAGTGATATTGCTTCTGGCTAAGGGCCGTGGCAGTTGGCACATTAAAGTTGAAGATAGCACCCACAGCGCTGGTTGGGGGAGGCGCGCTGATCACGCCCCCAGGTGCAGCTCCGCCGCCATTCAGCTTATATGGTGAGGGCGGCTCCTGCTTGATGTCCTCCTGCTTAATGTGTGTCTGCAGCTGCTGCTCGTCTGATTTGCAACCAGAGGAGCTGCTACTTTTGGGACTAATGGGCATCGACTTGAAGGCGCCGCCTGTAGGTGCGAGATACAAAGAGAGTGGGGACAACAATGAGCAACTGCCGATTGGCTAAGACCTTGGGGGTTAGTGCTTGCTCGCCTGTGGGTTGGAATGGTGTTACACCGATTGGATTCTTGGGACTAGTGTAGTGCGTGTACATGGGCATCTGTGGATACGGCAGCATGGTGCTCTCCAGGCCGGGATGTGCCTTTATGGCCTTCGGCTTGAGCGTTATCTCGCGCTCACTGCTGGTCGCCGGAGCTGACATCGCCTGGCCGTTGCAGGCTGCCACGTGATCCTCCTGGAGACGCTGTAAAGGATGGCATTAGTTAGCGTATAATTATATTACAAGCTTGTATTAAAATTAAAATTATTTCATTTAAAATATCCTTAAATATCGATTAACAATGAAAGGCCATTCTATTTAATTGAATAGCTTAGGAGAGATTTTTCGAAAATAGCATTTCTAATAACGATATGTTTTACAATTGGTAGTGATATCGATACTATCGAAAACAGTACGACTATCGTTGATAGTCATAGTCGTTATTCACATAAGAGATTTCTCACGCGCTTTTAAATAAAATATCGATATAAATATTATGTTATTGAAGTCATTGCTTCTATCGAAGATACCAATTTGAAATCGTCGATAGTCGTTACCAACGTAATATTTGTAAGGTTGAGGCCAATACTATCGAAAGCAGTATTGGGGATTCGTCGAGTGTATGAAAGGAGATTATTTTATTGCTTATTATGTAAGAAACTCACCTGTTCCGCCTCCGCCTGAGGATGCTGCTGCTGTTGCTTGCGATAGTCAAAGGGCGCCTCTTCAATGTCCACATCGTTGACGCGTTCACGGCATTGCAGATCCAGATTTTTTGGTGGCTCGTCTTCCACCACCAGCATGTGCTCATCCTCATCCGACTGCAGCTCATTCTTGAGCAACTTGGCCCGGCAGTTGCCCTGTCCAGCAATTGTTGTGGGCGCCTCATCGCACGCACTGTTGTAATTGTCAATTGTCAGTGGTATGATGTCACCTTGCAGCTCGACGGCTTGGGCGCCGCTGCTGCCGCTGCCGCCGGGTGTAGAGGGGCACATGTCATCCTCCAGGGAATCGGAGCCATCCACAGAGACAAGACGTTGCTTGCCATCGCCTGTGGGATTGGCAGAGGCAGCAGCACCACCCTTGCCCGATGTGGAGGACTTGCGACGATCCTTGGAGCACCATTTCCAATCCGGATGCAGCTGAAAGTGCGCATCCTTGACCGATTTGGCCAGCTCATGATACTGGGCCTTTTGCTCCGGCTTCAGTGCATACCACCACTCGCCCAGGATTTTGCTCACCGTGCGATTGTCCTGATTGGGATGCTTCTTGTGCACCATCTTGCGATGCTTCTTCGAGAAGATCATGAAAGCGTTCATCGGCCGTCGTATCTTTTTGCCAGCTGCTGGCGTCGGCTGCTGCTGTTGTTGCTGCTGTTGCTGTTGTTGCTGCTGCTGCTGCTGAAGTGCACTAAGCGATTGACTGCGTCGCTTGGCCGCCGAAGTTGCAGGCGCACCGGCAGCACCGTCGCTGGCATCGTGACACTCACCCAGCTTGCGTATGTTGCTGTTGTAGGTGGGCAGCCGCATGGCAGCCGTCGCTGTCTTCTTGCCATTCGACGTGGATGCGGCCACACAGTTTGTTGGCTCAAACACATCATCGTCCAGCTGCTCATCTGGCTCCTCTGGCTCATCTGCTGCGCTGGTTGAAGCCGCTGCAGCCGCCGCAGCAGCAGCCGCCTTGGCATCGTTCATGGAACAGTTGAGCGGCTTGCCGGGCGACGACAATGGAGCGGGCACAATCAAATGATTATTGTTATGATTGAGCGGCGCTTGCTGCTGTCCTATCGCTGGTGCTGCTGCTGTCGGCTGCAGTGGTTGTGATTGCTGCTGCGGCGACATCTGCTGTTGTTGCTGCTGCTGCTGCTGCTGCATCATCACCACACTGTAATTGCTATTTGTCGTTGTCGTTGTCACCGCTGTCGCTGGAGGCGCCTTGGTCATGGCCGGCATCAGCGGCAGCAGTTTGTGCCACTGATAGCTATTGTAGCCTGCAAAGAGGAGCATAAACAAGCGCTGATTAATCTATTCAGTTAATTAATAACAAGTTACTATTATAATTTAGTTGGGTTTAAAGGCATTCCTTCGGTATTCCTGTTTAATTCTTGTTTTCTTTACTTTATATATTCCAATATGCGTACATTTTTGACATTTCTATCATTTGCATTAAACTGTGATGGTTTGCAATACTCCAGGCTGAGTTCTGGTCTGGTTCAGGATGAGTTCTTGTCTAGTTAATAAAGTAGAAAGACCTATCAATGCACAGATGACTTTTGTGCGGAAATTATATTGCATTTTAATAAATGTGCCTCAAATAAATAAAATTGCTGGCCTGCTATTGTCATTATCATCTGTATCAATAAATTATGATTAGGAAATAAGAATTATTATAACCGACATGATAACTTGACTAATCTTTACTAAAGAAGATTCGCATCGATATTTTGGGATTCATTAAAGTCATATGGAAGTTCTAGTTTAGCTTAGACCACTGTTTGTAGGGAAGCTGTGAAACGGAGTAAACGATCACTCCAAATCTCCTCCCTAAAAAATGAATCTAACAAAGGAAATTCATGAAGTAGCTTCACCGCACATATCTATTATAATTGGAATTAGAACAATCAATTAACCTTCATTCCGGAAAATCATTTGACTTAAACAATACTAATAAATGCTGGAAAAAACTTTGAATACTTATCTACAGATTTGTATCAACATTAGAGGTTTTAATGTGGAATCGTTTAAATAAATCATTGATTGAATAAAACTAATTAAAATTGTAACGATTTTTATAGAAACTTAGATCAATTCTACTGAAAATCGTAAAGTTTTAAGATCATTAATCAGTACTTAAACTATTCTATATATTTTTATCGACATTTTAGGATTCATTGGGCACGTTCCAAAAAAAACCCCCATTCCCCCTTACACAAAAACCCCCCCCCCCTCCAAAACCCCCCCCCCTTTTTCCTCCTCCTCTCCTTTTATTAAACCTAAAAAACCCCCATTTTAAAATTAATCCCCCCCTTAACCAAAAAATATAAAAAAAAAATAAAAAAAATTGGGCACGTTGTTCAACAGAACTGATACCTAAGCGATTAGTACAAGTGATCTATAAGTTTCATACTTCTTGGTCAATCCAATTATTTATTTAGTTGTTAACGTGAAAACCTAAAGGAGTGAATGGTCTCAATTTTTAAATGGAAAAACTGATGTATAAACTTTGTATCTGTATCAATCGATACACATATCTATCGATATCTATATGTATTGTCTACTTATCGATAACACGAATTTGGTTAAAAAAGAGCTGAATAAATCCCAATCACTTAAAAGTAATTAACTAATATTTCTATGATACATGATCAAATATCATGATACGGGAGATTTGGTATCGATATGCCGTATCAGTTCCCCACAAAGATCATAGCAATCAAATCAATTATCAAGAATCTAGATAGTTTGCTAAATGTAGTCATTGAAATTATCTAAAATACTAGTTGATATTACTTGTGAGAATCAGCATTAGAGGAAGTTGGTTAACTAAATGGATTATACAATCACATCCCTAATCAATACTAAAAGTTGGTTAACTAAATAGATTATATAATCACATCCCTAATCAATACTAAAAGTATTTTTGATATTGTCAGGGATTTGCATGGACAAGTTAAAATTCTAGGGTTTCTAGTTCTATTAAATTGATATTTGAAGTTCAGCAATCAATTCTAAAGTGTACTCGATATAAATGCATTGAAAATTGCCCAATTGTGGCACTTACCGTTTTTTGGCAGCGCCTTGTCCTGTGCCACGGCTACTGTTACGGAAGTGGGCGTGGTTGGCGGATGCGGATGAAACGAAGCCGAAGTGGGCGGCGGCGGCGGCTGCTGTTGCTGCTGTTGTTGCTGCTGCTGTTGGGCAACGGAAACAGGCAATGAATTCTGAAGCTGCGTGGCATTCACAATTACGGGATGAAATGTTTGATGGCCGGCCGTGGATACAACAACATGTTGCTGAGTTGGGGCTGGCTGTTGCAGCTGCAACTGCTGTTGTTGTTGTTGTTGCTGGTGGTGGTGGTGGTGGTGCTGATGATGGTGCTGCTGCGTATGAGGCTGTTGGCTGCTTGAGATGCGTATGACGCTGGTCGCATGGCCAAGATTGCTGCTAGGCGGCACTGGCGGCGCTGGCAGCGCATTGAGATGAGCGGCAGGTGGTTGTTGTTGTGGCGGCGGTGCATGCATCACCAGCGAAACGGCCGCCGTTTGTGGCGGTGGTGGCGGCTGCTGCTGCTGTTGTTGTTGTACAGTTTGGGTGCTCTCCCAGCCATTGTTGTTGTTGTTGTTGTTGTTGCTATTATTGTTGTTGTTTGTGTTGTACAACACCGGACTGGGCGTTGTCTTCCACTTGGTGTCCAGCGGCACCGCAGCAGTCACAGCGGTCACATGTTGCTGTTGCTGTTGTTGTTGCTGCGACTGATTCGCAATGGGCGTAAAGAAGTTTTGCCTATGATTGGACACATTTACCGGGGAGTGGGCGATGGCATTCAGCGGCGAGGCACCGGCATGATTCACAGGTGATGTATACGATGGCGTTGCAGAGCGCGAGCTGCTCAGTGACACTGCAGTTAGAAGGAGAGAGAGAAAGAAGGGGGGTCAAAAGGAGTTTTGATAGTGTGCATATTGTATGTTGAATGTGTTATATCCTTGCAGAGAGACACAGAGACACATAGGAGTAGGAGATCAGCGTATACAGTGGAGCCTATCTATGTATGTCAACAGACTAAATAGAAGACTCCGCAAGCGAAGATTGAAAATTGAATTTCCAAATGGACCTCCCCAGTAGGAGAATCCTTTAATAATCAACATCAATACTATTATTATTTTTTTTTCCTTCCCACACTCTTTAGTTAACATCTACGAACGCTGTAAATATGTAGATCTTGGATTATTTAACTTAATACAAAATTGGGTGAGATCGTAAGATTCCCATAATGTCTGTATGGGAACTAATTTCTCAGTTTTAGAACTTTATGAAACTTGGCACAGACGCTACTTTTTACTGATTCGGCAGGATCGGAGCACTATATAATACAGCCGAGTTTTGTGTAAAGTTGTATTTGTTTTATAAGATATCTCAATCTAAGCGAGCCATTGCGATTTATATTAAACACTGTAAAGTTTTGCGAATATGATCAAAATTGGTCGAAGATTTAGTTCTTGTTTGAAATTTGTTCTGCAAGGGTATACAATATCTTCGGCAGCCCGAATTCTTTCTTGTTATTATTATAGTTTATTACATAAGCACTGTAAATACAATTTAGCGCCCAGCTCAAAGTCCTGGAACGCGTTCATCTCTCTGATGTCGGCTGCCCCTCCTCAGTGTAGCACTTTGATTGACATCACTTTCTGCACATATTTTCGTATTTAATTTGGTTGAAAACTTTTTGTCGTCGTTGTCACATTCGTTTTGTCTGCTGCATTCGCATTGGTATTCACTTTTTTCTTTCTTTTTTTTTTTTTTGCTTTTGCGCCGCGTTCTGTTCTGTCTTCTTGCCTTGCCTTTGACAGTTTTCAACATAAAATGCGACGACGACGACGTCAGAAGAACGGCCAGCAATTCAACTGAGCGAGCAGCGACAGCATAAACTGAGCTCCGCTCTCTACTGTTTGCGCTCTTGCGCTCTCTCTCACGACGTCCATGTTTGTTTACCTGTTGTGGCTGTTGCAGCTTGGCTGTGTGGGTGCTGCTTCTTGTCGGTGTGTCTCTAAGTTTGTGCCTGTGTGCGTGCGCGCTCTCTCAAGTGCATTTTTGTTTAGGTAAAAACGAATCAAAGGCAGGGCAAATAACAAGAAAAGAAGAATCTGTTGCGCATCGCACGCAGGTCGCTTTTGTTTCGGCTGCGCTGCATTGTTCGTTTCAAGTGGCGGCGTCGACTTCGACGGCGACGTCGACGTCAACGTTGACGTCGCTGCAGTGCGATCGCTTGCAGGTGCATTGGAATGCGTGCGCGTCGCTTCAGACGCCGACGTCGACGTCGCTGCGTCTGCCTTTGCGTGTAAATCACGCTGCGGTCACACTTTCAAGTGGCTAAGCTAACGTTGTTGTTGCTGCTATGATTGTTGTTGTTGTTGTTGCTGTTGCTGCTGCTGATGCACGCACACGTCAAACAATAGCACCCCTCATCAGCCACGGCACCGAACACCTTAACAAAACCGATGACCTTTGTTCAAAGGTGTGCGTCTGTGTTTCACTGTGCATGCATAAGTCTGTGTGTGTGTTTAAAATGGTCAGCAGCGGCGCTGCCATAATAAAACTTTATGATATGCATTTTTTTTATAGAGAATTGGAAATGCATTCGAAGCAATGTGAAAGTCTGAGCTGCATCGATTCTTTAAATACCCTATTACATACATATGTATACATATTATGTAGATACAAATGTTTGTCTCGGATCGTTTGGAATAGGCAAGGAATCGTAGTTATATTGATCAATATCTTTTGATCCATATTTTACACTTTAGTAATATAGTATCAAATTTCTTCTTTATGGGATATTAAAGTAAGAATTAAACGAAATATATCCAGTCTGGATTCCAGACCTTATAGGTATCGGTTATCGTTTATTCCGGAAAGCAGTTTTTATTAATTTTGAGATTTTTTTTTAAATATTTAATAATTTTGTCAGCCAATTTAGAGATTAAAGTTGAGGAGCGACGGGACATAGCTCAGCTCTGTTATGTTAAAGGGCTTTCAGAAGACCTGTATATTCCTTCGCTATAAAACTTTTTCAATTCGGGTTTGGATATCTTTGGGAATTAAACCCAGTGGCCTGTCTATAAAAGTTGGACCTTGATCTTGAGGTACCTAATCTCGAAATAAAATTTTGTGCACACATAGTGAAGTGTAGCGCATTTTACAGTCACCTAGGCCTTGTCTGGATGCATGTTTATAGAAGCGCCGTGATAAACAGGCCAGAACAGCCTAGATTCAGTCGAGACGACGCTGCGTTGCTCTTTTGACCGTTTTGCAGCTGTGTGGGTAATTGCGTGAACAAAGACAGATTAACAGCTAAAGCTGGCGCTCATTTGGGCCAAGAGGGAAAACCCAACCCAGTTCAGTTGAGCTCGCAGCGCTGGGCTGGTTGGAAAAGCCAGCCTTGAAAATGAATCGCTGCAAACTATGAATAAATTTCAAACAAATTTTGTTGCTTTTATGACAGGGCCGAGAAGGATCGGCATCGACAGCAACAGCGAGGTGGTATCATAAAATTCAAGAGGTGTGAGACGCACGTACCTAACATGGCGGCCACATCGGTCTCTTCCTGGTCATAGCGACCCGTGACGCGATAGTTTGGCGATGTTTCCGAGTCGCGTGAGGTGTCCTCATCGTTCTGTGTCTTGCTGCTCGACCGGCTATCACTGAGAGAGATAGATAGAGAGAGAGAAGCGGTAAAGAGAGAGCGTTAGAACAGCGCTGACCGACGCAGAGAACTGATTTTAATTTTTTATAGGCACCTGAGAAAACGGCCTGGTCCCGCTGATGAGGGCACCGCATTGTTGCCCTTCTGATTCAAATGCCTGGAACAAAAGCCGCGCCGCTGAGATTCTTTCATGCACAGCATGCAGAGACGTCGCCATTGCTTGCCATTGTACTTCTTGCGCACTCCGGACTCCGATTCGACAATGTCGCCCTTCTTGAAGCGATGCGGCGTCGTTGCCTGAGATCTGTCAACGAGAATACTTGCGTAAATACACACATAGTTTTACTTTAAATTTAATTAATGGATTTAGTTTGTCATGTTCAAAATGCTCCTGCTTTAAAATAAGTACGCTCAAAGCACCGCAGTTGACGACAGCAGGGATTGAAGCTTCTGCCTAGCCGGTTATAACAATTTAAAGAGAGGGAGAGAGCACAAAAGCTGCAACGTAACGGGAACACTTAAGAGCGAGTTACTCGTATATGGATATGACTGGGGAGACTTAAACGTGGCCCATTCACGGCGAACATGATCGGGATCATTGGGGCGACGCACTAATGCTTATTTTTCTTCACAATGAAGCTTGAATTTGAATTCGAGTTTATTATGTCCCAAACAATCCACACACGTACACTCCCCAAGACTAGTGAGATTTTAAAACATGAGTGGACTGAATATTCCAAAAAGTGAATATGTTTAGTAAATGACCTCGTTAACGCCAAATTTGGCTCGGATTCTTTTGCAAGAAATCTTGTATGAATAAATGTATTATATTTATAAGCGAATTGAATCTTTATTACTGCGTTACCATTGTAATTATAGATAAGACATTAATAAAATTCGAACGATTTGAACTCTCTTTCGCCCACATTTGTTCATCCCGAGGGCTGGGGATAAGTTGGGGACAAGGTGGGATTAAACGCTTCATAAGCTCAAAGAGTTCTGATGAGAAGTTAAAGGACATAGAGCTTTTCATACAAATATATCCATAGAGTATAAAATACAATGAGAAGGCTTATGCCACTCAAATATGTTCTGGCTCGGACTTGGGATCGGAGTTATAGTCTACTCTATCGATCAAAAACTCTAGTTCATACCCAATAGACTTGATGAATGTAACTTATACACAAACGAGCCTATTCGAATTTTGGACACCACTTTGAGGACGCACCTTGGAGTTGCTGGATGAGATCGTGGTGTCAGCCTCTGATCGAGTAAACTGGATGTGCTTCCGCGGCTCTGCATGCTGCTGCGCTTGCTGCAGGCACTCATCTTCTCGGCATCCACATCGCCAGCCGCCGGTGAGTAGCCAATTCCGACGCGTTTCAGCTCATCATCGGAGTCGTAGTCGTCGTAGCCGCGCTGCTGTTGCTGCTGCGCTGGCGATGGCACGTGGATTTTCTGGTGGTGGTGGTGCGACGGCTGCTGACCATTACTGCCCGGCGAGATCACTATATCCGGCAGACCATTGGCCTGCTGCTGCTGCTGCTGGTGCTCCACATGCGCCAACGGCGGCGGCGGTGGCACAACACCGCCCTGGAACGGCGAGGTGGCAGCCGCTCGATAATACTCATGTTTTTGCTGCAACTGCTGCTGCTGCTGCTGGCCGGCTGCGGTTGCGGCAGCGGGAGTTGTTGTGGGCAGCTTGCCGTCATAGCGAGTGGCCACAAATGCCTTTGGATAAACACTACTGCCACCGGATGCCGGGTCCGGCTTACGCTTGACAGCGGCTGGAGGTGATGACGTTGGCGTCAGCTCGTTAAGCTCATCCCACCAGGGCGGCAGAAGAAGACGCAAGTCCGCGCGTCGCACAACTTTAGTATTGGGCTGAGGAACAAATAGAGTAGTTGTTAGGGCTAGTCTAACATGGTAATGTTATACATAAGAAAGGATTTTACAGTAGCCCTCAAAAAACAATACACTTGATTACAAACCATTTATTCAATCGATTAATGCACTGATCTTAACTCATATTTGACCATTTGTATTAGTTTTTTAAGAGGTGCGAATAAGGTTTTAGGGCTTAGCAAGAAGATCTAGTTTTCCAATTGGAATATATTAGTTCTTTTGCTAAAGATTTTTATAAGCAAACTGCACAACACACTGCAACCTATAAGATCTATTATACCCACTTCTAATCCTTAACCTCATCAACCCTATCGTAGGGTTGAGAATTCATATTTCCTCTGTTTGAAGGATATTTCTTCTTCTAGCCAGGGCAATGCAGTCTATTAGTATGTGCAAAGATGGTTCATCCTAAAGTTTGGAGAATCTGAATTCAGATCCAGCAATTCAAGCTATTGAACTACGGACGAAGTGTAATCCATAACAACCAAACTGGTAAGAATGTAACCAAAATTGATTGACTTCAGCATCTGCTTACTGTTTAATTGGGTTAAACAGCACCTACGTATGGTCAGGAAAAACTGTTTAAGAAGTGGGTTGTTCCGAAATTCAATTTTAATGAGCTCTGCAGAAACTATATACCATTGTTTTGAAAAGGATAGATACCAATCAAAAACCTTAGGTTTGTTATTCTTTCAATTAACTTTGTGACCTTTCTGTGGAATTTATTCGAAATAAGAACTCATAACAGGCCTATTTATCTTCTCGGATAATTTAGAGCAGACCTTAGTCAAATAGTTTGCAAGCATTCAAGGGGCGTTGTACTTACCACTTCATCATTGGCCAATTGCACGGTGTATTGCTTGGTTCCCTGATTGATGTCCATAATAATGCCCTCCACATAGACACAGCCAACGTTGCGGCCCTCCAAACGTTGTCGCACACAGACACGCGCCTCCAGTGTGATCTGTGAAACGAAGGCGGGATTAAAAGGTCCTTTGGGAGTGCAGGGATTTGGTACTTACATCAGCCATTGGTGGACTGGCATCCAGTACCACATTATGGCGTCCCAGTTGCAACACATCCTGATATAACTGTTGGCCAAATTCAGCGGCATCGAATTCCACGACTATTGAGTGGGGCGTGTGGGCGGCTGTGGGCGTGGTCGCTGCATCATGCACTTGTCGTATTATGCCGGGCGCATAAAACTTGTCAACTTTCGCCAGGACACGCGTATTAGTCCATTCGCTGAGATCGAGTAGAGCATCAGGCTCGTGTTGCTGCTGCTGCTGCTGTTGTTGCTGTTGTTGTTGCTGTTGTTCCTGTACATGTTGCTGATTGTGTGAGTTAAAGCTAAAACGTTGTTGCTGCTGCTGCTGATAGTAGACAGGCGTGTGTGTGCGCGAATGATGATTGATTGCCGCATGACTATTGCTATTGTTGCTGGCAACATGTTGCTTGTAAGTACTAGTCGCATGTTGCAGCGGCGATGTGATTATAATACGATGTTGCTGTTGCTGCTGCCTGATATCATTGCTGTTGCTATTGCTGTTGCTGTTGCCGGCGCCTGCACCTGCACAGCTTATTGCTGAGTGTGGACTGACAATGCGCAACGCCAGCGCATGTTGCTGCACGGCAGCCACATTGCCGTTGGACAGCGCATCGTTATTGCCATTTGTGTCGGCGGGCTTTTGTTGCTTATGCAAAGTGTGATGGTGCTGCTGCTGCTGCTGCTGCGGTTGTTGTTGCTGCTGCTGATGATGTTGCTGATGATGATGCTGCTGCTGCTGCTGCTGCTCGGCTTTGTCCAGCTCAGCTGGATCAAATTTGCGCTTCTTGGGATGTTGGCGCGGCTGAGATGGCTGCTGCTGCTGCTGAGGTGTTGCTGCTGTTTGTAACTGTAATTGTGGCTGAAACAACACATGTTGCTGTTGCTTCTGATGTTGCTGCTGTGGCTGTGCTGACTCAACTGCTGCTGCTGTGTTTGTTGTTGTTGTTGTTGCTGATGGTATACTGGCGACTGCTGCTACTGTTGCTGGTATAACCATTGTGTTGGCGGCAACAACGAAGTGTTGCTGCTGCTGCTGCTGTTGTTGTTGCTGCTGCTGCTGCTGTTGATGGTGGTGTTTGTTTGTTATGACATAAGTTTCGCCAGCGGCAATTGCTCCAACTGCTCCAGTGTGTGTTGCTGTTGTTGCTGCTGCTGCTGCTGTTGCTGTTGCTGTTGCATTGGCAGCGCTGAGCATTTTAGTTGCTGTTGCTCTCCTCGTTGTGGTCGTTCTAATTGTAGCAGCAACATGTGTGTGGCTTGTTGTTATTTAATGCTGGCTAGTGTTGTTATTGCTATTATAATTGTTGTTTAAATTGCAATTGCAATTATTGTTGTTGCTGTTATTGTGCAACGCTGTCGCCCGCAACATCAGCAACATCATTGGCATTGCCTGCAAATGGAAAGAACAAAATTTACATTAATCAACTTGACAACAGAAAGCCATTTAAATTCAACGCACAACGGTCAAAATGTCATTTCATAATTAGTGCAATCCGCATCCTGACAATTCTGACATCCTGGCCCAACGACTTGGCCACTGGCGCCTGTCGCCTGTCGCCGGCGCAATAAAATTCAATCTCGACCAAAAATTCATACATTTCCACTATTTATGTCTGTCTGTCTGTTTGTCTGTCCGTCTGCCTGTACAGTCTGCACTGTGCGACGATGACAACGGAAACAATTTAATTTACACAGCCGTCCAGGCGTGGGTTTCTGCCAATGGGTGGCGTTTTTTACCAAGAGTTTAAATGAAATATGTACTCGTATAAATGATACTTGAAACATTTTGTGCCAAAGCCGCACGGCAACGCTCGCTTCTGCCTACATACATACATACATATGTACGTACATACGTAACTGTACATCTGTAGAGCTCGGTACAGTTGCACACCAACTGCAAATCATCTGGTAACGCCAACAACCCGAGCAAATGCCAGACACGCAGACGTCAAAGGCAACGTCATACAGTGGGCAATTTCAAACGATTCTTAAATAAATCTCATCGGGTTATAATTATTAAAGTAATGGTAGGGCAGATAATGTACTATTTAAGAGTCTAAAGCTTCTACATTAGCCCAAAAGGCCTTATTGAGTTCTGGTAACATCTGTCTTGTGTTAAGGTGAAATTCTCTTTTGTAGCATTTCGAGGATTGATCCTTAAGATTACAGATATGCTATTAATCAGTACTGACAAAATTTACTAGACTTTGAAGCAAATTCTTCGGAGTTGATAATTGCTAAAAGTCTTTTTAGATTATGAATTCCCAGCATTATATAGTATAAGACATACAGATAATGTATCATATTGTGATTGTCTGTCATTGGGTTCATTCTGCACAACTGATTTCGGCTGACTTGGTAACCAATGACCGAATTATCATTTCCGAATGATTCAATCTATAAGCACACTTTTTAATTAGACTACGTTGTTTTTGTTGATTAATACATTTATGCAGCTGAGTAAGCACAACGACTTGTTCTGCTGGTTAACATTTGAAATCTTTTTATCAAAAGTTTCAACATAAAGACCCACTGTGCAACGCTACTTCTGTCGTAACTGCAGCCTCGACTTTGAGAAGCTTGCGCGTCAGAGCCTTGACAACCCCACCCACTGGCTGGGGGTGTAGGGAGGCCGACTTATATTTAGATTATGCGGCTGCACAGCTACGGGTGTACTATTGGGGTGCACAGTTGCCAAAGGAGACCCTTTCTTATGAGTATCCTGCTGATTGGCTGGCAATTCTGAGATGGATTCCAGATAGAGTTGTTATGAAATAAATTGAGACAAGTCCGTAATAAGGCACTGATAAGACAATAATTATACGAGCATGGCAGTGGAGATAATTGATTGGTCGTTTCTCATTATTTGTTAATTAAACTGCAAGCTAAGCGTGCAATTAACAAGAATCTGGGATGCAGTATCTATATGATTTTCTGTGAACTGTAAGGTTGCGTCGTATTATCCCTAATATTCTTTGGAAGTTAGAATTACAGACTAAAATGTAGCTATCAATGAAATGTAATTAATAGAACTTTCAATTAATTCTATGTATTTCCATAATGTGGAATTGATAACTCTGGGCATTAATATTTTCTAGCCAGAGTCTTTAGACGTCCTCAAATTGATGAAAATACAAAATTTTATAAAGTAGGGCTTTTTACATATTAAAATGAAGACCTATAACTTGTAATTTGTATACATAATTCCATTACCCATTTAGAAAGAAAATTAAAAACAATAACAAATTACATGAAAAACTTAAAGAAATATTTTGATTGCCACCTTGAGTTTAACTGATTGAATAAGTTGGGAAAGATTTTAATATTTTAAACTTCTTAATAAGAATTTGTCGTAAACCCAAACTTTAATATTATATTTACACAAAAAGCGTTGCAATATTGCAATATTATATGTTTTAGAATTGTGTAAAAGAATTGTTAAATTTATTTAAAAGCTATATTTTATTAGTATAAATTTAATAATCCCAAAACTATTTCCTGAAAATATTGGTCTACGGTCGAGAAAGATTAGAACATTTTTACGAATTAGAGAATTAGAAAAAAAAAGCCAACAACCATTTCATGCCCCGCGGGCCCGTAACAAAAATTGTTCCTGTCTACTCCCTAACCCCCGCCAAATTCAATCAGCGTTGGCACAGGGAATGCGGTTATTCAAAAACCTCTAGCATACTTCTAGGCATGCCGCGTATATCTCGATGTGTGTGTATGTTGTGTGGTGTGTGATGTGTGCAGCGTTGCCATATTTCTTCAAGCAATTGCAATGCGGCTTATCATTCATTTCACACACTCACATCATCTCGTTTGCTCTCTCTCTCTTTCTCTCTCTCTCTCTCTGTAGGCATAATTGCGGGAAATGACTGCCACGCCCATTGTGGGCCACACAACAACAAAAATAATAGAAAAAAAACTAGAAAATTTAAGCAACATAGCAACAGGAATAAAACTGCGCTCACGTTGCCTTGTTTTTGTTGCTGTGTGCAGAACAAGTGCAAAGATTGTTTTATTTTTATTTATTTTCATACTCTGCTCCCAACTTTACAACGAGTATACTCGGTTTGTGCAATGTCCGTCCTTATAAACGCAATGTGATTCGACACTCAAATTTAGTATGCAGGTTGGTAGATACTAGGAATGTTTTTTACTACGAATTAGTTGTCTAATCGGTTAGTACGATTATTCGATCATTGACGTTTTTTAGAAAATATCGAACCAGTCCTTGAACAAGAAAGTCAAATATATTTGAAAGAACAAATTCTAATATGTATAAATTATAATAATTATGGTACATATATATTTTAATAATCATTTTAAACATTTTTTTAAAGGCTTCAGGGTTTTGATCAAACCTTATATACATATTTTTAAATTTTTTTTTTTTAGATAAAACCATATAAAAATAATATATTCAATGGGTAAATTTACAGAATCGTTGCATGAATGTTTTTATTTTTGAAACATCGATATAGCGATACGACCTCCCTGATTAATTAAAAAATACTAAAACTAAACTATCTGTTGTGACTACTAATGATATCTTTGGAAGATTTGGCCAAAATTGCTTTACTGCTGCCACCCGTAAATAGGCAAAAAGGCAACATACTGACAACAGAGTATATTGAGAGCTGCACGGGCTGCAACATTCTTGTTTGTTTTACTCCCTGTCTGAACAAAAGTATGTAATAGGCAGGAGGGGACAACTCCGACCTCCGAGTACACAGGGCAGTCGATCTAGCCATGTCTGTCCGTACGTATGAAAGCAACGATCTCGGAAACTGTAAGATCTAGAGACACCAAAATTGGAGTGCAGATTTGTGATAGCAGGCGCAAGTCTAGTTTATTTCAAATTTCAGATATTCCCCCTGCACTTCCAAAATGCGATTAAAAACGTTTTACAGCAACAATTTTAAAGATATAGTCTTGAGATTTGACAAAATACATTTCAAGTCGATCGGATAATAAACACGCAAGATGTTCACGAAAGAGTCGGTAATTGTAGAGAGGGAGGAAAATCAACATTTACGCTTTTGAGCGTGCGAATGTGTAAGTGTACGAAGATGTGTTTGAAACCTAGGTACAAGGAGTCTCTTAGTCGGGTATACTCAACTAGACAATTTTTACTTGTTTTATTTTGCTTTTTCACAACTCTGCCTTTCATTACTGTGGCCATTGCATTGGGCTTTGTTGCTAGGCTCAAGCGTCTTGCAATTGTGTGGGTGCTCAAAGTCTGTGACTGATTCTCTTTCTCGCGTTCTCTCTCGCACTCTGTTGTATTAAGACCGGCAGGCAGAGAGCTGTGGAGCAGTTTCTGTGATTTGTTGGTCAAATTCACCAGAAGCATATGCACACACACACATACAAATACAATCGTATGTATGCATATTTATACAGCTTTTATGCAAATAATAGCAATATTTTCATATTTTCTAAGTGTGTGTTCAGTTATAAAAAACGTATAAAGGGTCGGGCGGGTGGTGGGAGCACGGTGCACTCTTGCACAGCTACCGATGCGTGCCTAAGTAAATACATACTTATACCATATGCCCGTCTGCGTATTTGGTGTTACCCCGTCAGACCCCACCTACCTTCATCCAAGCACCACCTTAACTGCCACCGTACGTCTGCCAATCAGTCTGTGCTTCACACAGCTTCCCCAGTGTTACAGTGGTGGCCATAAAAGTGGGTGTAGTTTTTTTTTTAATTAGAATGCTTAAGAATGTAGTTCGAATTAATCTTGTCAAACTATCGATGTATATGATGGGTGTAAGCCATCAATAACATTGATCGGAATATTATATTATATTGATATTTGATATCACTGTTTGGAATTTATAAATAAAGAAACATGACCTTGTTGTCCACTTCAATATGTTCAACCTTTAAATGTAAGATTAAATATTTTATTCGAAGTTATCGAAAGAATCGACGGTGCAACACATTTATACATTTATCTGTGGAAGTGCAAAGATATGTCAGGGTATTTTAGATTCGGGTACAGGGTGCCTGCTAGTTGAGATCTCTCACGTTATAGCTTCATGAGCTTCATTGAATATTTTTGAGTTTAATTAGTAGTATTAGTTGTAAATAATAAACATAGCATGGTACATAAGCTGATTATTAATTTAATAATATTAATCGATTTTTCAAACTCAAGATATAAGGATTTGAAGAACGTTGCCTACTTTTCTAGCCTTTACTGTATGTAGTAATTGTGGGTATGGGGGGCGTGGGCCGTTTACAGTCTTCACTACAAACCAAACGTTGTTTATGTTATTACAGTTATCTGCTTATTGTAGTCGCCGCCATGCCTGACCTGCGCTGCAAAGTACTGTTATAGTTTTAGTCGTTGTTGTCATCTGCAGTGTCATTATTCTTGGTGTTTTCGTTGTTGTTGTTGTTGATGTTGTTATTGACGTTGCTCATTATTATGTGGTTGAAAACTGCAGTTGGCATGGTTATAAGGCCTTTACTGTTGTTGTTGTTGTTGTCTATTGGCTTCATAAAATTCATCTCAATGCAGACATGATAAATTCTATTCAAACATTCCTTATCCCGGAAGATTTTTGCAGAATGGGAGTTTTCGCTTTCTTATCTGTCGTTGGGAAGCAGTGGCATTTCTGCGGGATATATGTATGTATGTATGTAAGATGTAAATTGTATATACTATGTAAATGGATCTTACATATGTATGTAACCATCTTCAAACTTTCTTCTGAAAATTCCCAACACTAGCTTCCTGAGATGATGCGAATAGCTTTAAAATATTTGCAGGGTATATGCATTTAATTAATTTATAATATTGTAAATGTACATCATACATCTGATTTAATTTGTTTTGATATGACCGACCGTATGCGTCAGTAATTAGTCTAGAGTTCTTTGAACCTTAACGGTAGTTGGTTTCATATCGTGTTTTGGCGCCAAATCAAAACGAAAGCAAAGCAAAATTGTAAAATGCACTCAGTAAATGCAGAAGATGCGCAAAGAAAAACCAAAGCAGAGCCAAAAATGTAAAGCAGAAACTTAACGCAGAGCGTACGCCGCTGCATGCTGCCTGTCGTCCCTTGCATTCACTCTTTTTGCATTCGCTGCTAACGGCGCTGCCCGCACGCACTTACATTGACATGCATAGTATGCATACATGCAAAGCAACGGTAGCAGTCTGCCTCTGCCTCTACCTCTGCCGCTGCCAGGCTGCTGCAAAGTCAGTAACCCCACTCGTTGACAGCAGCAACAACAACAATAGCACCGGGAGCAGCAGCACTAGACGAGAGAGAGAGAAAACGAGAGTGGGTAGACAATAGCAAAAATCGGGAGCGGAGCGAGAGAGCGTTCGTTCAGTTAGCATGCGAATTTGTTTGCTGTGATTTTTATGTTGTTGCCAACTCGTCAAAAGTCCTCCCATACCCCATAATAACAACAACCACAACAACAAGTCTCTTAGTCATTCAAAGCATAGCAAAATGGAAAATACTGCAGCACAGCATCATCAAGTGAGAGTGAGTTGTGTTGAATCGTTTTGCGGGTGGGGACGGGTAGGAGGATCGACCCACACCCAACACCATCACCGCGCACCCCACCCTTGAAAACAGAAAAAAACGACAACAGCGATGCCGCTCATTTGCGTAGAGTAAATGCAAACAAGTCGTGCGTTGTTCGTCCCGTACGAGAGCTACAGCCGCTTTTAATACACACACGCAAGCACACACACACACACATATGCACGCATGAATGCAACTTACGCCAAAGGCAGAGAGAAAGAAGTTATATTTGCGCGTGTAACAGCAGTGTTACACACAGTGGCGGCCATAATAATAGGCCCAGATTTGGGAGGTAATGATATTACAGTTTGAATTTTTTATATGAGCCTGTTATATTAGCAGGTAACTGAACAATTTTTGTTTAATGTGGTGTTTTTATTTCAAAACTATATTAGGAGACGATATCTAAAGTTTGACCTAACAATAATATTAGTATCTTCAGTTCTAGCAGTCTGATTGTAAGCATTATCAAAACATACTTTCAGAGGAAACTATCACCTACGATATTTCTTAATTTTTGTAGCAGGTGATTGCATATTGACTTCTGATTGGGTTTATAAATATAAAATATAAGATAATTGCTACCAAATAAGTATTATTGCAAATAGAAATTGATCGAAAATACCCTTCTGTTTTGATAACACTACAAGCAGGTGTACATGTTTTAATAGCCTTAACTGTAGGTCAACTCGTTGCCTGTTGTTTGTAGTTGCTGCAGCAGCCTTTACTCATTTTTAGCTTTTTGCCTTTGCATGGCGTAAATTATTCGTATGCGCTGTGTTTGAGTTTGTGCTGCAGTTGTTGTTGCCAAGTGCGATGCGCTATAGTAAAAAAAGAAGCAAAGCAGCGTAGAAGAATGAAAAGATTGCTGCCGGAGGCGGAGGCGCGGGTGCATTAGGGGAGCAGATTGGGGGTCGCAGTGCAGCGTCTGTCGTGCTGCGATGCTGTTGAGTTGTAAAGACGAGTGCACGCTAACTGACTGAGCGGGTGTGTGAGTGAGCATGGTTGTGTGTGTGTTTGTGAGTTTGTGTCTGCCTGTCTGCCTGGCAACGGTGAGGGCAACGCGAAATGCGAGAAAATGTTGGGCCATAATCGACAAGGAATACGGTTGTACAAAACGTACGTAATGCGGGCCGGGTGGGGAGGCAGCGTAAGGACAAGCGCGCTGGTGCATGCTGTAATTATATTGGGTAGTTTCACGTGGAGCGTGCGTTCTGATTATTGAGTTACCAGTTGTACACATGTCGATGTACTCTTTCCAGTGATGTAAAACGTCAACTTATCGATTTTATTTTATAAATATTAAGCATCAGCAATATATTGTATTATGTGCAATGTGCAATATATCTTACTTTATTATTCTTAATAATAATATTAAAAAAGGGCTACAGTCCCGCCTTTTAAGCCTATAGCTCCACAAAGTGCGAAATTGCTGGAATAATTTTAATATTAATTAATATATCTTAAACGACAAATGTAATTGGCACTCTATAGACTGATGGTATCCACCAACATTACATTACATTTCATCATTACATTTTTCCTGTGCCTAGTGATAGAGTGAGGGATTCCTAATACACAATGCCCCGCGTTTGAATCCCAGTCACGACATTAAGTTTAGAAACATGTAGTTTTAACATTTTCTTATAGTCTGTTACAGACTGATTACAAGTAATCGTATTTAAAAATAAAAAAAATTTATTACAATGCATAAATCTTGCTTAATCCTTCTCTGCATCAAAATGCTAAGCGACCCCCTAATCTATTCAAAAATGTTTGCATGAATGTAAATATTTAGGATGTGCCGTATTTTTGCCATTTATGTATTTCATATCGAAATAATCGGTAGTACTAGTACTGGAAGCATATATGTATATGTACATACAAATATCAAAAAGAATATTTTGTACGCAATTTACATTCAAATATCGATATATGTATGTTCTTTCACTTTACTAACCTAAAAGCTCCTAACTCGATATTCCCATGACTCCACCTAGCAAAATTGCACCATGGGCTGCTAGGTGTGCTCTTGCCTTAGCTGATTGCAATGCCCAAAGATGAGATGACGAAGCGAAAAATGCAAAAGGGGAATGAATGACAAAAAAAAAAGAAAACAAAAGAAAAGAAAAACTGAGTGCAGCGCAGAGATATTTGAAGCCATGGCTGCTCCTAGGCAAGGGCCTGGGCCTGGCCTAGGCTTACTTGACCGACACAGTGGCAACGCTGCAAACAATGAATCTTTAACGGTAGCAGGCGAGAGCAGAGCGTGAACAGAAGAGCTGCAGCTTGATTACAATTACAGCAGAGAGTAAGCAACAACAACAACAATGGAGTCGTTATTATGGCGCCATGTTCTATAAGTTGCGCCTGGACTGACATTTTTGCCGCCAAGCTCGTTGTTCTAATTGGCTTTAATGCAATTCGATTAATTTGCGCTGATGTTGCTTAAATTGAGGCGCACACACTAATTAAAATTTTTGTCCTAGCGCGAAAAAAGCAAACAAAAAACTCATTTCAGTTCCATGCATTCTTTTACCCCCACCTTCCTAGTTTCCAGCTAATTGTAGTTAAAAATAAATAAGAAAAAGTTAAAAAAGATTATAACAGCATTTGAAATTCGTACTTGAATGATTGCAATTGGCTATGGATCGGAGAACTTGTTAGGCTGTTGGAGTTAATTTTTGTGAATACACAAGATTATATGCAATACCGTTTATGAAAAGGATTGTATCCTACATCGTATGTACACTGAAAGAAAATTGTGCTTAAAACGAAGACAAATATGCCAAAACAAGCACCGAAAATAATTGCTATTGATGGGCGTATATCTTGGCCGATACTAAAAACCCACAGTTAACATGAATATAAATATCAACTTGAACAATAGAGAATATCAATATTTTTGTGTACCATCTAGTCGGCTTCAAACTGTAGAAAGAATCATTCCTACACCGATTTGTGAAAATCAACCAATTCAGCAAAAACTTGAAGTCTCAAAGTTGCATGGGTTGGGTTATTATTATTCTCTTGGTTATCGTGTGATATATAAACAAACACAAGTTGCAAATGATACAGCAACAAACTAACGACATGTTTCATGTACTGCTTATCTATGTATGTTGGGATATTTCTAAGTTATATTTACATATCAATTATCTAAACATTGTTAACTATTATCAATAAAAAAAAAGTCTATAGTTAGCATAAACGTTCGAGCAATGTCAATATACTCTTTCTTCTATCGATGGATTGAGTAATTTGTTTTTATGTGTGGCAATAATAAACAATTTACGATAAACTGAAAAAAGCTCACATTGCATTGGCAAATAAGCACTTCAACTACACAAACAGAAACCTATCTATCAAATAAATAATGCCAAACTGTTGCAAAATTTATTAAAATGTTGCCAAAGACGAAGAAATCAACAATGACAAGCTCCGACGATGATGACGATGTGGAGCAGAGTGAAGCAGAATAAAGAGGACTGAAATCGGAAACTCCCGACTGTTATATACTTTGTTCCCAGTCCGATATTTTCGATCAGATCATACAAGGAGGACTTCAGTAGTATTCATATCTAGTTTGGTGAATCTTCCCATACAAGGATTATTTAGGTTTTCGATGGTATATTGAATTTATCTGAGTCTGTGACTTTAAAATAACAACAACTTTCATCTTTTACGTATACCCAACCGGAATACCTTAAAATACTCAAAATATCCTCGTACACATACACATACAGCATACATACATACATCAAGCAGTTCAACGGCATTGCATGCCCCGCTCTGCAGTAATGATCGACTTTACTATAAAATTTATAGGATCAGAGTTGTCTCCTTCAGTATTTGTGTACGTACATACATATATGTATATGTCGTAGACTTAAAAGAATAAATGTTAATTTGGAATTATGAGCTATGTTATTAACGTCAACATGTGCATGTGCTATGTTAAGAACATTGATAGTGTTGGGAAGGATATGAATAAACCAAGACGTGTTGAGTAAGATATGAATAAACCAAGAAGTGTTGAGTAAGATATGAATAATCCAAGTAAGAGATAACGAGTGAGTGCTTCTTGTACATTCGTAGTCTTGTATATGCGAAAAGGCGAGGTCCGAGCGAGTACGCTATATGGACTGAGTGTGGCGCAAGGGTTCTGTGTGTTGAGGTGTGAGGTTGAGGTTGTTATTTTGTGAAAAAAACATTTTATCATGGAAAAAGAAAACTATTCGCTGCCTCTTACATATACATACATTTTCAGTTTTATTACCTCTCATTATCCATTTTATGCGTACTAGGTTTAAAAAAAATGTCGAAAAAATTGCGCAATCCGGACACAAACGCAATATTCTCCTTCTCCCTTTAGGTACAGAGTATATGAAAAAATAACAAACAAAAAGCGAATACTGCTATGCAAAAATATGGCGCATAAAATTTTCATTAAATCATTTCATTTGGCCGAAGCCAAACGTCAAACGGTAGCCAAAGAAAGAAGCAACCCAACAACAAAGTGGAATGTGTTGCAAATTTCAATGCAATATGCCCATGCCGATGACGATGACGACGACGAAGATAAGTGGAAAGAGAATATGCGACAGAGTTAAGCAAAAAGTATAAAAATAAACAAACAGACAAGAATAAACAGAGCTGAGCCTTTGCTTTTGCTTTTGCTGCCGCTGACGTTGCCTCTGCTACTGTTCTGGCTGCTGTTGCTGCGGGCGTCGACGTTGTCGTTGTCTATATCTGAGCTCTTTAACGCAACTGGAGCTGAGCTTAAGCCAAGCACAGGCATATCTGCTTGTGTTCTAGAAAGAGAGAGAGAAAGAGCGAGAGAAAGAGACAACGCGTACAGTCAAACGCGTAAATAAACGTAACAACCAACAAAAGTTATTGTTGTTTCTGCTACTATTTTGATTTTCCCTGATGTTATTGATTTGATATAGGATACAACTCGGATTCGCTTGTCATTGATTTGAGAGAAAACAGAAAATAAGTTAGGTTATAATTTATAGTACAAGGAATAACTACATCAACGAATTTACTATCAATATCCATATTCATGTTAGGGGAAGTGAAGTGAAGCGTATCTAATTTATCAGATAGAAATAAATGTTAAGATTTTGGTACATATGTATGTACATATTTCACCTTTGTAAAAAATGTTCTAACATTTGCGACTCACCTAATGTAAAAAGGAGCAAATCTATTTTACAAAATGGAAATTGCCCTTATGACATTATATGTATTTAACGGCGTTGTCCATCTTGTAGTATTGTATTCTTTGGTTTATCTGATGTCAAAATATACTACCTAACTTAACTGCTCCCCAGATCATAACACTGAGACCACCATGCTTTACAGTCCGAGTTAGGTGCTTGGGATCCATTGCAGTAGTGGGTTTTCTCCAAACTTTGGGCTTTCCGTCGTATCCCAATAGGTTCTATTTACGGATGAATATTATAAAGCACGTGTGGGCAATTTTGAAGCGAAAGATCCGAAAGCACGCTCTTAGTAGTGCTCCAACACTAAAAGAGAAGCTTCAAGAGGAGTGGCAGAATATAACGCGAGAAGAGCTTGAAAATGTAGTAGCTTCAATGTCCAGGCGGTTGCTAGCAGTCATTGATGCTCGTTGTGGTCCAACAAAATATTAAATTTTGTTATTTATAATTTTTTATCATATTATTTTTAATTTTTTAGTGCCTTTTCTCAGATATTTGGAAATATCTTTTAAAGTTAATATTGGAGAAATGTGTTTTTTTTGCTAATTGTTATATAATAACATTTAAAACAAACCTGCATCATTACTTTTCTTTCAAAAGCTTTTAAACTTGTAAATTTCAAGAAAATGGGGTCGTACGTAGAGTTTTGTCCGCCACTTTATGTATATTCATGTACATATGTTAAACTAGATATTTCTTAGTCCTATAGTCTTAACCTTAGTCTAGCATTATAAAATTAGGCATTATGTTATATTGAACATAGAAATTGATATTCCAGTCTAGGTTACTTGACATTTCCGTGTCAAAACCGGCCTTCACATATCAAAATCATATCAAAGTCTTATATGATATATAGTTTATAAATGATTCATTTTTACGTTATGCAAGTGTAATTATCGTCTTTAAAATTATTGGCATGTGCTCATCTCTAATGTTCATACTATTTTATCGTTTATAATAATCGCAAAAACAAAATTTTTGTGGTTTTTCTGCACTAAGAATTATATGACATGTTCCCATTTCTGGAATTGAATTTTGAGTTGTTCTGAACTCCAATCGAAAATTCGGTTAAAAAAGCTTGTCATTTCTGTCCGATATGGAATAACTGTAGCGATTTCATTAGAAAAAGGGAACACAAAATCGAAAATGAATCGGAAATGGGAATAGAACCAATATAATTGGTATAATGCAAAACTTAGACAATAAATGAATTTTAACCATATTAATTTTCTTCCAAGGATTTTCGCATTGCCATTTATTCAAACTAAAAATGTCACATAGCTTTATTCGTCTGAAAAGAACACCCAGCTCAGTTTTTAATAACTTAATTTGAAACGAAAACCAAAACGCATATGAAATTTAAATTGGCGGTTACCACAGACCAACGACAAAATAATTTAACAAGGTTGTAACACTTGAGCACATTCCCATCAATATTAAACAAGTTGTGGGTACTTTGGCAAATTATAGGGTGACATACAAATACTGCATGTGCCGCCTTTAACTTTTAATAACATAATTGAGTTAATTAGAAATCGATGGCAAATTGTTCAATTAGCTGCCACGCGCCGTTGTTGGGTAAAGTGACAAACTATAAAGTGCTTAAATATGCCAAACTTATCGATAAATTGCGAATAAAGACAAAACCGAATGGCGGTGGCAACCCTGCCCGCATGCAGCAGCGTTGCATTTTTGCGGCACTTATGCAATGAAAAGCCATTAAATATTTATGAACTACAAATAAAAAAACAAACCAAAACAAAAACTATATACACAGTTAGTGAACTAAGTAAAAATGCGTATCGTACTTTTCTCATTTCATGCCTTTTTTTACGACATGCAAATTGCATTTGATTGAGCTCTAAATGCAAATTTCTTGCGCTGCTGTGTTTTGATTTCATTGTTATAAACGCGTGCGGTTTAAATGAATGTGCAGCATGCGGGTATTTATTTAGCTTTTTTTTATTTCTATATATTCCTATCTAATAGTTTATAACGTAAAGTGTGGCCGTTTTGAAATGGGCCACGCCAATGTCCGTGTGGTCGGATGAGTATTCGGATCGATGATGCCATATGGATGACTAAACGAACATAGGAAGCATATATTTATTTATTGTGCACATTGATTGAAAACTTCAATACAAATGGAATTGAAATGCAGCATGAAATAGTAATGCACAGATGTCAGATTGCTAAAGAGGGGACTTAGCTTAGTAATTGTAGTTACTAGACTAGGTCTGAAGTATGCTTTCTAATAATATCCAAAATTTGGAATTAATTATTGCATTAACTGCATTTCTTAAAAACATTTTATAAAAATACCCATTAATGAATACAACGTATACACGAACTAGACTAAATATTAAATCAATTAAGCTCCTTACATTAAATGTGTATGATTAAAGTGGATTTATTTTTGAATGAAAAAAATAATTCATAATAAACTCCATAGAGCGCATAATATAATATAGAACGGAACATTTTAAATGAATTTTATCAGTATACTTTCAATAAGCTGTGTGTATTTCTTAAAGGAAATCATCGATAGTACCTATGATAGTTGGCTCTATTACTCTAGAAAATCGAAACCGTTTTATAAAACATAAAACATAAACATAGCCAAAAAGGTTCATTTCAACGAAATAGAATTATTAATAGTTTTTTATACTACAAAACTAATTTCAAATTCAATACTTAAAGTTAAATAGTTTTCTAGATTGAATTTTAAAACGACTTTCTTAATTAAGAGCCGTAGTGGAAATATTTCGTTATTTTCAATCTCCGAACAGTTCTCGGGTTTTTTTTGTTTGTTTTTAACCGCCCCAAACCTTTTGTGATAACTTTGCCTGGCCTTTAAGCACATCTCAGATGACCAAGAGCATTTGCATAAAATTGATTTTTATACCAAATTAAACACAAAAAAAAAACAAAACTTTGAACAGTCCTGGACAGTCGGAGACCAATATCCCTGCGGGACATGGTAGCAGGAGGAAAACTTGGCAGCTGTGTGGCTTAAAAGCTTTGTATTGTCTGCTGTCTACTGCGTAGTTTGATAGTCATTGAAATATTTCATAATTGGATTGACTCATTAAATTGTATAACTATTATCTCAACAGTCTATAAACTTCTCAACCGCCCGCCCACAGACTGTTTTATAAATGCATATGTTTCAATTTGCGCTCAATATAAAATCAATAAACAACAAATCGGGATCAGGCCAAAAAAAACAGTTGCCACTGGCATGCCCCCACATCGAATCACGGTTAAACTTTATTATCAACTTTGACTGACAATGCTAATGAGGCCCCAAGAAAAAGTTTGTGTGAAAACTTTCAAATAATCAGAGGCGTAGTTACCATCTGTGGGTGTGTGTTTGTGCAGAGACTTGGCCAGCAAACAAGCAAAATGATAAAAGTTAGTGCTTTGGAAATTGTTGGTTGGAAAATATATTGAATCAATAGAAATGGAAAACGGACATATACAGCGTAATTGTGGCTATACTTAGTTCATTAACTCATCTTGGTGTGAATTCATTTCATTTCAAATCAACTGCACCGATATATTGCACATTAGGAGTAAGGAAGAAGTGGGCGTTGGATACTATGCGCAGGACTTTATTTTGAAATCGCTGGACCATGCGGCGATTTCTCTTGCTGGCAGTGCCCCAAAGCTGGATGCCGTATGTCCAAATGGGCTTAAGTATTACTTTGTAGACAAGGAGTTTCACACGCAGCTTTAGCTTAGATAAGCCAATAATATTTTAAGAGCCTTTCCTCAGCTTGCTTCTTCTTGCGGAGAAGGTGAGCTCGCCAAGTCAATCTTCTGTCCAGCGTCATACCCAGATATTTAGGGAAAGACGGCTCCGAAGGAAGCATCCTCTTGACCTCCCGCTGGACGCATAAACAAACTCCCACTCCCATTATGTACAAACCCTCCCCCAACCCATCCCCTTCAATATGAAAAATGAAATAACTAAATGTCAATGTACTTTCATAAAATTTAATTATTGCCCACTTTGGGGCAGATCTTGAATAAATTCACTCTAGATTGAGATACAAAAAAAAAAGGAGTAAGAAGTTAAATCGATGGGAAATGGTAAGACATTTCGTGAAATCAGACTGCCTGGTCTAAGTCAAATTCACGAAAAGGGATTTTAGGAACACATTTCTGACCATGTTTCATGATTTAGTAAAATTTGCATACTTAGCATGTTCTCATGAATAGCAAAGGATACTAAAACATAATCTTACGTGGTAAATGCTTTGATTTCAGATTCCGATACACAAAAGTATCGTTATCGGTAACACGAAAATGTGTCATTTAAATAGTATAATAGTACCGACTTTTGTGTTTCTATCAAATCAATCAGTTGGGTTTACCAAAATTCAAAATTATCTTCTGAATACGCCAAAAGTTTGCTTGCATTCAATAAACTTAGATAATTTTGATTTATTCATTATGCTATATATCTTGAGGAGGTGCAGAACTTGAATTCATACTTCAGATACATCAAGATTATTATATTATTTATTTTTTTTATTTATGAACTACTTAAAAAGATCTTTTTATAATATTTAAAATTGTTTCTTTATGTATGTTTAACTAGATCTAGAATAACCACAAAGTCTATTGACATTGGTTCAATAATAATAAATATGATTATATATAGGCAATTGTTCTTGAAGAGTATTTTACAGCTGAATTCTCGTCATCTACTCGTCTAAAAATTCGTGGTTAAAAGAATTTTCTTAAAATATTTGCGCTTATTTTAAACATATTTCCGATTAATTCAAATATAAAATGAAGGATAATCAATGTCGTTCCGTGTAAAAAAGTCGACATGCACCAATTTAACAGGAATTTTATTTTTGGTTCTCCTTCGAAAATATGTATATAAATGCGCAATAACCTAAAATATAAATCACACCCCCCTGGTGGCTGTCAGCAGCAAGCCGGCTAAAAAGCGCGAAACCCTCCAAGAACTCACCGCAACATCAAACAACCCACAGACACGCGCTGCACACATACATACATACATATGTATGTATGTAGTATGTACATATGAAAATCATGCGACAAAACATTTCATGAGGCCTACGTATAAGTATAAAAAAATATTAAACGTTATATGTACATAACAAAATTGTTGTTGGGGTAGCTTTTAAAAAAAATATGAAGAAAGAAAGAAAAAAGCATTTCAATCGGCAAGAACAACAAACAAAAGTAGATGGAGAAGAAAAAGGTATCTTTAGAATTTTTTCTTAAGTACTCGTAACCGCATAAAACGCTTATACAGCAATACGCTATGGCCGAGTCGTACATAGTATATCTGGGCAGAGGGTGCGGCAAATAAGGATAAGGGTTCCTTCATTGCAATGATTAGGGGACCCCATCGCTGCCGTGGCGTTGAGTAAACTATTATGACCACAAGTGTCAAAGGCAGGCGGCAGTCATCCCATTGGGGGAATGAACTGTGAACTACTTTTGCAGTTTGTTAACATTACAGAGCTAGCTCAATTGATTTACTCAAACCAACTTGTTCATAAAAAGAAAATATGATACAAGTATCGCAAGAAATGTAAGGGGACGGATTAGGAAAATGACAACGACTTTGAGATATCCACTGTTGCAAGTTGAGCCCCTTAAATAGCAAAGTTTAATATACCCAAAATCGTGTGGATTGATACTATACTCCGGCATTGATTTTTATGAAATGGAAGGATGTTCACGGTCTTTGCCTAAATGGGTTAACTTGTAAGAAAAAAATCATTTAATTCTTGATGACACTGAGCTCTTTTCATACACTTTTCTCAAAAAGTTAATTTAGCTAGTTTAGTCGAGGTTTGTCTTTTTCTTTACAAATACAAGGTTGCAATTTACTTTAAAAAAAAGACTTTCAAATCGTTATATACTATACAGGGTATATTCGAGCACACAAAAACTGAAATTCAACTAAGGATTTCAGGTCGTGACAGGCATTCGAGCCTTGCTGATGAGGAGGAGGCTGTGGTCCTGCGAGAAAAAAGAAACAAACCCTCCTTAAGTCATCGTTGTACGTGTGTTGAAGTTTTATGTGCGTCAGCTGCTGCTGGTCCAATCTCGAATACAAAGATATATTTCCCGGGCCGTTTTCTTCTTGGCGCTTTGTGCTTGCCTCTTACCCGGATATTTGATCCCGAGCAATGTGTAAGTGTATGCTGGTCAAGTTAATTCAGTTACTGCCATAAAGAGCCTTTGAAGCGCAACTTGTAATTAACTAAAAATACCACACGCCTTGGCTCCAGGCTCTGGACTCTTAATGAGCTGTATTTAAATGCTATGTTTATAAATAATAAACAATTAGTAGGACGGCCAACAGGAGAACTTTGTCAGGATGGGCAGTGGGAGGGCTTAAGTGACAGCGGCCTCAAAGTAGGTTAATAAGTGTCAAGATGCTTAGGATATTGGTATAATTAGAAGGCCTTAAGAAGGTGTGTAAATTAATTTAAAAGAAATTATGGGAAATGTTTAAGCGCATTTCAAGGATATACTTAATGTGCTTCAACTTTATCTAATTATTTATTATCTGGTATTAAATTTAACGAACGAATATCTTTGTAGTAATCTTTGACTTAGGAGAGAGTTTTGATGGAAAATGAACTATACGAACGTTTTAAAGATAACCTTACTGTATTTTACTCTTTTTACATATTTGCTGAATAGGATATACGAATTTGTATAGTTCGAATTCAGTATCAATTGCAGAATCAAATAAAATATTGTTTTTAGGGATCGTTAAGTATTCCAGCAATATAGCTTCGAGTATTTAAGGCAAGACCAGCTGGAGAAGCTACATGCAAATGACGCTCAAAAGTCAAAGTGTGAAAAGGTAAATAGAAAATCGGAATATAATATCATGTAAATATTTGACACCACTTAGCAAATGCGTGTGCGTATGTATCCATTTTGTTTCTTATACCCTGTAAACATATGATGAACAGTACATACTATAAGAGCCGAGTTCATCTAATGCTGTCCGTCTGTATAAGTACGCCATTCTCAGATTTTATTATCTAGAATATATATACCATATACCTGGTTTATTTAAAGCTTTGATCGCTTCTCGAAAATCGCAAAATCGAAGTGAAATCGAAATCCTGAAGACCAAATCTTTATTTTTGGTGCTCATAACACTATGAAGACTGTTGCCAATTCCGATTACTTTTCATCCCAAATCGATTTTTAGGTTTCGTAGAGTTTTCATTTCATTGCCTGAAAAATTTCAATCGTTTCTTTGAATAATTTCAATCATAATCAATTGAATTCGCAATTTAATGAAATATGGTTTACCTTGTGAATTTGTAAATTAACATTATTGAATGTATATCCTCTATAAAAAGCTTATACAGGGCATCTCTTAGTCGAATACTATCGATAAGGTTCTTTCTTTTTTTGTTCTCTTATATGACCTGTGGTGCTATCTTTTGAAAATACTCGTAAAGCTGCGCAAAACGACAGGGAAAACATATAAACAAATAAATGTTCATAAGTGTGTGTCTGTTGATCCAACTTTGTTGGTTTGAATTTGGAGGCAGTTTCCCTTGGGCTTGTCGGGCTATTTACCTGACCACAATGGAGTGAGGATTGGGCAATGGGTCTCCTCCTAAAGTGCCCCGTGCTGTTGTTGTTTTTGTTGTTTTTGTCCGAATGTTGTTGTTGTTGCTGTTACTGTTTATATAGTCGCTAATTGATTGTGGCTTATCTCAAATTTCAGATCGAAGCACGAGGCATTGAAAAATGTGTTTGTTTCTTTTTCTTTTTTTTTTTTGTGAAGAGATGAGTATAAAAAAGAGGTGAGCTAGAAAATTATAAATAAGTCGAAAGGGCGAGCAATAGAAACAAGAAAACAAAACAAAGTGAGGCATTTTTTGCAATAACAAATATTAGATATCCAAAGTGATTTATTTATATTAGGAAGCCTATGAGTAAGATACTTTTTAGAAAAATGCCTGAACTTGTCAATTAGGGATCCTTTCGAAAATATTTAGGTTAAAGATTAGTTTAGTTGGAAAATTATAGCTGGTGGATCAAGCTAAAATCATTAAACAGATAAAATAACCACAAATGAATGAAGGTTTAATATATAAAATATATTATCTAACATAGCAATATTATTTTACCTTTTCACAAATATTAGGTTAGGTCAGGTTACAGTGGCTGGAGCAGAAGAAAGAAGAATCGTAAGCCTACTCCACACTTGGGCCAAGTATTCCCCCCTAAACCAATTTGAAGATTTTAGGAATTTGAGAATATTGTATATCCCAACCTCGGATACGCCCCATGGGGAATCAAAACTGTAGTGTCCCAGGTGTTGGAACCTTCTCCTGCTGAGTGCGGGGCAGTGACAGAGCAGATCTTCTACGCTCTCTTCCTCTTCTACTATACCACAACTTCTACAGAAGACATGGTGTGGCAGTAAAGAAGATTAATTATAGTAACGTTGTTGAAGTCTGAGAAGTTCGATATGCGATATGATTAAACTCTTAGAGTTTGACGAAATAGCTGAAGCGCTGAAAGGAGAAGCATATTCCAGAGAGATAACATATACATAGAAAAACTTCGAAAACTTCGTGTCCAAGTGTAAAGATATATAAGAAAGCCCATTGCACGATGTCTAAAGTAATAATAAAGTATATTAATGATACTGAAATTGTTCGGTATATTCGAATATAACAACTTGTGTGTTTTAATAAATAAGTATTCTTTGTTTGAATACAATTAAAAGCTCATTGATCCTGAATGGCATCATACCAACCTGTAGATAACCCTAAAAACCTAACACGATGGTTTTTAGAGACGCATTTTGTCATATATTCTTATTTGTACAGACGTATTTATACTTTTCAGCTACCTATGTTGAAAACGCTTAGCTTGGGCAACCATCCAAAACAACAAAGAAAAATCCGTGTTTGTTTAGCCGCTTGTGTGATGCTTAATCGCGTCTGACCCTTGCAAAGATGTAGTATCTTAAAGTGTACACACTGGGAATGGTTAATTTAAACATGGCAAGTAGACTATTTTTAGCTCTATAAGAAACCTTTTGTGTGACCCCAAAAGGCCTAAACAAATAGGAAAACCAAAAAAATGTACTGTGTATATATGGATACCAAGAAGTTACAATTTTTGTTGTGCTTGCTCTTTATCCGGCATTGGGGAACTCTGTGTCCAAACAGAAAGGTGCGAGCAAACAGGATAATATCAAAAGCATACAAGCCTACCCGCAAAAAGGTCATAGGTTGCTTAAGTGTGTACTGGAATAGGAAGAATTTTGGCTCCAGGTTTCGAGACTTGCAAAAAACTCTCCCGGCCTTACCTATTATTATATCCATTGCAAGATTAGACTTGAGTCACGCTATGTGTCGATTATAATCGTAAATTTATTCAAAAGACATCTCACAATAGGTGAAAACTTGTCTAACATGTGGGTGAGTCAGTTGGTCAGCCATTAGTTAAAGCCTCAGAGCTAAAGACACTCAAATGTGGTTTCAATTTCACAATTAGTGGAAATTGAATTTGAATATGAATTGAGTGGGCTGCGATACGATAAAGATGTCGAAATCTTTTTGATTGACATTGATTAGATACGGATAGCCCGTTGTGAAGTATATACATATGTATACATTTAAAGCTAATCTTAGATGATATGGATTAAGTAATATGTAAATTTCTAAGATATAAAAAGACAATAAAATAAATACATTTGTCAAATTGATCAACTAGTCCGTAATTTATAATCGAAATTAGTGATAAACTTTATTGTTCAAGAAATCAAGTAAAATTAAATACTTATTTGGTGCTTGGAACTACAATATTGCATTTTAATTAAAATGCTAATCACTTTTAACTAGAGATTTAAGTCGCGAACAAACATCGGAAGAACATATCGAATAGCAAAACATTGAATTATAACCATGTTTATCGATATGTATCGAGGATGGAAATATGAGGGAAATATAAAATATTTTGATCTCGTTATAAGAAGAAATATTGTCAAATAAAGTATTTTCACATTCCCGTAAATATTTTAACTTCGAACTCGATTTTGACATATTTCGATTATTGATTTATTAAATGTTAGCATAACGAAAGTTGAAAAAATTTATATCAATAAAGATGTAGCCAGTTAAATTTGTAAATTTGCATAATCGCTCTCCCGTAAGAGTGGAATTTCGAAATTCGCAAGAAACATAGGCAAACAGAGACCCTATGATCTAATAAATTACTACGTTAAACTAGTTACACAGCCAGACTGAAATTGGTATAACATTAGTTTAAACCGTTTTCTAATTTCCAGGAATTATCTACTGTTGGATTTCCGTAATGAGTTAAGGGGAATTCGCTTGTGAACTTATGGATTGTAATATTGTAATCTGTATCTGTTAGAACGTTTCATTATACCCTATAGGGTATTATAAGTTTGTCTTGAGATGTGTAATGGACTGAAGGGGACGTTTCCGACCCAACAAAGTATATATATTCTGAATCAGAATGAATGAACAAGTCGATATAGCGATGTCCGTTTGTTTCTATGCAAACTAGTCTCTAAGCAATTGTAATGAAACTTGGCACAGGCCGCAGGTACATATATATGTAGGAACCGGCCGGATCGGACCACTATAACATATAGCTGCCATAGGTATGATCGATCGACAGCTATGTTTTGGTATGATAAACTTATTTTTTTATAAATCACCAAACTCACACAAGCCGAGTCTCTGGAGAGTTATACAATATGACCAAATTTGGTCTATTTATATTGCATAGGATCGGGTGAAAAATGAGTTTTTGTATGAAGAACATCTAAACTAAGTGAGATTTTTATTATACTTCAAATAGTTTCCTATAGTTTTATCAAAGTCGTACCACATTATTATATAGGAACAATCAGACAAAAATTAAGTATTGTATAAAAAACATTGCTGCTAGGGTATATGGCTTCGGCACTCCGAAGATAGCCGTGCTTTCCTGTTTTAATTACCTTTGATTTGTACAAACCCTTCCACAAATCCGCTTGAGACAATAAGATGCAAAACCCAAAAATCACCCGCCCACATTTCAAACAAAATACAAATATAAATGAAGACCAATGGAGGCGCCTGTTTGGAGCCTACGCTGCAGAGTTGAAACCTAACAACGCATTAATTAATTTTATTGAATTTAATTTCTTGTGCTCTCATGGCATTGTGTTAATAGCATCCCCCACTGCCCCCCGAGTCGTGCTAGAGTGGCAACATTGTGTGTAGGCTGCTCGGCGCGCCTCAACTCTGCCTGGGCTGAGTTGGCCTGGGCTTGGGTTCGGATCTCGGATCTCGGTTTCGGTCTGGCTACGGCTACGGCTCTGACTCTGGCTCCGGCTCAGGGTCTGGCCCGTTACCGGTTCAAGTGTGCATGCGTGGGCCGGCCGGTTTAAATACATATCTTTATATGCACATACACATACTACACTCGCTTATACCCAAGCTTGTGCATGTGGCCATAGTACTACAAACGTAGTAAATTAAAAGTGCAATCACGAAACCCAAGCACGCCGCTGGCAATGCTATTGTAACTGATTAACTGGGTAAAAAATGTGCATGCAAAATAATAAAAAACAAAAAAATAAAAAAAAGGCACAAACACAAAATATTGTTGATGCATGTGAAAAAAAATGTGACTGAAAAGCACAACAAAAAGAGTCAACTAAATGTGCATGGAAAATCAAGGTTGCACTTGAGCCACATAAGGAACGTGCCCATGTAATCCCCCCACAAAGTTCACATAACTAGCGTCTAAATGTATGTATACTATTTACATACCCTGTACTCAACTAAAAATATGATTAAGGTTTCATATAGATGTTCAAAGTATGTAAAAGGTGGAAAAAACATATTTTTCACCCTTGGCCAAACAAGAATTGTCAATCAAGGGACACAATTAAGAATTACTCGAAGTTCTTTTTAAATAATAGTAGTTAATAATATTCTTTTTAATTTAATTAATTTTCTTTTTATGTTTTCTTAGCAGCTTAAACGAACCTTCTCAGTGAAATAACTTCTTTAGTTTAAAAAATATCATAAAATATATTTTTTTATTAAAGTATTCTACTTAGAAATTTAGCATCTGCATCTGCATCTGAAAATCCAACGCTTCAGACTTAAGAAAGAAATATCCGTAGCCTTTAAAAAGAGGTTTAACATCCGCAAGTATTTCTCTTTCATTTAGGTATATTAATTCTTGGTTAGGGTTAATAATATTTTTGGAAAGTCCGCAACGCTTTACGCTTCATTTTATTTTTGCCTTATTTTATTACCTAAAAATATATGATTTAGAGAGCCAACAGTTTTAGAAAATATGCGTCTTGAAGTTTTACACATGCATCCATAAATACTTTGTCATATCATTTCAAAAAATCGATTATAGAGTATTTCTGAGTCGATCAGTCTTAACTGGAACTTTCTTGTTCCTATTAACTAAATACATATTTATTTTATGTGCTTTTTAAATAAGTGAACTTAGGTCTATATTATAGACAAATAATTGATTAGTAAGCGGTTGCCTTTGACGCGTTTTTCTTGAATCGAAAAATGTAATTTATCAGCAAACCAAATTTGCGGTTGAGCATCTAAAAATATGTTTAGCTTTTAAAAATCATTTAAACCAGGCAGCAAAAAGTTGTTGTACTCGTGTTAACTCGTACTGGTACGTAGTCCAAGTGGTTTCCTTAATATTTATTTGAATTTTGTATAGTTTTAGGTTTGTTTGGTCAGGGGATTTGGTATAAAATCCTATTCTTCTATAGTAAGATCAAAAAACGCATGATATGTATACAAAATAAAAGAATTTAAAAACAAAAAACCAGATGAGAGGAACCATCAAACATTTTAATAAAATTGGATAACATTGGAATTCCAAAGATTGGATTAATGATCGGGATTGATAAAAATTCAATCATATACTAAAAGACACTCCTAAATCAAAAATATTACTATCGAAAACAATCGTTTGGTGGTTTATCGATGCTTCGATAACTCTAATAAGTACTATGTACATCAAGAGACAGACACACTTATTATAGACTATATCGAAACACATTCACATATAATCGATGAGCTAAACCTTTTGTCACAGAACATTTCATGTCAGTAGTAAAATCGACTTAGAATTCATAAGCAATAAAAACTTTTTATTTCATTAAGCCAATCAAATATTTGGTTATATTCTCTAACTTTCTGCAGTTGTGAATATTGTTCGATTTGTAATTACTCGCTCAGCAATGACTATTCCAAAAAAGTTTTTATTTTTAATATTTGCTTTATGTTTCTTCAAACAAACCTTTTCCACCAAATGTTCTCTTGTATAAATCGAAATGTATCCAAATTTACGAGGTGCAACATACCTGAAAGAGAAGAAAAACAATGTATTTATTAGCAACTTTTTTATGGTAATTAAATGTAAATAATTGGAAAGCACACCAATGAATTATAAATATTGTATTGGAAGACTACCCATATCTTCCTTGCTTTGTTAAATACTATTGAACACGCCAATAAACCCACAAGTCCAACACGTTTTCATTGGTGACAGTCTGGCGACAATCATTTCTTAATCGGGCCATTGAAACAAACCGCAAAATACCTTTTAAAGGCATTCTTTTTTTTATGAATTTCCAAGAAATTTGGCAAATAACTTTTGCAGTTTATAATTACAGGCTGTGTTGGTTTTTATTCATATATTTTTGGTGTGTCATTATGTAGTTATTTGCATACTTTTAAGAAAAAAGTATGCAATGGTCGAAAATGATCGATTAGCAGATACCTAGTGCTCAGGTCTGACACATTCTTATTCAATAAAGACATATCTTTCGCTTGAATTTCTATATAATGGGTTTAAAATGCAGTTGGGACGTATAATTACATAGAAATCTTTCAATTTATATTTCATTTTTATTTCCAAGCTTAATACTTGTGTAAGATTAAAGCTATTTTAGACTATCGATAGTATCAGTGGTGTTGACTATCGAAACAATTAAATAATAGTGACAACAGGTACTTAATAATTGTGTAAGATTAATGCCATTTTAGACTATCGATAGTATCAATGTTGTTGACTATCGAAACTGTCCAACAATACTGACAACAGGTACTTAATAATTGTGTAAGACTTAAGGTATTTAGACTATCGATAGTATCAATGGTGTTGACTATCGAAACTGTCCAACAATACTGACAACAGGTACTTAATAATTGTGTAAGACTTAAGGTATTTAGACTATCGATAGTATCAATGGTGTTGACTATCGAAACTGTCCAACAATACTGACAACAGGTACTTAATAATTGTGTAAGATTAATGCCATTTTAGACTATCGATAGTATTAATGTTGTTGACTATCGAAACAATCAATACTGACAACAGGTTAATAATTGTGTAAGATTTAATCTATTTAGACTATCGATAGTATCAATGGTGCTGACTATCGAAACTATCCAACAATACTGACAACAGGTACTTAATAATTGTGTAAGATTTAAGCTATTTAGACTATCGATAGTATCAATGGTGTTGACTATCGAAACAATCCAAGAATACTGACAACAGGTACTTAAATAATTTCGAAAAACGAGTATCTAATTGTTATAAGCTTTTCAAAATACAACAAATGGGTTGCTAATCCATCTTTAAGATTGTATTGATTTGCGAACTGTTCATCTACATAAAATATTAAATTGAATATCTAGGCTCTAAAGGCTTCGGTAATCTCTATTGTTGATACTGTAGTAATACAGAGTATCAGCATGTGCAATATTAGTACATAATCAACGTTAGCTATAAAGTATTCATAAAGATATTTGTCAAGTAATGAAGTGTGAAATGTATCGTAATGTATTTAATAAGTACTCGATAGTTATCATAAACATCTGTTATCCTTTGAAAAGAAGTATCGATGTTGATCTTCAATAAAGTCAGTCGAAAGTATACGCCGAACAAGCAGGACGACTAAGACTACAATGCTAACATTCTATATACTTTATAGGGTTCCTTCTGCTGGTTGCATACACTTCCACAATTTTAGTATACCCTTCCCTTATTATCCATTTGATGGGTAGAAAAAAAGGCAGCAGCCGTGTGACGGCATATCGTGTAGTATGTGTGAAACTTAACACAACTTAATTTGGTGAAAAAGCATTGGACGGCTACAACAACAACAACAACAGCAACAACAGCAACAAAAAGATTGTGGCATAGAATTCTTTGATACCATGTGTGTAGATATGTATGTGCTTATGTAGATATACTTATTTCGTGTATAATTTATGCACACACATTCACAGATAAACATGTAAATCAAACAAGAACTTTGACTGATGGCGACAAAGCGACGCCTTCTCATATTTGTTGTAGTTCGCCATGTTGTTGTTGTTGTTGGTATTGTTGTTGCTGTTGGAGTCTAATTGAGTGGCGCCAATATGGGGGGAAACAAATTATTACGCGCCCCCAGAGTTGGAAAAAAAACCGATATTTTATTAAGTGTGCGAATTTGGTTGCCTGCTTCCAGAGTGAAAAATTCAAATTGAAATCGCAGCAGCACGCAAATGAAATGCAAACAAACCATTAAAATTGCAATTCGACTGAGAGAAAATGAAAACTGCCTACAAATTGCAACACAAGTACAACAAATAAGAATGCTCCAGTCGAGTATACCCGACTACGAAACTACCTGTACCCAGGTCTAAAACTTCCAATCATATCTTCGTCCACTTACACATACACAAGGCCACACACACACACGAGCCACTGCGTAAGCGAGGCATTTTAAGTGGCGGCTGTGTTTCTTCTCCCCCCCCTGCTGCAGCACTGAATCTTCTTTCGTCAACAACTTCTCTTTTTAATTTCCGATTGACTTGAAATTTGGGCTATATCTTTAAACTTGTTGGTATAAAACGTTTTTATCGAATTGCGGGGAAACGGAGGGAGAAACAAACTTGATCTGCGTATGGTATACAGGAACCTACATTCCAAATTTGGTGTCTCTAGCTCTTATAGTTGCTGAGATCGACGTGTTCATACCGACGGACAGACAGACGGACAGACAGACGGACATGGCCAAATCTAAATCTCTTTTGATAGTGATCAAGAATTTATATATATATATACTTTATAGGGTCGGAGGTGTCTCTTTATGCCTGTTACATACTATTGCACAAATCCAATACCCCCTTTTTACCCATTTTATGGGTACAGGGATTAAAAATGAGTACACAAATTTAGAATTTAAGTTAAACAATATTATTTTAATTGGAAAACTTTTAACAAAAAGTTCGACAAATATTTATGTACGTTTAATTTTTTTTATATTTAATAATTCTTTATCCCTATCAGTCGAGCGTTTTTAGAAATTCGTAATTCGCAATTCGTAATTTAAATATTTAACTAAATTTTATATCCAAACTATTTAAATTCAAAAATATATTAGGACATTATTAAGTTAGTATGCTATAACATATTACATATATTAATAAAGTACTCTAACTAAAAGTCTGAAAATTTTGATAACAAATTCCCTAGATGAACCTAAAAACCAATTTTGTAGAGCACGCAACGAATATGCTCAAAGGCATTTTTCCGGTATGTGAAAATATTTGCTTTCGCACAGAAAAAATATAAAAATATTTATGTATTTATTTATTTACTTTCATTTAGTTCATACCCTGATCGAAAAGAAATGGGTTGACGGGTATAATCAGGCATGTTCCCTTTTGTGATTTCCAGCAAAATATTTGGAATACAAATATTTCGAAAAACTGTTGAATATTTTGATTGAATACTTTTGTTTTTGAGCCATTGAGATTAAAACAAAATAGAAAAACGTTGTTATTGCATTCAAGTATCAAAAGTAATTTGAAGTGGCAAAAGCCTTCTCAGACACTATTCTCGATTTAAGGTTACGATTACTCTGAATCTTCTACAAACTCATCTATTTCGAAGTTTATACTTGCAGGTGTGAACCAGATTTTAAATTGTTTAACTCGCTACTCGCATTATAAAAGCATTAATAATATCTTTGATTTTCGATATACCTTTGCACGTATTCAGTTTTTTATACTTTCGTAAGCACTTTACGCAGGAAATATCTTTTAAACTATCCTATCTCAATGACAAGTAAATTTAAGCCTCAAAATCGTGTGATAAGTGAAAACTGAAACATTTAAGGGACGTTCACTTTTGGAAAATCTTGCCAGAAATAGGGTTTGCAAAGGGTCTTCATATTTATATAGCTGTCTTGGGGCACAGGGTGTCTCTTAGTCGTCCAATCTTAACACCACAGCATTCCTACAAGTTGTGTGTGAGCAGGCGGTCACGGCTTTTCGGTCGCATTATTTACGCAGTATTAAAATGTATTAAAACATTTTGAAAAGTATGTGCCCGCCAGGTGGGTGGGCGGCTTCGTTCGATGGATGCGGTGGGTTCGGATTGGGGGCCACCTCATGAGTGTTGACGCGTATGGAGCGTACCAGAAACAGACGTCAAGTCAAAAGAAGGCAAAATGTGTAAATACTCGTATATACTTAAGTCGGCTGTTGTACAAGTACATACATATGTCTGTATGTATGATCAAAGTTATTAAAATACGATCTGAGTGTGCGTTGAACGATTAGCGCATGAATGAAAAATCACACGACCAATGCTCGTACCGAGTTCTTTCGGGCTCGGACCTCTTTTCTTATACCCTTGCAATGGGTATTTCATTTTGTCACGATATGTGTAACGTTTCCGACTCTACAGAGTAACGGTATTCTTGAACAGTCTTAGAGCTATCTTCATGAAACTTGGCACATATGCTTTCTTTGTGTATGCAGGAACCGGCCGGATCGGGACAATACACCCTGTTGGGTTGTTGTGTGATAAACCTTTTTGGAAATAAAAATATCCTCATCAAAATCAAAATAAATAAAAGTTTGTCTACGTGGGGTGTAGAACTGTTATAGGTACCACAATTCTTAATCAGATATTTAAACTATATAGCTGCGATAGGAACAATCGGATGAAAATTAAGTTTCAACGCTCACAGAAATTTCAAGCAAACTCAGCAATTGCGAGTTTTCATATACGCAATATTGCTTTATGTTCATCAAATCTATATCACTATAACGTATAGCTACCATAGGAACAATAGGACGAAATAAGAGGTTTTTGTAAAAAAAAACACCTTTCTGCAAGGGTATATTCCTTTGGCACCGCGATCTACCTTCGTTCATTCTTGATTTATTTTGCTTTCGACGAAAATTTGTTTTATAAATGGCATGATTATTTGTTTGGCTTAAAAATAAATCGTATATATATATATATGTACTCATACGATTGTGTGCGGCGGAATAGAATCAAAAATTATTGCAGATAAAATGCATTTTGTTGTTGTTTTATTTGGCAAATTTATAGATAGACATTCGGCCGGCTGGCGTAGATACATATAGTCATTGAGAGTGTGTGGTGAGAGAACCCGAAAAAAAGTATACTTATATACATACTTATATGGCAGACGCAACTCGTATACCACGCGTAATGTATGTATTATATGTACATATAGATAATATATAAATGTATATAGTTTAATTTTTATCTGTCTTTCCCATTTGGTTGTTTTTATTTTTGCCTGAGAGCGCTGCTAGCTTGAAATAAATTTCATGAATTAAAAATGAACAAAACGTGTTGTACGTTAATGTTATATATACATATATATATATATATATATATATATATATATATATACTACTATATTATCTTTTATATATGTAAGTACATACATATATACTTAAATTTGCACGTACGTTGTTATACTTTTGCGTAGGTCGTCGATATTTCAAGTTGAAAATATTTGTTCATGTTGTTTATTATTTGTTGTCATATGTTTGAAGTAAGACGATTTGTTTCAATGCTACACTCTTTTATTTTTTTATTACTATTAGTAGAAGGCGCTTTGAAGTTTAAAACCATTAAAAATTCTTTAAAATTTAAACAAAACATTTATTAATTACTGTATTGAATAGTTGACAATAAGAACATATAATAAGAAACCAAGGACGCCCGCAAAGATTACTACCGGACAACGGATAGCGAGAGAACTATAATTCCTATCTTAACCTTAGTTCTGGGTAATTATAATATGGATACAGGCTATAATAGATAGGTACATATGTATTTGGTAAGCAAAAACATATTCGAATTCGTCGGACCGTTGTTTGAGTGATTTGAGTGATTTTATATACAAACTCCTTATGACACTTTTTCTGATGTTTAATACTAAATTTAGACGATAAATGTCCCCCTTAAAGTTGAAGCGGAGTAGAAGATCACCTTATTCCACCAAAAAAAAGGTGAATTACAGAAATTTCTATACGAATTTCCGTCTGTCGATTTGAATCCAAGCAATACCAAGCAAATATGTTTCGATATTTAGTAATCAATGATATTACTTTTCTCTTATTGGTTTTTGATGTTAATTTAATTTAATCATTATTCGGCAATTTGATTATTTTCTAAATGTTAATATAATTAGCTACAATTAGTAGACATTAGTCACAATTCAATTTATATTTGATTGAAATCTCGTTTCAAAGATCAACACGTTTTCTATTTATTAGGTTCGGGATTTAAAAATACTCTTTACATATCATAATAAAGCTGTATATAGACAAAAAATTAATAATAAAAAAAAAAGATGATTGCAAAATAATAATTCAAGAATTCAAGTTTCCTAACATACTATAGTAATTAAAATCAAATTTGTATTACTTTTACCTCAATACAAACTTTATCTAGACGTACAAAGACAAGAGTTCTAGAATTTAAAGCATTTATAGATTGCTTATGTTTTGAAAATCCCCTCATTAAAAAACTAATAGGTTCGATGAAAATCAGCAAAACACGTATCTAAACTGATAAACTTCGCCGGAAATTAATAGAAAATAGTCGAGAAAAACAAATCCATAAGATGTGCTAGTGATGATGACGATGTTCCTGTTGGTCTCTGTCTCTGCTGTCTGCGCACTGCACAATTGTTGGCAATAACAACAATTTTTATATAAGCATTAAGAAAAGTATCTGTGTGCATGTGTGTCAGTGTATTTGTGTGTTGTTCCCTCACACTCGTTCCTTTTACATAGCACACACACACATACACACATACACACACACACACAACTCGTTGCTGTGTTATGTGCATTTCAGGTTTGTTTTTACGTTTTTACGCGCGAGCTTCTACAAGAATTTTTACGCATACGATGGCGACGTTGTTGATGATAATGATGATGAGGATGGTGATGATGATGATGATGATGATGGGTAACAACAGATCCCAGTGCCAGTCCAGAGACGTCGTGGAGCTTCTCCACATTGCCACCATGCCCCCCGAGGCAAAATGAGGCGATGGCAATGCGTCGCGACGCGCATGTATCTAGATAAGCAGACAGCGTGCCACAAAAACAACCGCGAAAACTACGACAAGTAGAAAAATGCTGCCGTCTAAAATGCTCAACCATCAGCTACCCTGTATACACAGTTAAATGCAAGCATAATTATTTAACTATTCTGCGCCTGACCTCAAAGGTAACTTTAGCTTTGCTGCAAAAACAAGAAATTTTTGTTAGGAATATGATCTTTCCACATTGTTTTTTTTTTTTTCAAACCTAGAACAACTGTTTTCGTTGTTTTAATCAATTTATTACGCGAAAAATGATATTTATACTATCAATATGTAGTTTTAAGAAAGCAGAAAGTGCCAAACACACTTCGTTTCCAACACTATGCATATAAGGCACAAACCTTCCTTTTCACGAAATAGAGAAAAACTCGATAAATGGTCGCGATTCTGATAACGGAAGCATGTGTAATACATAAAATATAATAAATTTAAACAATATTATTTAACAAATGATCTATTCATTATTATTATTATTTAAATAAACTAACTGAGGATCTATCGACAGTCGCATCGATAGTGTTGGGTAATTATTAGTGTTGGATAGGAGTATGTTGTCGTACCTGTATGAATTCTATAAATTAATTTGTCCGGCTCGAAAAGCGCTCGATATGTTTGTCGGTCGAGACGCTTTCAAATGTAATTCTCCCAAACAGACTCTCACTTTGTTTTTAATACAAGTCTCATTTGTTAGAATATTTAAACACTTTAATATTAATTGATTAATATAAAATTTCAAAATTCTTATTCACATTGACTTGAGATCGACTGAACTGTCAACTTGCTTAAAAGTAAAAATACCAAAATTTCACATGTATCGAACTATTCGATACTTTTACATATTCAATGTTAAGTAAATATATTCGATATTTTCTTCAAATGATATTAAATTCAAATAACAATAATACATTACTTAACAATTTGTTTACTCCGGCGATTGTCCGAATATATCGATGGTTCTTAAATATAACAATCGTTAAGGTCACACGATATAGCATTTTGCCATATACATATATGAAATATCGTTATCGAAATTTTATATGGCAAAAGTAAGAATATGTATCAGATATTTTAACAGATAAATCCTTGATTTGCTATATCGTGTGAGCAGGTATCTCAATCAAAAAATTTATATGGCAGCCTGCCATACCGTCCTCACACGCTATGGTAACTGATTGGTAACTTCCCCATATGTGGAAAAATGCCATAACGTGTGATCGCACTGACTGATCGTTTTTGTTTCTAAATCCCCAGATTTGAGTTCACCTAGCTAAATACACCCAACTACTGTGACCAATGGAGTGCAGAGTATCACAACAGCAGAGCCAACTGGTCGCTCAGGTTCACCATCCACTAACGATGCCTTCTTGTTGTTGTTTCATTAATATTTTTCCCTTTTTTTGTTGTTGTTCGTTGGATTCTTTCATTCTTTCCTTCCAGGCAGCCAATTTTTGCTGGCCGTGTGTGTTTTTTACGCGCATTTGTTTACTATAGATACACAACAAACAGAAAGATACAACACACATCCCATCGTATACACATGCCAGCATTACATACAAAGTTTTCGACGGGCTGGCTACTGTATATATACATACATATATCAGTGTATCTGTAACTGTATTTGTATTTGTATTTGTATTTGTATCTGTGCCTGTATCTCTTACCCATTAAGCTTAAATAATACCAAAATAAATAATGAAGAACCAAATAAAAACAAAAGCCAAAAAAGCCCCAACAGTTTTATGATATTCTTCCCTACGCGCTGCGTAAGTTCAAAAAGTATCTACAAATGCTGCACTTGTTCCTTAGTACATACTTGTGAGTATTTACTGCCGCATTTAAGTGAATTTTGTGGCCATTACATAAAATCGAAAGTTAAAGGGCAATGGGCGGATGGGTCTTTTAGCTACCGTTTTGAGAGAACTACACACGGTTGCATTTTGTGTGGAGTGGGAGGCAGGCACTTGGGTTTATTTGCTTTGGACGGGGGAAGAGGCTTTAACCAGAAATGCGTGTGCGTGTGCGTCTGTGTGTGTGTGTGTGTGTGTGTGTATTTGTATGTGTAATTTGGAAGTGTTCTCCTAAGTGTGCCTCATGCGCATTGTTTACTTTACGATTTAACAGGTAGTAGCCCCAAGCAGTAAATTTTGTGCCTCTGTCCATCTAACGGGTTCACGCTAAGGAACTTGAGCACATATACCCTAATTGGATGTCTAAACCTTTTGATTGGCGACCCAAACGGAATGCACAGAACAATCGCATGAGGTTCTAAATATTTAAATTGAAATTCCGACCACTGGGATACTTCGGACACTTGGTCAGCTATAAACGTATTTGCATAAACATAACTGTGTTGCAGGAAGTAGCTTACGAATAATCTAACATTTACAAGCAACATGATTCTGACAACTGTCAAAATACTATATACAATTATTACTTTGCGTTACGCAATACTTTTGACCAAGGTTTTAAAGGTTAGCTGCGGCAAAAGGGTTGCGTTTACAATACTTACTTACTGAGTTCATTTGATAAATTGTACATCACTGGACAAAAATTAATGGTTACACTGGATGACGTCAGTAATAGCTCAATATTGAACGAAAATATAAGATGCTAAAGCTTTAACTACTTTGAAATAGGGCGATAATTCATTTATTTATCTAACATTTTATATTCTGCAGTGATTTGTTCAAGAAACTCTTCAAATGCTCAAAGATTACCCTTTAACTTTCACAGAAAGTAAGATAACCAATTGTGATAACTATCTATCGAAAATTACAAGAAAGGAAAAGTCAGTCAGTGTTCTCAGTACAACAAAACTACAATATGGTATTTGAGTGCGTACTCTTCCATTGATATATTTACAGCTCGAAAAAACAAGCAGAACTACCTCTGACGTTGTTGCTGGTATTCGTGTTTACTTTAGAGTTGACACCACTTTGTCTTGATATAAAGTAATTTATTATATGATTTATTGGGTACTTGATGGATGAAGTCGTTTCGAGTTGATTGCACGATTATTTTATTGCTCGTTTCATGTGTTTGACTGCATCTTGGGGCCCGGCCCGGCCCGGCCCGGCCCAGCCCAGCAAAGCACAGCACACCACAGCCAAGCCCATCACAGACCAGACCAGACCAGACTAGTCCCGTACACCTGCCTGTGATTAATATTTGAAGATTAGTTAAAATCAGCAATAGAAAAGCGATCGCAGAGATACGGTAAGCAAATGCGTTGATCGTATGGTACGTATAGTAAAGTAACCCAACAAAATATTGAAAATCAAATGATCTTTTCGATCGCTTCCTACATATGAATTTATTTACAAACATATGTAGTAGTGTTGCAAAACTATAGATAGAGTCATCATTCAACAATCTAAATAGTGCTTGCTTGAGCTATCGATAGTATCGATTAAATTTGTGAACAACACGTAAATCAGTTGATTAGTACACATCAGAATATATATAGTTTATATTGATCAACCAAAAATGAACTGTAAAACTATTAATAGTTGTGTATTATTCTTAAACTATCGATAGTGCCACCACCAATGTTCTGTATAGTTGGAAATAAGAACTCTCAATGAGTCGTAGTAGATTCTAGATAAGACGATCTTTATGGTAAGTATTTTCGAATAGCAACAGTTAAAACCAAAGATGGAATCGAAAGTGTTGTCGATATTTTGGATGTGAAAAAAAGATACATTATTCGATTCTAAATAGGAAATGTAGTTGTTTTAATGTGTGCTGAATGAATTTATTTGATTATTAAGCTTGATAGTACAAAATAGTTTATAAACACTGATTTTATTTCTTGCTGTAAGTTCATTAAACTTGTTATCGGTGGTACATTTAATTTTAAATGCTTCAAGAAACCAATGCTATATTATCCTCCATAGACCTCAGTAAATGTATCGTAATATATTTATATACTTCACAATGCTGACATTCCAGACTATATTGAACTTAAGGCAAGTACTTGAAATAACTTAGTTAAGTATTGTAATAAGTAAATCTAAGCAAAATATGTAACAATATATGATCATTTTATTAGATCACTTAATAACAAAGTAATAAAATATATGAAGATACTGCTTGGGTAAGTATTGTTATCTTTAGAACCAATTTTATTCAACTTTTGTCTTTTGTATCCATTAAAATACTTATTTATGTCCATTATTACTCATGTAATTGCTAATAATTTGATGGGATAATATACTGCACCAAAATGATAAATAGTTCTTGATGAGCATCAAAAGCCTAGTCGATTTGGTCCTGTTCGTCCTCCGTCAGCAATCCGAAAGTCGACTACAACTTTTTATAAGGACGATTTCGAAGATACAGTCTGAATATTTGGCAAACATAATTCTTGGTTCATTCCTGATCTAATGTCAAAGTTATTTAAGAAACTTGTCAAACTACTACAGGGGAAGCAACAGCACTGCTTGCTTGCAATGCCACTGAACTGCTTGATGCATGTGTGTATGTTTAAGCGTAGGAGGGAGTTTTAGACCATGTGTACTCGAATAGAGCATTCTTACTTCTTATATCCACATATACAGTTGATTGATCAAGATTGTCATTGATCTGGAATCAAATAAAATCAATCAAGTTCGTACACCTGAAAGAGTTGTCAATTTAATGCATTTATTGCTCTCATTCTGGTTTATAAATACTTGTATGTGGCACAGAATAAGCAAGTAAGATAAAAGCCTACGCTCACGATCCAACAGTATAGTGACTAAGTATGTACATATGTAATTTTCAAAAATGATATACAATTTGCATAAGTGAATTTATAGTGGTTTAGTCACCAGGCAAGTACTTCTCGAAATGCAAATCGGTCGTGCTGATAGCATTTGAAGTAATTATATGTGTATGCAGATATAGTGTATACATTTTCCACTCACTGTATGACAATTGACATCTAAACAACTTATTAATGAATAACTGGCTGCTCAACTTGACTACAGCTACAGTTTAAAGTTTATTACTGAGCAAATATACAACTACTGCCGGCACTATAATGACTCTTATATACATATACATATACATATACATATATGTATATATATATAGTTTACTCGTAACGTACACCAGCTAGTACTCGTAGTGTTATGTACACATACATATATATATATATATATATTTCATGAGTGTGCACAGCACTTGAAATGGCAAATGAATGACAATGCTGCGTACAAACGATCGACCAACTGACTGACTGACTGAATGACTGACTAAGCGTTCAATCAGACAAACGATACGACACAACAGGCGAGCGACAGACGAGTTAAGACTAATCAGGCCCCCTTGCCATATATGTATGTATTTATAATACTACAGTATAATATAGCTAGGCGACAAAAGCAACAATAATGCTTTAAATGCCATATCAGCAAAAAGTAATGCTGACTACAAATTATATACACACACGAGGAGCGTTTAACAAGTTTTAGTTGCTAACATGACTAAATATTAATTTATTTAAAGCGTTTTTAAGAAAAATGTAATTGCACAGTTTCAGAATTCAGAATTGAAACTGTTAGAGGTTCTGAATTCCGACAAATGCTAAAATATTCGGTTTAAAAATATATGTTTTGGTATAAGTGGAATAAAAACTATTTCGAAATAGTCTCAAAATAAAATACGATTTCCATTTCGAAAACGATAACACAAAATCCAAAACGATTCGAAAAGTACACCGAAATGGGAACACGTACGAGAGTTAAACTTTTAGTAATATATATATTACTAATATAATAATGAATTAAGAGATTTTCGGAGTATGATGGATGAGTTAAATATTGGAGGCATATGTGAACATATTATTCTTGGGTACTTGGTGATCCACCCATCCTAGAATAAAACGCACCGACTCTCTACAACATATACACAACAAACTCACACACACGGGCAAGACCGCACTTTTATAGATAAAGTAACAGCCGATTCTCAACAGCACCCAGCAAACACACACGCACAGCAAATACTACACACACAATCACACAACGATAATCGAGCAAAGTTGTTGTCAACAAGTTTACGAAGCAACCGACAGAGGTCTCCCTACTGAATAAGCCACCTCCCCCGCCCAATCAGCCAAGAAGCCCGTAACCATGTGCGAGTTTCTTTTGCTTTTTAAGCATATCTTAATTTCGAGTTATCGTTGGGCTCGTTTGTATTTAGTTTTCGTTTCGTTTCGTGTTCGCGTTCGCGTTCGCGTTTCGCCGTTTTAGTGTGTTTGTACGATTATTTTAATATTTTATTTATATTTGTTGTGACGTGCCGTGAGTAATAACTATAGATATCGCAGTGTGCCTTTATATATATATATATAAATATATATATTTACTACATATAAAACGTGTAGAAACCCGTATACAATTTTTGGGCACTCTGGCGCTTTAAAGCACGCACAACTCGGCCGAGACGCCAAAATAGTCAAGGAAATCGGTAAAGAGCTCTTTAAATAAAATATAAATCGGCATTTGTATGCACAGAACTGATGATCATTCAGTTAACGAGTATGACTATAGTAACCATCACAATTACTGAGGTTACTGTTGGATCGCTTAATTAAGGTCTCCGCATGGTTAATTAATGATGGGAGGCGTTCGAGAATAATAATGCCTTTTATGGTATTCCAATTGGTTTATAATTTTAACAGAATTCGATGAAGTTTCAGCTTGCAATATTATGCGATATAATAAATTTTAATGGATTATATATCAACAGGGGAAAAGGATGAGTCTTTAAGTATTCTTCATTTCATCATACGATCATCTGACTACTTATAATAACAACTATTTATCAAATACATACATACATACATATGTACATAGTATAAGTCTATGTAAATCTTGAGGAAGACAACCGATTTTGTCTTCCTAAGTTCCCAAGCGATTTCATCAATATATTGGGGGTTTCATCACCTCGATTAATCAGTAAAAATATTATTTTAAGCTCTAATGTACCAGGTGACAACAAACGTACAATAATTTGTACCCATAAAATGGGTAAAAAGGGGGTACTAAATCTGTACAAATGTATATAACAGGCAAAAGGAAACATCTCCGTCCTTATAAAGTGTATATATTCTTGATCAGTATTAAAAGAGATATCGATTTGGCCATGTCTGTCCGGATGAACGCATCGATCTCAGTAATCAGTAATAAGAGCTAGAGACACCAAATTTGGAATGTAGGCAGGTCAAGTTTGTTCCCAATTTCAGATATATCCCCCGTTCACCCCCCAATTCGATCAAAACGTTTTTCAGCCACACTTTTAAAGATATAGCCCTGGATTTTGCTATTTATTATGCTTAAATCACTCTTAATCTACTGTCCAAATTTCAAGTCGATCGGATAATAAGCTCGGAAGTTATTCACAAAAGAAGATTCAGTGCTGCAGCGCGGGGGGAAGAAGCAGCACAGTCCGCTTGTGTGTGTGCATCGCTGTGTATGTGTGTGTGATGTGTAAGTGTACGAAAATGCGATCCGAAATTTGTGACCTGGGTACATGGAGTTTTGCAGTCGGGTATACTCGACTATAGCATTCTTACTTGTTTAATGTAGATTACAACACGATTTAACATAAATTATCATGACCTGGTTATATGCAATTGGGTATGGTTTCATCCGTGTATTATGTTCTTGTCATTATAGATCTTAGCATATAACCTGTTAATCCGTTTAATCACTGGCTCTATTCTGAGCAAACAAATTTAGTTACTTGCATGATTTTTATAGTAAATAGATACTTATCGCTCCATTCAGTTATTTAGCAAGCGAAACATTCTTAAACACCCTTTCATAAAAGTTGCCCATATAGACTGATTTAAATAGCTGTACAATCAATTTTATGACTTACAAGATTTCTATATACAGTTCTTTAGTAAGGGTAATCAGAAACTAGAAAACACGAATCGGATGGTAAAAATGCTACCTGTGTTTGCTTCTCCCCACCAGGTCCCAAAAAAAGGTTGAAAGATACACGCAATATGGTCGAAGCAATGTAAATTTCTTGCCAACTTTACTATGAATAGGTTTATAGATTTAATAGACATTTATTTATAAGACAAAACATTTCGTCGTTTATTTCAAAATTTATTCAGTTTTCTTACTGCCTAGAGCAGAAAACTTCTGAAAGTAATAAATTTGAAGACCCAAGCCGCCTTTCATTCATTCGCTACAAAGCAGATAAAACCTTATAATAATAAATATATGTATGTATGTATATACACACACAAAAGCATTTGTGAATGTGTGTGTGTGTGTGTAAATGATTAAATGTTGTGCTTTTCAATAAGAATGAATTCATAGTATGTGGCTATGTGAATAGGTTTGCTTGCACTTGTAGTGCGAATGTACACAGATACTAGATGCATATGTATGCATGTATCTAGAATCAAAAGCTAAATAAGTGAATACCCGATAAGCCTCATTCAATTGCTATGTAGTCCTGCACTTTCTTTCTTCCTTATATATTAATATTAATTCTGCAGTCAAACGTCTCTACAAAGAATTGGTCCCATAAGTTTTGTTCCAAAATCTTATTTTTATTCAACTTTATGTGTATTTTCCATTTGAAATATACCTAATTTCTTTATTACGAATTTTTAGCTTAATTCTTACCTTTTATCAGTAAAATGCAATGACTATACATAACTGGTACAAGTGAATGATATTATTTTCGTTAACCAATTCACAAATAGTGTACTCTATTAGTTGTCCTGCTCCAATTTCATCTTTTACTCAACAAAACGAATTTCCAAAAATGTTTAAAAGTTGGAATATAATCAGGCCTGCTCCCAATTCCACTTCCACTCAAAAGTTTCGGAAGTGAAATTACTTTGCGTTTTAGCTGTTTTGAACACGCCAAAGCGAGTGATTTTTCGTTTTGAAAACGAGTAGCATTTGAGTCGACGGAATTGCAGATTACATGGGAAAATAAAATTCAATATTCGTAGACACAATTTTCTAATATTCTTTATCATTTTTAGATGCGAATTAACTCATTCATTCAATTCATGAAATTCAAATTACATTTTTTTAATTCATTTCAAAATTGTCTGTAAATTTCACCATCAAAAACGACATCAAACAGGCAATCGTGCCTGTTCTCATTTCATCACGTGATTTGCTTATCGATAACAAAGTTAAGAACCGATATGTGCTAGTGTTGCTTAATGCATTAAATAAAATTCGAAATTGTTTATTGTTTAAGTTAATTTTGTTGGAGTCAATAAAAAGAATTGTAAAATTTTAAATTTCTATAGGAAAAATATTTTTAGGGGTTAAGGTTTATTTGAAATGTAAATAATTACATTTTGAGTTTGCATTGTTGATACAGTGACAACTCTTGTGGTGCGTATATGAATTTTTTTTCTCTTGGCTTGTGCACAGTCTATTATCATTGCACCAGGTATTATTGTAATATTTATTTACTTTTTACACACATGTTAGCTCTTCATTGGAAACAGCTGATACCACCGATTATTGATTGCTATCGAAACTCGGTTTCGAACTGGAGTTCGAAAAAGCCAAAACGAAAGTAAAACGATTGCAAATGAGAACAGCACCTCACAAAACGAGCGGAATTCATTTGTTTTTACTTTTTGAAAACAAGTGGAATTGGGAACAGGCCTGAATACAATTCTATTCACATTATGTTAAAAGGCAACTTGATTTAATCCAACAAAAAACTTGGGACTATAAAATATGTCCGGTTAAGGGACTTTACTGTACATACATACACCTAAGTAGAATTTGCATTATATATGTATATACTATTTAAATATCTGTTACAAATTGTTTTCGATATAGTGAAATTTACAATTTCCTTATATGGAAGTAGTATGTATGTTATTGAACCAACACAGGTAAGAATTTGTATTTTTCAAAGAACTCAATCATATACATATAGATATATATGTATCTGTATCTACAGTTGCATCCATGCTACCAAAAAGACAGATAATACATTTGAATTTATCCATTGAAGCAACCAAAAACACATAAGAAAGTATTAGGGCCTGACAAACTGATAACCGAACAACTGAATGACTGCTTGACAGTTTGACAAACTGACAATGTGACAGTATTAACTTTATTTTCTGTGTGTGCCTAACGAGCATCGAAATCAATAAAATTTGTGGTACATAAGCACATTTTGACTAACTATACATATGTGTGTATATATGTATGCCTGTGGGTGTGTGTGTGTAGAATGTATGTATGTGGGTATACCTATGAATGCCTCTTAAAGTATTTGTGTACCGGCTTATCATTATAAAATACAAATTTAAATTACATATGACTTATCAGCGTGTTTTCCTTTGATTGTTGTTGTTCTTTCTACTTTATTTCTTTTTTTGCGCCCGCTTCTTTCACCTCTTCTTTTCGATTTTGTATTCACTAAATATACGAGTATACGACTATATATGTATATATAAACATATATATACATATACATATAAGTAAATACCGTGTTTACCTCGTCGACAGCTTTGCCTGCCTTTTCTAAAGCTTTAACAATTTATTTTGTATATTTTTTTTTAATTTGTTTGTCAGACGGAAACTTTGTAATCTAGCAATAAGATCTGTAAAAGTGTTTCCTATAGCTAATAGTCAGTTTGGTTATAGAAAACTTTGTCGGTTTTAAATACTATAATTTATTTCTTATGTAAGTTAACAGTACATAATCTTATTACTATTACAAAATGAATAGTAAATATATAACGCAGGCTTCATTCTTGGGATACACAAATTCGACTTTCCCTTCTACGGAATATGTACTTATTTTATGGAACCAACAGTTTATGCCTAAACTTTAATTGGATTAAGGAACGGTTCTGTTAATTATTTAAAAGATAATTATTTGAAAAGATTGAATTCAGTGTTTAATTTACGTTTATCAGCTTGTTATAAAAACTGGAATATGTTTGACTCAAAAACTCCATAAGATAAAGTGTCACCTAACATTTTCTGATTCTTAATGGATAATACAAACTATTTGTAATTTCTTAAAGTTTGGTACACACCCAATTACGTATTTTGTCATGCTTAATTATACTAACTACATTTCATAATGGTCGTATTGTATACAAAGAATATTACACACTAGGAAACTATTACGAAAAGGATAAAACTCAGTACGTAGTTGTAATAATAAAGAGCATTTCAACCTCCAATATTTATTTCAATAAGAAAGTATATACAATATAGTCTAAATATGATATAATATTACTGATCTTATTTATATTTCGTTTGTTCCAAATGGCGCTTCAGAAATGAATATTCCAATAAAGCTAAAATTTGTTTTTTTTTATCACACAAATATTTGCCCAACACCTTAACCCCTTTTACAGCCCCGCAGCATAGTCCATACAGACATATATTGTGCATACATATTTTCACAGCAAAAAGGTATAACTTAGACATATATATTTAAATACAGACATTGCACATATGTGCGAGTACTAGCGAAATATATATATGGAAAGTAAGAGCAAGAATAAAAACAGGCTGCCAGCAGAAAGAATGAAATAACATCTGGTTAGATCTGGTTTTTATATAGTAGATTGGATCTTGATTTGCTGCTGCTGTTTGGTGTCATCTAATACCAACGGCACTGTGCACCTGGGACTGACTCTGGATGGACCCGAAATTCCAACAGCAGCCCCAACACAATGATAACAACAAATTTTTGATAAGCAAGGATATTACCAACATATATGTCATTCTTTTGAAATCATTTTATGTTCAATTTTAGGTTAGTTTTGTGATATTTTTTGGGTTTCAGCAATTGGCGTAGCTAACAGTTCCGTACCATTTAAAAGCCATATATTTACTGGATTTTTGTTTTGTTGGCACATAGAAACCAGGTAAAATAATGACGGATACACAGATCGCAGAGTTAGATATGCTGCAGTTGTTTTAAAAATACCTACATAGCCGCTGAACATCCAAAGTTTGTGAGGTAAAATTCTTAGCGTATTTGAATCTTACGCGACTGATTGAGCCGATTTCCTGTTTGTTTGTGATTTTTTTATTACAGAATATTAGCAGCAGACCGGTTTTTTAAGAGTACAAAATTCGATAATTTATGATACTCGTGTTGCCGGCAAACATTGAGCTTTTGTTTTTTGGCCGGCATTTGGAACAAGTTCTTTTTATTTGGTTTCTTTTCTTTTTTGAATATTCTAGGAAACAAACTCACAAGCTCGTATTAAAACTTAGAGCACGGATCCACTAAATACTGTATGTGCCCCTCTCAGCGCTTAAGCAAGCCTCTTTTACTGGCTTATCGCCAAACAGAAAAGCGTAGGGGCTTTTGAGAGTTGTGAATAATGCTCCAACGCTAATGAGGGCGCACGCTTACTCATCGGCGCGTAGGGAAGGAGGCAGGGCCAATGAAAGGAGGGTAAAAATAGGCACAACGCATGCTTCAAATATGTATGCGTACGATATATACCACAAAGGCAGCAGCAGCAGCAGCAGAAGCAGAGGCAGTGGCTCAAAATGATTGTAGATAAAAACAAGTAAGAATGTTGCACTCGAAAGCTCCCGACTGCAGTATACCCTGCTTCTAGCCTGTTTTCTTTAAATATTTGGTACCATATGGTACCAAATTTGGTATGAAGACAATTATATTCATACCCTTTGGTCTAATACTGCTTTGCGGACGTTACGCTTGAACATATTTACTCCGTCTAAAAAAACATTTTTGAAAAAGAGTATATTGGGTTTGTGCAATGTTTTTGTTGGCACCCTTGAAGCTAAAGCAACCAAACTTGGTACACATGTTGGTGCATACCCTTAGTTTGTAAAGTCTCAATCTCGCCCACCCAGTCCATCCTCCTCCCCCGCCATTTGACGTAAGCCTCTATCTTCCAATTTTTTTATTTAAGACAAACCGGATTTGAAAGAGAGTATTCTGCTGTCGAATACATCTGACTGCAACGATCTTAATTATTTTAAAATTATATTATTTTCTCGTGATGGACCATTTTTGAAGTCCATATGCTCTTTTCCCTTTTTGAGAACAGAGTATAAAAAGTCACAGACAGAGACGGATATGGAAATGGAGACGGTGACGGTGACGGTGACCAGTCCCGAGTTCGAGTTTGAGTTTATGTTCGGGTATAAGCTCGAGTTCCAATTCGTGTACACAGCAGACAAAGAGCAGCCTTTGTGCAAACACAAAAATTCTAATACGAACATGAGCCGATCGCATTAGAAAAGCAAAAGCAAAGTTGTGGATTAACAGAAGCCGACGCCGAGACGCGACGCGAGGCGACAATGAAAAGGCCCTCGGTCCTCTCAGTTGCTGAGTGCCAGCAACTTCTTGTCTCCTTCTTGAACACATTCCGGTTCTGCTGTCCATGTGATGCGCAATCACGCAGAGTAAGAAAGAGAGCGAGAAGCATACACATAGAGATAGACAAGGAGACAGAAACAGAAACAGAGCCAGACGTAATTAATGATCCCGAAAACGCTGACAGCGACGCGAGCTGAGATTTTTGGAGTCTACGGACGGAACGCATGTTTTGGGCCATATTGAGTGGAGTTGTTGTAGTTGGAATACCAAATGAAACACAGGTGCGGATTAGGGTCAAACCAGGGGAGCAGCCATAATTTGTGGGATTGAAACTGAAAACAGTAGAGGACTCGAAAAAAAAGAAACAAATAAAAAAGACAAAGGTTACATTGAATTAGGGTTTTATTGAATGGACTGCACTTTAAATGCTAATGATTGCTTACAACATTTACATATGATTTGGCAATTCAATGCATATTACGATTATTAAGAGAAGACTCTTTAAAACCTTATATACATACATATATACTATGTACATACATACATCAGACCTGTACGAGTCTCACCTACTTTACGTTGAGTAAAAGAATTTAAACAAACTTTTCAATCCCACTAAAAGCAATATTTTACATACATTTACTCCCTGTACCCATAAAATGGGTAAAAAGGAGCTACAAAATCTGTATGTAACAGGCAAAAGAAGACAACTCCGAGCCTAAAAAGAATATATATTCTTGATCAGTATCAAAAGAGATTTCGATTTGGCCATGTCCGTCTGTCTGTCCGTTTGTCCGTCCGTATGTATCAACGCGTCGATCTCCGCAATAAGCAATAAGAATCAGCACAGCCACCACTTTAAATGCCTCGCTGGCGCTGTCGCTTGTGTGTGTGCATGTGTAAGTGTACGAAGATGCGATTGAAAATTGTTGGGTACAGGTAGTTTGGTAGTCGGGTATACTCGACTATAGCATTCTTACTTGTTTTATATATATATATATATTTGTAAATGCATAGTGAACACCGGAATTACTCTTGCAACAATCAGTTGTATGTAAAATGCATACCATAATTTAATTGAAAAAAATGCAATCAATTGATGAAGAAACTAAGTGTTTGAATCGGTTAGACTGGAAACGCGGACATTGAATGGAATAACCAGAAATAAATGGTAACCACAATGGTTAGCTGAATCAGAAATGAAACTCGTATAAGAATGCAGGTTTCAAGAATGTTTATTCATCGATAAAAAGAAATAAAATTGAGTTTTTTTTACCACAAAACAAAAATTGATGGAACAAACTTTGACTAATCGGTATTTATATTCGATATCAATGTAGTATCAACGCTCAAAATTTACTTCTATATGTACACATACGTATTACGTCCTGATTTAAGTATTATCTTTATATAAATATGAAGTAAACTCTCGTAAATATCGTCCACATCTTAATGTCTATTAAAAAAATATGAAAACGGCAAGGAACTGAATACTAACGGGTTGACGGAAAGTTCGATAACTTCCTGCAATTATATTTACATTCAGATATTAATAGTTTAAATATAACAACTTGTCGCAATAAACAAAATATGTAATGGACTGAAGAAGACGTTTCCGACCCAACAAAGTATATATATTCTGAATCAGCATGAATAACCGAGTCGATATAGCGATGTCCGTCTGTCCGCCTGTTTCTATGCGAACTATTCTCTCTTAGTTTTAAGGCTATCGTAATGAAACTTGGCACAGGCTCTTCTTTTTGCTGCAGACAGTACATATGTCGGAATCCGCCGGATCGGACCATTATAACATATCGCTGCCATAGGAGTGATCGGTCGACAACTATCTTTTTGTAAGAAAAAAACACTCAAACTGAGTCTCTGGAGAGTTTAAACAATTTGACCAAATTTGGTGACCACTACATGCATATATCACATAGAAAACTTTTTATTATATCCAAACTTAGTGAGAGTTTTTTATAACTCATATAGTTTCCTATAATTTTATAATAATTGGATCATATAGCTCCCATAGGAACAATCAGACGAAAATTGAGTTTTAGATAAAGAACATTGCTGCTAGGGTATATACCTTCGGCACTTCTACTTTTACTACCTCTATTTGATCTGTTCTGTATCTTATTAAATAGGATATGTGGCTTAAGCTCTTCGTAATAATCATCAACATTAATTAAGTTTTGTATACAATTTAATTCCTGCTATGGTATATAGCTTCAACAATCCGAATCTTTTGAGATTACTAGGTTCTTATTTCCATAAGAATTGTATGAGTTGATGCAAAGTTTAGTCTTCCCTTTTTTTCATATAATATGTTGCCTTAGCAGACCTTTTTAAGTAAAGCGCATATATTATCTTCTTACTAGTATGCACACATATAAAAATCTATTGTTAGATTTTGATTTGATATCTATAAAAGGGTGATGACTTTATTGTAACTTTTAGAACCACAAATGGGATATTCCGGCATTCTTTTTAGCCAGATTTCGTACAGACTCCATGGTTGAGACGGCATAAGAAGTTGTAATACAACTGGTTGCTGTAGTATTTGTAGAATGCGGTGTTCAGACTGAGCGAACAAACGAACAAGCAATAACAATAACAACAACAACAACCAGCGGGCATATCGACAAGTTACACTTACTATAAAAACAACAACAACAAGAACGACTGGAACGGCAGAAACAGCAACTAACGCAACGTGGAACCGGTTCAAACTTACACAAACAACATGTGTGCATATGAATATATATATATGTGTATGTATCTGTGGGTGTATGTATGTGTGTGTGTGCAGCACACAAATCCAAACAAAATGACCAAAAGCCAAGAAAAAGACGAGACAACGCAGCAACAGCAACACGAAGAAAAGCACTAAGAAAAAGAAGTGCGAGAGGCAGGGCAGCGGCCCGAAGAAGTATGTAATCGCTGAGAGTCAAGCAACACACACACACACACATGCAAACATATGTATGTATGTACATCCATACATATAAGCATACGAGTACACAGAGAGCATGCGTTGCCAACATCATATAATCGGGCTACCTTTTTTCGTTTAGTTCATTTTACGCGTTTTGCTTTTTATATTCTTGAACTTCAAAAAATACAAAACAGCAAAAAATAAAAAAAAAAATCGAACAAAAAGCCAGCATAAAGTGAAATAAATAAATAAATAAAAGCAACAACAACAAGAGCGGCGAGACGTTGTCGGCAGCCAAGCTGTCAGACAGCTACTGGTGTTAAACGTAGTACATACTATACGTACTATAGTGAGTAGTAAAGCAACAACAAACACAATAGCACACACAAACATGCATGCATATATACATATATGTATGTATATATAGAAATATATACATACATACATACCCATGCACACAGGCAGAAAAGCGCTCACCACGCTGCGTATACGCGACGCTTATCAACTCTTTTCTACTCCTGCTTTTATTGGCATTGTTGTTGCTGTTGTTGCTGCTGCCATCCGCATAATGCAGCTAATGCTCAAGAGTGCTCGGGTCTTGTGATGATTGCTGATGAGATCTGCAGACTCTCGGCCCCCAAGTGCCAAGAGATCTGTGCTTCCTTTCGCGCACACGTTACAAATGATATTCAACTGCAAATAAATACACAAACCAATTCGCACCGCCGCTAAAATACCCTATTCAAAAGTTATGCTAAAATTCTGTTAATTAACATACAATTTTGATTACCAATCGGCAAATGTTTGGGACAACACCTAAAAATCAATATAAATTTAAATGCAGAAATCTTATTGGAAACACAAGTCTCTGTGTTCCTGAATTAACCAAGTCTATGTCCTATTCCGATTACGAAAACTATTCTAACATAACTTCAAAAAGAGAAGCAAAAAAAAAACAGATAATACATTATTCGAAAATCGCAAAATATTCGTAATGAAAACTATTTCAAAAGGTCTGTATATATGTATATAAATTTAGTTATTTTCAGATCCTTAAAAATTTTTAAATTATTTCACTCCACATTTTACGTGATAAGTACATATTAATGCTAGAAATCTGTCGCAAAAATCGGGCTCCTAAAGTAAATATAAGAATCCAGAGCACAATTTTCGATATTCAGTTGAGAAATATATTTGACAATAAAATGTTAAATAATAATATCTAAGAATATTTATAAAGGCAAACTTCTTGCTGTTTCAAATCCATAAATATATTTAGTCTGATACAAATATGAAATAATTGAGCTGCAAAATAATATATAATACATTCAAATCAAAGCTTTGGGACGAAATTGATGTTCGAAAAGATTTAGAATAAGATTTATCGAAAATAGGCCGTCTTGGTTATTTCAGAAAGATTCACATTTCAAATTCAATGGAAATACTGGTAAATTTGAATATAATTATTCATCTAAGGATGTACTTTCAAAAAAATTTCCGTTTATTCGAAGAAAGCCAAAACCAAGTCAAGTGTCAGATTATTCCATTATAATCGTATCTTAATTAGACCTAGATTTCATTTAGAATATTATTATAAGGTGTAACAGTAAATACTGGTAAATTTGAATTAAACTATCCATCTAAGGATGTACTTTCAAATAAATTTCTGCTTATTCGAAGAAAGCCAAAACCAAGCCAAGTGTCAGATTATTCCATTATTATCGTATCTTATTTAGACCTAGATTTGATCTAAATATTATTAGGAGTGAAAGAAATACTGATTTTCATATGTTTGCAAACTTGATTCCATATTTAGTATACCCTTTCTTATACTTCTTTAAGAATGCATCATTTAGTTGATTTACTGTCTGCTGTTGCCGTCTGTTCTCTTGCGTCTTCTTCGCATCTATCTTCGGCGTTGTTGTTGTGGTTGCTGTTGGCCATATGATGCCATGGGCATTTGGACACGACGAACGTGAAGTTTTTGTAGTCACCACTACAACAGCAACAGCAACAACAAAGCCCATACATAAGACCATTACAAATGCTTTTCTTTTCATTTTGTGTTTATACTTATTTCGGATCTTGGCATCGCTTGATTTTTTTCGTTTTCTGTCTGGGCTGGCCAGTTTTTTTTTTGTTGTTTTTTTTTTGTTCATCGAATATTTTATGTTCCACATGATCTTGTTTTTCCTCGGATTTAGGCAATTTCGAGTTTTTTTCGTTTTGTGATGGATTGGTATTGAAGTTGGAACTAAATACATATTACACATGTATGTGTGTGTGTGTACGGCTTTTAAGCTTTAATGATCTTGTGTTGGCAATGTAAACAATTATGAGATGCAGAAGATTATGTGAGACATTTTGAAAAGAAATATGTTTACACGCATACATACATATGTATGTACATATCTATGTAAATTTAAGAAGACAGCTTCAAGGCTTTTGAGGGATTAGAGATTAAGCTTCAGGTTTGTAGAATCATTATAATAAAATAGCACGAAGCTGTCAAAAATGTAGCTAAATGATATAATTATTAATATCAATATTTTGACTTTTTTATTGTTTTTATATTTTTATATATATCTTAATAAAATAATGAAGAAAACCCAACTTTTTACCAGCTCAATTGCAAAAGTGTAGAACTATAAAAAACATATTTAGAAAATCAAATTATTCAAATTTTTGTTTTCGAATTCAGAATTGGAAATAGAGACGTTTTGATAGAGCCAATAATAATTAATAATTATCCTACCCAACTACAGAAAATATTCTAAGAATCAACGATTTTCTCAAAAAAGCCATAAGTTAAACTTAACCCGTAAATATGTAAATAAATACACACATAGATATATTATATTAATAGTTTGTACTGATACAACTATGTTAAGTTAAGAATACACATCCTCAGCCGAAAGCCTTAGTAGATATGGCTGCATCTCCTGTAGCTTTAGTTTTAACTATAAATAAATAAATAATTATATAGTCATGTATTTACTTCCGATCAAATCATTCGAAGTGGAATTGTAACTTCCGAAAAACGTTGGAATTCTTCTCTCTTTACAAAAGTAATGACAGAATTTCTCTCCAATCTTTAGCTGCAACGTATTTATGTAAACGGGTGTATGAGATAGGGCGACGTTATCGAATATCAGTTTGGTGGTGGAAGTCGATATCAGCAGAAGTATCGATATGAGCAGTTAGAAAAGTAGTCGAAGTGGATCGTCATCAGAAGCAGTTGCTGACAATCAGTTCGTTCGCCAGTCGTAAGCCGAAAGTGAATTCGTCGTCAGCCGAAACGTCGAAGAAGCTGTTCTGTTGTTCGGAGAATCAAACTGCCTAAAATTATCATAATACGCTGTATTTAACACATAGTTCATTACATAGAAACACAATAAAGTATTGGTTAATCTATATTCAACCTTACATTTATATATCAATCCTTAATTGTTTTCGCTCGCAAATGAGAACAGTTCAAATTTGTTCTATTATGCTGCATGCTCTACCAAAGTTTGTTTAACTTCTTTTCTTTCAGTGTAGTTGAGAAACTTGCAACAGGCCAAAAGAAACGCACTTGTCCTGCCATAAAAGGCTACCCACTACCACAAAAAGAATTTAATGGAAAAAAAACTAGAAAAACGTGCGCCGTATAATAAAGCTAATGAAAACATTTTGCCACAAACTATAAAATCAATTTGTAAAAGAAATAAATAGAAATAAAATAAAATTTATAAACAATCAACGTACGAGTACGTACTATTTCCAAGTTGGATATTTTCCGTTCTCCCCTCCTGCCGTTCAAGTGTAAAAGTGTAAGCAAATATCGTGAATGTGTTTTATACTTATTTATTTATTTTATATATGTTTTCATTCCCGTTTCGTTTTTCTATTTCTTTTTTTTTTTGTGCAACGACATCGGCGATTGCGCCGAGTGTCGCTGTCGTGTCTGGCAATTGTTAAATATATGTTATCTGAGTGTGTATGTGTGTGTGTGTGTGTGTGTGTGTGTGTGCAATTGTGTTTATGTGAAACAAACTGTTTTTTGCGGGCTTCATTAAAATTCCTAGAAACTCGACCACTGCGAATGTTCTCTAATTACAAACAATTTCAATGCAGCTCTGGCAAATTGTTGCTATTGTTATTGTTATTGTTTTTGGTTTTATTTATTTTTTCATGTTTTATTTTGTTTTCTGAACTTTTGCATTGCCAAACAAAAGCTGCGCCCATACACACACACACACACACATACAGTCACAACACAACAAAAGAGAGTCAATCAAAATGATGACACAAAAAAAAAGCAATTACTAGCGAGCCAGTGTGACCAGAAATAATTATAAATGTCAATTGAGCACGCGTTGCGTTGTCTTTGCTCTCGTGCATATTAGAAGTGGCAAAACAAAGATGGCGATATCGATAAAATTGATAGTCTCAAATGTATGTCACTATCGATTGTTTTATTCGATATGTGTCTCATTTACATACATTTTAAACGTACAAAATAGTGATGTAAAAATATCGTTGTTTTGTATGGAAAGCATCGATATTTTTCGATACAAAACATGGAATTTTTACATCACTATTACAAAAGCCTCAAATGTAATTACTTGTTTTTAATATTCAGTTATATTCGGATGATTTTATTTATTAACAATATCTTGCATTTATTTAGTTTTATGAAAATAAACAATTAAATTTATCACAAAATAAATAAAAATAAAAACTTTATTAATAACAGTTAATTCCATTTGTGCACGAATTTTATATCTAAAATTATTTTGTTTTAAAGTATTTATATCATTTCGTTTATGCCTTCGAATTGTAATTGTAACCTCTCGCTTTGGCAATTTATTTAGAGTGACCGCTTTGTGGATGATATATCGATACCTTCACTTAGTAGTATATCGATATACCAAGTACATTTTACAGATTTGCTTATGTTATATTAACAGAGTTATTATTTAAATTCAAATTTATATATCACAATATTAACAGATGTATTATTTCTATTCAAGTTCATATTTTACAAAATAATTTAAGATTCAACTTATTAATATCAGTTTTTAATCAATTTCCTAACATTACTAATTTTATATTATACTCAAAACAATCATTTATAGAAATGTCATAAATAATAAACTATAGTTTTTAGTATTTGAAATAAAGATTGTAATAAATATAACTAAATAATGGCCTTATTAAACATTTTGATTTGACATTAATAATAAACTATTGATTTTAGTATTAGAAATATAGATCGTTTTAAATAAAAATAAATAATATTCTTTTTAACCATTTTGATTTGGTCTTACTATTTTATTTCTGCTATGTAGTCCACCAAAACCCAAAATTATTGATTAATACCACTTATTTTTAACATCTTAATATGCATAAATCGATTTTTTGATAGTACTATCGATATAACTATCGAAAACAATCGATGTTTTGCCATCTCTAGTACATATGTGTACATTATATCGGTTTCTCAGTCAGGGATGTTGTTGTTGTTGCTAAGTGCGTTAAGTAATTTGCTGGTAATTATCACTCACGCACAATCAAATGTAAATTTGATGCAAGTAAGCGACGGAAAAACCGAGAGAGAGACTGAGTTGCTGCAGTTGCAACGTAGTGAGTGAGTGCTAATTATACAAACACTTGCTCACACACACACACACACACACACACATGCATATAACAAGCACGCGTACAAAGAGTGATCGGGAAGGGGGCACGAAGCGTCGGCGAGAGAATAAATGAATGCTTTGCACAGTGGTGCGTGGGCTTGCGTACAATGATGCTCGCACACTGACAGGAAATGCATTTGTCGTGGCCTTTAATTGCTTTTGTATGCTGCTTTCTGCTTGCTTTGTTATGCTAATTCATTTGATATTTATTATAATTTATTGGAAGCTCAATGACAACATTTAAGAAAAATGGAGAAGCGTCGTATGCAAATATATATATTATATTTTCGTACAATTTGTTAGCTTATTTGTATCCCAAGCGAAAAAAAAAACTTCAAAGTAATTAGTAAAAAATATAAAATGGTACCATCACAAATTCAAATTTTCCTCAAAAATTGGTTTTTTTTTCTGGTTGAAGAAAAATCTTGGGAAATGGATCTTTGAGTAACTTCATACAAACTTACAAGTAGGCAAGTTAAAGAAATTTCATTTATTGCAGAAAAAGAATGACAGATTTGAGTTCAGAAGTAATATTTTGGTACGTCAGCAATTTTGAAAATCATAAAGATTTGTCAAGGATGAAGGTGAAGATGAAGGATGAATTAGGATTTTTTTTTTTTTTTTTTTAAATTTTTATATATTTATTATGTTACATGGTACTTAAGCCACTTTCATAATGACAGGAGAGTAACTATCAGTATGATGGGGAAGCCATTACCAGTGGGTACATTTATTAGCTAAGGTTTAATAGCCTTCCTGCATTAACTAATTAGGTAAAGGACGGAAAATTATAGGGATAAACAGACTGAATTGCCATGAAAATTAGTTAGCAATAAACTTATTAAATAATAGACGCCAGGTGACCAAAAATATAGCAAATACTAGAAATCTCATAGATTTTAAGAAAAATTGAATTGTCTATTGGATTGGATTTAATTATAAACATTTTTTTAATTATCCTAAGCGAGAAATAGGACTAGTCGCAATGTGTATGTGTATATATGTATATATACATATATCTATATATATTCCTGTACATTACAATGTTTAACCAATTTTTTACGTTTTATTTTTGTTGTTGTCAAGCTTCTGTGGGTTTTGTTTTATGCACAATATTATGTTAATGTGGTAAAGAGAATAAAATGATAAGAGGTAAAAACAAAAAAAAAAAAATCAAAATTAGTATTGTCGATATAATTTGTATGTTAATGTACAACAACAACGATTGAAAAGTTAGAATAGCAACAGAGCTCAGTTTAGTGCTCGCTCTCTCTCTCTCTCTCTCTGGCCTGACCAGCTACAACAGAAAGTAGCTACACTATGGTCACTCTATTTTAGCCAGCATGAGTGAACAGGCGAGCGTGAGAGAGAGTAAGAGAGCATCAGTATTTACGCGTGCCAATGTGTGTGTGTGTCGCACTGTAGAAATGAATGAAGCGAACGCCGATGTCGCTGCCGCTGCGGGCGTAAGCAGCAAGTGTAAGTTCCAATGCTTGTGTATGTGTGTATTTGTGTGGGTAAGAATATTTTCGCATGTTGAAAAACAAAGAAACAAGAAATTTTCCAATTGGCAAACACAACAACAACACGATTATTGCACAGTGAGAAAGAGAGCGAGAGAGTTGTGACTGAGAATTTGCGCTTACCGTTTTGCTTATTGACGTAGGCGTCCGTAGGCTGCTGCTACTGCTGCTGCTTTTGCTGGGCACATATACTCTTGTAAGTCTGTATGTGTGCGTGTATTATTTTTTGTCACTCGTGTTATTATTTTTGCCCAGGGGCTGCTTGCGTTGTGGTTTTTGTTATGCAAAATGGCATAGAACAATTTTTGAACACACGCAACACAAGCACAACAATGATAACTTTGCTGCGGCGCGCACACACACCTCTGCACAAGTAAGATATATAAATAAGTGCATATGTATGTTTGTATGTATGTACGTAAGTGCGGTTGTATTTATTTTTACAAATATTAAAATTTTTGTATTTGTTTGACTGCGCTGCCGCTGCTCGCGTAAACGGCAAACCAACACGACTGCGACTGACGCAGCGACCACTTTACCGTGAAAAATTTTCATTCATTGAGGAAAATTGAAATGAGTGAAACGAACAAACGAATGAGCGAGCGCGAACGTGAGAGCGACACGCAGTTTGGTTGCATGTGACTGTATTTGTATATGTGTGTGTGTGTGTGTGTTAGCGCTCTCTAACAGTGTTGCCAACTCAGCAGCGGCTACAAAAATGCTACCAAATTAAGGCACGCATTAAACATGCAATTTCTTTCAATATAAATGTTGATTTTCATTTTATCGCTTTGATTACTGAGCAGTGTCCCCCCTCACCGACGCAACCACAATCACACGCACACACTCAATGAGCGAGACTCTCGAACAGACGGCGCGTCGACGTTGGCAGCCGCACGTGTGTGTGGGATATGTATGTATGTATTGTACTGTGTGCGTTTGTCATTTAGTTGAAATATCTTAACTCTCTCGCTCTCTCGCACGCGCATTTCGTTTCATTTTTTTTGTTGCTGCCTCAATTCGATTTTCTTATTGTTGTTGTTATTATTATAATTCCTTATTAATTCAATATTTAGAAATTAGCCACTGCATTTAATTACTCGTAGTTGGCCGTTTTACCCGCTAAGAGCGTTGTCACGCACACATACAATTAAACGCACAACTGGAAATTACATTTTTTTTATTTTGCAGCTACATTTTTCACTTGTTTCTCTTTTGGTTCGATGTGTCGATTCATTCTTTGGATTCGTACGCTAATTTATTTCTTGCCTAAATGCACTGCATCTGCATATGTTTATATTTATGTATGTATATACATTTGTATTTTGAGTTGCCAAGTGTTTAGCACAAGTTTCAATTGTTGCTAAATTCCACATACAAAAGTATGTTCACACCACGAATGTCTCTAGCAAACTAAATCGCAGTGGCAACTCTGAGCCGCCGTCAAGTCGAATACACCAGCCGAATGGAAAATACCAAAAACGCGTCAATATATACTAACCGCAGATAATGTGCTGTAGCCCTGGCTGATATATGCGCAAAATGCGGGCATGTTTTTAACACAAATTTGCATTTAAAGTTTGAAATATCAAATTTATTGATGGAAATTATTAGATTGACAATAACAACACTTAAAGTTTAATGTTCCTAATAATATACTTAACGAATAGTGCCTTAAATTTGTACATGTGGCAACGCTAAAAGTATATTCAGCTGTTTTTTCCTGTATTGTCAAATATTTATTTATCTATCGATAATTTAGTTGGTTTAGAGTCAATAATTTTGTGGCTCTGCTCAATTTTTGCTGATTGTAGTTTAATCCAATTCTATGTAGTCATTAACTATTAATTATGTAGTCAAATGCCTTGGGTAGATATGGTCACCCTATTAAAGCTTATTTCTATTGTGACGTGTGCCCATCGCACGAGAACTCAAATTGGCAAAGCTTTCAACGGATATTTAAACACATTCGTTTTACAATGTTAGCAAAATTTTTGAACTACACGTAAGGTCCCGTACCCATATTACGTAATCATCAAGGGGGGATGGGGGTGGGGGGAGTAAACCATATGAAGGAAGGGGAATTACGTAATCTACCTAAAAGCCTTCTTTCATAATTTTTATACCGTAGCAGAGGGTGTTATAAATTTGTCTTGAAATGTGCAATAGACTATAGGAGACATTTCTGACCCTACAAAGTATATATATATATATATATATATATATATATATATATATTCTGAATCAGCATGAATAGCCGAGTCAATAAAGCAAAGTCCATCTGTCCGTCTGTGTCTAGGCGAAGTAGTCTCTCAGTTTTAAAGCTATTGTGATGAAACATGGCAGAGCACCAGTGTTGTCAACTCTTCGGCTCTTAAAAAAGCTAAATTAGCCTTCAAAAAAAGCTAGAAATAGCCAAAAAAAAAATTTTTGGTTGCTTAAAAAAACCGCTAGAGTAGTGAAACGATATTTTTATTGAATCAAGTCATCATTTTTTAAAATTTCGTCCAACATATCCTTTTCTGCAGCTGAACTTATGTAGGACTGACTGGTCCCTATCTTATTTAAACAAACTGCTGGCACTTCATAGTCATAACAGTATTTGTTTTCGCGGCGTAGTCCGTATCTACAAATATGAAATTAAATGTTACTAAGATTATTTAAAAAAATTGTTATTTTTTTCATTGCAATGTTATAAAAAAAAAAATAAAACTTAATCTAAGTTAAAAAGATAAAAATTAGCCTACATTATGTGTAAAATAAAAAAAAAAAAAAAAAATAAAATAAAATAAAAATACAACCCCAAAAAAACAAAATATAATACACCAATATGAAACTTAAACATACAATGAGTTTACTGTCTGTACGGCCAATCTATTTCTCAGCTTAGTTTTGAACATTGTTCATTTGACTAAATAGTCTTTCCACCTCTGCGTTCGACCATGTTCTCCCCCCTCATCGCGTTTTCAACCGCTGATCCCCCCCCCGTAAAAACCTTGACCATTCAAAACCGCGCGGTTCCAGCTTCCCGTGTCCCGGCGCCCCCCTTGCCTGCCGCTTATTAAGTAATAATTTTGTCTCCGAGTATAGGTTCGCCTTTCCCCCCTCCTCCCCTCCCTTTCTGCTGCTTCCCCCCTGTTCGCAGTGTGTATCCCCCCCCCCCCCCCCCCCCCCCTTCCCCTGTGCCCTATATACCCCCCCCCCTTGTCCCCCCGGCCCCCCCCCCCCCCGCCCCCCAATCCCCTATCTCATCATTGCCCCCCCCCATCTCCCGATACGCTCTCCCCCCCCCCCAACCCCCCCCCCCCCCCCGCCACCACCCCATGATCTCTCATTCCGCCCCCCCCCACCGCGCCCAGTCGCCCCTCCCCCAACTATATTCCCACCTTCCTCCGCGCCCCCTCTCTCTTCTCCCCCCCTCTTTGACCCCTCATCATAAAAAGCCAATATATATATTTTCCCATTAATATTTATCATACTATTTCCGTTACTTCACGCCCGTTACCACACTATTTAAGACAAACCCTGTATATATTAGACCCTACAACCCCGCGCCCCACAATACCAAATAAAATCAAGAAACATAACACTCCCCCAGACCCGCCCGCCGGCAAAGCAGCACCCTTTAACCTCTTTCCTCCCCCCGCCCCCGTCCGACTCCCTTCTTTTTTTTCCTCTTGATATCTTGTTAAATGCAGCGATAAAAGACTTAGCGCAAATGATGCCAGTGCCGAAAATCTTTTATTTGCTGCTATCCACGTAGTTGGACATTTCGACCCAAAAGCTTGTGGTATCCTGTAAATTCAACCACTTTATAAAAATAAAACCAAGAAAAAAAACTAACTTTGTCTTGCATCGTTTAAACCGAAAGTTTCGCATTAAGCTAGACGTTGGCATATTTGAACAGAATCTTCTTCAATTTTGGCTGCATTGAAGCCACCATCCTTAAGTGCTCGAGAATGTGTACAATTTCCGCCTTTTTGTTGCACATTATAGTTTCATATATTAAACCCTAGCTAATTTTTCATATTAACCAAAATTTAATACTCTTTTCTATCATGCCCCAAAAAAAACTATAGAATTTTTAAATGTTCCCCAATCCCAGTTTTAAAAAGATAAATTACGCAAATTTTGCTTGAAAAATAGCTATAATTCCCGCTAGCCGCTAGTTTAGAATTTATCCAGCATTTGCCAATCGCAACCCGCTAGATCTATCGGGGAAATAGCTAAATTGGCAACACTGCACAGCACCTACTTTTTGCTGCAGGCAGTACATATACATAGATATGTAAATATATGTATGTCGGAACCGGCCGGATCGGAACTCTATAACCATGGTTGAATTATACATATGTATGTATAATTGAATCATGTCTATAACGATCTTTCGGTCGACAACTATGTATTTGTATGAAAAATTTTTTGTTTAGAGAGTTTATACAATCTGAATAAGTTTTATTCAAAATCGGACCACTATATCACATAGCTGCCATAGGATCGGGTGAAAAATGAATTTTTGTATGAAAACTTTTTGTTTATACGAAATATGTATGCATACTATGTACATACGTAAAGAAATATCAATTTGTTGGTAAAATTGTTTATTTTTTAGTATAGTAAAATATTACTGTTTAGATACTGTTTACTGCTATAAAGTATACAAAAGATATTGCTATACGACGGTATACGGTTCGTTCACACTATCCGTAACCACGATTAAGAGACAGTAGGTTACGCCATGCGCATGTCCGTTAGTCGCCGTTATTCGGCGACCAAACGTGTGACGTCATAAGTCATGAATGTGAGCGCGCGCTAACCTGTAACTCACATCTCATTGAAAACAAACAAGTTTTTCATACAAAAACTTAGTTGTCAACCTATTATTCCCATGGGAGCTATATGATATAGTGATCTGATCCGGCCGGTTTTCACATATGAACTGCCAGAACGGAAAATAAAGACTTGTGCCAAATGTCATAATCATACCTTTAAAATTGAGCGATAAGTTAGAATGTAAACAATCGGACTGACAACATTTTCTACATTTTCATACAAGCGCGCGCTCACATTCATGACTTGTGACGTCACAAGTTTGGTCGCCAAATAACGGCGATTAACGGACATGCGCATGGCGTAACCTACTGTCTCTCAATCGTGCTAAAATACAGCATAAAAGCACGCAACACAGATCCAGCGAACATATTGCAACTGATGCGCACTTATAATTCTCAAATGGTTCTCGCGCTCCAGTAGTCTAGTGGATTAGACACCTGCACGATTGCATCCAAAAGGGCAATTGAATCATTCATTCCAAAAACGTGTACACCTTTTTCCTGCACAGCTTTTAATGGGTAAGAGTAAAGTTGTAGAAATTGTCTGTATTGACAGCTAGTCTTCTCACTCACTCTAATGTTGTACAGCAGTTAATGAGTACACTAAAATTGGTGTGCCGTTTTTTTTACTGTTTATTGGTGGGCAGTTCACTTACTGTACAGTGAGTTATTATTATTTGCTTATTATAAGCAAAAATCAGAAAGTCATGTGCAAGAAAAAGATAGCCAATATAGTTTTCATTATTACAAATTTATTTCAAAAAATGACTCATTATATAAATCTTCAATATTTGAGTGCAAGAACATTATCTTATTCACCAAATATCTGTGGTTGCAATTTTACAGCGTTTATAATTAATTAAGTTTTTTAGCAACCGAGAAGGCTCTTTCATAACAATTTATAAGCAACCTTAAAAAGTAGGGGAAATTGTTGTTTGTTGTTTGTCCACCAACTCAGAACATCAAAGTCTGCGCTATATGGAATATTAGCATTTTCATATGTTCGAATTTCATTGCATACAATCGATTGGATACTATTTTTCTGGATGGGTTGTACGTAATCGGCGAAAATAGCATCTATTTCTTGGTTGGGTGGAATAATGTTATCAATTTCATCAGTTTGGGTTTTTAGGTGAATATCTACCATAATTGCTACAAGGTCTTCGACAGTTTCTTCCTTCTCCAATTCAGTAAATTGCAAAAATTTATTTGTGGGCGGAAATAAAAAAAGGGCAATCTTATGAAACTTTTTTAGACTACCTTGAATTGTATTAACTAAATTTGACTCGTGAGCAAGCTTGCATTTTTTCACCATTTCCACATCGTTATCACAAGGTGTTCATATTTTTTTTATATTATATATATTATAATTATATTATAACTATTATTATATTATATAATATTATTTTAACAAAAACTTACACTTTCAGTCGCATTTATGGCGTTTGCGTCATTTTTTTTAGCAGCCATGTCAACGTTGTGCAAAACATTAAACTCATCTGTACAGATGAATGAGAACACACATTCGATGTACCAATAATTGTTTATGGTGTTCAACGAGACAAATATGTAAAAAAGAGACAAATATTGTACTCACGATGAGTACAACTATTACTGTCAGTCACTCTGAGTACAGTAAAAATGTTGTACTCGATTCTTCTAGCTTCTTGAATATACTGCACAGCAAAAAATGAGTACAGTATTTTAAGAACACTTTACTACTGTACAGTACTATCAAAGACTTTAACAACAAGATATCCAACGCCCATACAAGAATGGACAACGAAATTTTAAGTGTGGCTTTTCAGGTGGCTTTTCGCTCAGCGCGCTCTTGCTCTCGGTTGCTTAGTGGCTTTTCGCTCTGCAGTACTTAGCGCGCTCTCGCTTTGATTTCTTTCATTTGTTTTTGTTGTGGCTTGCGCTGCACTATAGGATAAATGACACATTTTGTGTCATAAATTTTTAACTGAAAGATCACTAAATATCTTGGGTCGTGTTTCTTTGTTAACGTCCGAATTTTGTTAGAGCTTTTGAACAAAAAATGGACGTGACATTATCCATTTTTAAAATTAAAAACCACAATTTAATAGACAAATTATTGATACTCGGTACAAAAATTTGTCTCATGCCAAAAAAACTTCATTTTTTTCCATAGTGCTAAGGGAGATTGTATTTTCTGAACGCGCACATGGTGCATTGTGAACTACAAAATACCCTGTACATGTATCATTATATAAGGGAAAATAATTTCACATGTAGTATAGTATATAATGCGCAGAATTCCCTACATTTATCTACTCTACAAAACAAAACATAGTCCGCGTCAAAAAAAAAATATTCAATTAATCGGACGGCATGACAATAGTATTAGAATCAATTTATTAAATCCAGGGTACAAATATGTCAGTGCCGACACCAAAAGAACACGAAAATTGGACTCAAACTGAAATTGAATTGTGAAACTCGCTGGCTGCTTTCAAGATGCCACCGAATCGAAGAGTGAGACAAAGTAACTATGAAAGAGATCGAATGCGTAGATATGTATACATACGCGCGCTAATCTGGCATTGCATTTGGGGTTTGAATTGTGTGCAGATTTTTATCAATACGCGGTGAGGCGGAGAGCGATTATATTTTTAGAATTTTACGCTCTCAAAGTAGAGCGGCCGATCGCACGACCATTTCGAGCCCAGAGAGCGGTTTCACGAAAAACAAGCGTTCCCTTGTGCCTTTTTTTTGTTCCTCGTTGGATATCTTGTTAAATAAATTGTCTTTGGTACTATGGTGTTGGAAATGAATGCATTCATGCAGACCTTTAGTACAAACAATGTTCTACTCGAGAAAACCCGACTACAAGACTCCCTGAACGTCTAAAATTTACGAAATATAACTTCATAGCAGAAGCAAAATAATCACATTTAACCCGGACCATACACGGGCCAATTCAGTTGCCCAACTTTAGTGAGTTTTTCGGGTTGCGGCAACCGACTGCAATGTAATTTGGGACGGTTGGTACAATGTTGTGCCAACTGAATTCTGTATCAAAACCTTTTGATACGAGCACCGAGTTGCCACAATTGGTTGTGGTGTAGTTGGACAACGCACAACTCGTGGGCGTTTCCCTTTGGTTTTGTACTTTCTTGCTACTGTTTTCGCTGATCGCCTGGTTCAAATGCTGTTCGTTGTATGCAAAACACTTGCAGAGCTCTGCTTCAGGTTCGGGGGTGGGTTTGGTATAGTTGTGCTATAGTTGTGCTATAGTTGTGCATAGTTGTGTACATCTTTGTGGGCGTCTCCCTATCGGTTTTGGTGTTTCTCGCTACTGTTTTTTTTGTTCGCCTGGTACTTGTCTGTTGTTTTGTGCGGAACATTTGAAGATCTTTTGTTGCCCTTCGTTCATAAGCGGCGTTGTTTAGCAGAAAGCAATGACATTATTGGATTTTCAGATTTTCTTTTTGTTATTATTAACAAAATTCTAAATTTTAAATTTTTTTTCTAAATTTTTGGTTTTTTGTTTACTTAATATATTTAAATAAACCAGTTAGTTACAATAATTGTTTATCAATTATTTATAAATTCGGCACTTGCCGACGCCATTTCTCGAGTTTTGCTACGAAGTTATCTCATCCGGTAGCAGCGTGCGAGGCGAAGGCCCAATTTGAGTGACAACTGGTTGCCGCAACCGATTGTGCTAAAAACGGCCCGTGTATGGTCTGCATAAGTCAGCCTGATGATTAATTTGCGATTGGCTTACATATTGTTGTTGTACATTTATCAGTACATTTTAGAGAAGACTCGAAAATGACTTTTTAATATGCTCGAATTATAAATTCTTGAGGCATTTTCGAGTCTTCTCTAAATCACACATATTAATATCTTTATAATCAAAAGAGATCGAAAAAGACTTATCGACAGTGTGCCAATTCAGCCTTTTTCCAGATAGTTTTTCCTTTGTCTAAGCTACGTCAGCCGGAAAAAATATTTAACGTCCCCTGTTCGGAAAGTTGTCCTCGCGGAACAAGTTTTTCTGATCATGAACAAGGACTTATCAAAAGAATGCATGAAACTGGATCAAAAATTGTAGATATTGCAAAAGTACTTAGGAACTGCATTTCAAATAACATTAAAAATCCAAGCATATATAGTACAGCTCCACGAAGCGGTCGGAAGAGCAACATCGATAACCGATGTAACGGTTGCTGTGGTTGATTCCATGAGTAGGATCACTTGGGCCTGCAAATAACAAGGAGTCGAATTGTCCAAACTATTCACGAAAATTGGTTCCTTAAGCATAACTACATGGTACCTAAACAAAAGCTTTTACTCCGGCACAGGTTAGCGCGAATGTAGTTTGCATATTGGGGCCAAGAGTGGCATAATGCCGTCTTTAGCGATGAAAAAAAGTTTATATTAGATGGCCCTGACAACTGCAAAAAATATTGGAGGGATATGCGCCAGGATCGGCGAACCTGTATCAAGCGAGAATTTGGCGGTGGAACAGTAATGATATGGGCTGCGTTTTCCTACAGAGGCACCAGTCCAATATGTTTTATCTCAACCAGAATGAAATGCCGAAATGTATATTGATCTTCTGAATATCGAGTTATAAGAGTTTGCTGGCAATTTGTATGACGATGACTGGATTTTTCAGCAGGACAATACACCCTGCACGGGTGACTTAAACCTTCTTTGCAGACCGAAATATAACTGTCTTGGACTGGCCAGCATTATGCCCGGATCTAAACTCCATCGAGAATCTCAGGGGTATCCTCTCTGTCAAAGTTTTCAAGGATGGGAGACAGTTTGAGACAGCGGGCCAATATCAGTCCATCCCAGGGAACGAAAATAAACTGAACAGTAAACGAACCAATCACACATGGTGAAAACAAATTTTGTGTTCCGTTATTGTACTGTTATAGGCTATTCACACTGGGCCACCATGTACCATCCACTATCATCTGGCATGATGATTCCATAGTTTTACTCGTGCCGAAATTTGACCATCAGTTCCACCATCTCATTTGGATGTTCCTATCCCACACGTGTCTTTTCGATTTTAACATGACACCACTTCCCCCTCCTTCCTCCCTCCCCCCCTCCCCCCCCTCCCTTTTCCTCTTTCCTTCCCTTTCCTACTAACAATTTTATTCTTCCTCCCCCTCTCTCCCTTTCCTTCCATCTCTCCCCCTCCCTTTTTCTTTTCTCTATTTCCCCTCCCCCCCCTCCCCCTCTCCCCTCCCCCCCCCCCTCTCCCCCCCCCTCTCCAAAAAAATAATTAAACATATAAGCAATAATATTTTTATTTCTCGTTAAATATTTGATATAGCAGATCGCACTTCCTCGGCCGATCTGGTGAAATCACGGAAGTTTGTCCTGACTCGGCTGTTCCTTTTCGGCCTCGCTAAGTGCGGCTCTCCATGTGTCATCAATGCGCTGTTTTCACATCAAAATGTTGTGCAACACACAAAAGCCATATGATAACCGCTTGTTCTTATAGTGCTGTCAAGCCCTTTGCCAACGCGGCGGAACCTGGCCTTCAAATGTCCAAAGGCATTCTCCACAACTCGCCTTGCTTTGGACAAGTTGTAGTTAAATGTCTCTTCTGCAAGGGCGCTTCTGTGAGAACGGGTATGCTTCATCAACCTCCGAGAAAATCGGAACGCAGAGTCTCAATTAAGACCACTGGGATTCAACACCACATATTTTTCTGGATTTTGCCTCCAGCAATGGGCACGAATCGAGCTTGCTGGAAAGGCTCGACCGTTGGAAAATATGTGAGTCATTCCAACGACCGGGGAACCGATATTCACAACATGAATCTGTAACTAAAAATTTGAATTGAATTAGAACATATTTTTAATATAACTAAAAATCGTATTACAATTACCGAAATCTACCAGAGCAAAGAGTACAACCGAGTACCACCCTTTGTAATAAAGTGGTCGATGCTTCTGCTGCTGGTGGCTTTATTCAATATGACATCCATCTAAATAAAATAATTATATTATTAAAATTAAATGTGAAATGTTTTGTTTATTCTTACCAATTGCGCCAAGACACTGGGAAACCCGATAGCTTCAAAGCCCTGCACACACTCGTCGATCTTGGATTCGGTCAGAAGTTTGGCGTCATGTATCTTCCGTAAACTCCGCAACGACGGCCTTGAAAATTCGTGCAGAATATTGCAGACGCTGTTGGGAGCTCGCCAAACAATCTGCCAATTGTGCGATATTCTGAAGCCGAACCCAATGTTACAGGGCTATAGCTATCCGCTTTTCCAGTGGAATGGCGTTCCTAAAATTTGTGTCCTTCTTCTCCAACATTGGCAGACGGCTCACCAGCAAAGAAAAAGTGAGCGTCCATACGAAGCTCTCCTTAAAAATTTGTCATATTCTGGGGAACGTCCGTCTCCCAAAACGGCCAAACCGCTTCTAAAATATATAAGCAATGCATTTATATAAATTTCATATTTTCATATAAAAGTTTTACTTACATGCATCCAAACACTCCATCCCCATCTCTCTCTCTCTCTTTTTTTCCCTCTCTTCTTTCTTCCCCAATACCCTTCCCTTAATCCTTTTATATTCCCATTTCCTCTACTCCCAATATATTAATTATTCTTAATCTTCCACCATCCACCATCTTCCCATCTTCCATATTTCTTTAATACCTATTACTCGTGCCGAAATTTGACCATCAGTTCCACCATCTCATTTGGATGTTCCTATCCCACACGTGTCTTTTCGATTTTAAACCGATTGTTTTCGTATGCAACACTGAATATTTGCTATTCACTACGAAAATTTAGGCGATTTGCGAGGCGCGCGCAAGAACTCCCATATTTAGATGGAGATGCTTGCAGCTTTAAAAGATGCCGGTTTTCATGGTGTCTGGACCGATGTGCGCACCAAAATTGAGAATTTGACGCGCAAGTACAAGTAATACAGAACATTTTTGTTTAAGATAAGTTAAAATTAATATTCAATGTATTTACAGGGCGGAGAAAATAAAATGGGACCGAGTGGTGGTGCGCCATCTTCTTGGGCATACTACGAAAAGGTGCACTTCATTTTGGGCGGCTTGCGAGTGCACGACGTTGACATGCCGACCCTGGACAACAGCAGTAAGTTTTGTATTACTTATTAGTTGTTCATTGATTAATTATACTTAACGCCCTAATTACAGATTAAATTGAGTATATGGAGGATGTTAGTGAATTTAACCCGGAGGTGCCGTCGTGCAGCAGAAGCACTGGGACCAGTAATGTTAAGTCGCCTCCAGCAAAGCACAGCAAGCTGGACACCCAAGCAGCGTTGCTGGACATTGCAGAAAGGAAAATAAAATTGCAGGAGGAGGGCCAAAAGGCGACCTAAGACACCCTACAAGAACTTGTAAGGAATAGCAAGGCGTTTCAGGATAAGATACTAGATTCCTAGCAATAAAAAAAGAAATGACAATTAAACATATAATAATAATAACGTAAAAGCCTTATAATTAGTAATTTAAATAGCTTGAAGTTTGAACATTGATTAAAAATATTTTTATTTCTCTATTAAATATTGTGATATAGCAGATCGCACTTCCGCGGCCGATCTGGTGAAATCAGCGAAAGTGTTGTTCTGACTCGGCTGTTCCTTTTCGGATTCACCAAGTGCGGCTCTCCATATGTCATCAATGCTGCTGTTGTTCACATTCAAAATGTTGTGCAACACACAACAATGCATGATGATAACCGCGTTATTCTTGTAGTGGCTGTCAAGCCCTTTGCCAACGCTGTGGAACCTGGTCTTCCATTGTCCAAAGGCATTCTCCACAATTCGGCTTGCTTTGGACAAGTTGTAGTTAAATGCCGTCTTCTGGAAGGGCGCTTTTGTCGAGAACGGGTATGGCTTCATCAACCTCCGAGAAAATCGAAACGCAGAGTCTCCAATAAAGACCACTGGGACTTCAACACCACATATTTTCCTTGATTTTGCCTCCAGCAATGGGCACAATCGAGCTTGCTGGAAAGGCTCGACCGTTGGAATATATGTGAGTCATTCCAACGACCCGGGGAACCAATATTAACATACATAAATCTGTACCTAAAATTGAATTTTAATTATAAAAAAATCGAAATAAATTTAAAATCTGATTTAATAACTCACCGGAAATTTACCAAAGCAAAGAGTACAACCGAGTACCATCCTTTATAATTAAAGTGGTCGATTGCTTCTGCTGGTGTTGGTATTGGCTCTACGACTTCCAGTTTAAGAATATCCTCAACCAGCAGGTTTATGGTATGTGCTAAGCAGCGCAAATGTTTAGATTCTAGTATCTTTTTTCATTGTACAGTCATTGTCTGTTGTGAGTCGGCGATGTTTTTGGCCATGTGGTTTGTGGGGTTTATCAATTGAGTTGTGGATAGCAATGCAGTGGCCAAATTAAAGTTTTCCGTTACGAAATGAAATGTTATTGTTATATAGCATTCGTTCGCTCTCGATGTCCATAGATCTGCAGTAAATCCAACATACTCAACAGGGTCTAAAACTGAGCGAGCTTCAAGCTGTAACAGATCATATTTCCTCGGAAGAACTACATCACGCAAATGGGTTTTGCTCGGCAACTCATATCGTGCGTCCAATCAACAAAACCTTCATCACCAACACAACTGAAAGGTCGCACGTCATTACTTTTTGAACAAGCTTCTTTATTCTCATAGAATCATTGCGAATGGCACCTCTGACTCTATTATCCACCCGGGCTCTGGGATGGGATTGAGAATTTTCCTCCCAGTGTGGGGCGGCGGATTGTAGGTTGTGCTATTTCGTCCAATCGCGCCGGTTTTTTCCAGGGGATCTGCGGCCGATGTTGGCTTGGCATGCCATGATCGCCGGTGGGTGGGGTAGCCTCTGCTGGTTTGCCAATGTGGTGAGGGGCGGTGTCGTGGACCGTCTGTTTGTGGTGGTCAGTGGTGGCTGGTGGCTGCTGGGTGTCGTTGTATGCGAGCCTGGGTGGTTGCCGCTGACTGTTCCGCGCTGTGCGTACTCTGCTCTTGGATGGGTATGTTCCCGCATCCTCGTCGGTCTCCCGTGTATTTTCGGCTGCTCTCGCTAGTGTTTGTCGCCGGCTGGGCACCTGTTGGCTTACCCGCGTCAGACAGACACTCATCGGCCTTCTATGGTTGGTTGGTGGTCGGGCGCTGCTCAGTGGGAGGAGTTTTGTTGTATGCTTGCGTTGTTGCAACGCTTGGATTTCGCGCCGTGCGCGGTCTTGCGCTCTTTCGAGTTTGGTGTCCGCCATTACATGTGCACTCGACGAGTTGCTGGCGTTGAGTGACCTCTGTTTCTGATTGCGATGTTGATTTTTGGGTGATTAGCGTTTATTGATAATCGCTCCTTCCTGCGCCGAATGTTGCTCTTATTTGCGTTTTTTTTCTGATTTCTTCGATCGCCCTTGGAGTTTAAAATTTATGCTGATCGCTCGTTGGAGTTTGAATTTGACGCCACTCGCCCGTTGGCGTTTGAAACTGATGCCAGTCACCCAGTCACCACACCGTGGTGGTGCCACGCCGGCTTGCAGCCGTTCGAATTCCTCTGTTAGTAGGAGGTATTCTCCCAGATCCGGGAAGAATCTGTCTCGGATGAATTCCGACACCTGGCGCCTTAGATCCTCTGCCAGGGCTTCTGGTTTCAATCCGAGTTCTCTGGCATAAAATTCCGGGAATCCTGTCCAGACCTGGATGCCTATTCGGAAATCGTGTATCCAAAAGCCTACCATGTCGATACGGAAATCGCACCAATGGTACCTTCTTAAGCCGATTCGTAAATCGTGCTATGTCTTTTTGTTGTTCCAGTCGATTCGTAAATCGTACTGATAACTCTTACCGAGTAGTATCTTTATTATTTTGATTAAGTTTGGCTAGGGTGGCTTTGTCAAAAGCATGCCCAGTGACAAGTCTATACATTTGCTTAATTTCTATAGCTTTTATTTTGCAGTTCTTCTGCTCGAACCAAGGCACTTTAGTGATGACTGGAAATAGTTCGCCATAGAAGCAGAGGCTTCTGCTGGTCTTGAAACTCCAATAGTCGGTCAATGAATCGAATTTATTGCATCTTGTACTGTCCATTGAAGTGTAAGAAATGATATTACGATATTATTTTGTGAACTGAAATGTAGCGTATTTCTAGTGAGCGTAAATGGATATTGTTGTTAATCTTCTTAATGATGTTAGTGGCAATGTAGTTATTTTGGATGGATTTATGTAGAAGCTGGGCTCTACTTTTACTGTCAGTTAGTATGGCTGTGCGTGCAAAATTTTGACGAAAGCCATGGTCTAGAGCTTTATCTATTGCAATCAAATCTGCTGTTAGAGACGAAGTTATTTAAATTGTATAAAAGCTGTCTATAAAATTAGAGCTGTCATGCAGAAAGGCTGCACTAGAATGAGCGTCTGTGAACGAACCGTCCGAGTTCATACTGTCTGCTTTTCAGTTCTTCAGTTTTTTCCTTAACAAGTAATTAAATTATCTTAGTGTTTATATCATTTTTATTTTTGGCAACTATGAAAAAATCTAATTGAATGTTTAATTTCTTACAGCCAGAAGATATAGCAAGGCTTTCTACATGATTTAGAAATGTGCGAATTCATTGTAGGTAATTGCGTAATTAGTACTGAGTTGAGTATTTTGTTTGAGTGTTTCGCAGCTCATACGCAAAAGCCTTTACTAGCTCTTTGGCGGTAAGGAAATTCATTCTGTATTTTGGGGGAAGCTCCCCTGCTAAGTGATATAGAATCTCTACTGGAGTGGATCTGAGTAACCCCAGTGCTGTTCTTAGGTGGTAGTTTGTATTTGTAGTTATTTTGTTGAGCGCTGTTTTAGAAATGCTACCCAGCTACTTCCAGCTTGTTAGGCACGAAGCTTCTATAAAGGGTCAGCGCCTGTCTTGGATGGACTCCAAAATGGCAGCCACTGAGTATCTCTAAAAATCCGCATGGTCTGTTTGTGTTTGATATCAAATTATCGCTGTGTCTGCCAAGGTACTTTATTTGAGCGACATCATTAATGGCAATACTAGCGTGAGTGATATTTAGGGGTTTTCTTCGATTGCTAAAGTGAATAATGTTGGATTTACTGGAGTTGAAGGATAGGCTTATGGCATTGTATTCCGATTCAAATTGGATTATTTTGTCCCAGCCAACAAATTTATAATTTGCAGCACTTGCGATAAATTAGAAATCAATTTGGTTATATTTAAATGTATATTCTGCCGGTTCACCCGGATACTTCAAGTTTTCAAAGTTAATCTTTAAATCTACTCCCTCGTTGCTGTGTTTTGTTGACTCTCGTGTCAACTGTCCGGGATCCAGTTGTTCAGGGTCTCCGTTGACTCACCATGTTTGCTAAGTGTTCTTGCCCGCGTTCACTGGTATCCACTAGAACTCGACTCGGCGCTCTGTGAAATCAATCAACTGTTTGCTATGTTCGTGTTGTTGTCGTTCATTAATGTGAATGCAGGGATACCCCGGTTTTAAGCCAAGTTTAGTCCTCTGCGTTCTGTCCGTTTGCCTCCCCGTTATAGGTCCTGCAAGTCGCGAAGGTTACCCTGTTTTAAACTAGGTACCACCGAAGGTTTCTTGACAAACTCTACTGCCTACTTCTCGCCAGGATGTACCAAGTTTTAAAAAAGTTTATCCGTTGGCACCTGTTGAGACTCCTGTTCTTATTTCGTAGAACTTACCGAGGAACTTACCCCAGTTTTAAACTACGTTTAGCCGTCGGTGTTCTTTGAAATGTCCTATCACTGCCGTTATTTGGCCCTGGATACCCCAGTTTTTAACTAGGTTTGGTACGGTGACTGACTTTCGGTCGCCCTGTCGTACTCCATAGGAAAGGAAGTGACACCGGTGCCCCAGTTTTGAACTAGGTTGCACCTTTTCCGGATTTCCACAAATCTAACCTCACTTGTCACGGCCCGTAGACGACAGCACGGTGAAACCAAGAACTTTGCCTGACACCGCGTAGCAGAGGCTCGTCGCTAGATTGCCCGTTGACTGGTCGGAGCAGATGACTCGATTTGTCCCTCGATGATTGGCCCGTTGAATGGCCGCCCTTGCTTGTAGTTGATAGACGGCCCGCGATATTGCCTCTGCTGTTTCCCACGTTGACACTTTTACCGAACTGTACTCGCACTCGTTTGTAATCTCACGCACTTGACTTGCTCAATTTTCTCTTTTACCAGCAGCCGACAGGTGTACTTGTGGAAGTCTAGTTCGCGGTCAAAGTTTTAAAAAATAAAGTGATTATAAAAGATCATACAAAAAACGGTGCAAAAGTCTACGGACAAACAAGCTCAGCGTTAACCTAGCAATTTTCAGTGGCAGGGATTTTATCATACTTCTGGTAAGTCTTTGGCACGAAAAATAATTAAAAACAAGCAGCATAAAATGGCCGACGCGGAGGCGTCAGGGCCGGTAAAGTGGCGCGATGAATTCGACTTGATGAGCTGCGAGGAGGCAGAAAATCAGATCGGCAGCCAATCAGAAATAACAAAAGCCTTAAAAAACAAAGATAAAAAAACATTAAAAAGAATTTACTAAGAAACCCTAGTGAGTGAAAAAAGAAAGAAAAAAAAGAACGTAGGGAAGACACACATGATCAAAGAAGAAGAGAGAGCAAAAAGGAATTGGAAAGTGACGCCCGCCAAAATGTTAGCTTCGATAAAAGTGTCTCGAACGTCAGCTCATCGATAGGCAAAGAAGACAAATCGGTAAATGAAATAGTAAAGGTAGTCCCCACCAGCCGAAAACAAACGCCGGAACCACCAGTTCCACAAGTAACTTTCTACAACACAAATCACACTGGCCAAGCATGTGTTCTCATGGACACTTCAGTTTCAGAAATAATACACTTCCCTGGTGACAGAAATAGGAATCCTTCAGCAATCGACTTTGTTGTCTACGCTGGGATCCCTGACGCTTATCTTACCATAAATGAGTCTTATGAGCTCTCCTCGGACCACTTGCCGCTAATAATACACTTCTCTGCTGAGGTCTATACCTATAGCGGCAAACCCCGGCTTCTCCCTCGAGGCTCTAACATTAAATTGTTCAAAAGCAAACTGGCTTCCACTTTAGCTAACGACCAATGTGATCTGACTACGACCATTGGCATTGACGAAGCTGCTGAGGAGCTGGTCCGCAAAATTCACACTGCTGCTGCTGCCGCCATGATCAACCAGTGGAATACTCTCTCTTTTAGACCAGTTCGGGCTCCTTTAAAACCCGAGATCCTTGCCCTCGTCAGACGTAAACGCGAGCTAAGACGACGATGGATGCGTACTCGGCACCCCTTGGATCAGGCTGAATTTAAGACTGCTACCACTTTACTACGGAAGGCGCTCTTTGAGGCTAAGTCCGATTTTTTCGTAGAGAAGCTACGCTCAATAGACCCTGACCAGGACAGTGGGTTTGCTCTTTGGAAGTGCACTCGTAGCCTTAAAAGGCAACCCATGAGAAGATTTTCCTTACTGCGGAGAAATGGAACCTGGGCCAAATTAGACGCGGACATTGCCGAGGAGTTTGCTTGTGACCTTGCTGATAGGTTTACTCCATTTGACATGGCAACTGAAGAGGAGGTGGATGTTACTACCACTTTTGCTGGAGCTATCCCTGGCCCCAACGTTTCAATACCTCCAATTGACGTGCCTGAAATAGTCGAACAAATTATACGGCTTAAGCCTAGTAAAGCTCCTGGATTTGACGGCCTAGATGGCAAGACCATAAAATCCCTCCCGGATGAAGCTATCGCAGCTCTTGCAAATATTTTTAATGCCATGCTCCAACTCTCTCACTTTCCCCCCCATATTGTCATGGTTCCTAAGAAGAGACTGAGTCATCACTCGCCTGATTCCTTCCGACCCATTAGCCTTCTTCCAACTTTTTCCAAAATGTTTGAGAGAATGCTTCTGCGCAGGCTAATGAACATCGATGCCTTCGAGCTTGCCCTTCCCAACCATCAATTTGGGTTTCGAAGTAGCCATAGTGCCATAGAGCAAGCACATCGGGTCACCAACCATATTTTGGAAGCTTTTGAGCGGGGTAAATACTGCTCGGCCGTCTTTTTGGATGTTAAGCAGGCATTCGACCGAGTCTGGCACGAGGGCCTCTTGTTCAAGCTGACTCCGCTCCTCTCACCAGATCTGCTCCTCATTCTAAGATCATTCTTAATTGGACGAACATTCTTCGTGGAAATACGAGATTCTAAGTCGTCTATTAAGCCGATATCTGCTGGAGTCCCCCAAGGTAGCGTTTTGGGTCCTGTATTATACACGATTTACACCTCAGATCTTCCGTTTCCAAGTTGCCGTCGTACTTTGACTGCCACCTATGCGGATGATACGGCCTTTCTCGCTACCAGCTCGTGCAGGAGGAAAGCTTCGGCAATGGTTCAGGAGTTCCTGAACGAGTATGAGTGCTGGGCCTCGCGCTGGAACATTCCCATAAATACGCAAAAGAGTCAACATGCAACGTTTTCCCTCAATCGCTTGAACTCCACGCAAATATCGCTGAATGGCAGCAGAATCAAGCACCTCACCCAAGTGAAATATCTGGGAGTTTCTTTGGACCGGCGGCTTACTTGGAAGCCGCATATACTTCGTGCTTGTGCTATGGCGCGTGAAAAGGCTAAACGGATGGACTGGCTACTTAGGCCTGGGAGTGGGCTTTCCCTCGCAGCTAAAATCCGCCTCTTTAAGGCCATTATTATGCCCACTCTCAATTGGGGCATTAACCTTTGGGGCACAGCATGTAGCACATCAATCCAACGGATCGAGTCGTGCCAAAGCAAAATTCTCCGGAGAATTGTGGACGCTCCATATTATGTGCGCAACAACACCATTTACAATGACCTTGGAGTATTGCCAGTGTGCGCTACAATCAGCAATTTTGCTGACCGATACAGGGGAAGGCTTCTGGCCCACACCAACTCCTTGGCTACTCGCCTGGCAAGGCCGTATTTGAGAAGAAGGCTTGTCCGACACCATCCATCAGATAATTGGATTTTTGGGAGGACGCCTGCAGGAAGGTTGCTAGAATTAAGCTAAGCTTAATGAAATCTGGTAAAGGCTTGCCTAAAATTCTACCGAATAATTTAATACACTGCTAGACTCCTGCATCTTTCTGTTCCTTTCTCGAGAAATTTATGAAAGTGATTTTATTATCACGTAGCATAAAAAATAAATAAATATGTTTATCAAAAAAAAAAAAAATAAAAAAAAAATACAAAATAAAAATGTAAAAAATGGACTTTATCTTTTTGAAAAAATAAAACAAATTAAATTAAGGGGAATCAAGAGCATAGTAGCAGTTGGAATAACACTATACAAAGTGTACTTCAACAACTACCTTGACGCAAATGAGGCAGTGATGAACAGTGACTTAAAAAAAAAAAAAAAAAATTAATATTAGGGCTTTTATTCCTAGGTCTTTAGTGGAGACTTATGATGTAATTAAGAATGTTCCGACAAGCATCACAAACAATGAAATAAAAAGACATTATTTCTGACGTCAAAGTTTTGTCAGTGGAGCGTTTTCTGCGCAAAGTGCAAAGTACCGAGAACACAGCAGAGCTAGCACGTTTACAGCCAACGCTGTCTGTGAAAATAGGCTTTGAAGGAAATGAGCTGCCACGCATTGTAGAACTATTCCACACTGACTTGAAAGTACAACAGTACTTTCCAAACGTACGACAGTGCTACAACTGTGGCAGATTAGGGCACACCAACAAAGGCTGCAGAGCAAAAAAACGATGCATCAAGTGCGGAGTTGAGGGGGAGTGCAGTCGTGACTGCAGCTCAAAGAAGTGCATTCTTTGTAACGGGGACGATCACGTGGCGCTTCAAAAGGCCAAGTGTCCGAAGTGGACAAAAGAGATAGAGATATTAAAAATAATGACAATTAAAAAAGCTATCGCGTAGGGAAGTTTTAGCTACGTACACTATGAATACAAGTGTGTATAAAGCACACGAAAGCTATGAGCATAATTTTCCAAAGACATTAGCAACAAATCCCTTTAAAAACAAAGACTTAGAAGTTAACCAAATTCTAAACAAACATAAATTTTCAACAGTATTGAAAAAAACCAAAACTCCTCCAGTGCTTAAAAAGCATTTCGTCCTCCCAACTCCGCTCAACTATTCAAGTGAGCACACTTATAAATATCCGGAAAGAACAAAGCAGGAAGACATCATCCTTCAAATGATGAATCTGTGTGCAGACGTCATCAGCGGAGTGGATGTGCAGAGAAGCGCAAATATTTTGCGAAAAATACAAAATGAATACAGAAACGTGAACAGAACCACTGTCAGAAATAATGCTCAAAATTTATCCTTTGTAAACAGCACCCAAGTAAATGAAGATATTACAACATAATATTCAGTCACTGTCCTTAAATAAGGGCAGTATTGAATTTGTACTAAATAACGAAAAGTATGACGTGGCTCTGCTGTCTGAGATTTTCTCGCACAAAGCCCTAACTAGTAGAAAAATTCTAAATTTTAAGTCGGTTGAAAAACTACGGTCGGATAACTATGGTGGTGTGGCCATAGTTTTCCACAAAAACATAAATTTTAAAAGAATAGTATACGACACTGAACTTGACATAATAATAGCACAAACGACAAATCAACCCATAAATTTTGTTTTTGTTGCAATTTACCTTGACCCAAGACTATCAAGTACGATTTTTAAAACGGAGATGAAAAAACTATTTGAGTATTTGGACACTTTGCATAATGTTATCATGGGAGGAGATCTCAATGCACGGGACCCCCTTTTTGGTGACATAATATCAACACCAAAAGGAAGGCTTATGGGACAGATGATTAATTCATCGTCTCTAAGAATGCTTAACACAGGAGAATCCACTTTTTACCCATATGTAGGCAACACAGCAGGCTCGGTACTTGATCTAACTTTCACCAACTCCACGCAGTTGTTAAGCTGGAAAATCAGACACACTACCATAGGTGGAAGCCATCACCTGCCAATATCCATTGAATGTCAGATGCCCCCTCCTCGACCTCAACGCTTCTTGGCAAAAGACAAACTCCTAAAAGGGCTAGGGTCTGTCAAGCTGACAAGTAACATAAATCAAATAATGAAAACTATAACAGGTGAAATAGGAAAAACCACATACACAATCAAGGACAACAGAACTCCGAAAGGGTGGTGGGACAAAGAAATAGAAACAGGGTATAGACAAATGACAGCTGCTTATCAAAAAATGAGAAAATTTCCGCTCATAGAAAATATCAGGGTAGCATATGAAAGGAGAATGGAATGGAAAAAGGCAGTTGCTTCAGCAAAAAGGCGCAGCTACAAAGAAAAAATAGATGAGCTCAATACAAAACCAAGCACGAGAGCTGCGTGGAGATTTCTAAGAAATCTTAAAGGCATACATAACAGTAAAGAAGGGGGATGGGATCACGAAAATGATCTCAACTATCTGAAATATATTAAAGGTCAAATACCGCAAAAAAATTTCCAAACAATAGAACCAGAGCTTGAAGATGCAACGTTTCCAGTACAGCAATTTAAAATGACAGACCTTCTCACAGCGTTAAAAGGGAAAAAGGCATCGGCAGGGGGTGCTGACCGCATCACTTATGAGATGCTACAAGCATTGGACCCAGTTGCACAAGTTAATCTAGTAGCAGGGTTAAATCAAGTTTTTGCACGCTGTCATGTCCCACACGAATGGCGTATTATAAAGATAACGCCGATTCCAAAAAAAGATAAAGACCTGAGCAATTTTGAAAACTACCGTCCCATATCCTTGCTCTCAGTCGTCGCAAAAACACTGAATGCTATGAAAATAATAATGTGGTTAATGTTTTAGAGAGCCAAAATTGCCTTCCAGTGAAATCATATGCATACCGTAAAAAGAGATCTGCGGCTATGTGTCTAAAGGATCTTCTTTTTACAATAAAAAACCTAAAGAGCAACGGCAACAAGGTGATAGGAGTCTTCCTAGACATAAACAATGCCTACAACTGTGTCAGCCTAAAGATTTTGAGCCTATTGATGAGAAGTGAGGCTATTCCGACTGAATACGTTTATTGGATAAACAGGTTCTTCTCATGCAGACATTTCAAATTGGGTGAGGAGATAGTTACTGTTCGGGATGGATTCCCTCAGGGTAGCTGTCTGTCTCCTATTCTTTTCAATCTGTACACCAAGCGCCTACATCAAATTGAGCATAACAAAACTTTTGTTTTTCAGTTTGCTGACGACTTTGTTTTAATAACAGGGGATTCTAAACATGATACAGCGCATAAAATACTCCAAAAAAAATTGGAAGACTTTAATTTACTATGTGCTGATTTAAATCTCAGCTTCAATCCCACAAAAACTAAGACAATTGTCTTTAACAGAGGCAATAGGGCAAGAGTTGACTTAAGAATAGGTCAAACGAGGATCTCACAGAAGAAGAAAATCAAGTTCTTGGGAAAATGGATATCTGCCAGCCTATCAGAACAGGAACACATTGCAGCAGTTAGCAAAGGGGTCACACCGGGGCTAAACCTGCTGAAAATGGCAACAACAATAAAAGGGGGTCTACGTCCAGAGGTAGCGCTCAACATCTATAAAAGCTTTGTGCAAAGCAAAATAGAATATGCAGCCACGTCGCACTCAAACCTCAACATAGGGTTAAATAAAAAAATTCAAGCCCCAATCAGAAATTTGTGTCATGTATGCAGACAAATAAGTTATTACAACAATAATAATTACCATATTCTGATCTTGACACTTTATGAACTGACGATATACACCAACATGTGTACCAAATTTGGTTGCTCTAGCTCAAAGATAAAGGCAAAAAAATTGAGTTCATACGGACAGACGGAGATTTCTCAAACCCAATATACTATTTTTCCCTTCGGGAACATAGTATAAAAAAAAAAACTTGCTCAATTTTGAATTCCTAGCTGACTGTCCAGCTCCCACGAAGATTTTGCCTTTTATTGCCGCTGCCGGCAGTCCCCGCTTGATGGCTGAATCGGGCTCCGCGGCGGCGGCAAACTCTCCATACTCTCGCCTAGTGCATGCCAACAGCGTTGTTGCTAGGCTTGAGTTTGGCGCCGACGCCAGCTGCCAAATAACGGCAAAATCGTCTGATGCTCGCCTAGCAACAGCCACGATTGAGAGACAGTAGCTTACGCCATGCGCATGTCCGTTAGGCGCCGTTATTCGGCGAGCGAGCGGGTGACGTCACATGATCCAACGCGCCTAAAAAATGTATGAAAATCAACGACTAATTTTAGAAAACATTAGTCTGTGTCTGTAAATTAAGTCAGATGTGAAATTCACTTTAGGATCATATAGAGAATTGTCTTACACTTCGATTGATAGGTCTTGGTGCCCTGTAGGTAGCTGTACTGTATATGTATATGTACTGCCTGCACCGAAACTAAAGACTTCCCTGAAGTACGGCTGGTGTCAAGGCATACCAAATTTTAGTCCTATGATGCATCACTAGTAGCTACCAAAATCGTTAGCTGCAAGTAATGCACAAGGGCGCTAGGCAAATAAAACTGTTGGAAATAACAGCTCTCTCCTACTCCTCTCACACTTATGTTAGTACAAAACTTAACATTATAGGATTATATTTTTATGAACCTACGGGCACACTCTTTTTTATAACTTCCTCTTCCTATTGAATCTTGCAAGCGGCTGTGGACCACCCCAGCACGTCCCAAGCGGCAGCTGCTGCAGCAGCAGTAGCACCTCCCCCACCAGCGTCCACCCAACCTCGCGCGTCGTACGCGACGATTGCGAAGAAGGTGAAGGTGGCTGTGTTGCCTGTGGATTATCCCCAGGTAATCCTCAGCCACAGGGAATTATCCGCGCTGGAGGAGGCCATCCTCGACGAGATCGAAGTCGCAGGATGGGACACTGCGCTCTCCTACACTGGCATTCATTTCCGTGTAGGCCACCTAGTCGTCGATTGCACCGACGAGGGGTCAGCCGATTGGCTGATGAGCGCAGCGCCGAGGTTACACTCCTGGAAGGGTGTGCCACTTGATGCAAGGACAGGTGATGGCATACCCTCACCACACAACATCACAGTCTTCTGTCCAAGAAGCGCGGATCGGTCAACCGATGCCTTGCTGAGTCTGCTGAGGAATCAGAACAAGATCGAGACCGATTCGTGGAGGGTATTGTCCAGGAGAAATGAGGGGGGAGGAGCCCTCTTCGTCATAGGGATTGACGAGATGTCGAGGGACACGATAGTGGAAAGAGGGCACCAGCTCTTTTTCCGCTTCGGGTCAATCCCCGTGAGCGGCCTAAAGAGGCCAAAGAAGAGGGCGGACGATGAAGCCACTGGCCCGACCCCCCCCCAAGAACACAACACAGCAGCTGAGACCACAGCGGCCCCTGTGCTTCACTGCACAGAGGCAATAGCCAGCTCGACGGACCTGGCCGAGGATGAGAGCCTGGCAGAGGTCACACTCGAGCCTGGCGCAGCAGAAGCCATGGAGCTGGAGGTGGACATGGAGGATGGCGCTCCAATGTCATCCCAAGAGCTTGACCTGGAGCTCCAATGCCAAGCGAAAGGGGATGAAGCCGACGTCACACTGACGAACGGTGGCGAGGGGGGCACATCAAAGCCCGACTCGCCAGAAACTGAGGCGCCAACTGTCAGCTGATGACGACGCCAGTCATCAGCACCGGGCTAGCCCAGGTGAACATTCACCGTGCAAAGGCGGCCTCGGCCGTCCTAGCTAGAATGTTCATCAACCAACATCTTGGGCTAGCCCTAGTACAGGAACCGTGGTTCAACCACGGCATAAAAGGCCTCTACACAAGGGACTCAAAGGTAGTATATGACCATAGGAGCACAACTCCAAGAACCTGTATAATGGTAAGGAAAGGCATTAACTACAATATCCTTTCAGAATTTCTGACCCGGGACTGCGTCCCAATTACAGTCCGGGCACTAGGAACTGCCACCACAATAGTGGTAGCGTCGGCGTACTTTGCAGGAGATGAGCCCTGCCCACCCCCAGAAGTGTGTGGTCTGGTGGAGTATTGCAGGACGCATCGACTGCCTATCATCGTGGGATGCGACGCCAACGCGCATCACGTGGTGTGGGGAAGTAAGGACATCAACCCCAGAGGTGAGTGCCTACTTGATTTTATATTCAAATATAACCTAGAGATAGGAAATGTCGGATCTTCACCGACATTCGTAAATAGAATCAGAGAAGAAGTACTGGACATTACCCTGGTAAGCCCGTCCCTTAAGCCACACATACGGGACTGGCATGTTTCACCAGAGGAGTCCATGTCAGACCACAGAACAATCCTATTCAACCTTAGGGCGAATATGGACACTAGCACAGCTATTCGTAATCCCAGGAAAACGAACTGGGAACTCTACACGAGAAACCTATCTCTCGAGCTAACCAGGGACGTGACTGGTATATCCAAACACCCACTGGAGCTCGAGAGATATGTTAATAGTCTTAATAGTAGCATATTATTTGCCTTTGAAAGTAGCTGTCCCCTGGGTAGACAACGTAGGGAAACAGACGCCCCATGGTGGAACGACCGCCTCGAAAAGCTGCGCGTTACCACCCGTCAACTCTTCAATAGAGCGAAGAGGGATGACACCTGGGACCTCTACCGTCAGAGTCTTACCTCCTACAACAAGGAGTTAAGGAAAGCTAAACGGAAGAACTACAGAGACTTCTGTGAATCCATAGAAAGTGTGAATGAGGGCGCCCGACTGCACAAAGTGCTCTCAAAACGGGCGCCTGAGGCCAATATGACCCTGAAGAGGAAAGATAACTCCTTCACCTCCAATAACATGGAGAAATTGGAACTACTGTTCGAAACGCACTTCCCGGGGAGTACCCCTATTGTGGATAACTGCGTCGAACTTGTCGTTCAACCCAGGCCACGTACCATAGATTGGGCAACTGCAAAATCTATAGTTACGACGGAGAGACTAAAATGGGCCCTTGGAACTTTCCAGCCCTACAAGTCACCAGGCCTGGATAGAATCTCACCTATCTTCCTACAGAAAGGACAGGATCAACTCCTATCAAGCCTGAGGAAAATAATGACAAGTAGCCTAGCGCTGGGTCATATACCCAGTGCCTGGAGCAGAGCTAGGGTGGTCTTCATCCCCAAGGCAGGGAAGAAAGACATCACCAACCCCAAGTCCTTCAGACCCATCAGCTTAACATCGTTTTTATTGAAAACGTTGGAAAAGCTGGTGGACAACAATATTAGAAGCACTCTGCTAAAGCAGAGCCCGCTGCACCCAGCACAGCACGCATACAGAGCAGGTCGTTCCACAGACACAGCACTATATCAACTGCACAGAACGCTGAGGAAAGCAGTTGATACCAAGGAAGTGGCTATCTGCGCCTTCCTAGATATAGAGGGTGCCTTCGACAATACGTCTCATGACGCTGTCCATGCATCTCTGCGTAGGAAGGGGGTAGGTGCGGTAATTAGCAGATGGATTCATTCACTGCTTAGAACCAGACAGGCCACAGCAACAGTGGGGGATAGCACTGTTACAGTCACAACCAAGAGAGGGTGTCCCCAAGGGGGCGTATTGTCTCCCTTGCTATGGAGCATTCTAGTCGATGAGCTACTGGATAGGCTCTCTAGCAAAGGTGTACAATGCCAAGGGTACGCCGATGATATAGTTATCATAGCCCAAGGCAAGTTTGAGGAGTCACTCTGCGATATAATCCAACTAGGATTAAGGACGACATACGACTGGTGCAAGGAGGTTGGTCTCAACCTAAACCCTTCCAAAACAGTTGTAGTCCCCTTCACAAGAAGGTACAAATTGCAGAGGATGAAGCAAATAGTGCTAGCAGGAACTACCGTAATAACAAGTAGGGAGGTTAAGTACCTAGGAGTTACCCTTGATAGCAAATTGAACTTTGCATCACATGTAAAGCATACAATGAATAAGTGCTCTAGGGCACTATATACCTGTAGAAGTATAGCCGGAAAATCGTGGGGCACAGCGCCCCATATAATAAGATGGCTTTATCTTATGATAGTTAGACCGATGATCACATATGGGGTCATTGCCTGGGGAGACAGAGCACAGCTCGCCACCGTGCAAAAGCAGCTACAAAGACTGCAGAGAATGGCCTGCGTCTGCATGACAGGTGCAATGCGCACCTGTCCGACAGCGGCCCTAGAAGTTTTAATGGAGCTAACTCCACTCAATCACACGATTGAACTCCAACGAAAGGCAACCCTTCTCAGAATATCATCCATAGGAGTGGGCAAGAATGGTATTAGCAGAGAAGATGCTGACAAACTAGAAAGAGAACTCCCCCTACTCATGCAACCGAGGGATATAATGACCGACGAGCTAATCTTCGAGCGTCACTTCGAAGTCCATCTCTGTAACAAAAAGAGCTGGACGACACTAGAGGATGTACATCCCATGGAAAATCACACAATCACGTGGTATACTGACGGATCCCTAACAAACCAAGGCACAGGCCTTGGGGTGGTAGGCCCTCGGATTAAGTACCATGAACCCTTAGGCAGATACACCAGCATCTTCCAAGCTGAGGTATGCGCCATCGGGAGATGTGTTGAATTCAATATTCTAAGGAACTATCAGAACAGGAGCATAGCCATACTCTCTGATAGCCAAGCAGCAATTAGCGCTTTAAGCAGCCCAAAAATCTCATCGAAGTTGGTTCGAGAAGTGCGAACCAAATTGAACCAACTGGGCAGGAAAAACAGGCTTGCCCTCAGATGGATACCAGGACATAGAGATATACCCGGGAACGAAGCAGCTGATGAACTGGCTAAGCTAGGAGCAGGGAAACCTCTGGTAGGCCCAGAACCGTTCTGTGGCATAGGAAGAAACACAATAAGAGAACATCTTAGGATAGAAGAGGACAACAGAAGGCAGTCAAGCCAAACGATATAGGTACTCAAGACCCGGCCAAAATCCTTGCATTCGTGCAGGAGATAGGGTTGATGAGTGAGCTTTAGGCTTAGAAGGGGGCACAATAGATCTCATAGGTCGCAGTGCAACGCTCCCCCATCACTAATAATAATATTGAATCTTGTAAATGGCTGGTTGTGTTGTGCTAAAGTAAACAATAAAATCTAAAGAAATATAAAATCATCAATCATAAACTAAACAAAAGTGTATTATTGTGTGTATTAGGATTTGCACTAGTCAAATTCCAAGAGGTTATGGGCCCAGGTTACGTCTGATACCGAAAATTAAGTGATTTAAAATTATCATATCCGAAGCGTCCATTTCACATATACACACAGAGACATATGCAAATATGGAAAAAGTGAAGCGAAATATTAAACCTTTTGACGGAGAAAAATATTCCGTATGGAAATTTAGAATCAGGGCACTTCTGAGTGAACTCGATGTAATAAAAGTAATCGACAATGACATTACTGACGAAAATGATGAAATTTGGGTTAAAGCAGAGAAGTGTGCGAAAAGCACATTGATCGAGCATTTAAGCGACTCGTTTTTGAGTTTTGCAACAAACAACAACACAGCGCGTCAAATTCTCAAATTCTGAAGAATTTGGATGCAGTGTATGAACGCAGAAGTCTCGCGTCACAATTAGCTGTACGAAAACGTTTGTTGTCGCTTAAATTGAAAAGTGAGATGGCGCTATTGAATCATTTTATTATTTTTGACGAATTAGTAAGTGACCTATTAGCATCAGGGGCAAAGATAGATGAGATGGACAAAGTTTCGCATTTGTTACTCACTTTGCCAGCTTCATATGATGGGGTAATTACAGCTATAGAAACTTTGTCAGAAGAAAATCTTACACTAGCGCTTGTAAAGAACCGTTTACTAGATCACGAGACAAAAATCAAAAGTGAAAGTAATGATACGAGTAAGAAAGTAATGAGTGCTGAGATGAAAAATAATAATAATACAAATTATAAAAATAATTATAAAAACAATAATATTAATAACTATAAATATAAAAATCAAAAATATAATAGAAATAATACACATAAACCATATAATGGGAAACCTAAATTAAATATAATAAAATGTCATCACTGCGGAAAACTTGGACATATAAAAAAGGAATGTTATGGATATAAAAGATTAATGAACAATGAGAATAATAAAGAAAATAATAAACAAGCAACAACCCAGCCCGGTTTCGCGTTCATGTTGAAAAGTTTAAATAAAAATAATGAAAAATTAAATGAAAGTGTGAATTTTGTAATCGACTCGGGTGCTACTGACCATCTTATAAACGATGAAACGCTCTTCGTCGATTATGTCGACTTGAAAACTCCAATAAGAATTGATGTCGCTAAGCATGGAGAATATATTCTGGCAACAAAGCGTGGAATTGTACGTCTGGAAAATAAGTACAAAATTACGCTTGAAGACGTGTTGTACTCCGGTGAACTCGCAGAAAATTTGATCTCAGTAAAAAGGCTGCAAGAGGCTGGAGTAACAGTTGTGTTTGGCAGCAACGGTATTAAAATGACGAAAAATGGAGTCACTATTGCCGAAAATTCAGGTGCGTACAATATGTCATTTATTGAATTTAAAGCCTTTAAAATAAATGTTAAAAATGAAAATTTAGATAAATTATGGCATGAGAGATTGGGGCATATAAGTAAAGAAAAAATGTTGAGTATTAAAAGAATGAATTTATTTAATGATAATAGGCTTCTTGATAATGTTAATCCTACAGACGAAATATGTGAAGCTTGTTTAAATGGTAAACAATCCAGATTACGATTCGAAAAATATAAAAACAAGGAATATATAAATAGAGCTCTTTTTGTTATTCATTCTGATGTCTGCGGGCCAATAACACCTACAACAATTGATGATAAAAATTACTATGTTATTTTTGTAGATCAGTTTACCCATTATTGTGTTACATATCTAATAAAACATAAATCCGATGTGTTTATTATGTTTAAAGACTTTGTTGCAAAAAGTGAAGCACATTTCAACCATAAAGTTGTTAACTTATACATTGACAATGGTAGGGAATATTTATCTAACGACATGAGGGAGTTCTGTGTTCAAAAAGGAATTAGTTACCATTTGATACTTATACTCCACAGTTAAATGGAGTTTCAGAACGAATGATTAGAACCATTACTGAAAAAGCTCGTGCCATGGTTAATGGTCCAAAATTGGAAAAATCCTTTTGGGGTGAAGCTGTATTGACAGCAACTTATATAATAAATAGGATTCCAAGTAAGGCACTTGGAAACCGTGCAACAACGCCATATGAAATGTGGCATAATAGAAAACCGTTTTTGAAATACCTAAAAATATTTGGTTCAACAGTATATGTGCATAATAAAATTAAAAAAAGAAAATTTGACGATAAGTCATTTAAATGTGTACTTGTTGGATATGAACCAAATGGTTATAAATTGTGGGATGTTGTGAATGAGAAATTCATTGTTGCAAGAGATGTGGTTGTAGATGAGACAAATATGGTTAATTCTAGAGCTGTTAAAAATGAATTCCTGAACAATGAAAATATTAAATCCCTGAAAGAGAGTAAGGGAAATGAGCAATATAGTATCCTGAATGAGAGTAAGGATAATCACAATAAAAATATCCAGAATGAAAGTATGGATTGTTGGGTACCAGAGATCCTGAATGAAAGTAAGGAGAGTGTTGAACATAGTATCCTGAATGAGAGTAAGGATAATCAGAATAGAAATATCCAGAATGAAAGTATGGATTGTTGTGTACCAGAGATCCTGAATGAAAGTAAGGAAAGTGAAAAAGAGAGTTTCCTGAATGAGAGTAAGGAAATTAGACAGCCTAGTGAAAAATTAACAAATGAAATCGCTAATAAAGTTACTGACGATGTAACTAGAAGAAGCAATAGATTAAAAAATAAACCACATGTATCCTATAACGAAGATGAATCAAGACCGAATTTATATGTATTGAATGCTCACACGGTTTTTAATGAAATTCCTTGTTCTTTTGATGAAATACAAAGTATGAAGGATAAGTCTTTATGGGAAGAAGCTATTAAAGAAGAATTATCTGCTCATGAATTAAATAAGACATGGACTATTGTTAAAAGGCCTGAAAATAAGAACATTGTAGATAGTAAATGGGTATTCACCTTAAAGCATGATGAAATGGGAAATCCAATAAGATACAAGGCAAGATTAGTTGCGCGTGGTTTCACACAAAAATACCAAATTGATTACGACGAAACATTTGCTCCGGTAGCTAGAATTTCAAGCTTTCGTTTTATATTGTCCATTGCAAACCAATATAATTTTAGAGTACATCACATGGATGTTAAAACTGCTTTCTTAAATGGTACATTAAAAGAGGAAATATATATGAAGGTTCCTCAAGGAATTGTTTGTTATAATGAAGAAGTATGTAAATTAAATAAAGCAATTTACGGCCTAAAACAAGCAGCTAGATGCTGGTTTGATGTATTTGAGCAAGCATTAAAGGAATGTGGATTTAAAAATTCACCAGTCGATCGATGTATATATTTTCAAGATAGAGGAGATATTAAGAAAAATATATATGTATTATTATATGTTGACGATTTAGTTATAGCAACGTCAGACATAGAAATATGAAATAATTTTAAGCAATACCTAATGACAAAATTTAGAATGACTGACTTGTGTGAAATAAAATACTTTATAGGAATAAAAATAGAAATAGGCCAAGATCAGATATGTTTAAGCCAATCTGCTTACATAAAAAATGTGTTAAATAAATTTAATATGGTATGTTAGTACTCCACTTCCGAGTAAGCTAAATTATGAATTATTAAATTCAGATGAAAATTGCGATGCCCCTTGTCGAAATTTAATTGGGAGTTTAATGTACTTAATGCTTTGTACACGTCCCGATATAGCTACTTCCGTTAATATTTTAAGCAGGTATACTAATAAAAACAATTTAGAATTATGGCAATGTTTAAAAAGGATTCTTAGATATCTTAAAGGCAACATTAACATGAAATTAATTTTTAAGAAAAATTTAGATTTTGAACAAATATTTGTTGGCTATGTTGACTCAGATTGGGGTGGAAATGAAAATGATAGGAAGAGTACAACAGGTTATCTATTTAAAATGTTTAGTTCTAATCTTATATGTTGGAATACAAAGAGGCAGAATTCAGTAGCAGCTTCATCTACTGCAGCTGAGTACATGGCCCTGTTTGAAGCTGTACGAGAAGCATTATGTTTAAAATCTCTTTTAGAAAGTGTTAACATTAAACTTGATAAGCCGATAAAAATATTTGAAGATAACCAAGGTTGTATTAGCATAGCTAGCAATCCCACATGCCATAAGAGATCGAAACACATTGATATTAAATATCATTTTACAAGAGAGCAGGTAGAAAATAATACTATTTCCATTGAGTATATTTCCTCAGAAAACCAACTGGCAGATATTTTCACAAAACCTTTATCATCTGCAAGATTTATGGAACTAAGAAGCAAGATGGGACTACACTGAGAAGACCTTACGAAGAGCAGCAAATGAACATTTTTTGTTTTATTTTATTTTATTTTATCTATTGATCTCCTGAATTTTAGTATTAATTAAATATTGTTGTGTTTTTTTGAAATTAATTAGTAATAATTTAAGTGAAATGAAACCAAATCATACTGAAGTGATATATGTACAAATATTAATTTTTGAAATTAATTTGATTAATTAAAATTTATAAATTAAGAATTATCTGATTGGGTTTTATCTGGGTTTTCCCTATCCTAGCAGCGAATGCTGGATCATAATGTAATACTCCCCAGAATACACACCAGTCATAATATTGAATGAAAATAATTATAATTTGTAAAACTATAATGTAAATTTTGAGGGGGCGTGTTGGCAATAACAGCTCCTCCTACTCCTCTCACACTTATGTTAGTACAAAACTTAACATTAAAGGTAATATTTTTTTATGAACCTACGGGCACACTCTTTTTTATAACTTCCTCTTCCTATTGAATCTTGTAAATGGCCGGTTGTGTTGTGCTTAAGTAAACAATAAAATCTAAAGAAATATAAGTAATCATTAATCATAAACTAAACAAAAGTGTATTATTGTGTGTATTAGGATTTGCACTAGTCAAATTCCAAGAAAAACGAAACACTAAAAATCAGCGAAGGCAAGAGAAGCGACAAAAGCAACAGAGGAATACGAAGAGCACGTATCCAAGTTAACGGTTGTTGTAACTGGTTATTACCAGAATTTTGGCAATTTCTGTCTTCATTTTTCTTCGTTTTTTGTTCTCTTTGTCGCTAGCACATTTTCTGTGCATTCTGAAGTGTGAAGTGTTCAAACGCAGTGCTTGTGAAAATAAAACAAATTCTTGTAAGTACATAATTTTATATACAAATATTAGAAGTATTGTTTATTATTGCTGAAAATCGCACCCTCACAAATTGATACAAAATCTAATCACAATTTTACATTCCAGGCGCAATCTCTCGGGCCGGCGGAGCTGGAGCAGCGTAAGGCGATACAGTTACAAAAAAAAAAAACAATAAAACTATGTGAAATGAAAAATAAATAAATAAATAATTACTAATAAAAAAATAATAATAATAATAGTAAATTTACTACCATATTGTAAAGTAGTTCTTGGGCTGGGGTGTAGCTGAGTCACGCCCAGGGTCTTTTACAAAGAATTTATAAAATGCCGAGACTCCGGGATGTGTGGGACATGTACATATCCGACTGCCACCGGGTTTCCCAGAGCACTACCGAGACTCTCTGGTGTACCCTGGGACACCCGGCGGCACCTCGGGTGGTATCGGGACCCGTAACGCGTGCTGAGAACGCTCTAACGCGCGGTTGGACCCCGGCCCACCGCCGAGGTAGGGTTAAGGAAGGGGACACTTCAACACCAGGGCCACCCAGCACACCCACTGCGACACGCTAGTGGGTGTGTCGGGGTACCGGGGTGCCTCAGACGGGAGACAGGGCCTGCAGAGCACGTCGAGAACGCTCTTACGCGCCCGGCCGGCCCGGCACCCGCTGGGGAGAGCGGAAGATATAGAAAGGGAACAGCGGGGTAGTTGTTGTACCACCAGGTCCACCCAGTGCACACACTGAGACACTCGAGTGTGCGCATTGGAGTACCTGGGGCGATCCAGGCGGAGGCCGGGTCAGCAAAGCACGTCGAGAACGCTCTTACGCGCCGGGCTGGCCCGGCTCCTGATGGGGAGAGCGGAAGATATAGAAAGGGAAGAGGGGGGTAGTTGTTGTATCACCAGGTCCACCCAGTGCACACACTGAGACACTCGAGTGTGCGCATTGGAGTACCTGGGGCGATACTGGCGGAAGACCAGATCAGCAGGTCACGTCGAGGACGCTCTTACGTGCCCGGCTGGTCCGGTTCCCCGCCCGGGAGAGCCGGAGAGAAAGAAAAGGGAAAGCAAAAAAAACACGTGGGTTGCACCGCCACATTTCCCCAACGCGCACTGAGACTCTCTAATGCATGTGGGGGAGGGCTCCGACGGTGGCCCGAAAGGAAAGCCAGGGCCGATAGAGTATGTTGAGACTCTGTAACATACCCATCGGCTCTGCAACCCCGACCAGGCGGAACGCACAACACTAGAATTTGAATTTGGCGTTTGGTAAAAATTAAACTTCCCTAACCGCACCAAGAACTTTTCCTAACTCGCTCCTTTGAGCACGCATGGCCAGCTTACCCACTTGTGACGCCCCATATGACGCCACAATATTATTTTGTATATATTTGTTAGATTTAAGTTAGTTATAAGGCTCAAGGAGAGCGAACATTATATATTATACCCCATGAAGGGAAGACAACAAACGCCAGGTATTATTATCTCTGATAGCAGCGAGCATCACTAACAGAAACAGGGCATCTCTGATAGCAGCGAGCATCACTAACAGAAACAGGGCATCTCTGATAGCAGTGAGCATCACTGACAAATAAGCAATAGCAAACGCTCGCGGCCTACATGACCACAAAAGGAATAGGCAAGGATTAGCGGTAAAAGCCGAGAGAGTGAGTGAACGCGTGCACAAATGCAGCAGCGGATAAACAGTGAATTGCCGAATTACGCAGGTCAGAGCAATGATCGAAACGAGCAAAAGCTCGCGGCCTACGTGACCACAAGAGTAATACGCAAGGATTAGCGGTAAAAGCCGAGAGAGTGAGTGAGCGCGTGCACAAATGCAGCAGCGGATAAGCAGCGAATTGCCGAATTACGCAGGTCAGGGCAATGATCGAAATGACAAAGTTAGTCATCGACGGGAGCTTAATTGCAAACGTCGCGGAGTAAACGCATCTACGCGATCATACCAACACATACACACACACCACAAGAAGACCAGCGAAAACGGTAAGCGAGCCAACGGCATTATTTTGCGTAGAAGCTAGGGAAGCAGCGAAGTGCGGCATAGGCAAATTTTGTACAGTTACCACCTAAGTTAACTAAAGTGAATAAATAGCATCTATTCAGGATAAAGCGAAGTCAACCCGCTTATCATTTCTTTAGTGACAATGTTGGCTGTTTTCAAGCCTACACCGCGTGCGTCGTCAGTGATAGTTTGTGTTGTCAGTGTTGGCTGTTTTTAAGCCTCCACCGAGCGCGTCATCAGGGCAAGTTCGTGCTGTCAGTGTTGGCTGTTTTTAAGCCTCCACCGAGCGCGCCATCAGGGCAAGTTCGTGCTGTCAGTGTTGGCTGTTTTTAAGCCTCCACCGAGCGCATCGTCAGAGTTAGGTTGTGTTAGCAGTGTTGGCTGTTTTCAAGCGTACATCGAGTGCGTCGTCAGAGTCAGTTTGTGCTGTCAGTGTTGGCTGTTTTTAAGCCTCCACCGAGCGCGTCATCAGGGCAAATTTGTGCTGTCAGTGTTGGCTGTTTTAAGCCTCCACCGAGCGCATCGTCAGAGTTAGGTTGTGTTAGCAGTGTTGGCTGTTTTCAAGCCTACATTGAGTACGTCGTCAGAGTCAGTTTGTGTTGTCAGTGTTGGCTGTTTTTAAGCCTCCACCGAGCGCATCGTCAGAGTAAGGTTGTGTTAGCAGTGTTGGCTGTTTTCAAGCCTACATCGAGTGCGTCGTCAGAGTCAGTCTGTGCTGTCAGTGTTGGCTGTTTTTAAGCCTCCACCGAGCGCGTCGTCAGGGCTAGGTTGTGCTGTCAGTGTTGGCTGTTTTCAAGCCTACATCGAGTGCGTCATCAGGGCAGGTTATTCAGAGTTAGACACCGGATCCTAAAGCGACGGGCCTCCGCTCACGGAACGTGTCACCAGCGTCGGGGGAAAGCAGACAGGAACACCGTAGCGTTCCGGCGGAGCCAGCGACAGCTTCACAACAACTAAGGGTGCCAGGCAACACGATGCCTGAGCCTCAGCTACAAGTTTAGCATACGACCCGAACACAATACAGGGCGGGAGAACTACATGCAGATCCCACTCAGAGAGTCACCCGTATCTGGCTCAGTTGGCTGACCGGCTACGCAAGTGGGAGGTCTCCTTCGATGGGCAGTCAGATCCACTACGCTTTATAGAGAATCTGGAGGAGAAGGCCGCCACGTATCAGGTCGAAGTCGAACAAATGGTACAGGTTGTAGCCGGACATCTAACCGGACGTGCCCAGGATTGGTTCCGAGTCACCCAACGACCAGGAGCCTCGTGGACCAAATTTAAGAGAGAGTTTTTGGATTTCTTCCTACCACTGCGATATTTCACTCGCTTGGAGGATGAAATCTGGATACGACGACAGAAACCCAAGGAATTGTTCAAAGATTTCATGATCGACCTACGTCTCATGATGCACCGAGCCGGTTACACCGAAGCACAAGAATTGGAGCGGTTATATGAAAACCTACTGCCAGAGTATTAACTTTTCACCAGAAGACACGAATTCTCGACGTTGACCCAATTGACACAGTTAGTAGTAAACTATGAGATTGTCAGGGATCGAGACGTCACTCGCCATGCACAACTGGTCGCTACCTCGACAGGGCAGGTACGGTTTTCAGCATCTACGCCTTTTCGCCAATCCCAGCCGCCGACACAACAGGTATTATACCCCAGCCTATCTTCGGCACGGGAAAGGAACGAGAACGAATTCCCCACCGGAGCACCTGCACCCAGGAGGACTGACCCCAGTAGTCAATTAGCATTGGAGCAGGAATCAACGGTGGATATACGACGAGCCTGCAGGAATTGCGCACAACCCTGACACTACGCAAGGGAGTGTCGCAATCCCAGAATCTTGTTCTGCTGGGATTGTGGTCGCCGGTGACTACGCACCATGGATTGCTGTCGACAGTCGGCCTCGGGAAACGAACAGCGTGCCCGCCCACCGGGGAAACGGACGGAGAACACGCAAACCAGTCCCCACCACTAAAGTCTACACTACGATACGAGGAGGGCCGAGTCGTGGCCGGGATTACAGGAAGGAACCCCACTGGTGGCTACTATCGATACCGGGGCCACACGGAGCTTTGCGAGCGAAAAGATCGCTCAGCAATTAGCCACGGATCACAATCGCCGCACCGTCCTCACCCGCATCAGTCTAGCCGACGGAACCCGACGAGACGTCACCCACGCATTAATGGTAAACATTCGCCTTGGGGACCGAGAGGCGACCATACCCATATTGGTTCTGCCCACTATTTTGGATGATGTCATCTTGGGGATGGACTTCCTCTGCGGAGTGGGAGCTATCCTACAGTGTGGCCAAGCGCAACTCCGTCTGAAACCAACATGCGGTCCTGGCACCCCTACAGTCATCACCCCACGGATAAACACCACGACACCTGCTAATGGACAACGAAACACGAAGTCAACAGAAGAAACCTCCAGCATGAGTAATCATGTCAACGACGACGACAACAAGACAAGACAACTCAGTCTTACCACCAACCGTAGCGTCAGCCATTCGTGCCAACCCCTTTCGTCGACACAGTGCCACGCAGCACGGTAGTAACAACTGCTTGACGGCACCACCAGACCCAGAGGAAACAGTGCCAGCCAGGAGAAATATCGATGCGACGTTAGCCAGTGTGGGAGACAACCCCGCCACATCCCCCCTGTCAGAGACCGAAGAGGCAGCGGTAAAACTATTCCTGGAGGAAGAGCTACAACATCCATCGCAGAACATACCATCGTTATGAGAGACGACCGCCCCATAAAGCAACGATATTACCCGCAAAACCCAGCGATGCAACGAATCATCGACGACCAGGTGGATGAATTGCTACGGGATGATCGCATCGAGCCATCACGCAGCCCCCATAGCGCTCCTATAGACTCGTGGGCAAGAAGATGGGCGATATCCGAATGTGCGTCGACTACAGGCAGTTAAACGCCCGATCTATCCCGGATGCTTACCCTTTACCTCGTATAAACCACATCCTAGAGAAGCTTCGGAACGCGAAGTATATTTCAACGTTGGATCTTAAGAGCGGATACTGGCAAATACCCATGGCAGTGGCGAGCAGAGAGTATACAGCGTTCACCGTACCAGGACGAGGGTTATATCACTGGAAAGTCATGCCGTTCGGTTTACACTCGGCACCAGCGACTTTTCAGCGCGCGTTAGATGGAGTAATTGGTCCTGAGATGGAACCCCAAGCATTCGCCTACTTAGATGACATCGTCGTCGTGGGAGGCTCCCTGGAAGAACATGTCGAGAATCTGCGAGAAGTCTTTCGCAGACTTAGAGCAGCTAATCTTCGACTCAAACGGAATAAGTGCAAGTTTTTCCAACGTAGCCTTGTATACTTAGGCCATGTGATAAGCGAGACTGGAATTCACACTGACCCGGAGAAGATTGCCGCTATCCGAGAACTTAAACCACCGACCACCGTCAAGGAACTTCGCCGCTGCTTAGGAATTGCTTCGTGGTACAGACGCTTCGTACCGAACTTCGCCAACATCGTCCAACCCATGTCCACTCTACTAAAGAAGAGTCGTAAATGGGAGTGGACAGCGGTACAACAACAGGCTTTCGAGGAACTGCAAACACGACTCACAGAGGCCCCCGTGTTGGCATGTCCAGATTTTAATGAGAAGTTCTCATTGCAAACTGACGCCAGCGATTATGGGCTGGGAGCCGTGTTAACGCAGCAGATACAAGGAAAAGAACGCGTCATCGCCTATGCCAGCCGACGTCTCACTACAGCAGAGGAGAATTATTCCACAACAGAAAAGGAATGTTTAGCTATTATCTGGGCTATCCGCAAACTTCGATGTTACCTGGAGGGCTACAGGTTCGACGTTATCACGGACCACTTAGCACTGAAGTGGCTTAACAGCATTGAGAACCCCACCGGACGGATGGCACGCTGGGCGTTGGAGCTCCAACAATATCAATTTGACGTTCACTATCGGCGCGGGAACCAAAACATCATCGCCGACGCGTTGTCCCGTCAACCACTGGAACTTCTACAGCAGACAGTACAGGATCAAACACAATGCACCTGGATACAGAAGATGCTGAAACGAGTCGACATGGAACCAGGAAAATATCCAGATTATGTCCGTGAAAACGACCAACTGTATCGACGATTTGGACAACGTCCCGAAGAAGAAGACTTCATCCCATGGAAGCTCTGTGTCCCGAAAGAACACCGTCCACGGGTCCTCAAGGAGTGCTACGACCAACCAGCAGCCGGACACAGGGGTGAGAAAAACTTCGAATCGAGTAGCTCAACGATACTATTGGCCGGGCCTCTTCCGCGAAGTGAGCAAGTACGTCCGTCAGTGCAGCAGTTGTCAGAAACACAAGGTGAGCCAGCTCAAACCACCTGGTAGGATGTGCACACGTCAAGTGCAAGAACCGTTCGACGTCCTCTGCGCCGACTTTGTAGGCCCGCTGCCCCGATCTAAACGAGGCAACACGGTCCTTTTGGTATTCTTCGATCTATTCAGCAAATGGGTGGAACTAGTACCTCTACGAAGAGCGACCACCGCACACCTCGAACGATCATTTCGAGAGAGAATACTAGCTCGATTTGGAGTACCTCGAACGTTCATCTGCGATAATGGGACCCAATTTACCAGCCGCGCTTTTAAAAACTTCTGCAAGCAAGCTGGGACGGCAATCCAATACACCGCACCCTACACACCGCAACAGAATCCTACCGAACGCGCAAATCGATCGATCAAGACGATGATTGCCGAATATCTGGATGGCAGACACAACATGTGGGATGAGCTTCTTCCCGAAATATCCTTGGCCATCAACAGCAGCATTTCGGATACGACTCAGTTCAGTCCAATGTTCTTGATACAAGGAAGGGAACCTCGCCTACCCGGAGCAATCTACGAAGAAGTCACCGGTGAACTTGGGAAGGAACCAGTCGCACCAAACGCCAAAGCACAACGGCTGCGAGATATCTTTAAAGTTGTCACTGAGAACGCACAACGGGCAGCAGAGGACCAAAGCCGCCACTACAACTTACGACGACGAGAGTGGAGGCCGAGAATCGGGGACTTGGTATTAGTATGTACCCACCATTTATCAAAGGCCACGGACGGCTGCGCAGCTAAGTTAGCCCCACGCTATCAAGGGCCATACAAGGTGATGAAATTTACATCTCCAAATATCGACCGCCTACAAGATCCAGAGAACCGAAAACGGCGAACGGCTGGTATAGCCGACCTGAAGGCGTTTTACACGAAGGACAGCGAGGATGACTCAGCGATGATCGAAGACAACGAGGAGTAATAGTTGGTATCTAAAGAAACTAACCCATTATAGCTTAAGATTTACGTATATATCATTGTAAGCCGCACATCAGAATCAGGTTAGGTAGGGTCATCATAACCAAAAGTTATAACATTTACGCTCATAGTCATGCCACGAAACGATCCACGGACAACGAGGAGGGCGGTCACAACCACCCGGGACACATTATTGGTCGCCATAGCGCAGTCGCCGTCAGGGTCCCCACCTCTCGCCATCCCAGAGTCGCTCCCAGACATCCTGGACTTGGGCTTGGAGGCGGCTGGACGGAGCCCACCAGGATGGGGACACCTCGGCCCAACCACCCTAGCTGCACTGCAGGGTCCGGAGGTGAGCCCACCGCACCCGCGAAGAAGGTTCCCGCGGCTGGTACACCGCACGGTGAGCCCCCTGCGACCGCACCGATCGCCCGAACCTCTAGAGGGCTACGCTGGTTTCGCGGCTCCGGTCCTCGACACCGCGATCACGGTAGAGGAAGCCATGCGGGAGATCATGGGCAACAACCGTACGGAGGTGATCGAAATCCCGAGTGACAGCAGCAGCGAAGAATTTGAAGTCGTGCCCAGCAGCCCGGGGCATTTTTTTGACGATGACCCACCGCCACCGTATGGATCGTGGGACATGTCCGAGTCGCCGCCACCCAGTTATGACGCGCTGTACGGGTGTACTTCCCAGCGGGAGTTGGCGACGGAGCTGGAATCGGTAGGCACACCGATGGAGGTAACCTCGGAGGAGACCCCCGTGAGCCACCACACCCACGAGCACACCTCACTCAAACGTCCCGCTCCCGAACCCCAACACTCGGACGTCAGCTCGGACGAGGGCGAGCCGGCACCTCGCACCAGGATACAGACCCCGCTAGACCTGCAGCCGAGTACCTCCGCCGTAGCCAGAGCCCGACTACAGGCCCACGGCGTGGCCGCAGCAAGCCTAGTGATACCCACAGCCGTCCTGGCATTGGCACGAGAGGTAGGGGAGACGGAAGGAGCCTGGGTTGTCGCACCCGAGCACTGGAAAGTGCGCACTGCGGACAGTCTCCTGCCGGAAGAGCTCATCCGCAAGTTGGAGCGACGGCTCGCCAACAGCGTCGGACGGGGAGTAAGGATTTTGGAGACGGCAGCCGGGAAAGAATTCCGCGTAGAAATTACACCCCGTGGCAATATAACGGTCGCACTTCGTCCGGTGAAGTAAGGGGGGGGGGGGGGGTGTGACGCCCCATATGACGCCACAATATTATTTTGTATATATTTGTTAGATTTAAGTTAGTAAGGCTCAAGGAGAGCGAACATTATATATTATACCCCATGAAGGGAAGACAACAAACGCCAGGTATTATTATCTCTGATAGCAGCGAGCATTACTAACAGAAACAGGGCATCTCTGATAGCAGTGAGCATCACTGACAAATAAGCAATAGCAAACGCTCGCGGCCTACGTGACCACAAAAGGAATAGGCAAGGATTAGCGGTAAAAGCCGAGAGAGTGAGTGAACGCGTGCACAAATGCAGCAGCGGATAAACAGCGAATTGCCGAATTACGCAGGTCAGAGCAATGATCGAAACGAGCAAAAGCTCGCGGCCTACGTGACCACAAGAGTAATACGCAAGGATTAGCGGTAAAAGCCGAGAGAGTGAGTGAGCGCGTGCACAAATGCAGCAGCGGATAAGCAGCGAATTGCCGAATTACGCAGGTCAGGGCAATGATCGAAATGACAAAGTTAGTCATCGACGGGAGCTTAATTGCAAACGACGTGTGCGCGCAAACAACGCGATAAAACTTAAGCCGCGGAGTAAACGCATCTACGCGATCATACCAACACATACACACACACCACAAGAAGACCAGCGAAAACGGTAAGCGAGCCAACGGCATTATTTTGCGTAGAAGCTAGGGAAGCAGCGAAGTGCGGCATAGGCAAATTTTGTACAGTTACCACCTAAGTTAACTAAAGTGAATAAATAGCATCTATTCAGGATAAAGCGAAGTCAACCCGCTTATCATTTCTTTAGTGACAATGTTGGCTGTTTTCAAGCCTACACCGCGTGCGTCGTCAGTGATAGTTTGTGTTGTCAGTGTTGGCTGTTTTTAAGCCTCCACCGAGCGCGTCATCAGGGCAAGTTCGTGCTGTCAGTGTTGGCTGCTTTTAAGCCTCCACCGAGCGCGTCATCAGGGCAAGTTTGTGCTGTCAGTGTTGGCTGTTTTAAGCCTCCACCGAGCGCATCGTCAGAGTTAGGTTGTGTTAGCAGTGTTGGCTGTTTTCAAGCCTACATCGAGTGCGTCGTCAGAGTCAGTTTGTGCTGTCAGTGTTGGCTGTTTTTAAGCCTCCACCGAGCGCGTCATCAGGGCAAATTTGTGCTGTCAGTGTTGGCTGTTTTAAGCCTCCACCGAGCGCATCGTCAGAGTTAGGTTGTGTTAGCAGTGTTGGCTGTTTTCAAGCCTACATTGAGTACGTCGTCAGAGTCAGTTTGTGCTGTCAGTGTTGGCTGTTTTTAAGCCTCCACCGAGCGCATCGTCAGAGTTAGGTTGTGTTAGCAGTGTTGGCTGTTTTCAAGCCTACATCGAGTGCGTCGTCAGAGTCAGTTTGTGCTGTCAGTGTTGGCTGTTTTTAAGCCTCCACCGAGCGCGTCATCAGGGCAAATTTGTGCTGTCAGTGTTGGCTGTTTTAAGCCTCCACCGAGCGCATCGTCAGAGTTAGGTTGTGTTAGCAGTGTTGGCTGTTTTCAAGCCTACATTGAGTACGTCGTCAGAGTCAGTTTGTGCTGTCAGTGTTGGCTGTTTTTAAGCCTCCACCGAGCGCGTCATCAGGGCTAGGTTGTGCTGTCAGTGTTGGCTGTTTTCAAGCCTACATCGAGTGCGTCATCAGGGCAGGTTATTGAGAGTTAGCAAAGTGTACACGGTCAGTGTTGGCTGTACTAAGCACTACCGAGCGTGTTGTTGAGACAGGTCGAGGGTCTGTTGTGTTTATGCTGTCAGTGTTGGCTGTTGCTTTAAGCCTTCACCGAGCATACCGATAGAGTCGTGTAGCAGGCATATTTGCGTAGCCTGGGCTTTTTCTTCCTACTAGTTATAACATTAGCGACCCTAATTGTCACCTTTACTAGGGTCCACGATTTCTAACGTCAGTCAGTCCCAGCACTACTATAAATTTTGTTGTAAGTGGCCTTGGCCAGACTGAGTTATACCCCAGCCTGAGATACTTCCTTACACACTCTGGGAAATCCTCCTCGCAGTATTTTACGGCTTATAATGGTCGCGTTGCGCGCGGTTCTCAAATTTCAATTTGTTTACGAGTCCCGTTACCGTACGGTGTGTACCCGGTCTTGGTTCTTTTCCGTTTTCGCGTACTCGCACTTCTGTCCTGTTCTCTATTCCCCCGGCAACTGACTCGACCTCATTCTTGGACACGCGCTTTGGCCTCTTGCTGCCCAAGCGCTGCTCGATCGCTTCCCTTTTCCCCCAGACTCCTTTTCCTTTTCTAGCCTGTGCCCTAATTCCTAGGCAACTGGTGTGTGTGAGCGAGTGCGTATGTCTCCGGTGAGTTTGTCGGCTGCTGTCAGCGCGCGTCTATTTGGGGAGTCTGCGCAATGCGCGCATTTTCTCTCTGTGCTGCTTATGTTGATCCCCAGTGGTTCGGGGTAGCGGCTACGTGGGTACCCACAGAACCGGTCCTCAGTGTATACCACCGGTCACCAGGCAAGCCACCAGCAATGCGTTTTAGCGGTTACTTTAACATGGGCATGTCATAGGCGGTGACCGATAGGTACGGCGTTCGAGACCTAGTAACCGGCACTGTGGGTGCTCCGGTGTGAATATTTAATAAACTACTATTTAATTTTTTTTAACTTTTTTTTATTCTTAATTTATTGCTAATAATTAGCTTAAATAGAAATGTCTTAAAATTACATTTTTACATATTATTTTACACTTTAAAATATTTACTTTCCATATTGGTCATGGAAAGTTTGAATGCCTTCATTTCATCGCACTTTTGGCACATTGTCTCTTGAGCTGAAAGCATAGCTAATATTTAATACTTGATTAATAATGTCAAAATTACGTACCTTGTTGAGGTGCAAAGCTCAGCTTTACGATTTTGTCCGGTGGTGAACTAGCTAGAAAATAAGAAGCTCATATATATAGTATAATAGGTATAATCAATTGTAATGAATTTGATCTTACCGATTTCAATTTGGCTCAGAATTACAAATTTATGTCCGTCCAATTCAACTGTCGACAGAAAAGTAAACAAGACGGTGGCATGCCATTACCACAGCTGCCACAAAATGGAACACCGAAAGTCAAAAAAATTGCAAGGCCCCGTTGCAGACAAAGCAAACGAAAAATTTCATACAACAAAAACAATGTCGACAGAACTTTTTTGTTGGCGTTCAATTTGAAGTGGCACTTCGCTGCCACACGCGTAACCGGCTACTTAACCGGCGACTGGTGACCGGTAAATTCTCAAGGCATTTGGGACCGATTGCCTCCGGCCGAACCACTGGGTCGTGTACGTGTGGCTGTGTGTTCTCTCGGCTTGGCGCGCGCTTTTGGCAGTGATGGGTTTATCGGCTGCTGTGAGCGCGCGTCTATTTGGGTAGTCTGCGCAATGCGCGCATTTTCTCTCTGTTTGGCGCGCGCATTTGTCAGTGTTGCCCGTGCTTATCAGTGATGCTCTGTTCTAATGTGTGCCTGTCAGTGTTGTCCGTGCCTGTTAGTGATGCCCGCCTCGGATCACATAATGTACTAGGGTTTTCTTGCTTATTACATATTTTTATAGAAATCAAATCAACTTCGTGTTGCTTAAACCTAAAAAATAAAAATATAAATATGTGGGGGAGCGTTCTACGCTTCTTCACAATATCAATATAATTTTTGTACTAGCGTAAAAATTAGTTACTTGCACTAGCGAAATAGCCATGTAATGCGTACTAACGATACTACTAGGACTTTGTTACCAGGGAATTCGCTAGAGCAATAGCCCTAGTCAAATGCGTTCTAACGATTTTACGGCATCTTTAGTACCAGGCAAGTCGTTAGGCAATGGTAATGCAGTGCCGTACCGCCCGGTACGTTTGGCGGACATGTAGTATCGAAATTCGTTAGGTAAACTGCATTGCTGGTGTTGTGGCGAGTACTGGTCCCCCTCACTAAGTTCTAGGCATATCGCTAGTGTGGCACCGGTCCAGCGTACTACAGGGTTGTGCCAAGTTTCATAATCATAGTTTTAAAATTGAGCATAAATTTAGAATGTAAGCATTCGGGCTGGCAACATTTTCTAACTTTAAATACGTATTATTTAATAAGTATTGCACCTACAGGGCACCAAGAAATCAATCATGTATATGTTCCTGACGTGAATTTCACATCTGACTTAATTTACAGACACAGACTCTAAATTTCCTAAATTTCATACATTTTTTAGGCGCGTTGGGTCATGTGATGTACATGCGCAGTGAGAGCCAAAAGTTGCAGTCGTCTTGTCGTAACCTATGGCTCTCTCAATCGTGAGCAACAGCGGTGCATTACTGACGCTGCGCATTGCTTGCCGCTAGTGCTAACGAGCGCTGCATATTGCACATCGAATGCAGTCTTTACGCACTAACGGCGTAAGCTCATCTCTAACGGCGTTTATCCTGGCGGCCGCACTCTGTGCGACACGTAGCATTGGCTGGCTACGTGTGTTAGAGCGAGTATGCGAGCGGCTTGTAAGAGCTAATTCGCCGCAAAGCAGTGGCGCGTCAAAAGGGGCTTGTGGTCTTTGTTGAAAATTGTTGTGGGGAGGCCATACGGCTCCCCACACTCCCCTCTTTCTTCGGGAGACAAGCGCTAGTCGTTCTTGTTCCTCTGTCGTTGTTTCGTTGCTTGTTCTTTTAAGTTATTTTTATTATTATTATTATTGTTATTGATGGTATGATGTTAGTATTAGTATTATTAGTACTATTATGTGTTATAACCACCAATGCGCATGACTTGGCTCCCGCTGTAACTGTCGATCCCCTTTTTTACTCCCTGTACCCATAAAATGGGTAAAAAGGGGGTATTGGATTTGTGCAAAAGTATGTAACAGGCAGAAGGAGACATCTCCGACCCTATAAAGTATATATATTCTTGATCAGTATCAAAAGAGATTTCGATTTGGCCATGTCCGTCTGTCTGTCCGTCTGTCCGTCCGTATGTATGAACGCAACGATCTCAGCAACTATAAGAGCTAGAGACACCAAATTAGGAATGTAGGCTCGTGTATAGCAGGCGCAGGTCAAGTTTATTTCTGATCTCAGATATCTCCCCCCGTTCCCCCGCAAATCGATAAAAACGTTTTACAGCCACAGTTTTAAAGATATAGCTTTGGTATTTGGCATGTACAATACTTTAGTCAGTCTTAATATACTATCCAAATTTCAAGTCGATCGGATAATAAACACGGAAGTTATTCAACGATCAAGATTCAGTACTGGAGCGAGGGGGAAGAAGCAGCACAGCCACGACTTAAAATGCCTTGCTTGCACTGTCGCCTTGCTGTCGCTTGTGTGTGCGGCTTTGTGTATGTGTGCGTGTATGCGTAAGAGACGAACATATGATTGGAAGTTTAGACCTGGGTACGGGGAGTTTTGTAGTCGGGTATACTCGACTATAGCATTCTTACTTGTTTTGTCACGCCTCTGTTCGTTGTGGCGCGTGCTTGCGTTGGTGTTGGTGATCGCTCAACAGTTTTATTTAAATTGTTTCTTTTATTTTAGATCGTGTTATTCGCGTCGGCTTGTCACCTCTGCGAACACTCTGGCGACGCCTTTGTGCGTCCTGCTCGTCCGGCTGTGGTGGCATTGGTCCCTGCTCTGTTTGCTGCTATTGACTCGGCTGTTGTAGCTCTGGTAGTTGCGTTAACAGCCCTTGCAGCCGGGCTAAAGGGCTCGCCATTGCTCGCGTTTGCTGCTCATATGCTCGGTCTGTCTCGTCTTCTGCCTCGGGCGTGCGCATCTCCGTGATCGTCACACTTGTTGGTGCGGAGTCTGGAGGCTCCTCCACCAGGGCCTCGTGCGTGCAGCGGTCGCCTTTGTACGTGCGCCGGTACGCCATTGGTTGTAGGGTCCACCTAGGCCCCTCCGGCTCCGTCTCCTCTAACTCGGCCATCGTTGTGGATCCCACCTGTACGTCTATGTCCTCCGTATCCCAACCTCAGTTGGCCAAACGGTATGGCGTCGGGGGTCGAAACGGTTGCCAGGCTGGTGGTGGTGGCGTGCGAGTGGGGGAATAGCGGCCAGGCCAGTACTCTGTATTATTATTGTTATTAATATTATTACGTGTTCTTATGCTATTGATGGTACGATGTTAGTATTAGTAAGATTAGTTTTAGTATTATTAGTACTATTATATGTTATAACCACCAATGCGCATGACTTGGCTCCCGCTGTAACTGTCGATCCCCTTTTTTTGTCGCGTTGCACACCAGGTCAATGGCTAGATTTTTATTTTCTACTCCCTGTACGCATAAAATGGGTAAAAAGGGGGTATTGGACTTGTGCAAAAGTATGTAACAGGCAGAAGGAGACATATCCGACCCTATAAAGTATATAAATTCTTGATCAGTATCAAAAGAGATTTCGATTTGGCCATGTCCGTCTGTCTGTCCGTCCGTATGTATGAACGCAACGATCTCAGCAACTATAAAGGCTAGAGACACTAAATTTGGAATGTAGGTTCGTGTATAGCAGGCGCAGGTCAAGTTTATTTCTGATATCAGATATCTCCCCCCGTTCCCCCGCAATTTGATCAAAACGTTTTACAGCCACAGTTTTAAAGATATAGCTTTGGGATTTGGCATGTACACTTCTTCAGTGATTTTGCATCTACTGTTCAAATTTCAAGTCGATCGGATAATAAACACGGAAGTTATTCCACAAAGAAGGTTCAGTACTCTAGCGAGGAGGGGAAGAAGAAGCACAGCCACGACTTAAAATGTCTTGCTTGCTCTGTCGCCTTGCTGTCGCTTGTGTGTGTACGGCTTTGTGTATGTATGTGTGTATGTGTAAGTGCACGCAGATCCGATCGAAAATTTTGGGCTTGGGTACAGGGAGTTTAGTAGTCGGGTATACTCGACTATAGCATTCTAACTTGTTTTTATCTCTATCTGGATTGAATTTTATTTAAAATCTGTCCTAATAGAAGGCCATAATTAAATTTTATAACAAAACATTAACAATTGATAATTTCATTTATCATATTGAAGGGGTTGGATTGGGAGAGGATTTGTACATAATGGGAGTGGGGATTGTTTATGAGTCTAGCGGGAGGTCAAGAGGATGCTTCCTTCGGAGCCGTCTTGTGGTTGTGCTGTTGTCCATCGAACTCAAAGCTAGTGGATTGGGGTGGCTTAGTCTAGCGGTGTAGCGATCGCTGATTCTAGTCACCTCTTTGAACATTGTATGTGCAGCTCATTGCGGATCGTAGCGTTGTCATGGTAAATGTGGGCATTGGACATTATGCGCAATACTTTGTTTTGGAAACGCTGTATCATGCGGCGATTGCTTTTGATGGCGGTGCCCCACAGCTGAGGCCGTACGTCCAAATGGGCATAAGTATAGCTTTGTAGACTAAGATCTTAACTCGCAGCTGCAACTTGGACTGCTTGCCAATTAGCCAGTTGTATTTCCGGAGCTTTTCCTCTGCTTGCTTCCTTTTTCGGAGTAAATGGGCTCGCATGGCTAGATGATGCTTCCTTGATGTTCGCGAATATCTGCTTTATCCGTTTTCTCGGGTGTACATCTGATTAGAGGTGTAAAGACGCTCTCTAAGTGCTCCGCGTACGCGTTGGCCTTGTCCGCCTCGAATCTGCATCAGCTGTCATCCGTTTTCTTGACTGGATCTGCTTTCTTGGTTGGCCGCTTAGTCGTCCTTGGTTTGCCATTGGTTGTGATGGGGGTCGCACGTCCCGGCGTTAGGCTGGTTGCAGTTGCGGCCAATTTTTTCGCTAAAGCAGTAGCTGCTCTACCGGTTTCCTCGGGTATGCATCTAATTAGAGGTGTAAAGACGCTCTCTAAGTGCTCCGCGAACGCGTTGGCCTTGTCCGCCGCGGATCTGCATCAGCTGTCATCCGTTTTCTTGACTGGATCTGCTGTCTTGGTTGGCTGTTTAGTCTACCTTGACCTGCCATAGGTTGTGTCGCACGTCCCGGCGTTAGGCTGTGTAAGGGAGTTTTCCAGCCGGGGTACAGATCTCAGTCTGTATGAGTCCAGCACTTACAAGAAAATTTGTAAGATGTGCTGGGACGCTGGGCGTAGGGAAGGGAAACGTTCTAGAGGGAATATATGAGCTAATACTACGGCCTCGTACAACTCTGCACGGGATATGTGACCAGGAGCTGACCAGGATTCTACCGCTGGTGCTCTACTGGTCAATAGGTCTACGAACGACTACTCTACGAAGGCCCGGGATTACTCACACGGGCAGCAGGATAACCCTCGCTTTGTACAATGGTTAGTGTTATCAATGCCGGGATTGCTCACACGGACGGCGGGATATACCTCGCTATACGTTAGTATTATTTTCTACAAATGCCGGAATTGCTCACACGGGCGGCGGGATATACCTCGCTCTACGGTTAGTATTAGTGCGTTTTATAAATGCCGGGATTGCTCATACGGGCGGCGGGATATACCTCGCTCTACAGTTAGTATTAGTGCGTTTTATAAATGCCGTGATTGCTCACACGGGCGGCGGGATATACCTCGCTCTACAGTTAGCTATTGGTTATTAGAATCAGTTATTCGACGTTCTATGCAGAGATAAAGACAATCGTTTAGTTATTTTAGATTATCTTTATTCCAGCTTCTTACTGTTAGTTTACCAAAACTACGCGTGCCCTGCTGCACTGCCGTCTAACGGCTCTTTTACTCACGCTCTTTACCCTACGTGCTTCCGATGCACGTCTACTCACTTTGTTTGTCGCCCGCTAAGTGATCTACTCTGCCCGGCTCAGCCACGCGCGAGCCTGAAAAGCTCAATCCTACCACGAACTTTCGCTCTCCACCTCAGAGCTTTCGCTATTCACCTAACAGCTTTGCTATGACTGAAGCCGCACTCTGGTGGCAGGATTGAGAACTGTATCAGCTGCGCGTGCCAGCTGTGACAGAGGATCGTTTCGTTTAAATTCAAACGCATTCGTTAACTGCTTAGATTTTAATGTTTATTTCTAATGATATACATATGTATTTGTAGCGCGCCAGGCGCTGGCGCTCCGTGCGCAACAAAATAAGGCTGGCTTCGCGCCCTTACTTGCTAATGGGTAACATCAAACTAACTCTATAATAATATCGTATACCGCGCTCCATGCGCTCATTATATTGTCGCTTATCCGATTATTGTAAGGGGGGTTGCTCAAAGCCTCCTTACAGCTGGTTGCAGTTGCGGCCAATGTTTTCGCTAAAGCCTCGTCCTTATTGGACGTGCGCTGTCTTTTTTTTATATGTATTTTCTTATTTTTTTTTGACATTGATCATTTAACTTTATAAATATAAAATGTTCGTGTAAGGGTGAATATTTGACTGGGGACGTGGGTGGGGGAAAACAATATTGGTGTGTTTGTATGCAAGTGAGTTTTAAATTATATACAAAAGACGACCTTCAGGACACCGGCCATGAGTCCATAGGTCATTCGGGTGGCGCCGTCTTAGCCATCTTCTGCAGTTGTTCGTTGATAGCCCTCTGGCTAGGGAGTTGGCGTGCTGTTGTAGCCTGTCTCTGTACCGACTCGTGTACAGGTTTATCTGTGAGCACATAGGGCTTACTCGCAGACCATTGTAAATGGCCGAGTTTCTCATGTATCTTGAAGCTCCTGCTATTCTACGGACTATCTTGCTCTGGATGGATTCAATGGCCTGTATAGAATAGTTGGCTGCGCATAGTGCTATGCCATACGCCATAGCAGGCCATATAATCATTTTGTATAACCTTATCTTGTTTTCGGGGCTAAAGTAGCCACGCGGCCTAAGCATCCAGTCCAGTTTGATTGCCATGTTTTTAGCAGCAGCAGCAGCACCCTGGAGGATGTGTCTTTTTGCGCGATGTGATGTGTGCAGCACTTTTTTGAAAGAACTAGTCGACGGCTCTATTTATTTAATGGCAGGCTCAATATACATACATAGCTCACTTGCATTAAGTGAATCAATTAAGCTGCTGCCCGACATGTCCAACATCAACACAATCAAATTTAGAATTTCTTATTATTTTGTGTTTAAAACAAAAATAGCACATTCATACTAATACTTAGGCTCCTTTTATTGAAATTATTGGCGGACGCTGTGGAGGTTCCTAATCCCGTCAGGAAATCCATCTATGATTTATTTTTCCAATGGTCAAGTTGCTCAACGGCTTCAGCAGCAACGTCGCTCCACTTGGTCTTCATCAACTTTCGACTTTCATGGTTGTAGCACGATTTTAAATTATTCCATTTTTTGGATAAATCTTCTGGTAGAATCAAATAGTCATTTAATAGTTAAAATGCACATAGAAATTTAACAGCACCTCCGGCTTATATTTCTCGTTGAAGTCTTAAACGAGTTTGGCCCAAAATTCAGTTCTTATGTGCTTTAACTTGTATAATGCGCTCCTAGGGCCCCACAACTATACGGCTCCAGGCATGGATTCAAGGAAAAATTCACACACCTTTTTCGAAAAGTTAACTTTTGCCATATTTTAATATTTCGCTTATTTTCAACTTGTGGCAGTTGACAGTTTGTGTGACCAATTTTAGCCTACAGATCCATTTATTTTTATTTTTTTTTGGCTGCATCTTTCACACACATCAGGCTCTGCTTTTATTTTAAAGTAACATATAATATTAACATAATAAGTATTATTAAGTTAGTTGGTTTCAATGGACTTAAAAATAGTATTCCAACGAGTTGCGCATTAACTTTTCAATGACGTTCCTAAATTAGCGTTCTGACCCGATTACAAAAAAGCATTCAGCTCTAAAATCTTAAATAACAAAGTCAAAATCCTATTATACCAATCAGTCATTAGACCAATAATTATATATGGTTGCCCAATCTGGTTCTTAATCTCCCCGTCATTCATGGAGAGATTAAGACTTGGAAAGAAGGATTCTAAGAGCCTGCACTTCATTGTACAGGACCCCAAATAGTAATTTTCTAAAATTCTATTCCAACAACAAACTTTACAATGCAGCAAATATCATAAGGATAGATAACCACATCATAAACCTAATCAGAAGGCATATTTACCGATGCCTAGATAATCAAAATAACCTAATTAAAGCCCCATTTTATACAAGCGATCTCTACTTCGAACGAGCAATTAGTAACGGAGTTGTGCCCCCCGAATCATTTCTCCATTTGGATAAAAGAGGTTTCATTCAAGACCCCAATGCACAGTGGTTGATTTCATAGGCCAGAAATAAAAACACAAAAGATTGAAATTGGTCACTCTTTGTCTAAAAAATACTGCTTAAGATACCAATAAAACTAACTGTAATTTCATTTTTGGTCTCTCTCATTCGTACGCGCTACGAATAGCGAGAGAAGAGAGACAAAAGAAAACACGTGGACGTTGCAGTGAATGCAGCTTGAAAATTAGCTTTCACAAAAAAATTCAATTTTAATATTAAATGGTGTCTAATCATTGTCAATTAAAATTAATATTGAAAATAAAGGTATGTACTATAAAACTGAGTATTTTTTATGTCATTATGTGTTATTGTTTTAAAGTTAGTGCTTCACCAGTGACCTGTCGAGTGGTGTATTTTTGTGTATACATAGATTTCAGAGAAAGAAAAAGCTGTGATACCTGTCTTACCCTTTAATGAAACTTTTTTTTTTAATTTAGTATAATGTATTATAAAAGCTACCATATATTTGAACATCCTATTTTTATTTTATTTTGTATATAGATAATAAAATTAAAATAAAATATAATTTATTAATAATAGTTTTCCTTACCCTGAAAGTATGCAATTGAATTTAAGTTTTTTAATGTTATTTTAATATATTTTCGGGCTTTAACGTATGGTTTTTGCCTTTGTTTTATAATTTTCTTTTTGTTATTGGGTCTTTATAGCAGTACAGAAATTTTCACATCTATATTCCAACTGGAAGTATTTATAGCCGCTTTTCCCATACAAGATCAACCACTGTGCAATGGCACTCCAATTATATACCACATTTTGAGGAGAGCCAATAAGAAATTAATACAATCAAATACATTGACTGTAGAAAATAAAAGATTTGATACCTCGATGTCAAACAGAGATCAAAAAGCTCAAATAGCAACAAGAAAGAATTTCTGGTGGCTTGATAATATTGATGTTCTGTCTCAGTCTGAATAACCCTGTCCCTCTTTCCCTTCCCAACCCTTTTTTCCTTTTTTTTTTTAATTTTTTTTTTCCTCTTTTTCTAATTTTTATCTTAAAATTACAATTACTACCGATGCAAATTTTTTGTTAACTTTATTCTTGCGATTTAATAATAATAAAAGATTAATAATTGCCCGAGAGCTCGACCAGAGACCAGCAAAAGATTAAAAATGAATTGTACTTCTATTTATTAAGTCAAACATCCAAATTATTATAATAAGTAGAAGTAATGGCTTAACACACTTTTGCAACTTATTAATATTATGAGTTTCACTGAGAAAATAAATGTTTAACCACTCGGCATTCGCCAACGACCATACCACGCTGAATACATCGGTTCTCGTCCGATCACCGAAATTAAGCAGCGTCGGGCGCGGTTAGTACTTAGATGGGGAACCGCTTGGGAACACCGCGTGTTGTTGGCATCTGTTCAACACTTTTTTATTTTATTATTCTCGTATTTCCTAAAATTTACAATAGAGTTCAAATCTTTCTCTATTTTGCATTCATCATTGTCTTCACGTTGCTAAAATACTGATTTTAATAAGTCTTAAAGTTGAGTTTCATTGTCGGTTCCTTATCTTTAACTGAGAAGTAGCAAAATACTTATGTACATATATGTCAAATCTGAACACAATTAAAAATTGTTAACACATTTTTGAATCAACCAACACCAAAGCTATAATATGCATTGAACAATGTGTTCCTTTAATTGTATATACATAAATGCAAGTGCATAAGTTTTAATGCACATAACGGAACGTACACATCAATTTTCAAATTTTTACATGTTTTCATATTTAATCAATTCAGTTTGAGAATATATTGTTTTGTGAATTTACTCTATTTAAAGTAATGGCTTAACACACTTTTGCAACTTATTAATATTATGAGTTTCACTGAGAAAATAAATGTTTAACCACTCGGCATTCGCCAACGACCATACCACGCTGAATACATCGGTTCTCGTCCGATCACCGAAATTAAGCAGCGTCGGGCGCGGTTAGTACTTAGATGGGGAACCGCTTGGGAACACCGCGTGTTGTTGGCATCTGTTCAACACTTTTTTATTTTATTATTCTCGTATTTCCTAAAATTTACAATAGAGTTCAAATCTTTCTCTATTTTGCATTCATCATTGTCTTCACGTTGCTAAAATACTGATTTTAATAAGTCTTAAAGTTGAGTTTCATTGTCGGTTCCTTATCTTTAACTGAGAAGTAGCAAAATACTTATGTACATATATGTCAAATCTGAACACAATTAAAAATTGTTAACACATTTTTGAATCAACCAACACCAAAGCTATAATATGCATTGAACAATGTGTTCCTTTAATTGTATATACATAAATGCAAGTGCATAAGTTTTAATGCACATAACGGAACGTACACATCAATTTTCAAATTTTTACATGTTTTCATATTTAATCAATTCAGTTTGAGAATATATTGTTTTGTGAATTTACTCTATTTAAAGTAATGGCTTAACACACTTTTGCAACTTATTAATATTATGAGTTTCACTGAGAAAATAAATGTTTAACCACTCGGCATTCGCCAACGACCATACCACGCTGAATACATCGGTTCTCGTCCGATCACCGAAATTAAGCAGCGTCGGGCGCGGTTAGTACATAGATGGGGAACCGCTTGGGAACACCGCGTGTTGTTGGCATCTGTTCAACACTTTTTTATTTTATTATTCTCGTATTTCCTAAAATTTACAATAGAGTTCAAATCTTTCTCTATTTTGCATTCATCATTGTCTTCACGTTGCTAAAATACTGATTTTAATAAGTCTTAAAGTTGAGTTTCATTGTCGGTTCCTTATCTTTAACTGAGAAGTAGCAAAATACTTATGTACATATATGTCAAATCTGAACACAATTAAAAATTGTTAACACATTTTTGAATCAACCAACACCAAAGCTATAATATGCATTGAACAATGTGTTCCTTTAATTGTATATACATAAATGCAAGTGCATAAGTTTTAATGCACATAACGGAACGTACACATCAATTTTCAAATTTTTACATGTTTTCATATTTAATCAATTCAGTTTGAGAATATATTGTTTTGTGAATTTACTCTATTTAAAGTAATGGCTTAACACACTTTTGCAACTTATTAATATTATGAGTTTCACTGAGAAAATAAATGTTTAACCACTCGGCATTCGCCAACGACCATACCACGCTGAATACATCGGTTCTCGTCCGATCACCGAAATTAAGCAGCGTCGGGCGCGGTTAGTACTTATGTAGATGGGGGACCGCTTGGGAACACCGCGTGTTGTTGGCATCTGTTCAACACTTTTTTATTTTATTATTCTCGTATTTCCTAAAATTTACAATAGAGTTCAAATCTTTCTCTATTTTGCATTCATCATTGTCTTCACGTTGCTAAAATACTGATTTTAATAAGTCTTAAAGTTGAGTTTCATTGTCGGTTCCTTATCTTTAACTGAGAAGTAGCAAAATACTTATGTACATATATGTCAAATCTGAACACAATTAAAAATTGTTAACACATTTTTGAATCAACCAACACCAAAGCTATAATATGCATTGAACAATGTGTTTCTTTAATTGTATATAAATATATGCAAGTGCATAAGTTTTAATGCACATAACGGAACGTACACATCAATTTTCAAATTTGTACATGTTTTCATATTTAATCAATTCAGTTTGAGAATATATTGTTTTGTGAATTTACTCTATTTAAAGTAATGGCTTAACACACTTTTGCAACTTATTAATATGATGAGTTTCACTGAGAAAATAAATGTTTAACCACTCGGCATTCGCCAACGACCATACCACGCTGAATACATCGGTTCTCGTCCGATCACCGAAATTAAGCAGCGTCGGGCGCGGTTAGTACTTAGATGGGGGACCGCTTGGGAACACCGCGTGTTGTTGGCATCTGTTCAACACTTTTTTATTTTATTATTCTCGTATTTCCTAAAATTTACAATAGAGTTCAAATCTTTCTCTATTTTGCATTCATCATTGTCTTCACGTTGCTAAAATACTGATTTTAATAAGTCTTAAAGTTGAGTTTCATTGTCGGTTCCTTATCTTTAACTGAGAAGTAGCAAAATACTTATGTACATATATGTCAAATCTGAACACAATTAAAAATTGTTAACACATTTTTGAATCAACCAACACCAAAGCTATAATATGCATTGAACAATGTGTTTCTTTAATTGTATATAAATATATGCAAGTGCATAAGTTTTAATGCACATAACGGAACGTACACATCAATTTTCAAATTTGTACATGTTTTCATATTTAATCAATTCAGTTTGAGAATATATTGTTTTGTGAATTTACTCTATTTAAAGTAATGGCTTAACACACTTTTGCAACTTATTAATATGATGAGTTTCACTGAGAAAATAAATGTTTAACCACTCGGCATTCGCCAACGACCATACCACGCTGAATACATCGGTTCTCGTCCGATCACCGAAATTAAGCAGCGTCGGGCGCGGTTAGTACTTAGATGGGGGACCGCTTGGGAACACCGCGTGTTGTTGGCATCTGTTCAACACTTTTTTATTTTATTATTCTCGTATTTCCTAAAATTTACAATAGAGTTCAAATCTTTCTCTATTTTGCATTCATCATTGTCTTCACGTTGCTAAAATACTGATTTTAATAAGTCTTAAAGTTGAGTTTCATTGTCGGTTCCTTATCTTTAACTGAGAAGTAGCAAAATACTTATGTACATATATGTCAAATCTGAACACAATTAAAAATTGTTAACACATTTTTGAATCAACCAACACCAAAGCTATAATATGCATTGAACAATGTGTTTCTTTAATTGTATATAAATATATGCAAGTGCATAAGTTTTAATGCACATAACACGGAAGTTATTCAATGAACACTATTCAGTACTGGAGCGAGGGGGGGAAGAAGAAGCACAGCCACGACATAACATGCCTTGCGTACGCTGTGGCTCGCGTGTGTGTGTGTATGCTTTGTGTATGTGTGCGTGCATGTGTAAGAGACGAACATATGATTGGAAGTGTTAGACTTGGGTACAGGGAGTTTCGTAGTCGGGTATACTCGACTAGAACATTCTTACTTGTTAGAAGTATTCTTACTGCAAAGATACATAAAATTCAGTAGCTCAGGACCATCAAGTACAACTTCTCAATAACATTGTGAATTAGATAGTTAACATAGACCATTAAAGGGAAAATCGCCCATAAGCCGCTAAAAAAAACGCTAAAATGAAGATCAACATCCAAACAAGCACTAATGAATAAACGCTTCTATGAACTCGGTCAAATTGAATTGTATGTATACTCAGTAGTTAATGGTAAAATTATATTACGGTGTATTTTTAAAAAGCAGCAGACTTATAAGCGATTACTGTTTTGGTCACAATAATCAGCATTGTCGACATGCCTGCTAGGATTTGCGGCCATGCTCATACAAAAATAAGCTAAGTTGTAATCAGCATTTACATAGGCAAGGAAGCGCTTCCAGCTTCTAAATAACCATCGCGTAAGCGCTTACTTCAGCGCGAGATTTTCTGCTGGGAAGTGCACCTACTGTATCTGTTTTTAACAGCTATCATCTTAACAGTTATTGATAATGTTAACATTTCTAAGATATAACATTATTGTTGCATGTACTCCCAATGTATTTTTAAAGAACAATCGTTAATTTTTACTATTTAACAAATAGTGGATTGCACTCTACGCAGCCCATGATACAATAAGTATAAGGTAGTCTCGTCGGCAGCCGAAGCTTGCTCGTGTTTGTCCCTTAGCTTCAGTGCATGCTTGCTTGTTGACGCGGAAGGTTGTGTGCGGACGATGTGCGGGGGAGCACCCTTGGTGTAAATTCCAAAATCTGCGATACCCATTTTCAAGCTTCTCAGTGGAAATCTGCACCCGACAAAGGGCAGATTTATAAAAGAAGAAAATTAAATGCTGATGCCGTTCCCGTTAAAAGTGTACCGGAGTGTATTAAAGAAGGCTACGCCAACTCGAGCACGCAAACAGAGTAAGTTTACCGCATGAAAATATATAAATATATTTAACAATTATGTAACTATGTTGTAGGGAAAAAGTGCTAAATCATGCAATGCTCATGGAAAATGAGAACCTAAGGAAAAAGATTTGTGCTATGGAGCAAGAAATGTTTTGCTTGCGCCAGCAGCTTGAAGATTTTTAGAAACTAGAACAGTCTCTGGGCAAAATATTTACTGAGACCCAAATTAAAATATTGAAAAGTGGTGGCAAAAGAGCAGCATTCAATTCAGATAACATGTCTGAGGCAATTTGCCTTCATACCGCAGGCCCTCGGGCGTATAACCACCTGTATAAGAAAGGATTTCCTTTACCTAGTCGTGCAACCTTATACAGATGGCTATCGGATATGGAAATAAAGACTGGTACCCTGGATGTGGTCATTGACCTGATGGAAAATGAGGAACTGGATGATGCCGATAAGCTTTGCGTCTTGGCTTTCGACGAGATGAAGGTTGCTGCTGCTTTTGAATATGACAGCTCAGCTGACGTAGTATACGAGCCAAGCAATTACGTTCAACTGGCTATTGTTCGTGGCTTGAAAAAGTCATGGAAGCAACCAGTTTTTTTTGACTATAGCACCCGAATGGACGTGGATACACTCAACACTATAATAAAAAAACTACATAGAAGAGGATATCCAGTTGTAGCAATTGTCTCTGATTTGGGTGCTGGAAACCAGAGACTGTGGAGAGAGCTTGGTATATCGGAAAGTAAGTGTGTTACAAAAATTAAATCAAAAGAAGTATTAATTATTGTATCTTTTATTTTGTTTTCAGCAAAAACCTGGTATAGCCATCCAGCGGATGAGCATCTCAAAATTTTTGTTTTTTCCGATACACCACATTTAATAAAGCTGGTCCGCAACCACTATGTGGATTCTGGCTTAATTATAAACGGAAAAAAATTGACTAAGACGACAATCCAACAGACACTCAATCACTGTTCTAAGTCAGATCTGTCAATAACTTTTAAATTAACCGATAGTCATATTAATGTTCTCTCGCTCGCTAAGCAAAAAGTAAAATTGGCAACGCAACTTTTTTCTAATACAACCGCCAGCGCCATCAGACGCTGCTATTCGTTGGGATATGATGTCGACAATGCATGCGAAACTGCCGATCTGTTTAAAATTCTTAATGATTGGTTCGACGTTTTTAATTCTAAATTGTCTACGTCAAACTCAATTCAGTCAACGCAAGCGTATGGAAAACAGCTTGAGTTCCAACGAGATGTGCTGAAAAAAATGCCTCAGATAGCGCGCTCGCAAATCATTGGCAAAGCCAATATGCTTCCCTTTCAAAAAGGGATTCTTGTGAATAATGCATCCATTGATGCGTTGTATGATTATCTTCGTGAGAAGTATAGACTGGAATACATCCTCACAAGTCGTCTAAACCAAGACATTGTGGAAAATTTTTTTGGAGCCATGCGGTCAAGGGGCGGCCAGTTTGACCATCCGACTCCTCTTCAATTTAAGTATAGATTAAGAAAACATATAACAGGTATGACAAAACTATAACAATCAATTAACAAATAATTCATTGTAATAATAATAATGTTTAGCTTTATGTTTCAGTAAAGTTTTGATCGTGAATGTTGGTAGATATGTTCTATGTTCTGTATTTTGTATTTTATGTTTTATGTTTTTTTTTTTAATATTATCATTTATTAATAATTCATTTTTTTTATTCAGCTAAGAATACAAAATTGTTGTCACATAATGGTAACGTTGAAGGCAATTATGAAAATTGGCTTAACCTAGACCTAAGCTCCGTAGGTACTTCATATAAAGAGAACGAGCCAGAAGATTTTGAGCTAGAAGTCGCAGACAACATACCTGCACACAATAACATCGATGAGTTGACGGACGATGCCATTGAATACGTGGCAGGTTATCTTATTAAAAAGTTAAAACTGTCCAATGAGCACTCAAAAAGTTCGACACTCACCTACGTGGATGAGGTATCACAGGGAGGACTACTAAAACAGTCTGTGCATCTTATAAATAAGCTCAAACAGCTAGAACTCATATTTTTGAGTTATGTTGGAGAACATTTTAATATAACTAGTAATGTAAAAGAAAAATTAATGATGGCTGCGGAAAATGTAAATATTGATTTATGTGTAAAAACTTTTTATTTTAAAATTAGAATCTATTTTAGAATTAAGAACCTCAACAAAAAAATAGCAATTCAAAATCAAAAACAACGATTAATTGCAAATTCAAAATTACTTAAAATAAAACTTTAAAAACAAACTTCACCTCTTTGCATTACAATAGGATATTTTAAACCCCACGGACCTGTTAAGGGTTAAACAACATACTCTACTGCCGTTTCGTTCACACTCACTGCACTATGAGCTTTTCACTCGCACTTATTGCTAGCATATGCTAAGGGACAGATTTTGCCGACGAGACTACCTTATACTTATTGTATCATGACGCAGCCATTACCAAGATACCGAAACAAAGCACACAAACGCAAATCCAGAGCACAATTTACAACTGATGCGGCTTAGAATTCTCAATACGTTCTAGCGCTCACGAGGTTAATTAGATGCTTGAATCTGTGAATTGGTAGCGTTGGTCGCTGATGAGGAAGTGTGAATACTTCAGAATCAGTTTTGTTTGACCGGCCGCTCCTTGTCTTATGGCAAGTGCTGTGATTTGTTTTTGAGCCTTATATGGCCTTATATCTAAGGTGTCGCTAAAAAAGACAAAAATTTATTTTTCATTGAATGAACAAGCAAATATAAGTACTATTATACGGTATTTTACTAAGAGTTTGGTTTGCTGTTCCCAAATCGCATACAATTGTGGCTATCCAGCGGACACAAGGTTACAAAACTTTTGTTTTACGGCCCTTGCAAAAAATATCATTAGCGCGCCCTTTGCGAGTCATGTCTAATATCGTCCATCTGGTAGTGCAATAGCGTTTACACTAAAGTTGCATTTAGCATGTTCGAGAAATGGAAGAAAATGCTACGGAAATGTTATAGTTTTAATGTTGTACACCAGTTGAAATGTTCAGTTTTTGTAAAGTCGGCTCACAAGCTAACATGAATGATTTTTTGCTGGTTGGCACCCCTTATTTGTCTTATCGTGCATGTGCAGCCCTGGTAAGCGATAAAAAAATAAATTCAAAATGTGATGTTTGCTAAATATTGATTCTGCGCGCCCAATTCAAAAATAAAATAAATTTTATTATTATTATTACAAATATAGACTTGATTCAACACATAATTATTTTGTCTAAGTCCAGACATTTATAATCTGATTTGATTTTCTGAGTGGTAATCCTATTCGTTAGCGGCGTTTATGTGTTCTGGCTGCGTTCGATTATATTCTTCTTATGTTTAGTTCTTATTTATATACATAGAATCATTCATCGGTTAAAATTATGTACAAGACAACAACATATGATATTGGTGATATTTTGTCCTGTACTCTCCTTATTTTGCGGAATTTCCCCTTTGAGTGGTCAAAAGCATTTATTTTCTTCCACTCATCAGTTACAGCGTATGGCATCATCAAATCAGAAAAAAACACCGCTTATGTGGTTCCACACATAACATACATTGTCCTGAAACAATCGCATTGATTGCACTTTATCCTTCCATTGCGACTACTAATAAATTTCGGAGTCGGCAACGACCGAGATAGTCAATTTATGTGCAGAAAAAATAATTATTTTGTAAATGCGAACTTTTGAAACGCATATTTTTTTTATTTTTTTCTTTTATTATTATATGATTTTATTTATTTTTTTTAAATCTATAAATAAAAAAATCATGAATATTTCGGGATGCTAGACTCGTCGAATTCTTGCTTACGGCGCAGCAGTATATTTTGTTCTTGAACGCCTCCAGGATGCGTTCCACGACTCTGTGGCATTATTCCGGAGTACCACGACTGTCATGCCTGAAGCCAATCTGATGATCGTGGATCAAACCAGCCTCGTCCAATATTGTCAACACCCTACGCAAAAATACTCTCTCCGCCATTTTGGAGAGTATCGCCAGCAAAGTGATCGGACGATAAGAGGCGAGATTAGCTTCGGGCTTTCCAGGCTTTGGTATCATCACTACTTGGGCTCGTTTACATTGCGCTCGAAAGTGCCCGATCTCGAGGCATCTGTTGAACAGTTTTGTAATAGGTTCAATACAGAGTGGAGGTAGTAGTTTTATTCCAATTGTATTGATACCATTATCGACTGGCGCTTTGCTGTTCCTCAGCGACGTTTCTTCGGGTGGGCATCTGATGTGAGGTGTAAAGACGCTCTCCAAGTGTTCCGCGAACGCGTTGGCCTTGTCCTCCTGGGATCTGCACAAGCTGCCATCCGTTTTCTTGACTGGATCTGCTTTCTTGGTTGATCGCTTAGTCTTCCTTGACCTGCCATAGGTTATGATGGGGGTCGCCGGGTTGTAGTTCGTCCAGGTAGGAATCAAAGGCATTCCTCTTTAGAATGATAAGCGTCACTTTTAAAGCCTTGGCGGCTCTATTCAATGCCGCCTTATCCCTGGGGTTCCTTGTAAGAACCCTAACACGCCTGAGACATTCGTCAATCTGGGGGCTCAATGAGGATTTCCCTATCTACAATTCTAGGACGATTACTCAATCTCGTGGCCGCGTGTGGCGCTGCGTCGTGTATATTTTGAGTAAGTGATGGTAGCCTCAACATTCTGGCTGCTGTCCAATACTGGGTTTGGCTTTGTGTTGCTGACAAGCCAGTTTTGAGAATTGGCAGTGTCAGTAGTTTTGTAAATCAACTCTTTGTGAGCTGACTTCGTCACTATTTTAGTCATTAATCAGGAGCATAACCGCGCTGTGTTCATCCGTCAAAGTTTCAATGCTATTTGGATCCACGCCACGGATATATCATCCGGTATTCGTCTTCAGCTTGCTTGATCAATACCCATAAAATGGGTAAAAAGGGGGTATTGGATTTGTGCAAAAGTATGTAACAGGCAGAAGAAGACATCTCCGACCCTATAAAGTATATATATTCTTGATCAGTATCAAAAGAGATTTCGATTTGGCCATGTCCGTCTGTCTGTCCGTCCGTATGTATGAACGCAAGGATCTCAGCAACTATAAGAGCTAGAAACACCAATGTAGGAATGTAGGTTCGTGTATAGCGGGAGCAGGTCAAGTTTATTTCTGATCTCAGATATCTTACCCCGTTCCCCCGCAAATCGATCAAAACGTTTTACAGCCACAGTTCTAAATATATAGCTTTGGGATTTGGCATGTACACTACCTCGGTCACTCTTAATCTACTGTCCAAATTTGAAGTCGATCGGATAATAAACAAGGAAGTTATGCAACGAACAAGATTCAGTACTGGAGCGAGGGGGGGGGGGGGGAGAAGAAGCACAGCCACGACTTAAAATGCCTTGCGTACGCTGCAGCGCGCTGTGGCTCGCGTGTGTGCGGCTTTGTGCATGTGTGCGTGCATGTGTAAGAGACGAACATATGATTGGAAGTTTAAAACCTGGGTACAGGGAGTTTCGTAGTCGGGTATTCTCGACTAGAGCATTCTTACTTGTTTTAATTTCTGATTGAACGTGACAAGGCTTGCCAGTCCATTTAGGTCGGGGGGTGGAGCTGGAGCCACAGTACTGCCCGGCGTCAACCAACACGCGGTTGTGTTGGCGAGCAACAAACGCGAGATGACACGCACTGCGCGTGCGTACGTATGTATTGGTGACCGCGTGTGCGCTTGATAGGAATGCGTTTGGCGCAAAGAATTTACAGCAACAGAGCAATTAATTAATTAACTCAACAATGCGCAGCGCAAAAGGAGCACACTTTTGCCCTGTTGCTGTCAAAATAATATTTTGCACACACACACATATTTTACACATATACACTTTTTTGTTATAATTTATTGTACTCCTGTTGACGGTTAGTGCGAACGCTTCGTTTACCGTTGTATATCGATATGTTTCGAATACTGTATAAAAGTAAACCATATTTAAACCAAACATGTTTGTAAAGTATTCTTTTCTATAATCAGAAATAAACATACATGTATGTATATTCTTGATCAGTTTTTTTTATGATAATAATTTAATTAAAGGCGACCATTTTAAATAAAATACAATCCGTTCGTAAGCATTACAATTTTGTATTTTTTTCTTATGTACAATATTTATTTCACAGCTTAGAATTTAGCAACCCTTAAGACTAAATATTTATATATTGTTGTCCCTCATAAAGCTAACTTATAATGTAGTGTTATATTTAAACATTTTATATACATTTCGTGATTTGAGGGTTTTTGTGGGTGGTCCTCGATGAAGGGGTTTTATCAGCTAGCTTTGCGGAAAATATCTAGTGTATTATATTCGAAATCGTAGTTGTGTAAATAAGTTTTTACAGGGTTGGGTTACTACTTCTACGCAAAATTCTGCGATCTGCCACAGCTTTTGCTGTTGTTGTTATGGCATGACATCTTAGCAGCATGGTTCCTGAAAATTCTCTCTCCTGATAAAGAGAAGGAGTTCCTCACAAGAGGAGTGTTCCCGACCAATGCCCTATTATTTGTGTATTAGCAGCAATGCCCCATATGGCCACTCCATATATCCAGATGGACATAATCATTGCCTTGAAAAGCAATACCTTGGAGCGTAAGGGAAGCTTGGATGATACCTTCAACAGCCACTGAAGTTTCTTGAATCGTGATTGGAGAGAGTGTCTAAGCAGTCTGGTATGGAATTTGAACGTCAGTGATTTATCTAGTGTAAGTCCGAGGTATTTATGTTTAATCACAATTGGGAGGCGGACCCAGTTTAGAAAGACTGGTGGACTCCTTCTTCTTTTCTTGGTAAAGTTGACTTGAACCGACTTTCAAGGAGACAGCTTGATGTTCCAAGACATGGTCCAGGCCACGAAAGACTTCATATATCTCTGCGCGAGCATAGAGCGTGTGAAGAAAATTTGCACAAGAGCGCCGTGTCATCAGCATATAGCGCTAGCCGGCAGTCCTCGTTACTCAAGGGTGGCATGTCAGCAGTAAATATGTTAAACAGCGTGGGGCCCAGCACACTGCCCTGTGGGACGCCCGCTGTGATGGAAACTCACTAGAAATAGTAAACGACGTCCAATTAAAAAGACGTCCCATAAATCGGAGGCAGGGGTCTGGTGTAGATCACTGCAAGATAGAGATTTTGTAGAACATTTGAAGACACGCTTTACGCCCACCAAAATGTCCTATCCGGCTCATGAATCCAGAATTTTGAATCAGTTGGAGGTTCCAATATTGACATCATCATCAAGACACTGTCGGAAAAGCAGTAGTACATTACCACTATCTACAATTAAATTCTGCGGCTGGGTCATTTTCCGACACAATGGAAACGCGCACCCATTACATTAATTCCCAAACCACATAAGAATGAGACTCTGATTAACTCACACCGTCCGATCAGCCTGCTTTCTACTTTGGGTAACATTTTTGACCGAATCTTTCTTGGTAGACTCCTCAAAGTAGCACTTTCGGCTCACCAATTCGTCTTTCGCAAGAAGCATGGTACTGCGGAACAAGTACACAGAGACTCAAAACTGAGAGAATGCTTCTTTCCAGGCTAAAGAATTGAATCCACCCAGAGCAAGATAGTTCGTAGGATAGCTGGAGCCTCGAGATATATGAGAAACGCAACCATTTACAATGATTTGCGAATAAACCCAATATGCTCACAGATAAACCTGCACACCAGTCGGTACAGACACAGGCTACAACAGCACGCCAACTCTCTAGCCAGAGGGCTATCAACAAGCAATTGCACAAGACGGCTAAAACGGTGCCACCCGAATGACCTATGGACTCATGGCCGGTGTCCTGAAAGTCGTCTTTTTTAAAACCCATTATATATATATAATTTAAAACTCACACACAAACACACCAATATTGTTTTCCCCCACCCATGTCCCCAGTCAAATTTACACCCTTACACGAACATTTTATATTTATTAGGTTAAATGATCAATGTTACAAGAAATAAAATGCATATCAGGCTAATGAACATTGATGCCTTTGAGCTTGCCTTTCCTAATCACCAGTTTAGGTTCAGAAGCAGCCATAGCGCCATAGAGCAAGTCCACCGGGTCACTAAAAGCCTTTGAGCGGCAAATGTATTGCTCGGCCGTCTGGAGTCCCCCAAGGTAGCGTGTTCGGTCCTGTGTTGTACAAGATTTACACCTCAGAACTTCCGTTTCCAAGTTGCCGTCGTACTTTGACTGCCACCTATGCGGATGACACGGCCTTCCTCACTACCAGCTCGTGCAGGAGGAAAGCTTCGGCAATGGTACAGGTGTTCGTGAATGAGTTCGAGTGCTGGGCCTCGCGCGGGAACATTGCCATAAACACGCAAAAGAGTCAACATGCAACCTTTTCTCCGAAGCGTTTGAACTCAACGCAAATCTCTCTCAATGGCAACAGAATAAAACAACTCTCACTTTATAAATTGACGATATACACCAACATGTGTACCAAATTTGGTTGCTCTAGCTCAAAGATAAGGGCAAAAAAATTGCGTTCATACGGACAGACGGACATTTCGCAAACCCAATATACCATTTTTCCCTTCGGGAACATAGTATAAAAATTATAAAGCGGGCCTATCGTGCATTTTCCACAGCTCGTATTCACATATTTATGATCCTCTGGCAACTTAGCCTACGCTATCCATTCAATCTAATGCATCCTGGCACATGGTTCACATAACGCCAAGACTCATAAAAAGAAATGTGCGGGCATTCATCAAATTTGTGCAAAAGTTTGGGAATATTAAACCGCTTATGCGACCCACGCAGCTGCTGCCACCGCATGTATTTTTGCTCGGGCAAAACACCTACGACATAAATTACGCATACGTCATGTAAGCCGGGAGAATATAAACAATTTTACACCTTCTGCTGTTGATACCCTTGTTCTTGTTGTGTGCTTAAACTTTTGACTTTTATGAGCGTAATATCAATGTAAAAAGTTCTGGCCCCTCCAATTCAAACCCATTAAGGATTAGACCTAAAATACTTAATAAGTCGCAAAGAGCAAATTGAATGCAAATAGTGCATAATAAGTAAAGGTAATTAATTAGTGCTAGGTTCTTCCACTCAGATTGTTCCAACATACATTAGGAAATCTTCCTGAATATTGTGTAGACATAAGGATGTAGTAATATTACGTCTCTAAATATTTTAGTATTACAAAGCTATTCGTTCTTATATGAACCCCGGTTTTAATGTAGCTTACATTATTTATGTAATTAGGTAATTTGCTTATGCTTTATAGGATCGCAGATTACTTCGGCCTGTTACATTCTTCTGGAAAATTTCAGCACCCAGGACACAGAGTGCACAAAACCAAGAAATTTTGTACGTGTGTTTAAAAAAAAAGGCCGAACATTCGATGCCAGAACACTGGCACAGTTTCAATTTCAGTCTAGTATCTGGTAACATTTTCGTTGGATATTTAGACTTTCATGACAGGTCATCAACAATATTCGGTAGAATTTATTTTTATAAAAAATGAGTCGTCAACAACATGCTGTTACTGCATTGGTAAGTAGTTCAAATGATGACAAAAATATCAAATTGAAAGGAAAATAATGTTAGTGCGGCCTTGATCTGTGGGCGAAGACCCGTTAGCTTACTGCAATTTTATCTGCATTAACGCAAATGATTTTGATTTTTTACTTGGTTAATTACGAAACAAACTACCGCATTGCGAATGCTAATATCTGCAGATGGACGAATGTAGTAACATTACGATTTTTGGCTACAGGCAATAGCTATTCAAGTTTGGCTGTTCTGTTTAGAATACCCAAATGTACTAGCAGTTTGCGGCGCCATTTATAACGTTTTAAGAGACGATTTTTTAAAGGTATATTTAAATATTTCATTTATTTGTATTTTTTGACTCTCTTTGATATTTAAAAGTCAGGCCAATAGCGTTTCAATATTGCATGATGGCCACCACTCGTGCTCAACTTTCTGTGGTTTTCTTCCAAAACTTTTGTGTGCATCATTTAAAAGGGTTAATATATTATGAAATAAATTGAAACCAATAAAATATTATCCACGGCAGCAATTTGGGTATCGTCAGCATATTTTATTTGCCGGAGGTTGCCGAAATGTTCTGGCAGGCTATCTGGCATGTGTTTACGCATGTCTGGCAGTAAAAATGGTCGAATGTTCGGCCTACTGCAAGTTTGTCTACACAGGCCTTTAGCAACAAATCGCAGCAAAATAACTTGACATAATGAATGGAGCGACAGGTTGTGGAAAACTATTTCGGAAGTAGTCTACTTCATGTACCCACACTTCTGCAACAGCAACCAGCGCTATCAATTCAACTAATCAAGCATCTTATTAACCACTGGAGCGCTAGAACTAATTGAGAATTCTAAGACGCATTGGGTAAAAATGGTGCTTTGGAGTTTGTTAGGCGTATTGAATTTGTACCCATTTAGCTTACACCCCCAGTTTTGCTCGCGCTTCCTAACTATATATGTGTTTTATAATTTTTTTCGCGGAATTTGTTTGTGGATGAGGCTAAGGTTCGGGTAGGACCAAGATGTACTTATACATAGTAAATCCACCTTGGTCCCACCTGAACAAATACGTGCGAAAGTTTCCCAAAGACTGGCAACTCTATTGGTTGTTTACTTGATGCTATTGCTTATCTATCAGTGATGCTTGTTGTTATTAGAGATGCCCGGTTTTGCTAGTGATGCTCGTTGTTGTGAGCTAATAATAAATAATACCTTTGCGCTTGTTACATTCCTTTCATAGGGTAAAATTATAATTGCTGCTCTTTAGGAGCTTTATAATGAACTTAAATCTTATAATAATACTAAAACTAAGTAAACCAACCTAAGGATGTATTGTGGCGGCCTATGGGGCGTCATAATGATGTGGAAGAGGAGAGTCCACGATTATTTAAAGAAAAATTGTATTTATATACTTCTCTTTAACTTCTGATAAACTTCTAATAAACTAGTATCCATCATAGGTATCGGTGATTCATTAAAAAAATCGTATTGATTCCAAACCGGAAATGAATACCGGATGTGAGTATATTCTTCGACATTATTGACACTTTTCATAATTTGCACTGATTTAGTACCTCCTTCTTACCCATTTTATACGGTGCAGGGAGTAAAACGTCTGTGATTTTCATACACGTTCAAAATTTATAAGTGTGACTAGCGCCGCCGAATAACGGTGAGTAACGGACATGTGAACGATTGAGACATAGGTGACGACAAGAAGTGCGCAACTTTTGGCTCCATAATGGGTAAAAAGAGGGTACTAAATCTGTGCATGTGTAGATGGAGAAGGAGACATCTCCGACCCTATAAAGTATATATATTCTTGATCAGTATCAAAATTGATTTCGATTTGGCCATGTCCGCCTGGGTGTCTGTCCGTATGTATGAAGGCGTCGATCTCAGTAACTATAAGAGTTAGAGACACCAAATTTGGAATGTAGGTTCGTGTATATAGGGGGGAATTGATTTTGAAAATTTAAAATTTTCCCTTGGATTTTTTTTGGTCGTGCGTGAAATGCTCTGAAATGTAACATTCTTAGTTACCATGTGATTTGAATCGAATTTATTTTCAAAGATCCACACAAAAAAAAAAATTTAAACGTGGTCGTTATACATTTTTTAAACTTTTCAAGACTGCATCAAAACAAATTCAACAGAATGCTGACCGATATTAAAAAATCTCCATCACCACGGGCGTTAAATAAGGTTTAAGGTCAAAGTCAGTCGTTTTTCTACAAAAATATTTGAGCATCTAGGAATATTTACCCCTACGGGCAGAAAAATTTAATTATGCTATTTGTTATATATTTCTCACAAATTAAGAAGCTATTGAAAAAATAAAATCGTGCACGCCATCCGGGTGCTTATTGGTAAAGCGAAGAAGAAGCCAGCAATTTTTTTAAATAAATTTATTGGATATTTTATTAAAATCGAGTCAACCGTTCTCGAAGAGGACCGAAAACCCTTCCAAAACAATTTCCATATCCACTGATATCAATCGACGCGTTATTTCCCTACAGAGCACAATTTTTAACTAATGCACCTTACAATTCTCATTTAGTTCTAGCGCACCAGTGGATAATCAGATGCTTGTTTAGCGGAGTTCGTAGCGCTGGTTAGTGATGTAAATTTAAGTGGGACGTTTTGAAACCTTCCGATTTTTTTTGAAAGCGAAAACCAAATTTTTATTTCTTATAAAGTTTTAATTTTTTCTTAGAAACATGGTTTCATAGCAGTCATATAAGTTTCAAACAGTTCTTAACTTAAAAAGTAACTTTATAACAATCATAAACACATCTTTCAAAAAGTAAAATATTTAAATGAAAGTGTTTTCAATACATCTATTTCTAGAAAACGACTGAGTCGATCTGAGATTAGTCTATTTTTTTGTTTTTGTTAATACATTTGCAGCACAAGGACTTTTGATAAGAATTTAATATTTGAATAGAGATGCTCGATGCATCGATGTTTGTTTTACATCACTAGCGCTGGTCGCTGTTGAGGAGCTGTGGCTACTTCCGAAATAGTTTTGTTTGACCGGCCGCTTTTTGCCTTATCGCATGTGCTGTGATTAATAGAAGTACCTTTATAAGATTTTACGCTACGGTATTAAGAGACTGGTTTGCTGTTTCCAAATTGCATACAATTGGTGCTACACAGCTTACGAAAGTTTCGTTTCACGGCCATCGCAAAATATATATTTTATCGTCTATCTGCTAGTGCAATAGCGTCTTTACAGTTAAGTTCATTTAGCAATTTCGAGAAATGCAAGAAAATGGTACGAAAATATTATAGTTTTAATGTTGTATTTGTTGAATTTTTTTAAATTCGGCGTTTTCACAAGCTTACATGAACGATATGATCTGTTTGGCACCCCTTATTTGTCTTATCGTGCCTGTGCAGTCCTTGGTAAGCGACAGAAAAATAAATTTAAAAAAAATTGTGTTTGCTAAATATTGATTCTGCGCGCCGAATTCAACAAAAAATTTATTATAAATAAAAGAAAATATACAAAAATCTAGCGATTGATCATCTGATCTGATTTTCTGAGCGGTAATCCCATTCCTTAGCGGCGTTTATGTGTTCTGGCTGCGTTCGATTTTATACTTATGTTCAGTTCTCATTTATGTATGTACATAAATTACTGCATTTTTAAAACAATGTACAAGACCCAACAACATATGATATTGGTTATATATGTATTGTTATATTTATTGTCCACCAGGTCAATGGCTAGATGATGCTGCCTTGATGTTCGCGAGAGAGAGTAGCTGCTCTATCCGTTTCCTCGGGTGTTCATCTGATGATTAGTGTAAAGACGCTCCGCTCTCTAAGTGCTCCGCGAACGCGTTGGCCCTGTCCGCCGCGGATCTGCATCAGCTGTCATCCGTTTTCTTGACTGGATCTGCATTCTTGGTTGGCCGCTTAGTCTTCCTTGGTTTGCCATACACCCAGCGACAAAAAAAAGCCGCACTCTGCTATTTCATGCATTTTGGCCTTCTGACGTCAGAGGATCCCACAAATGTTATTATAATCGCCATCTTTCTTTTTGGTTTGTCAGTCGATCAATTTTTTTTATTTTTTTTGGGAAAAATTTTTTTTACAAAAACCCATGAAATGTCGTGCTTAAAAACTAAGGTGTGGTGCTTTAAAATTTAAAGAGAGTCTGCTATAACATTAATGTGTGAATATGTTGAATATATACATCTATTTCCAAAAGTAAGGTGCAAACGAGCGAGTCTATCCACAACTTACTCAATATTAGCTTGTTGATAAAGATCGATAGTAGAGTGGTGCCAGGGTAGATTATGAATCATCTTTAAAATTTTATTTTGCCTGATTTGCAATTTTTTCAGGTGACATTTTGATCAATTTTAAAGAAAATCACATACAATTTTGTTTAATATAAATCTCACATAATATGAAAGATTTTTTTTTCTAAAATTAACCTTTTAATTTTATTTTTCAGAAATTTCACCAGTTGAAAAATAAAAATTTATAATAATTTAAAAAAAATTTGTTTCATACAAGTCAAATTTTTTTCCAACGCTTAACACTAATTACTACAAATTAATAACAAAAACAATTCCATTGGGTTATTTTTTATCAAATTAAAAACAAGTAAGAATGTTCTAGTCGAGTATACCCGACTACGAAACTCCCTGTACCCAGGTCTAAAACTTCCAATCATATGTTCGTCTCTTACACATGCACGCACACATACACAAAGCATATACACACACACGCGAGCCACAGCGCGCTGCAGCGTTCGCAAGGCATTTTATGTCGTGGCTGTGCTGCTTCTTCCCACCTCGCTCCAGTACTGAATATTGTTCGTTGAATAACTTCCGTGTTTATTATCCGATCGACTTGAAATTTGCACAGTAGATTAAGAGTGGCCGAAGTAGTGTACATGCCAAATCCCAAAGCGATATCTTTAAAACTGTGGCTGTAAAACGTTTTGATCGATTTGCGGGGGAACGGGGTAAGATATCAGAGATTGGAAACTTGATCTGCGTATGGTATACAGGAACCTACATTCCAAATTTGGTGTCTCTAGCTCTTGTAGTTGCTGAGATCGACGCGTTCATCCGGACAGACGGACAGACAGACGGACATGGCCAAATCGAAATCTCTTTTGATACTGGTCAAGAATATATATACTTTATAGGGTCGGAGATGTCTCCTTCTGCCCGTTACATACTTTTGCACAAATCCAATACCCCTTTTTTACCCATTTTATGGGTACAGGGAGTATTAAAGTAATATTTTGTGGTTCCACCCTTGGCATTAATAACACATTTGACCCTATTGGGCATTGAATCGTATAAAGCCTTCAGGTATTCCTCCGTTATGTCCTCAAACCATACTTTTTCTATAGTTTCCATTAATTCCACCATAGTTTTCGGCTTCCGCTTTCTTATTTTCGCACTCATAAGAGCCCGGACATTTTCTATGGGATTGAGGTCAGGACTGTTACCTGGCCAATCTAAGGACTTAATACCCAATTCCGTCTTTAAAACGGTTATCTGTCATCAAAGAATAGTTAAAAGTCATTAAAAAAAATATTGAACAAACAAAAAGTCAAAGAATCACTTACAGAGCGAGCCCGATGACAAGGTGCAGAATCTTCCTGAAATATGGGTTCTGGTTCCCTCTCAGTAAGAGATTCAATACTAGGCACTAGTCCACTGAGAATAATTTCTTCATACTTTTTTGCATTCACCATTCCATGAAGCATTAAAATAGATTCAGTTTTATACTTGCCATTAATCCCATCTCCTTTAGCCGACGCTGAATAGTTCGATCCGAAATATCTCTTGAATAACGTTGCTGCACTTCAGACGCTATCTCAACAGCATTTTTAAAACGATCTTGGAGGCTCGTTCTCATAATAATTCGATCTTCCCTTACGCTTGTACATTTTTTCCTGGCCGATCCTTCCTTCCGCGCCAATTTACCTGTCTCACGAAATTTTTTCAAAAATCGTCTCACTGAGCTTTCATTGAAGTTAGTTTTATCCGCTATTTGTCGAATTGGAACATTTTGTTCAGCCAATGCAGTAATTTTTGCTTTTTCAGCCAGGGTAAGTTGCTTTCCTTTAGCCATAATTTTCCAAGAGCTCTAAGAAAAAGTTTAGCAAAATGTGCTTCTAGCAACTAAGACTCCGAAAACAACACGTAATGTGGAGAAAACAATGTAGGGGACTCCCCAAAATTAAAATAATACGAATAGAATACAATTTGGGGGAACCCCGAGGTAGAGATGTCAAAAATGCATGATATTTCAGAGTGCGGCTTTTTTTGTCGCTGGGTGTAGGTTGTGATGGGGGTCGCACGTCCCGGCGTTAGGCTGGTTGCAGTTGCGGCCAATTTTTTCGCTAAGGCAGTAGCGGCTCTATCCGTTTCCTCGGGCGTTCATCTGATTAGAGCTGTAAAGACGCTCTCTAAGTGCTCCGCGAACGCGTTGGCTTTGTCCGCCGCGGATCTGCTTCAGCTGCCATCCGTTTTCTTGACTGGATCTGCTTTCTTGGTTGGCTGTTTAGTCTTCCTTGGTTTGCCATCGGTTGTGATGGGGGTCGCACGTCCCGGCGTTAGGCTGGTTGCAGTTGCGGCCAATTTTTACGCTAAAGTAGTAGCTGCTCTACCGGTTTCCTCGGGTGTGCATCTAATTAGAGGTGTAAAGACGCTCTCTTAGTGCTCCGCGAACGCGTTGGCTTTGTCCGCTGCGGATCTGCATCAGCTGCCATACGTTTTCTTGACTGGATCTGCTTTCTTGGTTGGCTGTTTAGTCTTCCTTGGTTTGCCATCGGTTGTGATGGGGGGTCGCACGTCCCGGCGTTAGTCTAATTTGCGGCCAATTTTTTCGCTAAAGCCTCGTCCTTATTGCGCGATGCGATGTGTTCAGCACGTTTTTTGAAAGAACTAGTGGACGGCTCTATTTATTTAATTGCATTTTTTTGTTTTTTTATGATAAAAAATATTTATTTTATTTAAATTTGCTTTTTGCTATCTTACGATTTTGACAGCGTGATCAAATTGGTATATAAAGAAAAATAAAACTTAATCTAATTTAAAAAAAAAATAAAAAATTAGCCTGCAAAATGAAAATAAAAAACAAATAGAAAAAAATAATATTTACAAGTATTTACAATATTTAAAAATTTTCTGCTGTGTAGATCACCGGGGAAGGACCTGATTGGGCCACGTCGACGTCTACTTGAAGGGCTGTTTGGCGGGCGGTCTAAGCGTCTGGCGAATGAATTGGGGTGGCATCTGAGGCGCTCCAGATACTTTTTTGAAATATTATTTATAGCGTCACCAATAGCAGGAACTTTAAGGTCACGCTCTATATTCCTGGTGTACTCATGTACCATGGTGAATTGGAAAACCTCCGCAAAATTTCAGATTATGCCACTTTAATTTTATCCATGTGGGATCTAGCAGCTATCCCATATATTTGAATGCCATATTTCCATATTGGGCTAGAATTACTTTGTAAATCCTCACTTTATTGGCTAGCGAGAGTTTTTTCTGTCTAAGGAGCCAGTCCATCCTTTTGGTCTTAGACAGCAGAGCCTGTTTGATTATGGTGGTGTGGCGGTTAAAAGTAAGCCTGTGATCCAGTATGAGGCCTAGATAGATTATGAAAAGCCTTATGCTCGAGGGTGTCCCCTTGCAGGGTCACTCCCTGGCAATTTGCTCTGCGATTGGCAAATGTGACATTGACAATTTAGAGCTATTTATGTCAATATTCCACCTATTGGCCCAGGCCGAGAATATATCGAGGTATTCTTGAAGCACCTCAGTAGCAGATATAACGCAGGTGTTTTTAATAATAATAGCCGTATCGTCTGTATATATCGCGAGAAGGGCGCCATTATAAACTCCATTGTTCAAGCTTGAGAGCGACGGCATATCTGCGGTGAACAGCGAGTAGAGGGTGGGGCCAAGAACGCTACCCTGTGGAACTCCAGCCTTTATTGGCCTGCTTTGGGACGCCTCGCCGTCCTTCACCACTTTAAAATCTCTGTTTTGCAGGAAGTTCCTTATTAGAAGGTAAAGTTGTGGAGAGAGCATCGATTTAAGTTTGAACAGCAACCCTGCATGCCAAACCCTATCAAAGGCTTGCTGCACATCTAGGAATACAGCAACTGCATATTCTCTGGCCTCGATTGCTTCCAGGACGAAGTTAACAAAACGATTAAGTTGCTCCGTGGTACCATACTGCTTTCTGAAACAAAACTGGTGTGTGGGAAAGACATCTTGTACTGCTGGTGTGGCCAAAATGTGGTTGAGTACTAGCCGTTCAAACATTTTACCCAAGGATGGAAGCAGGCTAATAGGCCTATATGATTCAACTTCTGCGGCAGGTTTTCCAGGCTTGTGGATCATCGTGACTGCCGCACTTTTCCAGGCCTTTGGGAAGTAGCTAAGTCGTAGGCAGCAGTTGAAAATGAGCGTTAGAAGCAGCAAAACTCTAGTGGGGACCAATTTAAGGGTCTTGTTATCAAGGCCATCATCTCCAGGGGCCTTCTTGTTGTCTAATTTGGCCACAAGCGCTTGCACCTCGTTCAGTGTCACAGGCTTGCAGGGGAGTTGCAGCTGCAGTGGTTGGTCAAGTGTCTCTGTTAGCTTAGAGAAGCACTTTCGTCCATTTTGGCTCTCCAACATGGAATTTCAAAACGATTTAATTGCAAGCTCAACATACATATGCTAACTTGCATTAAATGAATCAATTAAGCTGCTGTCCAACATTAACACAATACAATTTAGAATTCCTATTATATTGTGCTTAGAACAAAAATAACACATTCATATTTAGGCTCATTTTATTGAAATTATTGGCGGACGCTGTGGGGGTTCCTAATCCCGCCAGAAAATCCATCTTTGATTTATTTTTCCAATGGTCAAGTTGCTCAACGGTTTCAGCAGCAACGTCGCTCCACCTGGCCTTCATCAACTTTCGGGTTTCATGGCTGTAGTACGATTTTAAATTATTCCATTTTTTGGATAAATCTTCTGGCAGAATCAAATAGTCATTTAATATTTCAAATGCACAAATAAATTTGACAGCACCTCAGGCTTATATTTCTCGTTCACGTCTTCAACGAGTTTGGCCCAAAAATCAGTTTTTAGGTAACTTCTATAATGGGCTCCAATGGTCCCACATGTATACGGCTCCAGGCATGGATTCAATGAAAAATTCACACACCTCTTCCAAAAAATTAACTTTTGCCATATTTTAATATTTCGCTTATCACCTATTTGTGGCAGTTGACAGTTAGTGTGACCAATTTTAGCATACAATTCCATATCGAATATATCTGGCTGCACCTTTCACGCGCATCAAATAGTCACATTAATAATAACATAATTAGAAATATAAAGTCAGTTGGTTTCAATGGATTTATGTCCGAGAAGTACTATGACTCTCACTTAAGCATAATATCAATGTGTTCTTTTAATAAAAATTGAACTAGCTCCAGTCGATGGTGTCTGAGGTCGCCCTTGTTCCAGATACCGATTTTAAGAGAGTTCATTTCTGATTTGTATGACAGAACCAGACTGCGACGTTGACGGCTTCTTAGAAAGGTCATTGAAGTGCCGACTGAGCATGTCCATGATAGACATAACACTATTTCCCAACGTCGATATTCTCTGCTTGAATTGACCACCAATGCTTAACAGGAAGGCGCTGCTTTCTTTTCGCATTTCCGCTAGCTGCACCATTAATCGTAATCGAGGCACAGTCAAATCAAATAATGGAACATCAACTTTTTTTTTTTTTTTGAGTTTAAATCTTGCATTTATTTATTTAACTTGTATTCTTTAAGTCGGTCGTTGTAGCGGCTGGAGTGGAAGCAAATTTGTTCTTCAACCGGTGTTAATTGTAGATCTCTATGGAGGGTGGAATTGCGGACAAACCATGGGCATCCAGTTATTTGCCGCATGGCTCGGTTCTGCAACCTCTGTACTATAAGTCGGTTTGACATAGAAGCTGTGCCCCAGACCGTATACCGTAACGCCAGATTGGTGTGATGATGGACGTGATTATAGTGCGCTTGTTGCGCAAGGAGAGTTTGCTTTTCTTGCAAAGGAGCCAGTTCATACTTCTCCGGCACGTTGCCACCTTGGCTTGGATGTGGGCCTTGAATGTTAGCCTTTTATCTAAGATTAGGCCTAGATAGTTGACCTTAGCTGGCTGCTCCCATGCCAATAGGCATGCGCAACGTCTAGTTGGTTTTCGACCAATTAGACGCCTTAAAAGAAGACAGTTTGCTAGTCTCATTTGAAACCAGCAACCATTTGTACTCATTATGTACTGTATTGTACTTAAAAAAAAACACGCGAATATTGTTTTTGCATAAAATGCATAAACCCGGCGCTTAGCGAGACACCTTACTACTTATAATAATACTTACATGTTGATTGTGATAGTAAATATATATATATATATATATTAGAGTTTGAGTTTGAATTTCATTCAGGTCAGACCTATTTTTTCTCCAAAAATTTTTCTCAATTTTTTTTCGGAAAAATAAAAAGTGGAAATTAAGCTTTTATTGTCGTGTGTTCGGAAAAACAAATTCTGTTTTTTCTCTAGTTGCCATCAATCTTTCTCTTTTCTTGAATTCGATTCTCTATTTCAGAGTCTTGTTCTTTTGTCCAAATTTTTACCTTCGCAGCCTAATTGTAGAGGTTATCGCCCGGCCGTTCACTCCTTGGTTGCCCCGCTTGGGGGGTATCCTATTTAATGCCGACCAAGAAAAATCTTAAGGAGTTCCGGAAGCCCAAGTCTGTAGAAGTAGTGGTAACGGAGGCTCGCATTGAAGGTAATCGGACTTCTCTCAGATCGTCAAACCGCCGACTTGATGCTGATCTGAGACGATATGTGGATAATGTATCCAGTGATGACTCGGACCATTCTTTAGGAGCTTCTGTGAATGATATATCGAAGGCTGAAGGTTCCCTGAAAAAGCCTAGGTCCCCAGGCAAGTTGCCAAATAAGTCTCTGTTAGTACCTCAAAAGCGTGGGTGCAACTCGACTAAAAATGAGGTGCCCAAAAATGCTCATCAGCAACTCTCTGACTCTGACGCAAGTCTCTGGACATCTTCTTCCTCTGGAGTGGGATTTGTATCATCCTTATCAATGGATGCTTGTGCATCTGATAATGAGAGTGCTGTTAGAAGAGGCGGATTTCCCTCCTCTGCCGTCTCCATCTAAATCTCCGCACCTTAGATCGCCTACCATTAAGCGCAATGCTATTCCACGTCCTTCGACCCCAACTTCTGGTAATCGCTTCTCATTGCTGCAACAAGAATTTGAGGACGATATGATGGACCTTGACGCTGACGTTATCTCCCAGCCTCCAGTGATTGTCTCGGTTGACCCCCAACCGCGAAGTTTCCGGCCTCCCCCGATAATTATTAGTGAAATTGGCGACTATGGGAAGCTTAAAAATAATCTCATCAAGATTGGTGGCAATAACTTTACCATTAAGAATCTTCCGAACAATTCTATACGAATTAACTGCTCATCTTCGGACATATATCGTTCCTTCACAAAATGGCTTGATACTCAGCCTAAGCTATCTTGGCATTCGTGGCAACTCAAGGAGAATCGCGGTTTTAGATGTGTGGTCAAGGGTCTGAACCACATTACCACTAAGGAAGAGATCGCTGAAGCCTTTGCCCTTTTAGGACATAAGATGCGAACCTGTACCAATGTAATTGACAGGAAAAACAAGAAACCGATGAACCACTTTTTTGTTGAGCTCGAACCAAAAGAAAACAATAAGGCAGTCTTCGAGATCACGCGTATGTGCCACGAGGTTGTTAAAGTGGAGCCGCCTCGCGCTAAGCCTATTATGCCCCAATGCTTTCGCTGTCTGAACTTTGGTCACACTCAATCTTACTGTCATAAGGACCCTCGTTGTGTAAAGTGCGGTCAAGGCCATAGGACCGCTGAATGTTCCAAGGCTAAAGATCAGCCGGCCAAGTGCGCTCTTTGCGGTGAGGATCATACTGCAAACTGGAAGGGCTGTCCTGAATTCAAAAAAGGCGATGCACGCTTTTCTGGAGCTCACTCTAAGCGTAGCATTCTTGAACCAGTTACCACCACCCTTCCCTTGTCGTTTGCTGATATGGCGAAGCGTAGTCCTGATAATTTGCCTCCTTCCTCATCTGCGGTGGTAAATCCCATGCTAAAGCGCAAGGCTGTTCCCAAGAATCCTCATCCGGCCCCTCCAGTGGCTGTTTCTCGTGACTCTCAAACTCCTGCACAGGATCACTTAACGAAGTATGGACAGGAATGTGTTGAAAAATTTAAAAATCGTGCGGCTATGCCAATCCTTCCCCCCCATGAGGTGCTTCCTCAAGTCATGCCTTCCGCAGTGGTATCAAACTCATGTGCGGATTTGAACCCATTGGTGCTCCTGAAACGCATCGATCTCATCAGTGAACAATTGTTCCAGCTGCAAAACTGGCGTGAATCGATCAGCCACTCGATTTTTGCACTTCAAGAAGGAGTGGCAAAATTACTGAATATATTCAACCTGCAGCTTGGTGCTACTCCTGTCACCACTGCTCTGCAATGACTTCCCTCAAAATAGGAGTCTGGAATGCGAACGGGCTCATCCGCCACCACCTGGAGCTCGCCGCGTGGATGAATGAGGAGGAGGTGGACGTGATGCTGATCTCGGAATCACACTTAAACAGCAATTCTTATATTCGGATGAATGGTTTTTCCATTTATGCGGCTAACCAACCTGGCAACTGCAGCTTCGCGGGAGCTGCCATTATTTTGAAAAGCAATATCTCCCATCACCCTGTGATCTTCCACCGTTTCAATTATGGCCAAGTATTTGGCGTTAAAATTAAAGGCGTATCAGGCGATTTTATTGTCGCTGCAGCGTACCTTCGTCCTGCCCTTACCCCGGATTCACTAACAACAGCTGAGTTTAACCGAATCATTTCATCCCTTGGTCCTCGGTTCTTAATCGCTGGTGATTGGAATGCGAAACATCAATTATGGGGCTGTCATCGGTCATGTCCACGTGGACGTATGATCAGGGACTCTATTATGTCCTCCTCATGGAATATCTGTGCAACAGGCTCGGCCACCTACTTCCCATACGATAGATTGCGGAGGCCTAACGCGTTGGATTTTGGTATTTTTGGTGGAATACCTTCCTCAACTATTGACATTGTGAGTTGCTGTGAGCTGAGTTCTGACCACTTGCCTCTACTCATCACAATGGCCCCGGGAGCCTTTCTGAGGAATTTAAGAAGACCTCTTCTGTCTGGGGGCTCCGATATTCGCCGTTTTAGACAATATGTTGACAACCATATTACTTTGGATACTCCCTTATCTACTCATAACGATGTTGACGCGGCTGTGGATACACTAGCGACAATCATTAATGAGGCGGCTCTGCAGGCCTCGGGTCGAGCTTGCTCCTCGCGGGCCTCAGGGCTCGTCATTCCAGTGAATGATAAGATTCGGGCACTTTTAAGAGAGAAGAGAAGGATGCGACGGCGCTGGGTTCGGATTGGGAACCCCGCAGATAATAGGGAATGGAAGAGACTTGCGGCGTCACTTAGACTGGCCTTGAGTGCTGCTCGCGTAGTCTATTTTGACGACATGCTGGAGCAAGCAGATCCTAATTGGCGTCTCACTCGCAATATTAAGCGACAACCAGCTGCTAACCACTCGATACAGAGTGATCACGGTTGGTGTCGTTCTGATCTCGAGAAATCCGAGCTTTTTGCTGATGAATTGGAAAATCGGTTCTTTCCGTTTTGTCTGGCGCCAGTAGACAGTGTGGCTTCCATCATTGACGACCTCCGGAGGGAATTGGATCATCATGACGGACCATCAAGCATTTCCATGATTGAGCATGAAAGGGAGATAAAGGCACTGAAGCCAAGGAAGGTCCCTGGTCTGGACGGCATTTGTGGTCGTGTTGTCAAATCTCTTCCGGTATGCGGTACTAGTTTCTTGCTTAAGATTTTCAATGCCTGCCTAAAGATGGGTTACTTTCCGGAGGTCTGGAAGAAGGCCTTAGTTTCAATGATTCTCAAGCCAGGCAAACCAGTCGACTCCCCAGAATCGTATAGGCCGATTAGCCTACTGCCTACCTTCGGCAAAGTCTTTGAGCGCATTATCCTCGCCAGATTACGCGTTGAACTTGAAGATACTGAAGCTATTCCTGACCATCAATTTGGTTTTCGGCCTCATCACGGAACGACGGAGCAGCTTCATAGAGTGGTTGATAGGATTTTGGAGTGTTTTGACGAGAAACAGTATGGCGCGGCTGTCTTCTTTGATATTCAGCAGGCATTTGACAGGGTCTGGCATGACGGACTGCTGTTCAAGCTTAAGCGAGTGACGTCTGTACCGCACTTTAGGCTGATTAAGTCGTGGCTTTCGGGGAGATATTTCTCAGTGCAAATAAATGGTTGTCTTTCCTCCTTCAGACCGATCAGAGCCGGAGTCCCGCAAGGTAGCGCTTTGAGCCCTACACTCTACAACATTTTTACAAGCGATATGCCGATGCCCCCTATCAATAGCAGTATATTGGCGACCTATGCTGATGACACTACCGCCATTTGCTTCAGCGCCTCCCCTGCAACAGCAAGCCGACGTCTGCAGAAATTCATTAACAAATTTCAGAGCTGGGCAAAGCAGTGGAATATCTGTATCTCGCGGGATAAGTCTGTACAGATGACATTCACAAAAAGGCGTGATTCTTGCCCGGCTATATGTTTAGATGGGGAGGTTATGAAGGTGGTGACCTCGCAAAAATACCTCGGGCTATGTCTAGATAGAAGCTTGACTTGGAAGCAACATGTATGTAAAATTATAGGGACAATTAATACAAGGTTCAAACGCATGGATTGGCTCCTTCGACCCAGGTCCAAATTGCGCCTCGCTAGCAAGGTTTTATTATTTAAGTCGATGATTCAGCCCATTTGGAGGTACGGTGTTTCAGTATGGGGTACAGCGGCCCCATATCTCTTGAAAAGGGTCCAATCCTTATTGTGTAATATTTTAAGGCGAATTTCTGGTGGCTTTCCTTTTGCGAGAAATAAGGACATAATGAGAGACCTTGGGATTGCCCCATTAATTGATATAATAAACTCTACCGCTGAGAAACAAAATGGTAGACACGCAAATCACGTAAACCCTCTGGCGAATGCACTCAAATTCGACGTTGAGAAACCAAGAATCAGGAGACTCAAGCGCACATTCCTTGAGCAGCTACCAAGGCGCAGTCTCCCTGCCAAGCACTCACGGTTGGCTCAGTGCAGACATGACATCACTTGATTGTTATCTGACAATTATAAAATTATGGATTTTCTTTTTTTTTTTGTTTTTCACCGTCAAAGCCAGTTCCAAATGTGTTTTAAAATTATTTTTATAATGAAACGCTTTTTTAATTATATTGTCTTATAAAAAAAAAAAAAAATATATATATATATATATTAAAAAAAAAAAAAAAAGCACATACATACAGTCACGAGATATCCATTTTTCGCCCATGGGGTGGATTTTCCGGTGAAATATGTGTTAAATTAATTTTTGTGTAGTACTTTGAAAAATTTTTTTTTTTTTTTTCGCATTCTAGGGTGAATTTTATTTAAGATCTGCCCAACAAGTAGGCAATAATTAAATTTTTTAATGATACATTAACATGTCATTGTTTCATAAATCACATTGAAGGGGCTAGGTTTGGGGGAGGGATTTTTACATAATGGGGGAGGGGGTTATTTATTATTCCAGCGGGAGATCGAGCGGGTGCTTCCTACGGAGACGTCTTATTGTGGAACTGTTGTCCATCAGGCAGAGAGCTAGTGGATTGGGGTGGCACAGCATTCTAGCGGTGTAGCGCTCGCTGAGCCTTGCCACCTCGTCCTTGACCCATGGAATGTGGAGCTCATTGTGGATAGTGGCGTTGTCATGGAATATGTGAGCGTTTGATATTATTCGCAAGACTTTATATTGATATCGCTGAATCATGCGGCGATTACTTTTGCTGGCAGTGCCCCAAAGTTGGATGCCATATGTCCAGATGGGCTTAAGTATTGCCTTGTAGACTTTCACCATAGATGGAAGCTTCTGTGAAAATTTCAGCATCCTAGCTCTTATGGTTTGGGCTGTGCGATGATTGCCAATCAGTCAGTCAGCATGAACTCTTTTATATATATAGATAAGGGTGTGGCACGCCTAAAAAAGTAAATTTGGATTAAAAAAAAAAAATTTTAAGTTTGCCTCAAAAAGGAAATCGCTTTTGTCAAGGGGCTCTGAAATATAAAAGATTACGATAAAAGATGCACTGGAATTAGTTTACCATATTATACACACCTAAATGTTTTTAAGCCTCATACTCTTCGTTTTCCAGTTCCATACTCCATTGCAATCCGAAATTATCATCATTAACATCTTCATTGCAAGCGTGGTCTTCTAAAAGGCTGCCTTCGCTTGAATTTTGCAAAACTTCAGCTCGAAGGTTTTTTTTTTTTGTCTTTGAATACGTCTATGTAGATTAACCGATGATATAATAGGATCGGAGTTATCCATTGCTCGATGGAACACGTCTGTTAAATTATATAACCGGCTGCACTTCCGTGCGTGATGTAAATTATCCGATTTATAAAGTTTGTTTCGAGATTCGGCACCTTTCTCTCCAAAATATCCTACAGGTAGAACAGTGCCTTCTATAATATCACTGGAATGTACCAGAGCTTTGTGCACTGTTGCAGTCATTGGTAACCTGAAACATACAACGAAGAACTCGTTCATGTTATTGTAGAGCAGATGGAATTGCAAAGTTGCGGAGCACGCGCTTGTTTCCGGCTATTTCTCGTCGGCTGGGGGGGTTCAAAGTATACCGCAACATCACGCGCTCAGAAATGGAAATTAATTTTATATTATTTGTCGCGTGCTATTTTAGATGGTGGCAGCCTGTGAATCAAATTTGGCAGGAGTAAAAATTAGGAAAAGAACAGAAAATAACAGAAAGAAACAGAACTCACAGCCGTCTATAGGACTGATGGCCACACTGAGGTGTTGATCAGTGGCCTAGTACCCCACCCTTCCATGATCGCCAAGTTGCGGTTGCTAGGTGTTTGGCGATCCATTTAGACTTCAAATAACCGACCGCCCATTTCCACCTCGCATGACTTTAGCCTTTTCTCGCGCCACAGGCACGAAGAATATGCGGCTTCCAAGTAAACCGACGGTCCAAGGTAACTCCCAGATACTTAACTTGGGTGAGGTGTTTAATTCTGTTGCCATTCAGGGAGATTTGCGTTGAGTTCAAACGATTCAGAGAAAACGTTGCATGCTGACTCTTTTGCGTGTTTATGGCAATGTTCCAGCGCGAGGCCCAGCACTCGAACTCATTCAGGAACTCCTGTAACATTGCCGAAGCTTTTCTCCTGCACGAGCTGGTAGTGAGGAAGGCCGTGTCATATGCATAGGTGGCAGTCAAAGTACGACGGCAACTTGGAAACGGAAGATCTGAGGTGTAAATCGTGTACAATACAGGAACCAAAACGCTACCTTGGGGACCTCCATCAGATATCGGCTAAATAGACGACTTAGAATCTCGTATTTCCACGAAGAAGAGAGAGAGCTGGAGCATGGCATTAAAAATATTTGCAAGAGCTGCGATAGCTTCATCCGGGAGGGATTTTATGGTCTTGCCATCTAGGCCGTCAAATCCAGGAGCTTTACTAGGCTTAAGCCGTTTAATTTGTTCGACTATTTCAGGCACGTCAATTGGAGGTATTGAAACGTTGGGGCCAGGGATAGCTCCAGCAAAAGTGGTAGTAACATCCACCTCCTCTTCAGTTGCCATGTCAAATGGAGTAAACCTATCAGCAAGGTCACAAGCAAACTCCTCGGCAATGACCGCGTCTGATTTGGCCCAGGTTCCATCTCTCCGCAGTAAGGAAAATCTTCTCATGGGTTGCCTTTTAAGGTTACGAGTGCACTTCCAAAGAGAAAACCCACTGTCCTGGTCAGGGTCTATTAAGCGTAGCTTCTCTACGAAAAAATCTGACTTAGCCTCATAGAGCGAATTCCGTAGTAAAGTGGTATCAGTCTTAAATTCAGCCTGATCCAAGGGGTGCCGAGTACGCATCCATCGTCGTCTTAGATCGCGTTTACGTTTGACGAGGGCAAGGATCTCGGGTTTTAAAGGAGCCCGAACTGGTCTAGAAGAGAGAGTATTCCACTGGTTGACCATGGAGGCAGCAGCAGCACTGTGAATTTTGCGGACCAACTCCTCAGCAGCTTCGTCAATGCCAATGGTCGTAGTCAGATCACATTGGTCGTTAGCTAAAAGGGAAGCCAGTTTGCTATTGAACAATTTAATGTTAGAGCCTCGAGGGAGAAGCCGGGGTTTGCCGCTATATGTGGAGACCTCACAGCAGAGATAAGTATTTGTATTTAACATGTGTAAGGTAGTAATAGATTATTCAAATTTAACTTCATTTTTGGTATAAGTCTATTAATTTCATTGCATTGGGCCTGAATGTCTTTTAACTTTTATTAGCTTAATATAATTTAGGGTAGCAATAGCTTTAATAACCTTCTTAAGGCATAATACCGTATGTTAGCACAAAATCAAAACAAAGTAGCAATCAGAGTCAGAGATTGCACATTTATTTCTACAAAAAATGAATAATTTACCCTTTAGGCACCTTTCTTTATGCAATTGCTAGCCAGCAATTCAAAAAAAAAAAACGAAAATGCACGTTTTTATTTTATAACCTTTTCCATTTTGGCTCGACTTCGTCAGCGTGAAGACGTCTGCTTCGTTCAGTAGGAAGATTGGAAAAGAACGTGGTGGGAAGTTATAGAAACTATAGAAGCCTCTTCGAACTTCGAATCAGGGAAGCATAAGGTAGTGTTTTCGACCCAAAACTCGAAAAGTAATCGACAGACCTGCATTACTTGTAACCAATTACAAATACTGCAATACAGCTATTATTTTCCGCTATACAGGGCGGTAATAACGCCGAGAGGATAGGTAACGACAATTTTGAAAACAATTTGTAGCAAAATCCACTGCATACCCATACGAGTTCTTTTAAAATTAGACCGTTACAAGCGCCACTAGAAGCCAAGGATATTTATCTTTTTATTTATTTAACTTGTATTCTGCTACCATAGTGGCAGCTTGACAGGTTGTATGTAAAAAACTAAAAACTAAATACAGCTAATATTACATAGCCGGTACATATGTGATTTTTACTCCCTGTACACATAAAATGGGTAAAAAGGGGGTATTGGATTTGTGCAAAAGTATGTAACAGGCAGAAGGAGACATCTCCGACCCTATAAAGTATATATATTCTTGATCAGCATCAAAAGAGATTTCGATTTGGCCATGTCCGTCTGTCTGTCCGTCTGTCCGTCCGTATGTATGAACGCAACGATCTCAGCAATTATAAGAGCTAGAGACACCAAATTTGGAATGTAGGCGCGTGTATAGCTGGCGCAGGTCAAGTTTATTTCTGATCTCAGATATCTCCCCCCGTTCCCCCGCAAATCGATCAAAACGTTTTACAGCCACAGTTTTGAAGATATAGCTTTGGGATTCGGCATGTATACTACCTAAGTCACTCTTAATCTACTGTTAAAATTTCACGTCGATCGGATAATAAACACGGAAGTTATTCAACGAACAAGATTCAGTACTGGAGCGAGGGGGGAAGAAGAAGCACAGCCACGACTTAAAATGCCTTGCTTGCGCTGTCGCCTTGCTGTCGCTCGCATGTGTGCGGCTTTCTGTATGTGTGCGTGCATGTGTAAGAGACGAACATATGATTGGAAGTTTTAGACCTGGGTACAGGGAGTTTTGTAGTCGGGCTTACTCGACTAGAGCATTTTTACTTGTTTTATATATATTTTACATTAATTGCTTATTATATTTTATACGATGGCCCTGGTGGGCAAGTCATTTGGGTGAAAACGTTTTAATCGTCTTCTGACGATTTGCTAGTGCATTGGGGTGAGCCGCAAGTCGCTCAGCGTATTTTTTAGCTACATTTTGAAGAATGTCACCTACTTTAGGGACTCAAATCTTTTTCAATGTCCCTCGTGCGCATGTACCAAGGGGCTTTGCAGATTCTTCTGAGGATCTGGCTTTGGGTCACTCGAATTTTATTTATATGGCTTTTTGCTGCAATTCCATATACCTACAGGGCATATTTCCATATTGGGCTCAGGACACATTTATAAATTGCTACCTTATTAGACAGCGACAGCTTGTTATTGGCGGATAGAAGCCACGACATATTTTCAGCTTTTTTACGGACCGTTTAAGCAATCATAGTTGTGTGTCTACCGAATGTTAGCTTTTTGTCCAAGACAACACCAAGGTATTTGTAGGCGGGCCTTTGTTGAAGAGGTGAGCCTAACATTGATATGCCTGGACAAGTGCCTCTTCTATTGGTAAATGTTACGCTTGCACATTTGCTGCCATTGATGCCCATGTTCCACTTGGAAGCCCATTCTGTGAAGGTGTCAATGTACTCGTGCAACGCACTTGCCGCAGTGCCGATCAATCGGCTCCGAGTTAGCATGGCCGTGTCGTCAGCGTATGTGGATAAAATCACGTCGCTCGATTCAACGGCAGTTACACAATGGGGTGTTGGCATGTCTGCAGTGTATAACGTGTAGAGAGTGGGACCTAGGACACTGCCTTGTGGTACTCCAGCGCATATTGGTCTTCTTGCTGATTTTGTGCCATCGATAACAACGCAAAAGGATCTATCTTCCAGGAAGCTGCTAACTATCTCATATAGCTGCGGTGTTAATAAATTCTTTAGCTTGCAACGCAGGCCCGCATGCCACACCCTGTCAAAGGCTTGCTGGATGTCAATGAATACCGCTACCGCATACTCTTTTTGTTCCATGGCTTTCAATGCGAAGTTTACCACACGGTGGAGCTGTTCAGGGGTTCCATGACGTTTTTGGAAACCAAACTGAAATTTTGGAATCGCCTGTATTACACCCTCTATCTGCAAGATTCGGTGCAGAATAATCCTTTTAACATTTTTGCAAGTGCAGGTAGCAAACTGATAGGCCTGAATGCATCAACCTCAGTAAGCAGCTTTTCCGGCTTAGGGATCATCGTGATCAGCGCTGTCCTCCAGATTTTTGGAAAGTGCCCCAATCTTAGACTGCTGTTAAAGATCAGCACTATATAAAGAAAGGCTTTTAGTGGCAACAGCCTTATGGTGCTGTTGTCCAAACAGTCGTAACCAGGCGACTTTTTGACATTCAGGTTTTTAATTTGCAGAGTCACTTCTTGCAGTGCACTATGGTCCCGGCGACCACTTTTGTTGGCCAAAATTAATAACTCGCGAACGGAACAAGATTTTTTGATTTAGTTTTTTGTGTTGGATATATATAACCTAGAGGAAGTGGATTTACAAAAAAAAGTGGGTGTGGCACCGCCCTTTTTTTTTTTTCGTTAATGTATATAAAAATTATTTGTAACAGTAAATAACAAATATTGAACACATTTTTAACACTTTTATTAAAGAATAAGGGCGTGGCACGCAAAAAAAAAATAAATTTGGATTTAAAAAAAAAAAAATGATTAAGTTTGCCTCAAAAAGGAAATCGATTTTGTCAAGGGGCTCTAAAATATAAAAGATTACGATAAAAGATGTACTGGAATTAGTTTACAATATTATACACACCTATATGTTTTTAAGCCTCAAACTCTTCGTTTTCCAGTTCCATACTCCATTGCAATCCGAAATTATCATCTGTTGGAATATCCCTATTCAACTTAACAAAAATAGCATTTACAACACTATGTTTTGGTATTACTTTATTTGTGATAGACTGGTCACTCTTTATGATCTCTCTCTTTTTTCTTGACTGCTTGTGAAGTGTAAATGTGGTGTTGGTGTTGCGAGTAAGAAAAGAGTTAAAATATAAAATATAAAAGCATAACTGAACTGAATTAAACAAAGTGTTTATTATTTGATTTATAGATTCTCAATTTCTAACATCATCATTAACAACTTCATTGCAAGCGTGGTCTTCTAGAGGGCTGCCATCGCTTAATAACATTTGTAAAACTTCTGTTGGAAGGTTTAATTTTTTTTGTCTTTGAATACGACTTTGAAGATTAACTGATGATATAATAGGATCGGAGGTATCCATTGCTCGATGGAACACGTCTGTAAAATTATACAACCGGCTGCACTTCCGTGCGTAATTACAGGTGTCGCCATAATAAATTACCTTTGAATTTACTGTTTGTCGTTCTCAGCGCTGTTGCAACAACCTTGCAGTCCTCCCAGTCCACCTCAGCCTCTTTTAAAACCTGAGATCCTGGACTTGGTGAGACTCAAGAGAGCATTGCGTCGGAGATATATGCGCACTCGCAATCCACTGGATGAAAGAGAGTATCGGAGAACTGCTGATGCTCTAAGAAAACTGCTGTATGACACCAAACAGGAATACTTTGACGACCTCCTGCGCAATGCCGACCCGGATAGTGGTGCGAGCTTTACAATATGGAAGGCTACGCGCAATCTCAAGAGGCTGGCTATCAGGAAACTTCCCATTAGACGGTCGGATGGAACGTTGTGCAGATCTGACACGGAGATCGTGACGGCATTTGCTGATGAGCTGCAGGATCGGTTCACGTCTTTTGATCTTGCCAGTGTGGCTGACGTTGAAATTACAAGATCTTTTTTGGAAACCGAGCCCTTGCCAGCGGAACCAATTGCACACATTACGCCAGATGAAGTGAGGAACCAGATCAATAGACTTAAGCCCACTAAGACCCCGGGCTACGACGGTGTTGATGGCAAAACAGCCAAAGCACTCCCAAAGAAAGCCGTCCTATTCCTGGTGGCTCTTTTTAATGCTATGCTCAGGGTCAAACATTTCCCATCCCAGTGGAAATGCGCCGTCGTAATTATGATTCCGAAACCTGGCAGAAGTCCTGACTGCGTTGACTCGCATCGGCCAATCAGCCTGCTTCCAACATTTTCAAAAATCTTTGAGAGAATCTTTCTTGGGCGACTATTGGCTGTGAATTCTTTCCAGGCAGCTCTTCCCGACCATCAGTTCGGTTTTCGACATAAGCATGGGGCACCAGAACAAGTTCACAGGGTTGTGCATTTTGCACTAGAGTCCCTTGAGAACAAGGAGTTCTGTTCTGCCGTTTTCCTAGACGTAAAGCAAGCATTCCATCGAGTATGGCACGATGGCCTGCTCTTCAAACTTAAAAATCTCCTCCCAGCCACGCATTACTGTATTTTGAAGTCGTTCCTGCATGAGCGTGGTTTCATGGTCGAGTTGCGAGACGAGCGATCGATCGAGCATTCGCCGCATTGAAGCTGGTGTACCGCAGGGCAGCGTCCTTGGCCCTGTGCTTTACACACTGTACACCGCGGACTTGCCGACTCCAGTTGCTGACAACACACTGGTTGCCACATATGCGGATGATACTGCCTTTGCGGCCCGCAGCACCAATGCGAGGGAGGCCGTCAGACTCACGCAGGAGTTTCTCAATGGCTTCTCTAATTGGGCAAACCGTTGGAACATTGTTGTGAATGGTTCCAAGTCTCACAGCTGCGTGTTTGCACTCAGAAAACCCCGCTGTCGGAGGGTGAAATATGAAGGGCAAATCATTCCAAGAAGCAACACAGTCAAGTACCTTGGCGTGACCCTGGACAGCCGGTTAACTTGGCGACCACACATCCTCCAGGCTGCTGCTGCTGCTAACAACAAATCAACCAAACTAGACTGGATGCTAAGGCCGCGTAGCTACCTTAGCCTAGAAAACAAGATCAGGATATACAAAATGATCATATGGCCTGCCATGGCGTATGCCATAGCACTGTGGGGGTGCGCAGCCAACTATTCTATTCAGGCCATTGAATCCACCCAGAGCAAGATAGTTCGTAGGATAGCTGGAGCCTCAAGATTTATGAGAAACGCAGACATATACAAAGATTTGAGAATAAACCCAATATGTTCACAAATAAACCTGCACACCAGTCGATACAGACACAGGCTACAACAGCACGCCAACTCTCTAGCCAGAGGGCTAACAGCAAGCAATTGCACAAGACGGCTAAAACGGCGCCACCCGAATGACCTATGGTCTCATGGCCGATGTCCTGAAGGTCGTCTTTTATAAAACTCATTATATATATATAATTCAAAACTCACACACAAACACACCAATATTGTTTTCCCCCACCCACGTCCCCAGTCAAATTTACACCCTTACACGAACATTTTAAATTTATTAGGTTAAATGATCAATGTTTCAAGAAATTAAAAAAAAAAAAAAAAAAAAAAAAAAAAACTTCCGTGCGTGATGTAAACGATCCGATTTATAAAGTTTGTTTCTAGATTCGGCTCCTTCCTCTCCAAAATATGCCACAGGAAGAACAGTGCTTTCTATAATGTCACTGGAATGTACCAGAATTTTATGCACTGTTGCAGTCATTAGCAGCCAAGGATATTTATCAATAATTAGTTCTGCAGTTTTATGGCAGAATTGTTTAAATTTTTGAATATTGATTGGCAATTGGTAAGACAGGCATATCAACACAGTCCTTAAGTTGCTAATCAGCTGCTCATCAATATTAGTTATATTAGCAAATATTCTTGGCTCACTAAACGTACGGCGAGCGGTATTGCCATCATTAGTATTGCCAAATCCACCACTTTTCGGTCTATCAACTTTTAAAGAAAGTTGTTCCAAAAACAAGTCTTGAATATGCCTTTTCCTTTCATTGACTTCCTTCTTATCATTTTGATTAGATATTCTCCACTTTTTAAGATTGTATTTGTATCCGGCGTGTAAAATAAATTCAAACATTCGAATCCAGCAGTGAAGGGGGCTTAATCCGTATTTCAAATTATTGAGCATTGGCAAAAACTTTTCACATTGGAAATGCTTATTATTCAAAAATACGGAAGGTATTGCTCCACATATTGGACAGGCGTGTGTTGACTTTGTACCTGTCAAGACGTTAAGCACTTTGCCATCGATTACAGTTAAATATAAATTAAATTTTATATAAACAAATTTTCCATCCCCCATAATCATTTTGCAGGGCTCCAAGTGCTTTATCTCTTCTATTAAGTCAGCATTTTCTTTTGCTATGCACTCCTTGGTTTCTTTGATAAAGGCTAGTCTTAAAGGCCGACAAAATCTTATAGATTGAGGTGTTCGGTTGTTCCAGAGTATGTTTCCGGAGGAATTTACTGGCCTTAATGGAGTTACGGTTGTGGCAAAAATGGTGGAGTCCATATCATATGCTTGGCTACCAGAATAGCCTTGGTTATAATTGGCTTGTCCAGAGCTACCATCGAAACCATAACTTAATGTTAAATCGGCAGCCAAAAATTTTACGTCTTGCTCTTGCATTACATTTAAAATAACCTCTTCCTGTAAGCAAACAATTCTACTGGCAGTGTGGGTTAGAAGACTTTGAAGCGGAACCTCTGCTTTTGTCTCTGATATTAAAATGCTATCCGGCCGACAGACCTTCTTCTGATCCACAATTTTGTTGTATGAAGGGTATATGTCACAATTTTTGCGTTTAGATTGATCCCTTATTGCGCAATACTGGTCTTTGCTCAGATCTTTGTCGAGAAGCAAGGCTAACGCCTCGTTGGGTGAGACAAGTGTCGGCTTTGCGACTGGGTCCTGTACAGCCTTGCGAATTAATTTAGCTTTCTCTGGGCATAAGGATAACAGTTTGAGGACAAACGCGAGATCGTTTTTGCCTTGTTTTCGTGCTGCCATGCTTGCCGCCTGAATCAATAAATTCGTGTTGCCTCCTTCGGACACTACAAGGTCTGCAGCCTGCCTTCTTCGTGTTCTACGACCTTTCTTTACATACGCCAATGCAGGGCGTCCCACTGGCTTTAAATGGTTTGGAATGATTACACATGATTGTGAACTTAGCCAATCTACATATTTCCGTTCAAACACCTGCGTATTTGACCTGCATTTCTTCCATTTCTCTGCCAAACGGTAACAAACTTTCTTGCTAGAGTGTTCTAAGGCATTATAAATTTCTTCCGAAATGTCGCCTTTAACTGCCTTTTTCATACAACAAAGTACCGCATTTTCTTTGCTTGCTTTAGTATTCTCGACTTTCCACAAGGCAAACAATTCTGCATTGTTGATTTTGAGGTTATGTTCTATAAATGCGAATTCCAAGAAATGTGGTCAAAAGTGGCATTTCCCACTATATACATTTGAACAAGAATTTATTACTCTACGACACACAAAAGGTTTCAGGGTTGGACTAGGTTGGACTCATTTTGTATACCTCTTCAAAAATTAGTTTTGATCATAAATTGGCACATGTTGAACGACTCACTTTAACATAAAATTACGAAGACATCACAACTATTAGATACAGTTCACATTACAAAACACGTAGTACAAACCCGACTGATTAAAATTTATCACAAAAATTTAATCAGGTTTGCGTATTTTTCAATTTTTGATATATATTTTATATTGCAATTAATTTAACGCTTTTTCACTCCACGTGCTTTTCAATAAGAACAGCTGAGATCAACAGCCGATTTCGTAAATGTGGCGCCATCTGTCGAAATTTCTAGTACGCAACTTTGATGGTCACTCTTTTTCTGATGGAGAGACACCAAAATCGCGGTATTTTTTTAACTTTTAAAAATGGGGTTTTGGCCAACAAAAGTGGTCGCCGGGACCATAGTGCAGTATGACCGGTTGAGAAGGCAAAGCCATTTGATAAGGTGCATCAATTATATTTTGAACGTACCTTTGCATACAATCCGATGTCAAGCTTAGTGGTTAAAATCTCTCCTCTAGATTACTAGCGAAGATCTCAACTTTCTGCTGGCTAGTATAACACCATCCTCCTCTTGGATCCTTTAGTGGGCTTTTTGCAGTAGATTGTCTCTTGAATCGGCTAGTGAGTTTCCAGAGCGAGTAGTTGGAGTCTGCGTTAGGGCCAGTTGTCCAGCATATCGACTATTTGTCGTTGTCTGATTTTCGCGAGAGCCTTTTGGAGTCGATTTGCGAGTCTTTTATATATTTGTCACACGCGAATATCTCCTGTCCTGGCGTACTCTTTTCTTACCCTTCTTTTCATGCACAGAAGAGCTGCAGCAATGGGGGACAACTGTGCTCTATGGTGTTGGGTAGAGTTAATGGGGTCCTTGGGGCAGCTTTTGCTGCTGCCAGCTTTACGTTGCTCGTGAACAGAGAAACCGCATCCTCAACATCCTCTGGACCATGTATTTCAGTGTTCAGGTTTATTCTGCTGTCCAGTTCCACTCTGAAGACTTCAACAGAAGAGCCAGGTGGGAGCTCTCTGCGGGGCTTGAGTTGGGGCGAGTGATATTGGTAAGTGATCAGATGTGAGATCGAAAAGTCTATCAACCGAAAGTTTGTTCAAGTCAATACCTTTGTACAAAAATAAGTCTAACGCTGTCGGCGTGAGCTGGGTGTTGTACGAATAGAACGTTGGGTCTCCGGTAGCGAGGAATTGACAAGTGATACTGACTAATGCTTCTTGCAGTCGCTTACCTCGTGTGCACGTTCTGGTTTTGCCCCACCTTGAGTGTTTAGCGTTGAAGTCGCCGCCGGCTATGAATCTAGAGCCCAGGGAGTTTATTAAGTTAGCAAAGCCATCTTTTGTCCATGGCTCGTTCGGAGGCAGGTATATAGATGCGATTGTGACATTTCCATAGTTTGTTTGCAGATTCACAGTTGTCATTTGTACATCGCCGCGCACGGACTAATGCGGCCGAACCACCTTTTCGGCTGCCACTAGGATGAAGGGCATGATAAATAACATATCCTGGCAAGTATATTTTATCTTGAGAGCAACAGTGCGTCCCCGTTATTAACATGACATCGACTGCATTAGCGTCAAGGAATAGCCTCAGCTCATTCGTGCTGTTAGCCAAACCCCGCGCGTTCCCAGGATATTTATCAATAATTAATTCCGCAGTTTTATGGAAGAATTGTTTAAATATTTGAATATTGATTGGCAATTGGTAAGACAGGCATATCAACACAGTCCTTAAGTTGCTAATCAGCTGCTCATCAATATTAGTTATATTAGCAAATATTCTTGGCTCACTAAACGCACGGCGAGCGGTATTGCCATCATTTGTAATGCCAAATTCACCACTTTTCCGTCTATCAAGTTTTAAAGAAAGTTGTTCCCAAAATAAGTCTTGAATATGCCTTTTTCTTTCATTGACTTCCTTTTTATCATTTTGATTAGATATTCTCCACTTTTTATGGTTGCATTTGTATCCGGCGTGTAAAATAAATTCAAACATGCGCATCCGGCAGTGAAGGGGGCTTAATCCGTATTTCAAATTATTGAGCATAGGCAAAAACTTTTCACATTGGAAATGTTTACTATTCAAAAAATCAGAAGGTATTGCTCCATATTTTGGACAGGCGTGTGTTGACTTTGTACCTGTCAAGACGTAAGCACTTTGCCATCGATAACAGTTAAATATAAATTAAATTTTATATAAACAAATTTTCTATCCTTAATCATTTTGCAGGGCTGCAAGTGCTTTATCTCTTCTATTAAGTCACAATTTTCTTTAGCTATGCACTGCTTGGTTTCCACAGGTTCGCGGATCCTGGCGCATATCCCTCCAATATTTTTTGCAGTTGTCAGGGCCATGGCATTATGCCACTCTTGGCCCTAATAACGGTATTTGTATGCAAACTCTATTCGCGCCATCTTGTGCCGGAGTAAAAGCTTTTGTTTAGATACCATGTAGGTATGCTTAAGGAACCAATTTTCGTGAATAATTTGGACAATTCCGACTCCTTTGTATTTGCAGGCCCAAGTGATCCTTCTCATGGAATCAACCACAGCAACCGTTACATCGGTTAAGTATGCAGTGCATACTTTAAACTTCGAACTTTAATAGAAATGAAGCTATTAGGCGTATTGTAACAAATGTGGTGCCAAATTAAAGGAAAAAATTTCTACATTAACATAGTTACTTCATTTATTGTCTAAATTTTATATTATTTAAAAATAAAAAACGAAATATAGAAATTCTGCTACTCCTCCGCACTTGGCAACAAATTGTCCCTGAGAATATTGAGGTACATAGTTTTGTCCATGGTAGACTCAATAAAGGCAAGTTTTAACGGACCAGCACCGGTCATACAGGCCCAAACCATCACGCTCCCACCACCATGTTTTACTGTGGCCTTAAGATTCTCCTTTTGTAGCTCCGTATTAGCCTTTCGCCAAACATATGCATTTCCGTCCGATCAAAAAATATTAAACTTGGATTCATCTGCAAATATTACAGTGTTCCAAAGTCTGGTGTCATCGACAGGTGAGCTTTAGCATATGATAGCCGGATATCATAGCTATCTTAGCCAGCTTATTTTTGGAGCTAATAAATGGTTTGTTGCCAGGAACTCTGCCATTTAAGTCGTGTCCACGTAAGACATGGCGAACTGTTTCATCAAAGCAAGTCTTGCCTAGACCGGCTGTAACTTCCGAAGCCAATTTTGGAGCTGATAGTCTCGGGTTTGCCTTTATTTTCCGCATTATATAACGCTCATCGGCTTCATTGAAAATCTTATTAGGTGCTTCACGTCCTTTATTTGCCAATCGATTTTTATGAACGAAGCGCTCGATAATTTTTTGGACAGTAGGCGACTTTATATTCACTATTTCAGAAATTTTCCGCTGCGAGACAATTTTTGAAATGGTGTATCACCAATTCTCGCGCACAGTCCCAAATTTTGCGAAGAATGTCTGGTGCGGCATGGTATATACGCAATAGAGACATCGAAAAAGAGCTCAAGATACCGAAAATCGGAGATGTCATCAACCGCCAAGCGGCTGCATATCTGTACAAGCTCGCAAACCATCCAAACCAGCTGGCGCAAAGGCTGCTGAGAAGCAGACGTATTCACGGAGTGAGGGCGAGAAGGAGACTCCAGAGGATTCACGCAAATGACTTGCCAAACCGAACAATTTAATAAAGTTTGATATCCTGTTCTACCTTACAAATTCACCCTATTATATAGATTTAAGTATGTACATACATATGTACATATTATGTTGAAATTTTAATACACTATAGTAAAAGTTATTAATAATAGTAACTGTAGGCTATATATGTTAAATTAACCTTTAATAAAATAATATTACAATAAAAAAAAAAAAATAAAAAAAAAACCAATTCTCGCTGTGCCAAAGATGTGCGTGGACTCATTTTAAAAATCTTTAATATTGTCTCTTCAAACGCAAAAATAGACTAAATAGCAAGCACACGAAATTAAAGAAATGACGAACAAAGCATACGAACAAAAAATTACTGTTAGAATTCCGAGAATTTAAGTAGCGTTGACTCGAAAAGTAACTGCATAAAATAAGCTGTGATGTGAAAAAAAGCAGTATTTTAATTTATCTTTCTTTTTAAAGAATTTTTATTAAAAATAAAAATAATATAATAAATATATGTTAATGTAGACATTTTTTCCTTTAATTTGACACCACATTTGTTGCAAAACGCAAAGTAGCTTAAAATCTATTAGAGTTTGAAGTTAAAAGTATGCACTGCATACTTTAAGCTGTGGGCCACTGTATATTTAAAGTAACGGTACAACGAAAGAAACGAGAAAGCAAAAATTGTTGTGGAATAACAACAACAACATATCACCAAAACTTCGTGCATTCAACGAATCAGAATATTTTTGCTTATAATAGTAAAACACAGCAAAATTATTTGTTCCCGAAGGGAAAACGAAAAAAAGGCTGAACAGTGTAATTGATGGATAAAACAGGACAACTTTCCGGGACGTTTAATATTTTTTCCGGCTGGCGTAGCTTAGAAAAGGACACATCTACCCGGAAAAAGGCTGAATTCGCAACACTTTTTTGAGTCTTTATCAATCTCTTTTGATTATAAAGAGATTAATATAATGTGTGATTTAGAGAAGACTGAAAAATTACTCAAGAATTTATAATTCGAGAATATTAAAAAGTCGTTTTCGAGTATTCTCTAAAATGTACTGATAAAAGTACAACAACAATATGTAAGCCAATCGCAAATTAATCATCAGGGTGACTTAAATGTGATTATTTTGCTTCTGCTATGAAGTCATATTTCAAAAATTTCAGACCTGGGTACAGGGAGTCTTGTAGTCGGGTATTCTCGACTAGAACATTGTACGTCGATTTTAGACATTTCATTATCCGCAGTTAATGGAAAATGGTTTGACAAAAAAGAGGTGGAAAGACTGAATTTATTTGTGTACGACCATGTTTATATAAAATTAAAATTGTAACTAATTGCTGAATGTTCAATAAACACTGCGATCCATTGTGGAATCAAGCTTTAAAATAGCAAGCGGAATACTATATACCATGAATAATTTAAAAACATATTTTTGTACCTAAAATAAAGTTACATCTCACTAATTAATGTTGTAAAAATGTGAAAAAGAGGGAAACAAACATAAAAAGCTCGCAAATGTGAATTTATGGGATGGTGTTTGTGATTAGGGGGACGTGTATTTAAAATAATAGTCATAATTTGCTACACCTGTCATCAAGTTTTTATGTGTGTCGTTTATAACGCCAACGACAATGTTCCTGCAAATTTCTCATAAAAAGTAATTTGTAAAATATTCAACAGACAAACATTTAGAATAAAAAGGCACCAAGTGTCATATTGTTTGCTCTTCACCTTCCCCAAAAGTTTCGTGGGCTAACATACTTTTCACATTTACTATGATATTAAAAGCGAAGATTAAAAACTAATATGCATTTTAAGCAACATTCCAACCATTTCACATCTCAAACCTGGACAAACTGTGTGTTGTGTGCGGGCCTTGGATGCTGTGCAGGAGTCAACTGGAGCAAAAATCATACAAATTCATCTAAAAGTTGTTGTTTGGACGTTAAACATGCATTTGATCCTGTCTGGAATGCTGGCTTATTATTAAAATGGATCAAGTAAGAATGCTCGATCGAGACTCCCTTTACCCAGGTCTAAGACTTCCAGACGTATTTTCGTACTTACACAAACACACACATACAGAAATACGAACGCACATATGCAACAGTGTATTGCAGCGGAAGACAGCGCTGCTTCTTTCCGCTCTGCCGCACAGTGGTTTAAATTCAGTAACTATACCCATAAAATGGGGTATTAAATCTGTGCAAACGTATGTAACAGGAATTATTTCGCATGCCCTGAGTGTCGAAATATTGGTCAAAAGATATTAGTATGAATGCGGTACAAGGCGTTATGTCTCAAAAAAGGTTTGAATAGATAAGACGTCAAATTCAATTCAACAACAACGAATGCCATCTACCAATCCCCATCATGATCGCCCATTCAAAATTAGGACAATTGTTGAAGAATTGAACAAAATCTTGATTTTTTTTTATACATTTATACAATATTTATTTTACAGTTTAAAATACAGTAACCCTTAACACTAAATTTTTACATTTTGCTGTTACTCAAAGTTAACTTATAATGTAGTGTTATATTTGAACATTTTATGTACATATCGTGGTTTCAGAGTTTTTGTGGGTAGTCCTAGATGAAGGGGTTTCATCAGCTAGTTTTTATTGTATAGGTATGGAATGAATATATAGTGTATTATATTCGTGATTGTAGATGTGTAAATAAGTATTTACAGGGTTGGGTTACTTAACATCTATGGGTTATAGAATATGTTATATTAGGTATCAATGGTGTTATTTACATTTGTGTGTTGTGTTATGTTGTGAAGTTATGAAATTTATTTACAATTGGTTTGTGTTTATTGTTATATTTACATTGGTGAGCCAGCTGTATATTTTTATTCATGAGCTACATCTTGCGATTTGCCAGATCAGCAGGGTGTATGCGCTTTAGCCTTCTTGGCGCTCTGCAGCCGTTTACTGTTCTTGCTTTTAGGAGTCTTCTAGCCAGAATGTTAGGGTGGGATGCTAGCTACCAGAGGTACTCGGCAATCCCTTTCTATATCACGCGTTCAGATGTACCATTCAGCGCCTGTAACTTTCTAAGCAGTTTAGCCTGGAAAACACGTATTCGGTTTATGTGGATTTTAGCGGCAATTCCTGGAGTCCGTATCGCCAGATCGGTGCAAGGATGGCTTTGTATATCAAAATTTTATTGCTGAGTGACAGCTTGCTGGTGGCATTGAGCAGCCAGTACATCCTGGAGGCCTTGGCTGGGAGATTGCGAACAAACTCAGTGATGTGCTGCCTGAAGGTAAGTCGTCTATCAAGAGTGACCCCAAGATATTTGTGCGCGGCTCGCTACGACAGGAGTTCTCCATGAAGGAACACACCAGGGCAGATATCTTTTCTGACGCTGGCGCATTTCTCAGTGTTAATTGAGATATTTCAGCGGCAGACCCAATTCTCAAAGCGCTTCAGATATTCCTGCAAGACATCCGTTGCTTTATAAACACGAAGGTGGTAACAAGGAGGCAAGGCATATCGGCATATCGCTGGTGAAAAGACTGTATAGTGTTGGTCCGAGAACACTACCCTGTGGACAAAAACTTGATAAAAGTTGCAATGGAGCAGTATATGTGTGTATATGAACAAATTTGCTCTATCAAGGCCCGAAAGTCCATGAAGAGATACTTGCGTAGAAGCCCAATACATGGGGCTATAAAGCTTTGATTTTAAGCGGTGTGTCCGGCTTTTGCTACAAATTTGAAACAGGCAAAGAATATATAGTTCAACCACATGAGACGGATCTTGGTGCAGCATCCAATGGTGTTATCAGATTGACTAGAGACATTTCAAGACATCAAAATTACCTTCTAAATGTTGACAACTATTTTACCTCCATTCCTCTTTTGAAATATTTAGCAGATGGCGGAATTTTAGCTTTGGGTACAGTAAGAACAAACCGAATACCGAACAGGAAACTGCCAGAAAAAAGCTTCAATAAGACTGCACGAGGTACATCGTTCGAATACGTTGCAGATCTTGATGGTACCAAAATACCAATAATTTCGTGGAAGGATAATAAAGTGGGGTCACTCGCCTCAAATTACACCGGAGCTTTGCCAAAAGGATACAGCTCGACGATTTGACAGAGCAAAGAAAACTCATATTCAAATCCAATGATCCTTTGCAGTTGCCCAATTTAATAGCTATATGGGCGGCGTAGATCTCATTGACAGCATTATAGGGAGATACAAAGTTTCGATTAAAAGCAATGGGTGGCAGGTTAGAATATTTTATCACCTGCTAGACCTGACAGTAAGCAATGTTTGGCTGCTTTATAAACGTACCAGCAAAGAAAAAAGGATTTAAACTGAGCCGATTTTTGCCTCTAGATAGCCGTAGACACAACAACGAAACTCTGTAAAAGAAGTTAATCTCTGCAAAGTGAAATAGCTACTAAATCTAAAAAGGGACCGTCGCAACAAATGCCAAACCTAACGGTGCAATTTTCCGCAGCGCACGGCAGTGCAGTGTGGGGTTGCGCTATGTTTTAATAAGCGAAAAAATGGCTTTAAAATTTTTCACCTGAATTACGTACGAACTTATTTTTTCCCCTTCTGCTGGTTTGATTCAGAAATGCAACATATAATAATTTCTTAATAACAATTTCCCCCACATTTGTATGTAACTTTTGCCTTAGTGTAAAGAAACATGAAGTTTTAATTGAATAAAATAGTTTATAAGCGAAAAACATTGGAATATGAATATGTCGGAGTGTGTTTAGTTATTTGAATTGCGCGCTCGACTAATGACGCAATGTTGGAGTATGTTTAATTATTTGAATTGCGCGCTCAACATATGGCGCAGTGTTGCAAAAGGTGTAAAACCCATTGCATGTTATACAGTACTAAAAGAGTGGGACGACTATAGGCAGTCGTCAGTGTGGCTCAGTGCTTGTTGGAGTAAAAGAGACAACCAGAAAGTGTCAGTTGCTGAGAACTGGCGGCATTATTCGGATAGTGAAAATGGTATTGTCCACATGTGCGCTGAGACTCGCTCCGCTTCTTTTGGAAATAAGCCTACAAATGACGGAAAATAATCCCGACGAGAGCATCGGCAATGTCTCGCCGACATCAGAAGTGGGATACAACTCGCGAACTGCAGATTTTCAAGACCAATTTCGTGTGCTATTGGAGCAGCAAAATCATAATTTTTTGCAATTAGCTGGAGCGCTGCAGGCGTCAACTCGTGGCCCGCTACAAAATGGCGGCATTGTTTTGCCAAAATTTAATTCAGACGTAGCTGGCGCCGATGCTATGCAGTGGTGTGCGACGGTGGATATCATTTTGAGCGAGAACTCGTTGCAAGGCAGTGCGTTGATTTTAGCGCTTACGAAATCTCTAGAAGGAAGTGCTTCGCAATGGTTATCGCAGGTCTGTTACCCAGGCATCACATGGCAGCAATTTCGACAATTGTTTGAGCAGAGGTTCGAAAGTACCGAGACACCAGCGGCGACAATTCTGAACTTGCTAAACAGCCGACCAGCAGACGGCGAGAGTCTCGCTGTATATGCTAGTAGAAAAACAACGTCTCTCGTTACAAAGTGGCGTGATATGAACATGGAAGAGATCGCTGCATCAGTGGTGTTGGGACATTTGGCCAATCATGATCGTCGGCTGCATCGGGTTGCTTACACCGCAAAGATTCACACCAGGCGTGATCTGCAATCCGAGCTGCAAGTGTTCTCGTTAGACACAAAACGACCCAACCATTTCAATGAGGAGCCAAGTGCAAAACGTTTTAAGTCACTGGCAATTAGATGTCATTCCTGTGGCCAACTTGGACATAAAAAGGCGGAATGCAGTGTAAAGAAGCTTTCATCGTCTGGAGAGAATCGTGCGAATCAGGGGTCGGCACAACGGGTGAAGACTCATCTAACATGTTACAGTTGCCATGAACCCGGACATATCTCGACGCAATGCCCTAAGCGTGCTGCTGGAGAAGGAACTGGAACACGCATCCATAAGCGAATAGAGATGTGCGTAGTGAAGGAGCCAAAAGCATACATGCTGCATCAGGGTGAGAAATTTCCGATTACTTTTGACTCCGGAGCGGAGTGCTCGTTAATAAAGGAAAGCCTATCGCATAAGCTAAGCGGAAAGAGATATAACGAGGTTGTATCGTTAAGTGGAATAGGTAATGCTAAGTTAGTGAGTACAATCCAGATTAAAAGTAACGTAATGATTGATGGAAATTGCTTTGAAATAATGTTTCATATAGTTTATGACAAGTGTATGAAAAATTAAATTGTAATTGGTCGCGAAATCTTGGCTCAGGGATATTCTGCAGTAATATCAAACAAAGGTGTAGAGTTTGTAAAACAGAAAACAATTAACGTTTGTGCAGTATCTGATAACGAATATAATTTCGATGAACTTGAAACTGAATTGTATGGATCAGAGAAAAATCAGCTAATACAGTTATTGAAAAAGTACTCAAAGTCGTTTCTTCGGGGTACACCTCTTACTCGTGTAAGCACGGGGGAAATGGTAATTCGTTTGTGTGACCCGACCAAAACTGTACAGAGACGACCGTATCGATTTAGTCCCAACGAAAAAGAATTATTAAGATTGAAAGTTCAAGAGTTGATTGAGCATAATGTAATAAGACCTAGCTGTTCACCGTATGCAAGCCCTGCATTATTGGTGAAGAAGAAGAATGGTTCTGTCCGACTCTGCGTCGACTATCGGGAATTAAATAGAAACACAATTGCTGACAAGTTTCCATTGCCTTTAATATCTGAGCAGCTGGCTAGACTGCGAGGAGCTAGTTATTTTACTTGCTTGGACATGGCTTGTGGATATTATCAGGTTCCAGTTCATACAGAATCCATTGAATATACAGCTTTTGTGACCCCAGACGGTCAGTACGAGTTCTTGGCAATGCCTTTCGGACTGAAGAATGCTCCGTCAGTTTTTCAGAGGGCGATAATAAAAGCATTAGGTGAGCTAGCGTATTCGTTTGTTATCGTTTACATGGATGACATTATGATCGTGTCACGCACGAGGGAAGAGGCACTAGAGAGATTGGAAACCGTATTAAAAAAGTTGACTGCAGCAGGCTTTTCATTTAATGTTGAAAAATGTTCATTTTTGAAAAGTACTGTACAATATCTGGGATACGAGGTACAGGCTGGGGAAATTCGTCCAAATTTGCGTAAAATTGAGGCACTAAGATTATTGCCACCACCCAAGTCTGCAACTACCTTGAGACAGTTTATTGGGCTGGCCTCATACTTTCGTCAGTTTGTGCCCGGATTTTCTCAGTTAATGAAGCCTCTATATGCTCTAACGTCTGAGAAGAATGAGTTTAAGTGGAAAACAGAGCACGAAGCTATCCGTAATCAAATCGTGAAAATTCTCACAAGTAAGCCAGTCTTAACGATATTCGATCCGCAACATCCCATCGAGTTACATACCGATGCTAGCGCTATTGGGTATGGCGCCATATTGTTGCATCGAATTGAGGGCAAGCCATATGTAGTAGAATACTTTAGTAAGTCGACTAGTCCTTGTGAATCAAAGTACACATCGTATGATTTAGAAACACTTGCGGTTGTCAATGCCGTTAAACATTTTAGACACTATCTGCATGGTAATAAGTTTGTTCTATTTACAGATTGTAATTCGTTGCGGGCGTCTAGAACAAAGATCGAGTTATCGGCTAGAGTATATCGTTGGTGGGAATTCTTGCAGGTTTTTGACTTTGACATAGAGTACCGTGAAGGGAAGCGTATGGCTCATGTAGATTTCCTGTCTAGAAACCCTTTATCTATTCAGAGTAAACCTTTACAAAACAAAGTTATTGAGAAACGAATAGAAATTATAAACGTCACTGAAAACTGGATTCAAGCTGAACAACAGCGAGACCAAGACATTGTGTGTATAATAAGAAAATTAAAAGAAGGTGAACTTTCAGACAATTTAGCTACAACTTATGAAATGAGGGCAAATGTGCTGTATAGAAAAATTCAAAGACATAATAGAACTCGTTGTTTGCCAGTCATTCCCAGAGCTTTTAGATGGTCCATTATCAATCAGGTTCACGAGTCTATCCTACATTTAGGTTGGGAAAAGACCCTTGATAAGGTGTACGACTATTACTGGTTTGAAGGTATGTCAAAGTATGTTCGCAAATTCGTTGATAATTGTATTACTTGCAGAGTAACAAAAGCGACATCGGGAAAAATCCAGGCCGAATTACACTCAATTCCAAAAGTCAATATACCATGGCACACGTTGCATATAGACATCACTGGAAAACTGAGTGGTAAAAATGATCGTAAAGAATACATTGTAGTGCAGATAGACGGTTTTACAAAATATGTTCACCTCTACCATACTTTTAAGCTAGATTCAGATAGTTGCATTGAAGCTTTAAAGTCCTCGATTGCGTTATTTGGTGTTCCTAGTCGTTTGATAGCTGATCAGGGAAGGAGTTTTACGGGTGCGAAATTTGCCGACTTTTGTACGTGTCAGAAAATTCAGCTTCACTTAATAGCAACTGGTGCAAGTCGTGCCAATGGCCAAGTTGAGAGAGTGATGAGCACCTTGAAAAATTTATTGACAGTTGTAGAATCTAGTGATCGATCTTGGCAAGACGCCTTGGGAGAAATACAGTTAGCATTGAATTGTACAGTTAATCGGGTTACAAAATCGAGTCCACTGGAGTTATTAATTGGCAAGTGTTCACGTCCACTGGGTTTGCTTCCGATTTGCGACGATGAGATTGATGTCTGTTTAGAAAAACAAAGGTCAGATGCTAAAAAGAATATGTCAAGGGCTGCACAATATGATAAAGAGAGATTTGATAAGGGCAAAGCAAAAATCGTGAGGTTTAACAAAGGAGATTATGTTCTAATTAAAAATAGTGAGCGCCAGCAAACCAAGTTAGACCCAAAGTTCCGGGGACCCTTTTTGATAACAGAAGTCCTAGACAATGATCGGTATAAATTAAAGTCGATAACAAGCAAGCGACAGTATAAATATCCTCATGAGAGTTTACGTAGAATGCCTGATGGGCAGGTACCAAGCGAGTTGGATATCGACGGAGATGAGTTGAGTTTATTTGACGATGAATGTAATGAAGATGATGATATTGAAATGTGTGAAACAGTTGAAACAGACTGTACGGACCAGTGTGGCACTGGTGAGAAACAGTTGAGATAGACTGTGGTGGCTAGTGTGGCACTAGCGTGGAAGATGACCAGTGTGGCACTGGGTGAGGTGAGAAACAGTTGCGATAGACTGTGGTGGCTGGTGTGGCACTAGCGTGGTAAATGACCAGTGTGGCACTGGTAATGAGAAGAGTCGATGTTGAGTGGCGGTACCTGGCCCAAAGGCTTCCAGTAAAATTAAGTTAAGACTATGTAAACAAGTTAATATGATCTTGTAACTTCATGTAAACAGAAAATTGAAATGAAAAATGAATGAGTCGAATAAGATGAAATGTAATTTAATTTAAGAAAAACTTGGCAATTATAACTAATCGTGAATTAAAGTTATGTGAATTTAGTTTGAAACGAATGTCTTTTGTATTACACGAGGACGTGTAAAGTGTCAGGATTGGCCGTGTCGGAGTGTGTTTAGTTATTTGAATTGCGCGCTCGACTAATGACGCAATGTTGGAGTATGTTTAATTATTTGAATTGCGCGCTCAACATATGGCGCAGTGTTGCAAAAGGTGTAAAACCCATTGCATGTTATACAGTACTAAAAGAGTGGGACGACTATAGGCAGTCGTCAGTGTGGCTCAGTGCTTGTTGGAGTAAAAGAGACAACCAGAAAGTGTCAGTTGCTGAGAACTGGCGGCATTATTCGGATAGTGAAAATGGTATTGTCCACATGTGCGCTGAGACTCGCTCCGCTTCTTTTGGAAATAAGCCTACAAATGACGGAAAATAATCCCGACGAGAGCATCGGCAATGTCTCGCCGACAAATATATATTAAGTAAGGAGCTAAAGTATATAACTTTACTAGAGGCGAGCATCACTAACTGGCAGGGACAGCACTGACAGACACACGCACACCACGATTGAGAGACAGTAGGTTACGCCATGCGCATGTCCGTTAGTCGCCGTTATTCGGCGACCAAACCTGTGACGTCACAAGTCATGGAATTCAGCGCGCGCTTTTGAATTTGTTCGAAAATCACTGACTTTTTTTACTGTATCGGCTCGTGGGGCTGTAATTCCAGTCCGATTTTGAAAATCTTGCCAGCATATTGTAGGGAACTTCATACCGCGATTGATAGGCTATAGTGCTATGTAGGTGCCATACTTATTAAGTAATACGTATTTAAAGTTAGAAAATGTTGCCAGGCCGAATGTTTGCATTCAAACTTATCGCTCAATTTTAAAGCTATGATTATGAAACTTGCCACAAGTCTTTATTTTCGCTGCAGCCAGTACATATATGAAAACTAGCCGGATCGAATCACTATATCATATAGCTCCCATACAAATAATAGGTTGACAACTATGTTCTTGTATGAAATTTTGTTTTGTTTTTGTAGATAGCGTAATCAAACTCAACAAATTTAATTTTAATCATGTTTTACATATGCTCACCAAATTTCATCAAAATCGGACTAATATATCTTGTAAATGCTGTGGAGCGTTCATCAAGATATTATTAAAAATTATTCATACCCAGTAAATACTTCCGTAGTCTATACTTAAACTGCAATGGGCTGGGATGGTCATAGAGTCCGCCCCTAGACCGCATTGCACCGAAAAATTGCTCAAGCGTGTCTTGTGTTAGGCGGTTTGTTAGTAAATACTCCATTTTATATTTGTCTGCCAAATATTTATGAAGACCCTCAAGCGAAATGTTGTTCACCATTATACCCTTTTGAAATGGAGCTATTTTTCCAGAATTTGGCAAAATTGGCTCATTTATTACATTGCTCATCTCCAGTAATATAGCTCGCTGTTCGGGTAGGCAAGTGCCAAATGGTTGCTTAGCTGGCAAGTTGTCCGTTGACAGTTTGCTATTAAAATTGTCGAATCAATCGTTGACCAGCTTAAAAAAATCAGCAGTCTCGCAATGGGTATACATATACCTCTAATCCCAGAGATGCGCAGCGTATGGCAAATTTAACTTTTTGCCTTTCAAACGAATTCAGTTTCAGGTGCTCCTCGTTTATCTTAAACAAAATGGATTATTCAGACGAGGATGGGTAATGAGCTGATTGATGGACTGCTGTACTATTATTTTCCCTTTAATCATCAGCCCTGCGTCCAGGAAATGGTTACGAATAAGTTTTATTAAGTGTGGGACATCCGCAAAAGCAAATATTTTCAAATCGGCATTCGCTGGATTTGGAAACCAAGTGCTCGCTTTAAATTAACAAAAAATTTATATACTTTAATATACAATTCTTTCCATAATTTCACATTTTTCACACACTTACTCTCGTTTATTCCCAGATCTCTCCACAGTTTTTGGTTTCCTGGATCCAAATCGCAAACGATTCCCACTACAGGAGAGCCTGCTTTCTGCAGCTTTCCTATGATATTGTTAAGGATGTGGACGTCCATCCGGCAGTCATAGTATAAAATACTGGCTGTTTCCATGATTTTTTCAAAACACGTGCCATAACTACTAGCACATAGTTGCGAGGCTCATGCACAACATCCTCAGACGAATCATATTCGTACGTCGACGCAATTTTCATTTCGTCAAAGAGGAGCACGCAGATTCTGTCTTCTTCGTTCAGCTCAATGCTATGCTTCATAAGTTGCAATACTTCGTCGAGCGAACCAGTCCGAATTTCAACCTTATTCAACCATTGATGCAAGGTTGAAGTGCATGGCAAGGGAAACCTCTTTTCGTAAAGGTGGTGGTACGCTCGAGGCCCAGCAGTATGGAGACATAATGCAAGTTAACAACAAGTAAATTCACGCAGTCCCAATAAGAAGCATTACAACACTTCATAAGAAGTGCATCAATGTGCTGAATTGGTGTCTGTGTCATTTCCTCCACGCGCCGTCCGGCAACCGCCGAAGATTCCAAGAAGAATTGCCCAACGGGTCAACAACATCAACAACGACGTCGCTGCCTACGCCGCTGCCGCTAAGCCACAGCTTACTAGGGCTAGAATTGATTTAAGTTCATTTAGTTGCAAATTAACATCAAATAAAGAAGGACCTAGTGCCAAATTATATTTTTTTCCGTTTTTAATTAAACTGGAATTTAACTTGCATAAGCAATATCAGCTGAATTCCAAACTTTCCTCCTACCGCCGCTTATTAATTTGAACAACTGGGTTTCGGTGAAAATTTTGCTGACCGAATCGTGCATAGTTCTCATTTGCTCCAACTCTTCTCGGAGTAGAGTATTTTCCTTTTGCAGCACGGATATTAGAGTTTTCATTCTCATGTTTTCCAATAAAATGCCGGCTTGAATGGTATCAGAACTAACAAGTAAGAATATATATATATAGTCGAGTATAAATTAGACCTATTTACGTATAACGAAGAACCACGATTGAGAGACAGTAGGTTACGCCATGCGCATGTCCGTTAGTCGCCGTTATTCGGCGACCAAACGTGAGACGTCACACGTTATGAAATTCAGAGCGCGCTTTTGAACTTGTATGAAAATTACAAACTTTTATTTTAAAAATCGGCTCGTGTGGTGTAACTCCAGTCCGATTTTGAAAACCAGCATATAGAAGGGAAACTCATAATTCATTCATATTAAATAATACGTAGTTAAAGTTAGAAAATGTTGCACGTCCGTCTGTTTGCATTCAACTTATCACTCAATTCCAGACTGGAATTACCGCCACACGAGCCGATATACATACATACTAAAACAAGTAAGAATGCTCTAGTCGAGTATACCCGACTACATACATACACAAATACACAAAGCCGCACACACACTAGCCACTGCGTAACCGAGGCATTTTACTAAATCTTCTTTCAAGATCGACTTGAAATTTTTTCAGTAGATATACAATGATCAAATCCCAAAGCTATATTTTTAAAATTGTCCTTATAAATCGTTTGCGAGGGAGCGGGTAGGTATCTAAAATCTGAAACACACTTGATCTGCGTATGTTATACAGGAACCTACATACATATGTACATACATTCCAAATTTGGTTTCTCTAGCTCTTATAGTTGCTGAGATCGACGCGTTCATACAGACGGACGGGCATGGCCAAATCAAAATCTCTATTTATACTGATCAAGAATATATATACTTTATAGGGTCGTAGATGTCATCTTCTGCCTGTTACATACTTTTCCACAGATTTAGTACCCCATTTTTACCCATTTAATGGGTGTGCTAAATTTTATTTATCGTGTGATGAATAGATGTACCTTCTATGGTGTCGAAAAGTATCAATCTGTGTTATATGTCGATAGTCAATTATAATACCCTCTGATAGGGTATTAAAATGTTTTCGCAAAATGTTCACCGTCTGTTTGGTCGCGTTGCATGCAACAACATGAACCAACACAAAGGGAGCGTGTACAGACAATATCAGAGAAACAAAGTAGGTAGCGGGTATTTTTGTGTTTTATATTGTTTTTGTTGGAAAGTTAATTGGAATAGTTTTCTTCAAACATCAACAAGCTGCGGAAGCAGCTCTAATATAGCTTGAAGGAAACATGGCCGGACATGAGTCTGATAGTCAATATATGCAAATGCATTTTTATGGCAAAGTTAAGAGGTTGTTGTGAGCGATGTGAAAAATGTTTGCATAGCACTTTTAAATGTCCTTCGCAGCGGTAATAACAACCTTGAAATGGGACATGGCTCCAAAAACATTCCCCCTCCGCCAACTATGCGAATGAGCCCAGGCCCAAAGTATTTTATTGGGCACATAAAACTTTATTTAATAACCGTTGCATGCTGTAAACGGGCTTCTGCGACGAGACCATTAAAAGCAGCTATTAAAATTGCAAGAACCGGGGAAAAATGAATAAGCGTAAGCATTTAAAATAAAATCATGCCTGAGCCATTTGTAGCAGGGGGTGGGAGTTCAGGGTTTTATAGCCGTTATTAGCAGCTAGTAGCGATTGTCTATAGCTCTTATGATGTGCCAATGAAGACATTGTAAAGTTAAGCATCAGGGCATATAGAGTACACCAAAGGTTTGAAAAGGATCACTCCTCCCTTACGAGAACATTCAGGAGTTGTGTTTGTTACTCCCTGTACACATAAAATATGTAAAAAGGGGGTATTTAATCTAAGAAAATGTATGTAACAGGCAGAAGGAGACATCTACGACCCTATAAGGTATATATATTCTTGATCAGTATCAATGACCGAGTTGATTTGGTCACATACGTCTTTCTGTTCGTCCGTCGATCTCAGGAACTATAAGAGCCAGAGACACCAAATTCGGAATGTAGGTTCCTGTATACCATACGCAGATCAAGTGTGTTTCAGATTTCAGATACCTCCCCCCGCTCCCTCGCAAACGATTTATAAGGACAACTTTAACAAGTAAGAATGCTCTAGTCGAGTATACCCGACTTCGAAACTCCCTCTACCCAGGTCTAAAACTTCGAGTCATATCCCTGTAGTACGGCTGGTGTCAAGGCATACCAAATTTTAGTCCTATGATGCATACCTAGTAGCTAGCAAAATCGTTAGCTGCAAGTAATGCACAAGGGCGCTAGGCAAATAAAACGAAACACAAAAATCAGCAAATGCATACCGAATTCTTAGTCCTATGATGCATCTCTAGTAGTTAGCAAAAACACAGAAAATCAGCGAAGGCAAGAGAAGCGACAAAAGCAACAGAGGAATACGAAGCGCACGTATTCAAGTTAACGGTTGTTGTAACTGGTTATTACCAGAATTTTGGCAATTTCTGTCTTCATTTTTCTTCGTTTTTTGTTCTCTTTGTCGCTAGCACATTTTTCTGTGCATTCTGAAGTGTGAAGTGTTCAAACGCAGTGCTTGTGAAAATAAAACATATTCTTGTAAGTACATAATTTTATATACAAATAAGTAAACTGTGTATAATAATAATAATAATAATATATACAAATATTAGAAGTATTGTTTATTATTGCTGAAAATCGCACCCTCACAAATTGATACAAAATCTAATCACAATTTTACATTCCAGGCGCAATCTCTCGGGCCGGCGGAGCTGGAGCAGCGTAAGGCGATACAGTTACAAAAAAAAAAAAAAAAAAAAACAATAAAACTATGTGAAATGAAAAATAAATAAATAAATAATTACTAATAAAAAAATAATAATAATAATAGTAAATTTACTATCATATCAATAAAAGTTTTGTACTAGCGTAAATATTAGTTACTTGCACTAGCGAAATAGCCATGTAAGGCTAACGATACTACTAGGACTTTGTTACCAGGGAATTCGCTAGAGCAATAGCCCCAGTCAAATGTGTACTAACGATTTTACGGCATCTTTAGTACCAGGCAAGTCGTTAGGCAATGGTAATGCAGTGCCGTACCGCCCGGTACGTTTGGCGGACATGTAGTATCGAAATTCGTTAGGTAAACTGCATAGACCTATATTGGGTGATGTCGCTTTAGTCTTCTGCTGCAAGGCCGTCCCCGTATGGTGCGGCGGTTTAGAAGACGCCGTGCGAGGGGGTTCACGTGATTTTCTAGTCGCTGAACGTACTGCGCAGACTGATTTTGCAGGACATCTCCAATTTTAGGCACTCCCAGATCTTTTTCGATGTTTGCAGTCCTCACGTACCAATTCTTCAATTCTTAAAATAAGATTAAGGTTCTTAGTATTTTAAGAAAAATTATTCCTATTTATAGACCAACAAGTATTATAATTTCAAGAATTCAATTCTTAAAATAAGCCCAAACTTCTTAAAATTTTAAGAGGTATTTTTCTTATTTTCTAGACCCAAAATACAAAAATGAAATTATATATTCTTGTTTATTTATTTAATATTCTTAAAATTAAATAATAATAATTTCTTATATAAACTTTTCCCTAACATATGTTTTACTGTTATTTAGTCTATATACATGTAAAGGTGGGGATGTAAATTCATTAATTAATTTAAGGCATGCTTTCTTACACCTTGCACCTACTTCATAAGATTGAAAGTGTTGGTCAAAACCCTTAAGATTAATTGAGTTGCAAATAATATATATAAGCTTGTTATAAAGTACAAGATAATTAATTTTATATAATTCAAAATTGTTGCTTCTTATAGCTAAGCTATAACTATTTTTATACAATGTTCCCTTATAAACAATGACGTTAACAATTCTGCAAACTTCCAAGTCGAACATTTTTGAACCCAGTGAGTTACCCTTGTGGGAGCTGACAATGTTTCGTCATCTATTCCGAACTGAAACAAATCAATAAAATAATTCAATAAAAAATAATTAAAACAAGTTTAACAAAACAGAAAAAATGTCTATCTTGGGCATTTTGTTCCGATAACAATTTCATATTTAGTTCAACTTCGGTTTTTCGCAAATGAAATCATTTTTCGCGGAACTCGATCCGCAGACCCAATGGCGGTATAGCCTCGCGCAAGTCATCCTTGTCGCAATACTTTAAGCCCTCAAAAGTTATCTTGGCATCTATAAATTGTCAAAGTTATAAATTTGTACATACATACATATGTGCGCAAAAATACGCAAAAGACAGAACACAAAAAACGATCAGCGACATATGTACATATGTATATGTTTGTAAGTATGCATAGAAAAATACACACGAAGTTATTGAATTAATTTTTACAGCAATTAATAATTTTGTATGTTTCTTTCACTTATTTTCTAAATAGCTGTGTATGCATATGTATGTACATACATATGTGCGCAACAATACGCAAAAGACAGAACACAAAAAACGACCACCGAAAGTATGCGTGTACATACATACATATGTACATATGTACATCAAAATATGTATATGCGCACATAAACTTTGCACTAGAGTGTTTGCAGCCATTAAAAACTTAGTTCGATTGACTAATTCCAGTACACTTTATGCGCACATACATAAATGAATATTAATATATGTATGTACATACATATGTATATGCATGTACACAAAAATTTACACAAGAAACAAAAATAAAAAAAAGGAGCACCGAAACTTTCGGTAGCGTGTACATAAAATTATTACACATACATACATATGTACATATGAACATACATACATATGTATATATGTATGTTGAACATAATAACTAACACAACACTTAAATACTTTTATTAGTTGCTCTCACCTTTTAAACATTTAAAAACCTCCTCCATATTGAAGGTTTTCAAAAGTGACAATATTTTGTCGTCGTCCGATTCCATGATGCTGCTGACACTCTTGAACTTGAAATGACCAAATTGCACAAACTCTCGATCGCCACAAACCAACGCAAAAGCGAAAAGCAAATGCACCCTTGCGCTCTATTGCATTGGTTTAGCTACGAGAGTTCTTTTCGTCATTGGCGCCACTATTTCGCACAAGACACAACGCACAAGGGGCACATAGAAAAACGACAATAATTATATGACTGAAGCGCGGTTTACCGTTATTAGTGGTGTGCCGTTTGCCGTTTTTTATCGCGTGTCACGAGCACAACAGCGTGTGGCTACGAGATCGAACGCAAAGTTAATTTCGTGAATGCTCGTGACAAAAAAATTTGGGTGGCGTTCGTCTCTAACATCTTTATATCTCCCCCCATTCCCCCGCAAATCGATCAAAACGTTTTACAGCCACAGTTTTGAAGATATCGCTTTGGGATTTGACATGAACACTACTTCGGTCACTTTAATCTACTGTGCAAATTTCAAGTCGATCGGAAAATAAACACGGAACTTATTCAACGAACAATATTCAGTACTAGAGCGAGGGGGGGAAGAAGAAGCACAGCCACGTCTTAAAATGCCTTGCGTACGCTGCACTATAGGTAATTTCGACACTTTTTCGGATATAAATTACTAACTCGAGAACGAATAAAGATTTTTTGGTTTGGTTTTTTGCATTGGGCTTATAATATCAATTGACAATTGGCATTAAAAAATGGGCGTGGCACCGCCTTTATTGTTAATTTCACGATATTCAAATTTTTTGTTTTTTATAATATTTGAATATTCTTGATCTTAGAACCTGGTCTTTTTTTTCAGTGTAGTCAAAAATATACACCTACATTTATTATTATAATTTTTATTGTATTATTTTGTATTAGTTTAACAGTTATTAATTATATTAATTTATTTATTATTATTTTTCATTGTTTTATTATTACTATTATTATTACTATTATTTTTTTTTATATTTCTTTTTTTTTTTTGAAGTTGCATCGCCTTAGGCAGCTCCGGCTCCGGCGGCCCAACTTCGCACTTAGAGGTAGCATCTGGAATGTAAAATTGTGATTAAATTTAGTATCAATTTGTGAGGGTGCGATAATGCTTACCTATTAAGCAGTTAAAGAAAAAGCTTAAGTTCTTAATTGAGTCCTTGCCCAAGACCCCATCCACATTATACTCCATGGCGAGCTCGTCAGTTATGATATACTTCATATTTGATTTTGGTCCAGAAGAACCCAGGAGCATTGCCATTGTTTTCACCTAAAAATAGTATAATTTGAGGAAAAAGAGAATTATAAAGAAACCTAAATTGTTTAACTTTGATTACATAGCTCATCCTATTACCACATTCAATTGACTTGTCCAACTTGATCAAGTCATTTTTGGTAGCAATGGGGAACATATTACAGAGATCCTCTGACTTAAATCGATCCCGGATGAGCTGTTGTATTAGCACTTTTTGTTCTGCTACTTCATTTATCACCACTTTCAATTGGGCTGTTAAGGTTGAGAATTGATTCTTGAAAAACTGTAAATATTGAATAGATAAGTTTTAATATATTTGAATGTTATATTTGTATTGAAACGTACCTTTTAAATCTTCATTGCTTTTGCATGATGAGCATTGAAGTGAATTATTATTATTTAATATATTCTCATTATTATTATTTTTGTTATTTTTTTCATTTTGAGTATTATTATAATTATTTTCATTATTTCTGTTAAAGTTTCCTTTTTTTATTTTCTTGGCGTGATAAATGGCTTAATTTAAACGCTCAGAAAGAAAATAAATTTAAGTTAGAAAGTTATTAATATATAATTTATGATTACAGTTAGAATTAAGTATATTAGTGGTAATAGTGACGAATATTATTTTCTAATAAAAATGCAGCAATGGCATTACAACTAATTTATTCTCAAAAGGTAAAGCGATTGATTTACATTCTAAGTCGGTTAGTGGAAATATATCCTCATCTTTTTCTAAATCTTCCACAACATATATACCTAAACATGCTGAATTAAATGGTTCTTGGTAAAAACTATGTATTTTGGAGTATCTCCTGCCTATTAAAAAATTGTCCCTAAATTCGTTAATAATAACTGGAATATTATCTTTCATAAAACAAAAATTATTAGGTTTTTTACAGGAAAGAACACAGCCTTTAAAAATATATTCCTTTCGACTAACTTTAGTTGTTGGTTTGTCAGGCAAGAATGAAAAAGGCTTTTCTGAAACTTTTCGGTGTAACTGTTGCAAAATATTTTTTGGACTTCTGACCATATTTTTATACTATGTTCCCGAAGGGAAAAATAGTATATTGGGTTTGCGCAATGTCCGTCTGTCCGTATGAACGCAATTTTTTTGCCTTTATCTTTGAGCTAGAGCAACCAAATTTGGCACACATGTTGGTGTATATCGTCAGTTTATAAAGTGTCAAGATCAGCCCCCCACCCACACCCCCCTCCCCCAAAATTTGGGGAAAACCTGTATCTTCCACATTTTTAAAGCTAGAGTTACCAAATTTGGCATACACACTAAAGTTGAGATTCCTGACAGATCTGCATCAAAAATTTTTGCACCCACCCACCCCCACCCCCCAATGGAGCAAAACCTATATCTCCCACACCAGTAGAGCTAGAGTCACCAAATTTGGCATAGAGACTAATGTTGACCCCCTGGATAAAACTGCATCAAAAATTGTTGGACCCCCCCACCCCCACCCCCCCAATGGAGCAAAACATATATCTCCCACACCAGTAAAGCTAGAGTCACCAAATTTGGCATAGAGACTAATGTTGGCCCCCTATATAAAACTGCATCAACAATTTTTGGATACCCCCCACCCCCACGCACCCAAAGGAGCAAAATCGCGTTTCTTTCTGAACTCACAAATAACCATAGTCCTATTATATACATAGGACTGGGAACATAGTATTCTGCAGTCGGGTGCGTCCGCCGTCGGACGCCACCGCCGACTACAACGTTCTTACTTGTTATACTATGTTCCCGAAGGGAAAAATTTGGCATACACACTAAAATTGGCATACACACTAAAGTTGAGATTCCTGACAGATCCGCATCAAAAATTTGGTGACACCCCCACCCCCTTCCCCACAAATCGGTACATGGCATCCCCAAAACATGTTTTTCACAGGGGTAGATCTCCTACAGTTTCATAGCTAGCGTCACCAAATTTGGCATACAGACTAATGTTGACCCCCTGGATAAAAATGCATCAAAAATGTTTGGACCCCCACTCCCACCCCCCCAATGGAGCAAAACCTATATCTCCCACACCAGTAAAGCTAGAGTCACCAAATTTGGCATACAGACTAATGTTAACCTCCTGGATAAATCTGCATAAACAATTTTTGGACACCTCCCACGCCCCCAAAGGACCAAAATCGCGTTTCTTTCCGAACTCACAAATAACCATATTATATAGAACTGGGAACATAATATTCCGACTGCAACGTTCTTACTTGTTTATGGTCTGCAAATAGTTTTCAAAGGAATAAGCCGAGCCTGAAACTGGATACCCACCATGTTTTACAGTATTCCCAAAGTGCAATAGACTATGAACGTTGTAAGAAATGCTATTTTCCCCAAATAGAGATGCAAAGTTTTGTACGAAGTCATTTAGCATTAGTTGGACTGTCACTAAGTTTGCTGAAGAACGTTGTTTGGAACATGAAATAAGCCTACATGAACAGTGAAGCAAAAGAAAAGTATAATATAGGTCATCGTGAACCTCATTTTTTAGAGCATTACTTGAAGCTAACGATTTTGCTAACTGCTAGTGATGCATCATAGGACTAAGAATTCGGTATGCATTTGCTGATTTTGTGTTTCGTTTTATTTGCCTAGCGCCCTTGTGCATTACTTGAAGCTAACGATGTTGCTAGCTACTAGTGATGCATCATAGGACTAAAATTTGGTATGCCTTGACACCAGCCTTATACAGGGATGTTCGTCCACTTACACATGCACGCACACATATACAAAGCTGAACACACGCGAGCCACAGCGTTCGCGAGGCATTTTAACTGATGGCTGTGCTGCTTCTTCCCCCCCTCGCTCAAGTACTGAATCTTGTTTGTTGAATAACTTTCGTGATTAGTATCCGATCAACTTGAAATTTTGACAGTATATTAAGAGTGACTAAAGTATTGTACATGCCAAATCCCAAAGCTATATCTTTAAAAGTGTGGCTGTAAAACGAATTAATCGAATTGCGGAGGAACGGGTGAAGATATCTGAGATCGGTAACAAACTTGATCTGAGTATGGTACACAGGAACCTACATTTCAAATTTGGTGTCTCTAGCTCTTATAGTAGCTGGAATCGATGCGTTCATCCGGACAGACAGACGGACATTTGCACAGATCCAATACCCCCATTTTACCCATTTTATGGGTACAGGGAGTCAATATAGCTTTGGGATTTGGTCATTGTGTATCTACTGTAAAAAATTTCAAGTCGATCGGATCATAAACACGAAAGTTATTCTCGAAAGAAGATTTAGTACTGCTGTGCGGGGGGAAGCAGCAGCTCACCCGCTACTTAAAATGTTTATATATGTGTTGTGTGCATATATGTATGTGTAAGTGTACGAAGATGTGATTGGAAATTATAGACCTGGGTACAGGGAATCTCGTAGCCGGGTATACTTCATTAGAGCAATCTTTTTTGTTTTCAAATTAATTTTCGTACATGCCAATTATTTCGCGTGGTTTACCAACACTACAATGTAACTGCATACGCACTTCCCAACACTGCTCGTTAAGTTAACGGGCACCACCATTTAGGCCGTCTAAAGACTGGTGACACAAATCCAATTTACAAAACTTTAAGTCCCACTGTAAATATTACTTGCCAACATATATAAGCTCCATGCAAATATTTGTATCCTAAAATATGAAATTTTCAATAACATTTTTTTTACTCCCTGTACCCTTTAAATGGCTAAAAAGGGCGTGTTGCATCTGTGCAAATGTATGTGACAAGCAGAACGAGACATCTACCACCCCTAGGTTGGTTTAAATAATTTTTTTTTCTTTTTGTCGTCTATTATTACTACTACTATATTTATTTTCAGAATCGACGAGTCAGGAAATTGCCCGGCAGGTCGATAACATAAAAGGTTGGTTTAAATAATTTTGTTTTCTATTTGTCGTCTGATGTTACTAATACTATTTTCTTTTTTAGAATCTGTGAAGCAGGACATGGCGCTTCAATTTGAGGCTGTACTCGGCGAAATTGCCGAATTAAAGGTATTAGTCAGGCAAAATGTGACCAATAATTCCAAAAGTAGCCTGTGAAATTGCTTTCCCGTTAAAACTTTGATGACCTCGTTATTTTGGTCAAGAAAATTGAGAAAGGTCATCAAGGCGAATTTCTATGTAATTTTAAATATATATAGTTATCAAATATTAATAACAAATTATTTCAAACAGATTGAAGTTTTGCACAAGCTGCTGCAGCCGGGAGGGCTGGAAAAAAATTTTAAAAATGTAATTGTAGATGTGTAGATGAGGTCGCCATGGAAGTCAACGTGGATGGGGTACTTGGCAAGCGGTCTCTAAAAAACCTTTAGCATTTTTATGGCGCAATCTGGCGTTACTAATAAAACTCAATTTTAAATATTACATTTATGTTTACTTATGTATATTTTCAGAAACAATTTCAACGTTTTCCTCGTCGGGATCAGCCAAGAAGCAATTGCGCAAGGACCTCCGCTCGCAAAAAAAAAACGCATGATTAGAAAAAACGGGTTAAATAAGCAAAATAACTAAAATTTTAGAATTAAGTTGCAGATATAAGCGACAGAAGGCAAATTTTTGTTTATATTTACAATTGTGTTCTTATTTTTCATTTTATTATTCTTATTATTAATTTGTATTTTGTTTTTTTTTTATTTTTTTCATGTTTTTAACTGAGCTCTTGGTATTTTAGACACATCTACCAATCCACTAGGGTTCGTCAATAGACTTATCCACGTGGGTCAGTCCATAGACAGGTCCACGCGGGCCAACCCATATATTAGTCCGCGTGGGTCAACCCATATATTAGTCCGCGTGGGTCAACCCATTATGGACTAGTCCACGTGGGTCAGTCCATAGACAGGTCCACGCGGGCCAACCCATATATTAGTCCGCGAAGGTCAACCCATGGACTAGTCCACGTTGGTCAACCCATAGACTGACATGCTGTTGCAACGCCGGACCGAGACGTCAGTTCCAATGACATCGTGTGTAAAAATGGGATAGGATTTTACATTTAGACGGGTCGAATCGTGAGCCAGTACTGGCTCGTTTGGGTTAAGTCAGATGGCTAGTCACGGGTCAATGGGTACAGGGACTTTCGTAGTCGGGTATACTCGACTAGAGCATTCTTGCTTGTCTTAAATTACCTTTATGTAATTTAAGTAATAAACTATTATCACTAATTACTGAATATGCATAGATGTGTCAAACAAGCATTTTTCTGAGGCCAGATGCTTTCCTGAGCCCACAACCCCAGGAACTTCGGCTTGTTTGACACATCTATGTATATTCAGTAATTATTGCTATTATGGTTATATCTTGTAAATAAGTCCCATCTCTGGACTTCCCAAGTAAGTAGAATTTAAAAAAAAAAATAAAATCTAATTGAGTACATACGGTATTAAAGAAAACCGCCACTAACAATTATAGATTCTCTCCTCACACGATTTGGGCTTGCATTGTTTTTAACTTTAACTTTTAACTTTAAGACATAAATGAATGTAAGAAGAATGCTGATAAATATAAATGTTACTAAGCGAAAAGAACAATGTTTGTCAATTAATAATTTTCTTTATTTTTGTTGTATTTATTTACTTTATGCATTTGGTTTTTATTTATTTATGTTTCATTATTATGACTTAATTTATGTATTTTCATTTGTAACTAGACGATTATAAATTTTGCGATAAATACATTTTATATTTCCTTCGATACGTTTTGAGCGTTAAAAGGTTTGTGTAGTTAACTAAGAACATTTAAGGAAAACGTATGTAATTTAGTAAGGTAAATTGTGTAAATTTGTGAAGAACAAATTTGAATAACTTAATTGGTTTATCAGTCAAAATATATATATAAAGAGTTTTGTTTTGTAGACTTTAACTGGAAACAAAATCGTTCAATATTGGCCCAGGTATGTGTATTATAATAATCAATAAACAACAGTTTTGTATAGTTAAAATAAAATGAAGTAACTGCTGGGGCAGACCACAATTTAAATCAATATTAAAATATAGTTAAAGTTATACTAAATCAAAAACTCAAAACGACTAAATTCAATACATTTTTTAACAATGGTTATTGGAATTAATGGTTTCACTCTATTAGTTTAAGTTGTTGTGTTTAGTTTTACTTTTCGCTCGGCTTAAATTAATTATTTTGAAACGCGGGCTTGACATTGTTTAAATTTATTGACTGCACATACACATGTACACCTGTGTGTATATTTACACAGCACAATTCATTAACCACTACTACTATATGTATGTGATTTAACACAACATAAATTAAATTAATGCAAAACCTATTATTCGTGCACAGTCAAAATTATTGGATTTTAGCACTTTGAATTATTACAATTGGCCTAATGTTAATTTTTATGCAATTTATATTGAGCCACTTATATACATACTTTAATTGTATTCATTTTGAATATTTGTTTTTACTTGAAGTAAATAATACCACACTTTTTATTATTTTAGAGTCGATTACTTGGGTTTGCATACAACTTTTTACTTCCTGTACCCATAAAATGGGTAAAAAGGGGGTATTAGATTTGTGCAAAAGTATGAAACAGGCGGAAGGTGACACCTCCGACCCTATAAAGTATACATATATATTTTGTTGATCAGTATCAAAAAAGATTTCGATTTGGCCAGGTCCGTCTGTCCGGATGAACGCGTCAATCTCAGCTACTATAAGAGCTAGAGACACCAAATTTGGAATGTAGGTTCCTGTATACCATACGCAGATCAAGTTTGTTCCGATCTCAGATATCTCCCCCCGTTCCGCCGTAATTCGATCAAAACGTTTTAGAGCAGCACTTTTTAAGATATAGCTTTGGGATTTTGAATGTATAATACTTAAGTCACTCTTAACCTACTGTCAAAATTTCAAGTCGATCGGATAATAAACACGGAAGTTATTCAACGAACAAGATTCAGTACTGGAGCGAGGGGTGGAAGACGAAGCACAGCCACGACTTAAAATGCCTTGCCTCGCCTGCGCTGTCGCGTGTGCTGACGCTTGTGTGTGCATGTGTAAGTGCACGCAGATTCGATCGGAAATTTTTGAACTGGGTACAGGGAGTTTAGTAGTCGGGTATACTCGACTATAGCATTCTTACTTGTTTGATTTGTTTATTTTCATTTGTCTTACATATACTATATACAGTATTCACTGCCAATTTATTAAACTATTGCGTGTGCTTCTAAATTTTTGTCAAGGTTTTGACACATTTAACAAGAAAGATATTTTTCTCATTTTCGTTTCTTAACTACGCTTGCTGAAGGTAGAAAAAATGGTGCTACACTTAAACGATTAAATGTTCGGCATTTGTATATGCAGATTACCGATGTATATAATATATGTATCTATAAGTAGTTCAAAACAGATCTATTTGACTGACATTGACTAACATTTTGTTCTATTTGATTATTTACAAGATTTAAGGCTTCAAATTTGAGCTACTTTTATTTATTTCTAAACTTATGATTCGATTAACAACACTTTAATTTACTTGTTTGTATCTCTTCTTATTCAACCAGTTAACTTAGCTTATAAACATTACACTTACGACTAAACAGAGATTAGGTGCAGTCTAGTAGTTTACGAGTACTTTCAACTCAATCCGAGAAATTTTTCTCGTCGGAGAAGCGTACATGATGCTGTTGCTTCAGGCGGCCGCTGGCAGCGCTGCGCTGTTTCAGTGCCGCCATTCTGACAATTCCGTTTCCGCTGAAGCTGCCGCTGCAGCTGCCGCCGGTGGCTTTGGCGTTGGCACTTCCGGTCGTCAGTGTGGGCGACACAGTCGTCGATGTGGTCGTGGATGTTGGCGAGGACGAGTTTGTCCACTGTTCGTCGCAGGAGCAGTAGCCGCGCGCCATGTCGCCACCCTCCAGTGCCAGCGCGTGCATCTCCCGCCTGAATTGGAGCTTCTTCATTTGCAGCTTGTATTCAGTGCTATCCACTGTTTCACCAGCTCCTTCTCCACCTCCTCCAGTTGCTGTTGTGGCTGCTTCGTGTCCTGCATTGAGCTGGCTGTCATCATGGCTGTCCAGTTTTTGTGCCTCTTTCATCGCATAGAATTCCTCGGGCGTTTCGGCGCGCAACGTTTCTATGGAGCTGTAAGTGGCAAGCACAAAATAAAAACGTATTATAAAAATATGCCCACAATTGCTAAGCTAAACCCAAAAGTCAAAGTAATAACCCCTTAACAGCTCTCAGCAATGTGATTTCCCTCGTGCACTTCAAAATTTAATTAGCCCGCAGTCAAATAAACAAAAATCGCCATTAAAAATTCATTTATTTCAGCAACGGCCCGGAAAATAAATTGTCGATGGCCCTTAGCATTAACATCAAAGCCAGAGCTAATTAATCATATTTTGCCATGAGTGAAAAAATGTATTTGTTTTTATTTCATATTTGGATCGATAAATAAAATATGCAAAGTTCAGGGCTAATGTATGGGATATGTATGAATGCAGCATTAAGAGTTTGGCAAGAGTAAATTAAATTCTTAGATTACATCAAATATAGTGACGAGTAGTCTCATTAATAAGTTGAGCGATGATATAATCATTAATTAGTATTTCAATTTGATACAAGTTAAAACGTTGTAGTCGGAAGTTTCCGACACCAGTTTCCAGCCCGGTATAATTTGGTTTTTGGGAGAAGTGAAGGATCGTACAAAAATTGGCTTATTTGCGAGGGACGTGTGGGGGTGAGAACACTTTATAAACTGAGGATATATACCAACAAGCTTGCTTGTATCAATAAAGTTCTATTTGTTTAAGGCTGAGTACGGGCTGTTGAATAATGTTGTATCGAATCGTTCAGTCCTAGTTCGATTGAACTAACATTCATACATGTGAACTAGATCCCTGATTATCGTTAATTCAAGGCACTTGAGTCCCACAATCGTTCAGTTTATTTGAATCCCAAAATAGTTCACTCGTTCAATTGATTGGTTTGTTTGATTCCTTTCCTAGAGGTGCCCTTTTTGGTTAATTTTTGATCCGTGGATTCTTTAAAATGGCAAACATTTTGGGAAGGCATTCTATCTTATTATTTGGATGAACGTTTAATACAAAGTGCCAATAAGCATAATTGGCGGATACCTCAGCCATGAGCAGCGTCACATGAAATTTAAGCACTTAACTATAAATGTAGAGCACCAAACACAAATTTTGTCCACTTCATTTAAGTGTAAATATTCAGATAGAAGGCTGGTGTTGCCAAATGACAGAAAACTAGTCGAAGATATCCCGCCTGCTTAACGAACACAGAAATTCTACAAGTCCGTATTCTCTTCTGATTAAATTAATCCTTGGTGTCAGATTCTATCACACAACCTAGAAGTCGACGAAGAATACATAAGCGACGATTCTTGTGAGACGCTGCGTAGGTCAGGAAGGTCGAATGTGAAAAAATGAGATCAAAGGAGGCTAGTTTAAGAAAGAATATAAATAAGTGTCGGAACCGGCCAGATCGGACCACTATAACATAGGAACGGTCGGTCAACAATTATGTTTTTGAACAAACGAAAACTTTCAAAATTGGGGTAACGGCGTAGATAGGCTTACCATATAAGCTTACACTAAAAGCTTCAAAAAATGCCCACCGAGAAACAGCCACGTTGGTACTTTGGCGGCATTGCCAGCGTTGGAGCAACGTGTGTAACACATCCTTTGGACCTGCTCAAAGTCACACTGCAAACGCAAACTGGCAGGCTATCGTTGGTGAGACTGGTGCCTAAGATCATAAGCGAGCAGGGTGTTCTGGCACTTTACAACGGACTGTCCGCCTCCATACTGCGCCAGATCACCTATTCCACGACGCGATTTGGCGTCTACGCGTCGGGTAAGGAGTACATTAATACCGACAGTTTTGCCGGCAAGATTGGGCTGGCCGGTTTATCGGGTATGGCTGGTGGTATTATAGGCACGCCCGCCGATATGATCAACGTGCGTATGCAAAACGACGTCAAGCTGCCCCCGGAGTTGCGTAGAAACTACAAGCATGGAATCGATGGACTCATCCAGGTGTATCGTAATAAAGGCTTTAAAAAACTTTTCACCGGTGCCACCATAGCAACTGCACGTGGCGCTTTCATGACCATTGGCCAGATTGCGTTTTATGATCAGATCAAGTTGTATCTATTAACCACGACACAGTTCCACGAGAGCCTGCTTACTTACTTTACTGCTTCATTGATGGCCGGAGTCATTGCCACAACCCTGACACAACCAATGGACGTTCTTAAAACGCGCTCCATGAACGCCAAACCGGGAGAATACAACGGCATGTGGGATATTGTGCGACATACGGCTAAGGAGGGTCCCCTTGGTTTCTTCAAGGGGTACGTTCCGGCATTTCTGCGTCTTGGACCGCAAACGGTTTTGACGTTTCTGTTCTTTGAGCAGCTGCGGTTAAATTTGGGCTACCAAAAGCCCAGCACATCGAAGCTACAATACTATCATTCCAGGTGCAACTTGTGAACACTGCTAATTGGATACGAAAATGTATTGTGTAAAATATATATATATATATATATATATATACATATTATATATAGATATATATGTCATATCCATATGTATGTATGTATGTACATATAATATGTATATGTATATATCTTATAACTTATTAAAAATATTCTAACACCGATTCGCAAAATTAAAAGTATATAATATAAATACATTAAGAACTATCAATTTCTTATTCTAATGATAAACATCCTGATTGTAACTATGATAGCAGATAGGGCAATACACAAATACATATTAGTTCCAATACATATATATATATATATATCTTCTGCCTGTTACATACATTTGCACAGATTTAGTACCCCCTTTTTACCCATATTAAGGGTCCAGAGTGTAAAAATAAGTAAGCATATTTTATGATTTCGAATCCCGAGAAACGATTGTGTTTAATACACGAAAATACTTTGTTTGTCAGAAAATCGGTCCACTATATTATATAGATGCCATAGGAGCGATTGGTCGAAAACTGAGTTCTTGTATGAAATAATAGCTGCATATAAATATATGAAAAATCGGAGCATCAAGTTTCAACTAGCTTCAGGGATATCTATAAGCAGATTCCCGAACAGATTCCAGAGATGAGATGTTGATACTTATTTGCGAAAGAATTTCGGTTTTATGATTCGTTCGATTCAATAAAAGAAAAGCATAGTAGATGCTTTATGGTGCTTTAGAAAGTCTTTTGGGTTGTTTAATACTTTAAGACAGTCTTTTGCCGATAATAAAGAAACTTTCAATTTTAAATCAGTAGTGTCTAGGTTGTGATTCACTGAAACCTCTTAGACTGTTAAATAAGCGCTGGCATAGTTATCTCAGATGACCTCTCGTCTGCCTTTAGCTGTTTTTGCCAACGTTAGCCCTGTTGACTTTCCATTAAATGTTACCATCCATGTTTACGAACAAGTTGCCTTGAGAGCTGACATTGCCATAAGCCTACGCCCACGTTCAACCACATTCATAGGCCATTCGGATGCCTGGCCCTGAAACTCTTTGTACTTGTGTCTGTGTGCCTATGTATCTGTATTGCGTCTGTATCTGTATCTATATCTGCCAACTATCCCATTTTGCGCTGCCGCTTGCAACGCATACTTCATTGCGCTCTGTTGGCGTTTTCCATTATGCTTTTGTGTTTCGCTTAAAAGTCAACGGGAAGTCTTCTACAGCACTACATATCTATCTAGTTCTGTGCCATGTTTCCCCCTCGCCCTCCTTCAAGCCGTCACACATTTTTTATGCGTGCTCATTTTTGCACTACAGTAAACTCAGCTTGTGCCTGGTCGCGAGAATTTATGCAAAGAAAGCGAAAAGTGCAAACTAAAGTGCAGCTGCAAAATGCGCGGTTGTCTTTTGTTTTGTCCGTCCGTGCTGCTGTCAGGATGACGTCTCAGGCTCCTCCGGCTTTTCCGCTTCCTCTGGTTGGTTGGCTGCTCGGCTGGCATACAGTTGAGCGCGCAATTTGGCGCAGATTGTCTGCGGGGGAGCTAAAGGAGGTCGGTGAGGCGCTATATTAACTATGGAGGCAGTCGCCGTTGCGCTTAAACTTTACTGAAGATAGCTGCGTATACTAAAAGCAGCAAAACTGAGCAATGACTGTAATGCAAATCGCAGCTACAATGTGTGCAAAACGGGAGGAAGACCCAGTCCAATTGTGTGTGTGTGCAGGCCATCATTAACGTATTACGCGCGTGTTTGTGCAGCCACTTTGCATATCTTCTAGAAGGAAAGCAAAGTCGCGGAAAACAGGAACTAAGATTTTAGCTGATGCTCTGTAATATAAACATTGCACAATTTTTATATTTCCCTAAAACACACGAGCATGTCCTAAAGAAACCTTGAGAAACAGGAATAAAGCTTATTTCGCTAGTGGACGCACTCGATAGTAGCAAAAGCTTTTGCCCACATCATCGATAGTATCGCGATAGTTACGTGAAATCACATCTAATTTTTTCTGTTTAGGGTAAGTAATCCTATTACATGTATACTAGCTTATACTTTATATTTTATACACCACCTTTATGCACCATATTTAACAAGTATGTAAATATGCCCTAGTCGAATATACCCGACTTCAAATTTTTTACAGTAGATTATTAATAACAGCAGTGTTATACATACATGCCAGGCTATATCTTTTAAAATTGTTGCTGTTAGACGTTTTTATCGATATACAGGAGGATATCCAATAGAGTGAAAAGGGAGCTGGCCATCCTTAAAAAGGAAGCCACTGATGCCATGCTGGAAGAGGCCACAGCTGATGAAAGCTCCAAATTTGCCTTATGGAAGTTGACAAGGCGATACAAAAGGCAAGTCGCGCCGAAGTTCCCGGTGCGAAATCCAGACGGCTCATGGGCAAGATCAGCCCAGGACAGAGCCGAATCGTTCGCTACTAACCTTGAGGCTAGGTTCAAGCCCTTCGAGACGGCCTCCAAACACAGGATTCAGCTTGTCCATGACACCCTAGATGCTCCTCTCCAAATGACTCTTCCTGTGGCTCCAATTACCCTAAAGGAGGTCAAGGATGAGATTAAGACACTCAAGAACAGCAAGGCTCCTGGTGAGGATCAAGTTGACAACCGGTCTATCAAATTGCTCCCTCACAGGGCTCTATTGTTTCTTGTATTAATATACAACTCGGCTCTGCGACTGGGTCATTTTCCCATTGCCTGGAAGAAGGCCAACATAATTATGCTCCACAAAAACGGTAAGCCAGCGGACGAGCTGGACTCCTACCGCCCGATAAGCTTACTTCCAGCTTTTGGTAAAATATACGAGCGATGTATTCTACGTAGACTCCTGGACACGTCGGCTGTTAAAGAAGCAATTCCAAACTTTCAATTCGGGTTCCGCCTAAGGCATGGCACACCGGAGCAACTGCACCGAGTGGTGAACTTTACTTTGGAAGGTTTTTTAACGCAAAGGAATATGTCGTCGGAGCTTATCTTGACATCCAGCAAGCTTTCGATAGAGTCTGGCATCCTGGGCTGCTGTATAAATTAAAATCTCTGCTTAACCCTCAGCTCTACTTGGTTATAAAGAGCTTTTTATCTGACAGAACCTTTTGCGTTGTGCAGGATGGGATGAGCTCGCAACAAAAAATCATCAAAGCCGGTGTACCACAGGGTAGTGTTCTCGGACCGACACTTTACAGTCTTTTCACCAGCGATATGCCCACCGCGTCAGAAGTTTCTATCCCAAACCCGCAGAGCCTCCTTGTTGCCACTTTTGCCGATGACACAGCCGTTTTAGCTCGTAGCACATGTATTTATGTAGCAACAGATGTTTTGCAGGAATATCTGAAACGCTTTGAGAATTGGGCCTGCCGCTGGAATATTTCAATTAACACTGAGAAATGCGTCACTGTTACATATGCACTCAGAAAAGATTCCTGCCCTGGTGTGTTCCTTCATGGAGAACTCCTGACCCAGCGAACCGCACACAAATATCTTGGGGTCACTCTTGATAGACGACTTACGTTCAGGCAGCACGTCACTGAGATTGTCGGCAATCTCCGAGCCAAGGCCTCCAGGATGTACTGGCTGCTCAATTCCACCAACAAGCTGTCACTCAGCAATAAAATTATGATTTACAAAGCCATCCTTGCACCGATCTGGCGATACGGACTCCAGGTCTATGGAATTGCCGCTAAAACCCACATAAACAGAATACGTGTTTTCCAGGCTAAACTGCTTAGAAAAGTTACAGGCGCTGAATGGTACATCAGAACGCGTGATATAGAAAGGGATTGCCGAGTACCTCTGGTCGGCGATGTAATAAATAAACAGGCTACCCAATACTTAAGCAAGCTAGCATCCCACCCTAACATTCTGGCTAGAAGACTACTAAAAGCAAGAACAGTAAACGGCTGCAGAGCGCCAAGAAGGCTAAAGCGCATACACCCGCCGATCTGGCAAATCGCAGGATGTAGCTCATGAATAAAAATATACAGCTGGCTCACCAATGTAAATATAACAATAAAAACAAACCAATAGTAAATAAATTTCATAACTTCACAACATAACACAACACACAAATGTAAATAACACCATTGATACCTAATATAACATATTCTATAACCCATAGATGTTAAGTAACCCAACCCTGTAAATACTTACTCACACAACTACAATCACGAATATAATACACTATATATTCAGTCCATACCTATACAATAAAAACTAGCTGATCAAACCCCTTCATCTAGGACTACCCACAAAAACTCTGAAACCACGATTTGTACATAAAATATTCAAATACAACACTACATTATAAGTTAACTTTGAGTAACAGCAAAATGTAAAAATTTAGTCTTAAGGGTTACTGAATTCAAAATTTGTTAAATAAATATTGTATATATGTAAAAAAAAAAAAAAAAAAATCGATGTGGTAGATCAGGGCGGAATTCTGAGATCCGAAATAAACTTGTTTTGCGCCTCCTATTCACAAATGTATGTACATTCCAAATTTTGTGTCGCTACCTCCAAAAGTTTCCGAGTTCATGCATACGGACAGGGCCAAATCGGACCGGCTATTGATACTGATCAATAGCAGGTGATATCCCAGCCTTGCCCGCGGAAATATTTACATGAAAGTGCATTTTTTTTTTTTTTAATTTTACTACTTTCGTCAACCGTAAGAAATATAACTAAATAGTTGAGCCACGGGACTAATGTTTCTTGTGTAGGGCTAAAAAAATGTTTTTTTTTTAAAAAAAAAAAAAGTGCCACTTATTTGCCCTTGACTTCCATTTCCTGCCAGTGATGACGCGGAGTAGATTTCCCAAAATCATTTGAATGTTTTAAGTCAATTTCAAGAATAATGCTAATTATCTCGAATCAATCTTTCCAACTGTTTTCCGCCCGTTGTATTGCCCGCAAAGTACCGAGGTTTTTGTATTTATATTTGGAAATTGGTATACCCAACGGGTATCACATAAAATTTAAAAATGTCGAGTGCCAGTTTTTTCCACAAATTTTCGGAGCATAGGGTTGAATTTCCAAAATTCGGTTATACACGTGTCGAATTATTTTACGTGAGGAGCTTTGAAAACGAATTTGAAGGTGATCGGACTAAAATTAGACTTTCGCCCATTCAACCTTGAGACCCCAATTTTCCGCCATGGGGGTGGATTTTCCAAAATCGGTGCAATACGTGTCAAATTAATTTTTGTGTTGTACTTTGAAAATGAGTTTGGAGCCGATTGGATGGTAAACAAAAAAGTTTCATACAACAATTTTCCGCGATTTGCCACGCTTGTGGGTAGAATTTTCCAAAATCCCGTCTTAGTGTGCACTTTCATCATAGATGGAACCTACTGTGAAAATTTCAGCATCCTAGCTCTTATGGTTTGGGCTGTGCGATGATTTCGAATCAGTCAGTCAGTGACTGACAGCACGAACTCTTTTATATATACATACATATGTATAGATATTCTAAAGTATATATGGCGTATCATTGTATTTTTCTTCTTGAAGCGTGTGAATTTGTTTTTTCTAAGTTCCTTCTAGAAGCGTGTATGTTTGTCGTTGCTAAGTTCTTACCCGGACCATACACGGGGCAATTTTAGCACAATCGGTTGCGGCAACTAGTTGTCACTCAAATTGAGTCTTTGCCTCGCACGCTGCTATCAAATCAGCCAACTTTGTAGCAAAACTCGAAAAATGGCGTCGGCTAGTGCCTAATTGACAAACTAAATAATGCAATTAATTGGTTTTCAAAAATTCAAAACGATATTTTAAAATTTTGAATTTTATCACAATAACAAAAGGAGTATCTGAATTTTCATGAATTTTACTATTTTCTGCTAAACAACGCCGCTTATAAACGCAGCAAAAGATCTTCAAGTGTTTCGCACACAACACACAGCCAAGTACCAGGCGAACAGAAAAAATAGTAGCAACAAAGCACTAAACTGAAAGGGAGACGCCCACAAAGATGTCCACAACTATAGCAAAACAAATGCTAAACAACCCCGATCATGCAGCTAGAGATCTTCAAATGTTTTGCATAAAGCGAACAGCATCTTACACCAGGCAAACAAAAAAAACAGCAGCAGAAAAGTTCAAAACCAAAGGGCAACGCCCACGAGTTGTGTGAATTAGTTGTGCGTTGCACAAATACACCACAACCAGTTGCGACAACTCGCTACTCGTAACAAAAGGTTTTGATACAGAATTTAGTTTGCACAACATTATCGTGCCACTTACATTGCAATCGGTTGCCGCAACTCAAAAAATTCAGTCAAGTTGGGCTTACTGGTTGCCTAGTGTATGGGTCCCATTAGACAACGCAGACAAGCTGGAAAGAGTGAGAGGCATCGAGCTGCAGCTGAACGTAGTCCCTAGAGCGAACGAGACGGAAATGTGTACTTGCAATATGTGTGGTCCTAAGTTTGGGAAAGCTAGAGCATGTTTGAATTTATACTAGGTTAGCACGATTGAGAGACAGTAGGTTACGCCATGCGCATGTCCGTTAGTCGCCGTTATTTGGCGACCAAACCTGTGACGTCACAAGTCATGAAATTGAGCTTGCGCTTATGAATTTGTTCGAAAATCATAATATATCTAGGACCTGCCGTGGGAGCGGTCGGTTGCAACTTGACTTGTTGTATGAAAAATGTATGAAAATTTACCACTTTTGATGGCAATGCTATTTTACAAGTCAAACGGGTAGTATTTAATTCATTTATTGTAGTTTTATTTCGTTCTACAGGCACTCCAGCACATTTTGCAGCGTTTGCATACAACAACTCCAGTCGCTCCTAGGGCAGGTATAAGATATATATGTCCGATTTTGATGAAATTTGGTCAGCATATGTAGAACATGATTAAACCTAAATTTATTGAGTTTGGTTACGCTATCTACAAAAACAAAAAAGTTTTTCATACAAGAACATATTTGTCAACCTATTATTCGTATGGGAGCTATATGACATAGTGATTCGATCCGGTTGGTTTTCAAATATGTACTGGTAGCATCGAAAATAAAGACTTGTGCCAAGTTTCATAATCATAGCTTTAAAATTGAGCGATTAGTTTGAATGCAAACATTCGGCCTGGCAACATTTTCTAACTTATTGTTTAAAATGTATGGCACCTACAGAGCACCAAGACCTATCAATCGACGCGGTATGAAGTTCCCTACAATGTGCTTTCAAAATCGGACTGGAATTACAGCCCCACGAGCCGATACAGTAAAAAAAGTCAGTGATTTTCGAACAAATTCAAAAGCGCGCGCTGAATTCCATGGCTTGTGACGTCACAGGTTTGGTCGCCGAATAACGGCTACTAACGGACATGCGCATGGCGTAACCTACTGTCTCTCAATCGTGAGTTGTCAGTAAGTTGTCGTTGAAGTAAGTTGTTCATGCGGAAGTGAGAGTTGACGGTGTGAGAGTTGACGGGGTGATATCGGAAACGATTATTGCACCAGACTATGCGAAAATAATTTTGTAAAAGCAGATTTTAAGGAGGCGACAAGCAAAAAGAAAGCGTACCCTTCTTATGCCAAATGCTAAGTAGCCAAAAACATGCGGGTTCGCAAACAGAGTAAGTGAACATATGTACATACATTCAAAACTATTATGTGCATTCAAATTTGTATGCATTAATATTCAAGCTCTGAAATGATATACGCCGGAATTGTTTTGGAAAACATGCGGATGCAAAATCAAACTGTTGCGCTGCTAAAAGAAAATCGGTTTCTTCGAGAAGATCTCAACAAATTGAAAAACTAAGAAGAGTCAGAAGGTAAAATTTTTACCGAAAATCAAATTAAACTGACAAACGGCGGGAGAAAAATATATTGGGACTCAACTAATATCTCATATGGTATTTGTTTGCATACTGCAGGGCCTCGAGCGTACAACCACCTGTATGGAAAAGGTTTTCCTTTACCCAGCATCGCCAGTCTCTATTACGCTCGACGTAACCATTGATTTAATGCAGCAAAATGTTGAGCTCTCCGCTAAGAACGAGCTTTGTGTAATTCTCTTCGATGAGATGAAAATTGCATCTGGATTCGTGTATGACTCATTCGCGGCTGCAGTTCACGAGCCTCATAACTATGTGCAAGTGGCGATGGTATGGGACTTACCAAATCATGAAAGCAACCCGTATTTTTTGATTTGGATTGTCGGATGGACATGCAAACGGTTCAAAAGATTAATGCAAAGCTTTATGGACCTGGATACCCTGTGGTGGCAATGGTTAGCCAATTGGGACCAGGCAACCAAAAACTATGGAGAGATCTGGCCATAACAGATAGTAAGTGTACTATTAGCGTAATATTACTCAAATGATTATATTATGACATTTTGTTTTTTTAAAGCTAAGCCATGGTTTTCACATCCAGCAAATGAGAAGCTGAAGGATTTGTGTTCGCTGATGTGCCCCATTTGATTAAGCTGGTTCGAAATCACTTTGTTGATTCTGGGCTTTTAAAATGTACAAGACCTGCATTGCTCCTTCCTGGCGATATGGCTTCCAAGTATATGGAATAACTGCGAAAACCCACCTGGAAAAAATCCGCATACTTCAAGCGAAAACCCTACGAATAATTTGTGCTGCTCCCTGGTACGTGAGGACTGCAAACATCGAAAAAGATCTGGGAGTGCCTAAAATTGGAGATGTCCTGCAAAATCAGTCTGCGCAGTACGTTCAGCGACTAGAAAATCACGTGAACCCCCTCGCACGGCGTCTTCTAAACCGCCGCACCATACGGGGACGGCCTTGCAGCAGAAGACTAAAGCGACATCACCCAATAGACCTAGCAAGAAGACATTTATAATAATATTCTAAAAATGTTTATATAACTTATTTAATAATTATCATTACCTAGCCTTTGACTAAGTTGTTTTTAGAATTTATCGCATAAGTTTAATTTAAGTTGTTGGAACTAATAACAGAATAATTAAATAATAAACAATTAAAAAAAAAAAAAAAAGGCTTTTAATCAATGGTACGATAATAACGCCACAAACAATCAAGCAGGCCATGACATATGCGTCCACATCGGACATAAGCATAATGTTTAAAATAACTGAAGATCATCTCAATGTTCGTTCATTGGCGCGGCAAAAGGTCAAGCTTGCCACTCAATTATTTTCGAATACTACAGCCAGTGCAATATGACGTTGCTACTCCCTGGGACTCGAACTGTTCAACGCGTGCGATACGGCCGATTTCTTTAAATTGACCAACGACTGGTTTGATATTTTTAATACCAAATTGTCGACGGCCAATACTTTGCCTACCACACAGGCATACGGAAAGCAGCTGGATGTGCAGCGAAGCCTCTTGCTCGCAATGTCAAATATAATGAAGAAACCAATTTTACCGCACTCATCGAAAATTGCGCTATTCCAGAAAGGCATAGTGGTCAATAATGCATCCATCGATGCACTATATATTTATTTATTAGATAAATATAAGGTTGATTACATTTTAACCAATCGTTTGACGCAAGACTTGCTGGAGCAATTTTTCGGTGCGATGCGTGCTAAAGGCGGACTGCACGATCATCCCAGCCCTTTACAATTTAAGTATAGGTTGCGGAAGTATTTACTGGGTATACATTTTTAACTGTACATATTTTGAAGCGTCTCTGTTGTATTTATACTATGTTCCCGAAGGGAAAAATAGTATATTGGGTTTGCGCAATGTCCGTCTGTCCGTATGAACGCAATTTTTTTGCCTTTATCTTTGAGCTAGAGCAACCAAATTTGGCACACATGTTGGTGTATATCGTCAGTTTATAAAGTGTCAAGATCAGCCCCCCACCCCCACCTCCTCCCCCAAAATTTGGGGAAAACCTGTATCTTCCACATTTTTAAAGCTAGAGTTACCAAATTTGGCATACACACTAAAGTTGAGATTCCTGACAGATCTGCATCAAAAATTTTTGGACCCCACCACCCCCACCCCCCCAATGGAGCAAAACCTATATCTCCCACACCAGTAGAGCTAGAGTCACCAAATTTGGCATAGAGACTAATGTTGACCCCCTAGATAAAACTGCATCAAAAATGTTTGGACCCCCCCACCCCCACCCCCCAATGGAGCAAAACCTATATCTCCCACACCAGTAGAGCTAGAGTCATCAAATTTGGCATACAGCCTAATGTTGGCCCCCTAGATAAAACTGCATCAAAAATTTTTGGACACCCCCCAACCCCACGCACCCAAAGGAGCAAAATCGCGTTTCTTTCTGAACTCACAAATAACCATATTATATACATAGGACTGGGAACATAGTATTCTGCAGTCGGGTGCGTCCGCCGTCGGACGCCACCGCCGACTGCAACGTTCTTACTTGTTTTACTTATATGTTTGTGATGTCTATGTGTGTATTTTTAATATCGTTATTGTGGGGTAGTACATGTCAACTGAGTGTTCTTTTTAAAATACTTATAATATGATTTTTTTGGCACATTTAGCGAAGAATACGGAAATTTTGGGAGCTAACGGAAATGCAACAGCTGAAGATGTGAATTGGCTGAACCTTAATTACAACGATGTTGCAGATGTTGGTGAAGGAGATTGCGAAGGTGTTGATGAGTCAGAGGAGCTTGCAGGCTTAACTGCCCTTGAGACAGACTTTGATTGCTTGGCTCAAGATGCTCTTGAGTATCTAGCAGGATATTTAATTAAAAGGTTGAATATTTGTGACAGCGAATCAAATGACGCGTCTTTTACCTATGTAAATGGAATCTCGCAAGGCGGACTTAAAATGCCTTCTTCTAACTTTTTGGCTAAAATCAAAATGTTGGAAAAGATTTTCATACTGACATTTGGACGTTTTGTGTTTTTTTTAAAGCTACGCCGTGGTTTCCACATCCAGCAAATGATAAGTTGAAGGTTTTTGTTTTTGCTGATGTGCCCCGTCTGATCTTGTTCGAAACCATTTTATTGATTCTGGCCTTTCAGTCAAAGTGACGGTAATAACGCCGCAAACAATAAAACTGGCCATGATATATAGCATATAGCATTATGTTCAAAATAACAGAGGACCATCTCAATTTTCGTTCATTGGCGCGTCAAAAGGTCAAGCTTGCAACAGAATTATTTTCGAATACCACAGCAAGTGCAACACGACGTTGCTTCTCCCTGGGACGAACTATTTAACGCATGCGATACTTTGCTTTGATATATTCAATAACAAAATGTCCGCGGCCGAAACTTTGCCCACCACACAGGCATACGGAAAGCAGCTGGATGTGCAGCGAAGCCTCTTGCTCGCAATGTCAAATATAATGAAGAAACCAATTTTACCGCACTCATCGAAAATTGCGCTATTCTAGAAAGGCATAGTGGTCAGTAACCCATCCATCAATGAACTCTATATTTATTTATAAGATATATAGAATGATGAATATGAAGAAGACTTGCTCGAACAATTTTTCGGTGCGACGCGTGCTGAGGGCGGTCTGCACGATCATCCCAGCCCTTTACAATATAAGTATGGGTTACGGAAGTATTTACTGGTATTTACATTTTAACTGTACATATTTTGAAGCGTCTCTGTTGGTATAAAACGTTTTTATCAAATTGCGGGGAACGGGGAGAGATATCTGAAATTGGAAACAAAATTGATCTGCGTATACTATACAGGAACCTACATACATTCGAAATTTCATGTCTCTAGCTCTTATAGTTGCTGAGATCGATGCGTTCTTACAGACGGACAGACAGATGGATACAGGGAGTAAAAGATGCATTAAGGGTACACAACAATACACAAACACCAGCCATAGTCTTAAACAAGGCATTTCTAAAAATTATAAACCAAAATAAAACATACACATGCATTTACACAGACGGATCACAAGGCACTCAAATAATTACATACACAATATCAATTTTACTTCTTAAAAACGAACCTGGAAAATGTATGATCTGCTCCGACTCGTTATAATCTTCAGATTCCATTAGTAATATTAACAACACCTACCACTATCCCTCAACTATAAGAAAACATTTAATCGATCGAAATGACTTTGCTGAGCATTCGGCCAACAATGCAAAATGTTTTCCTATCACTAATACTCCAAACTTGAACTAAAATGACAATAAAAACAAGTAAGAATGCTATAGTCGAGTATACCCGACTACAAAACTCCCTGTGCCCAAGTCAAAAATTTCCGATCGGATCTGCGTGCACTTACACATACACAAAGTCGTACACACACAAGCGACAGCAAGGCGACAGCGCAAGCAAGGCATTTCAAGTGGTGGCTATGCTTCTTCTTCCCCCTCGCTCTAGTACTGAATCTTGTTCGTTGAATAACTTCCGTGTTTATAATCTGATCGACTTGAAATTTTAACAGCAGGTTAAGAGTGACTAAAGTATTGTACATGCCAAATTTCAAAGCTATATCTTTAAAACTGTGGCTGTAAAACGTTTTGATCAAATTGCGAGGGAACAGGGGGAGATATCTGAGATCAGAAATAAACTTGACCTGCGCCTGCTATACGCGAACATTTTATTTTTTGGTGTCTCTAGCTCTTATAGTTGCTGAGATCGTTGCGTTCATACATACGGACGGACAGACGGACGGACAGACGGACAGACAGACGGACATGGCCAAATCGAAATCTCTTTTGATACTGACCAAGAATATATATACTTTATAGGGTCGGAGATGTCTCCTTCTGCCTGTTACATACTTTTGCACAAATCCAATACCCCCTTTTTACCCATTTTATGGGTACAGGGAGTAAAAAGATGAGAGTTATTATAAAAACAAAAATATGAACACATTAATGAACACGTCACATTGGTACCAATCCATTTTTTTTTTACATTAGGCAAAGGACTTTGGGGTAATAATTAGGAATTAAGAGTTATTAATATAAAGAAAAAGATTATAAGATAGAAAGATATAAATGCAATTGTAGCTCTTCTGCCGACTAAGCGCACAGTAAGGAAGGAATACTCAAGGACAGGCGATCCTCGACTACAGCGCATCTGCAACAGACTTGCCAATCGATTGCACAAAGTATTGTCCCGTAGGAAACAACAGCAATTTAACGAATTTCTGGAAAACTTGGGAACTGATGCCTCCACAAACTACTCCCTTTGGCGAATCACCAAACGCTTCAAAACCGAGGCCAATCCGAAATCAGCTATTAGGAATCCGGCAGGTGGCTGGTACAGAACGTGCTCTGACAAAGTAGAAGCGTTGCAAATAGTCTGGAGCAACGCTTTAAACCGTATGACTATGCGCCACAGAGCCACTGTCGGCTAGTTGAGGAAGCATTAGAAACACCGCATCAAATGGCATTGCCTGCTGAGCCTGTTACTACACAAGAGCTGAAACAATTAGTTGCAAATTAACGCCAAAAAAAAAAACACCTGGCGAGGATCTTCTAGGTAATAGAACCTTACGTCTCCTCCCAGATCAAGCCCTGCTGTTCCTGGTGCGGATCATCAACAGCATTTTGCGAGAGGGCTATTTTCCCAAAGCATGGAAATCAGCGAAAATAATCATGATCCTCAAATCGGGGAAAAACGCCAACTGAAGTGGCCTCTTACAGGCCAATAAGCCTGTTGTCATCGCTCGGAAAAATCATCGAGGGGCTGATCTTAAACAGATTGCTGTCTATTGACGCGGTTAAGCTGGCGATCTAAAAATTTCAATTTGGATTCCGTAGGCAGCATGGCACCCCTGAACAACTCCATATGGTAGTAAACTTCGCACTAGAGGCTTTGGAACATAAAGAGTATGCGGTCGCAGCGTTCTTTGACATTCAGCAAGCCTTTGACAGGGTGTGGCACCCGGGTCTTCTATACAAAGCTAAACAACTTTTGACTCCACAGCTATTCTTACTGGTAAAAAGTTTCCTGGAAGGGCGTACTTTCTGCCTTACATCTGACGAGTGCAAGTCGACTACAAGAGCTATAGAAGCTGGAGTGCCCCAAGGCAAACCAACAAAATTCTTACAATCGAAATTATTTATAAAACACCTCAAAATGATTATGAAATTACTAGACTTGACGAGATAAAGTTGATAGGGCTTCGTCTTAGACACACTAAACTAACCCACTCCCATTACATGAATCCAAGAACCTCCTTTAACATTTGTACATTTTGCAATACAAACAATAGTATAACCCTAAAACACATCTTAATTGACTGCTCCTCATTGCATGCACACAGACTAAACTCCTTCAAAAACGTAGACCCTATAACACTTATCACCGACCCTACCCTACACCATATCTAGAATTATTTATTTCCTTTAATTAAGCAATTTATCATTTAATCTAAGGACTCTAACTTAAATTTGTTTTAAGTAACACCTTATAGTAATATCAACTGAAAGTAGTCATTTGTAACATATATTCTTTATTGTAACACCTAGCTTTAAGACATACATAGATCTATCATTTAATCTGAAAACTCTAACTTAAATTAATTTTAAGTAACAGTTTTTAATAATACTATCTTTAAATATTCTTTATTATACCACCTAACTTTAAAGCATATGTAATGCCGAAGGCCTAAGCAGCCAGTGCTATTTATTCGTAGATTGGCCATAGTTTTAACTAAGCCCACTTACTATTAAATAAATAAATAATATACCCCTTTTTCCGTGTTTTATGGGTATATGGCGAAAAGATTCAACATTTCTAAATGGCACACCGAAATCATTCAAAACTGCGTCTTTTTAGTGAAAACAACTATTATGAAGCATGTGTATAGGACAATCTTCCGTAACCCAATTTGCGCAAACTTTGGTTGCCTCGTTTTGTCCTCAGCAGAAACTTGCTTTAAGACAATCATCTTATTTATCGCCTTGCAACACTTATGCCTGTGCAAATTTGAGGTTTGTCCGTTTTCGTCAACTTCATTTTTATTTCCGCCAAAATGTTCCACAGTTAACTGCGCCCTTTGCGTTGACCAGATAATGTATATGCACCGCACAGAACTTTGTCGGCGATAATTTTATTGTTTTCCTCCATTTTTATAAAAGCACAAACGTTTTCTTAACTTTTTATCACGCGTCACTTGGCAGGAAAACAATAGAAGTTGCGAGCACATGTGTACGGAAAGTGCACGAGTAAGACATTGTTTGGGTTATGTGCAACCCGAACATTGACCACCATTTTATTCATACAAGTATGCATTTTAGGTTATTGTTTGCGACAGCGAACTTTCGTAAGCAAATCATGTTTGAGCTAATTACTAGTGAAACAAACTTATTCGTCGACCCTGAGTTGAAGACGAACAGTTCGATGCATGTACATGGAAACAAACTGACAGAATCAGGTAGAGTACGCGTCAGTACTCGAGTATGAACAAAAAGGTTTGACTCGTTGCAGTTCTCTGATAGGTGTTGGTTATAAAAACTTTTTAATTTCTAATATAAATATCAACCGTTCTATTATATACATTTTTGAAATGTTCTGTGTACATGCAGTAGAGTGGGTAAGCCTTCAGGTCCAGGCATAATACGGTAACAGATTAAGCCTTTCCACTTACTCAAATACCTTGCGTGTTGGCTTATGCTTCTGAAACTTTTACACTAATTACGGAACTCGTTTATTACACAAGTGTGCGTATCGTATTTACACCGTAGGGTTGTCTGCATTGCATAATTACATAAAGTTTTCACCACTTTCCTCACGAAACTTGTCAACTTTTCATTCGGATCGCATTTCAACACAAATCCAGCACAGCAGCAGAATTTATGTATTTAGGAATGTGGTTGCGGTTGGCTATTTAAAGTTGTATGAAATAAAATTGGTGGTTCCTAACTTACCTAGCTACAGAGCACTGAATAAACAATGTCTTGAGTTTACGTAGGTAATTTTGTTGCAAGAATTCACTCAGTGTAATTGACTGTGGGCTAGCTTATTATTAATTTCAATTGAACAATAAGAAATTTTAGAAAACTGACTGCTAAATAACTAATTAAGGTATCTTTCCTTACTTGTATATACATGCTCTTAAAATCAAAATATCTTGTTTCATAAATGAAGGAATGAATGTATCCTTTACACACTTGTGTTGCAAATGCTGACTAAATTAACTGTTACGACTATAATTTAGGAAAAAACCACAAGATAAAACCAGATATCTTTTCTTTCCAATAATACTAATTATTTTGTCCGGGTTAAATTTATTACTGAATGCTAAGTATAACTTTGCCATCTCGAGTGTACCTTTGAAAAATTGACAATCTGTTTTACCAAGGAAGGATTCAAAGTCGAGGTCACTACTCGGTTGCTTGATTGTGAATTAGTCAACTCAGCCACCGAGCAAAATTAGTTTGTGGTTAATTTATGATCAATCTGCGTCAAGGACAAATCCTTGTCAGCCGAGCCAATTGTACGCATTACGCCAGATGACAGCAAAACGGCCAAAGCACTCCCTGCTTCTGTTGGTTCTTTTCAACGCTATGCTCAGGGTGAAACACTTCCCATCCCAGTGGAAGTGCACCGTTTTGCTTATGATCCCGAAACCTGGCAGAAGTCCTGGCTGCGTTGACTCGCAATCAGCCTGCTCCGACATTTAAAAAAATGTTGGAAAAAAATGTTCTTGGACGATTATTGGCTGTGAATTCTCTCCAGGCAGCTCTTCCCGAGCATCAATTTGGTTGTCGGCATTATCATGGAGCACCGGAACAAGTACACAGGATAGTGAATTTTGAGGGAGTTCGGTTCTGCCGTCTTCTTGGACGCCAAATAATCATTCGATCGGGTATGGCACGAATGCTTGCTAGTCAAGCTTCTTTTCAGCCACGCATTACCTAATTTTGAGGTCGCTCTGCCCCATTAAAGCTTATGTCTCGAAGGGCAGCGTCCTGTACACCGCGGATTTGCCGACTCCAGTTGCCAAAAGCACGCTGGTTGCCACATAAGGGAATGATACTGCCTTTGTGGCCCGCAACCAGTACGAGGGCCTCCCTTACGCAGGAGTTTCTGAATGGCTTCTCCTGTTGGGCAAACCGTTGGAATATTGTACTGAACTGTACCAAGTCACACAGCTGCATGTTCGCGCTTAAAAACACTTCGCTGTGGAAGGGTACAATATGAAGGACAAGTCATCCCGAGAACCAATACTGTTAAGTACCTTAGCGTGATCCTGGACAGCCGGCTGCTGCTGCTGCTGCTAAAAGGTAGGCAAGCAAACTGGACTGGATGCTGTGGCCGCGTAGCTGCCTTAGCCTCGAATACAAGCGTATGGGTTCGCACTTTGGGGTACGCAGCCAATTATTCCATACAGGCCATCAAATCCACCCAAAGAAAGATCGTGCGTAGAATAGTTGGTTCCTCTAGATGTATGAGGAACTCGACCAATTAGAATGGTCTTCGAGTAAGCCCTATATGCGCTCAGATTAAGGTGCACACCAGCCGCTACATCGACAGGCTACTGCGGCACGCCAACTCACTAGCCAGAGGGCTAGCATCCAGCAGCTGCAGAAGACGGCTTAAACGGTGTCATTTATTTATACAATTTATAAACACACTCATTCACAAACACACCAATATTGTTATCACCCAACCACGTCCCCAGTCAAATCCTTCCCCCCTTACACAAACATTTCATATTTATTAAGTCTAATGCTTAATGTTTAAACAAAAAATACATATCAAAGAACTTGAAGTTACTGAAGCTATTCCTGACCATCAATTTAGCTTTCGGCCTAAGCAGTCCAGTAATGGCTGCATACAATGGAGCGATGGTCTGCCAGATGGAACATTGCCATCAACTGCGCGAAATCGGCCTGTGTGACCTTCACTCTTCGGCGACGCGGAACTCTACCCAGCCTCTTCTACGACGATGACGCCATCAACAACGTCAGCTCCCACTGCTACTTGGGTGTCCACCTGGACAGCAAATTAATATGGAGAGCCCATATTACGGCAGTCAAAGCCAAGTGCCTGCAAAAACTCCAGAAGCTTGACTGGCTCCTGCGTTCAAGCAAGCTTCAGCTGTCAACCAAGGCTCTGCTAATCAAAGCGATTATTACACCTACGTGGACCTACGCCATCCAGGTATGGGGCACTGCCTCTAGGAGCCAGCTTGACAGGCTAAGGGTCGTCCAAACGCGCGCAGCTCGGCGGGCATCCGGGCTTCCCTGGTACGTCACAAACTGTGCCATCCAGAGAGACCTTGGTCTTGTACTGGTCGGGGACCAAATCAACCACCACAGCAGCCGATACGCCGACAAGCTCGCGGCGCACCCAAACTCGCTGGCGAATAATCTTGCCGACCCTATGCCCCTCCGACGCCTGAAAGGAATTCATCCCACCGATCTCCCCACCCGCACGATCTCTTAACCTGTAAATTCATTAATTTTTGTAAATATAGTAAGTAAGGCATCCCTCTGTAACCATATTACCCTTCCCTTCATACGTTAGGTTAAGTTCAGAAGGCACTGAACGCTTCCAGCGACAATAAATAAGAATTTTCTTAGTGAAAAAAAAAGAAAAAAAAAAGCTTTCGGCCTCATCACGGAACTACAAACAGTTTCATAGAGTGGCTGACAGGATTTTTGAGTGCTTTGAGGAGAAACAGTATGGCGCGGCTGTGTTCTTTGATATTCAGCAGTCATATGACAGAGTCTGGCATGACGGATTGCTGTCTCGAAGGGCAGCGATTGATGACTGTGCCGCACTTTAGACTTATTAAGTCGTAGCTTTCGGACAATTATTTCTCAGTCCAATTAAATGGACGTCTCTCGTCTTTCAATCCGAGCAGAGTCGGAGTCCCGCAAGGCAGAGCACTACACTATATAACATCTTTGCAAGCGATATGCCGATGCCCCCTATTAATAGCAGTATATTGGCGACCTATGCTGATGACACTGCCGCCATTTACTTTCGCGCCTCCCCTGCAACAGCAAGCAGACGTGTGCAGAACTTCACGAACAAGTTTCAGAGTTGGACAAAGCAGTGGAATATCTGCATCATCCGGGATAAGTCTGTACAGATGACATTTACAAAAAGGCGTAATTCTTGCCCGGCAATTTGTTTAGATGGGGTGGTTATGAAGGTGGTGACCTCGCAAAAATACCTTGGGTTATGTCTTGATAGTGGCTTGACATGGAATCAGCATATATATAAAATTATAGGGACCATAAACACAAGAATCAAACGCATGGATTGGCTCCTTCGACCCAGGTCCAAATTGCGCCTCGCTAGCAAGGTCCTGTTGTTTAAGACAACGATTCAGCCCATTTGGAGGTATGGCGTTTCAGTATGGGGTACAGCGGCCCCATATCTCTTAAAAAGGGTCCAATCCTTACTGTGTAAAATTTTAAGCCGTATATCTGATGGCTATCCTTTTGCTAGGAATAAGGACATAATGAGGGACCTTGGGATTGCCCCATTAATTGATGTACTAAACTCTACGGCTGATCAACAAAATGCTAGACACGCAAATCATGCTAACCCTCTGGCTAATGCACTCAAATTTGATGTTAAGAAACCAAAAATCAGGAGACTCAAGCGCACATCCCTTGAGCAGCTACCAAGGCGCAGTCTCCCTGCCAAACGCTCCCGGTTGGCTCAGAGTCCTGCCTTTCCATTATTTAACTCCAGTTAGGCACCCCAAGCTGACAGCTTGTGATTGTAATCTGGTGGTATAATCGGACAATTATAAAATTATGGATTTTTTGTTTATATTTTTATTTTTCACCGTCAAAGCCAGTCCCACATGTATTTTAAAATTATTTTATAATGAAACACTTTTTTTTTTATTTTATCGACTTATAAAAAAAAAAAAGAAGATACTATGTGGATGACACGGCCTTCCTCGCTACCAGCTCGTGCAGGAGAAAAGCTTCGGCAATGGTACAGGAGTTCCTGAATGAGTTCGAGTGCTGGGCCTCGCGCTGGAACATTGCCATAAACACGCAAAAGAGTCAGCATGCAACGTTTTCTCTGAATCGTTTGAACTCAACGCAAATCTCCCTGAATGGCAACAGAATTAAACACCTCACCCAAGTTAAGTATCTGGGAGTTACCTTGGACTGTCGGTTAACTTGGAAGCCGCATATTCTTCGTGCCTGTGCTATGGCGCGTGAAAAGGCTAAGCGGATGGACTGGCTACTTAGGCCTGGGGAGTGGGTTTTCTCTCGCTGCTAATATCCGCCTCTTTAAGGCCATCATTATGACCACTCTAAATTGGGGCATTAACCTTTGGGGCACAGCCTGTAGCACATCAATCCAACGGATCGAGTCGTGCCAAAGCAAAATTCTCCGGAGAATTGTGGACGCTCCATATTACGTGCGCAACAACACCATTTACAATGACCTTGGAGTATTGCCAGTATGCGCTACAATCAACAATTTCGCTGATAGATACAGAGGCAGGCTTCTGGCCCACACCAACTCCTTGGCTACACGCCTCGCCAGCCCTAATATAAGCAGAAGGCTTGTCCGACACCATCCTTCGGATAATTGGAGTTTTGGAAGGAAGCCTGCAGGAAGGTTATTGCAATTTAGGTAAGCTTTGTTTAACCTGGTAAAGGCTTGTCTAACATACTGAGCTCTTTAATACACTCTGTTAGATCCCTGCGTTTACCTGCTCTTTAACCCTATATTTTTACGAAAGTTTTAATTAACACGCATCATAAAAAATATATGTTAGTTTATCAAGTCAATCAAAATCAATATCATCAATGTTGTGCCTTGTACTTTATTTTAAAGTGCAGGAATCTATATATATAAATGAAAACTACCCATAAGAAGAATAAAATCGAACGCAGCCAGAACACATAAACGCCGCTAACGAATGGGATTACCGCTCAGAAAATTAGATCAATCGCTAAATTTGTACAAAATAATTATTTGTTGATGTTTTATACATCTATTTTCTATATTTGTAATAATAATATTTAATAATAAATAAATAAATTTTTTTGTTGGATTTGGCACATTTTGAATTTATTTTTCTGTCGCTTACCAGGGCTGAATAGGAATGATAAAACAAATAAGGGCTGCCAACCAGAACAAATCGTTCACGTAAGCTTGTGAAAATGCCGAATTTACAACAATTCAATATTTCACCATGGTGTACAACAATAAAACAAAAACATTTTCGTAGAATTTTCATAAATTTCTCGAACATGTTTCAATACGCTATTACACTAGCAGATGAACGATATTAGATAAGACTCGCAAAATATATTTTGTGCGAGGGCCGTAAAACAAAACATTTGTAAGCTTGTGGATTTTTCCGACTTGGGAACAGCCAACCAAACTCTTAGTAAAGTACCGTAATTCCTTTAAAGGTACTTTTATTGGTTGTTCGTTCAATAACAAATAAATAAACTTTGCCTTTTTTGGCGACACCATAGATTAAGGCCCTATAAGGCTCAAAAACAAATAAGACTAGGAGCGGCCGGTCGATCAGCGACCAACGCTACCAATTTACAGAATCAAGCATCTAATTAACCTCATGAGCGCTAGAACATATTGAGAATTATAAGCCGCATCAGTTGAAAATTGTGCTCTGGATTGCGTTTGCGTGCTTTTTTGCGGTATCATGGTAACGGCTGCGTAGAGTGCAGTCCACTATTTGTTAAAAGTGTAAAAATTAACGATTGTTTTTACTCCCTGTACCCATAAAATGGGTAAAAGGGGGTATTGGATTTGTGCAAAAGTATGTAACAGGCAGAAGAAGACATCTCCGACCCTTTAAAGCAGGGGTGCCCAAACGCTGCACTATGGTCCCGGCGACCACTTTTGTTGGCCAAAATTAATAACTCGCGAACGGAACAAGATTTTTTGATTTAGTTTTTTGTGTTGGATATATATAACCTATAGGAAGGATTTACAAAAAAAGTGGGTGTGGCACCGCCTTTTTTTAAATAACGCATATTTAAATTATTACTAATAGTGATTAGCAAGTATTGAGCATATTTTTAACATTTTTATGAAGAAACAAGATCGTGGCACGCCTATATAAAATACATGAATAATTATTTAAATTAAAAAAAAAAAGTTGAATTAAACAAATAAATTAAATTTTTGTTTCCTCCTTAGGATACTACAAGGTCTGCAGCCTGCCTTCTTCGTGCTATACGATCCATCTGTATATAGGACAATGCAGGGTGTCCCACTGACTTTAAAGTATTTGGAACGGGTTCACATGTTTGTGAATTTTGCCAATCCACATATTTCCGTTTAAACACCTTTGCATTTGACTTGCATTTCTTCCATTTCTCCGCCAATCGGTAACAAACTTTCTTACAAGAGTCTTTAAAGGCATTATTAATTTTCTCCGAAACGTCGCCATTAACTCTCTTTTTCATATAATATATTCCCTGCTTGTTTTTGTCTTCTCTAATTTCCACAAGGCAAACAGCTTTGCATTGTTGATTTTGAGGTTATGATCTATGAATGCGAATTCCAAGAAATGTGGTCAAAAGTGGCATTTCCCACTATATACATTTCAACAAGAATTTATTACTCTACGACACACAAAAGGTTTCAGGGTGGGACTAGGTTGGACTCATTTTGTATGCCTCTTCAAAGATTAGTTTTGATCACAAATTGGCACATGTTGGACGACTTACTTTAGCATAAAATTACGAAGACATCACCACTATTAGATACTGTTGACATTTCAAAATACGTAGTAAGAACCCGTCTGATTAAAATTCATCAGAAAAATTTAATCAGATTAGCGTATTTTTCAATTTTTGAGATATTTTAAATTGCAATTAAATGGGCGCATTTTCACTGCACGTGCTTTTCAATAACAACAGCTGGGTTGAACAGCTGATTTCGCAAATGTGGGACCAGCTATGGAAATTTCTGGTACGCATCTTTGATGGTCACTCTTTTTCTGATGCAGAGCGATCAAAAGCGCGTTATTTTTTTAACTTTTAAAAATGAGGTTTTGGCCAACAAAAGTGGTCGCTGGGACCATAGTGCGCTGCTTATGGAAGAGCAAACTTCAATACATTTGCAAGAAAACACTAACACATCTAAGGCAAACAATTTTTTTTCATTTTATTGTGTGCACCGAAAAAAAAGTAGATATAATTTCTATTATTTCTTTGCAAATATTGCATTGGTTTCACACCTAAAAATGTTTTCCAAAAAAAGTACGGCGTCCAGCTATTCATCTTTTCACCACCACTATTTTATTGTAACTATTATTTGAATGCAAATAATGCACTTAAAATGGTTTGCAGAAAAATATCGTGTACAGCGTTCCATCAAATAGCATTTTTTTAAAGTGCAGGCCTCAACGAAGAGCAACAACAAAATTACTCCGAAATTCAGTAGCGCAACAACAAAGTAATGAAGTGTTGTTGCTTTGCTCATGAGCCCAGCCATCGAAAAGAGATAAGAAAGGGAACACGCAATATTGTTGTTGTATTATGCATTGGCTTATGACTAGAGCCGTGCATGTATACGCGCATTGCTGCCTATGCCTAAGAGCAATTACAATAACAAAACAAGTAAGAACGTTGCAGTCGGCGGCGGCGTCCGACGGCGGACGCACCCAACTGCAGAATACTATGTTCCAAGTCCTATATAATATGGTTATTTGTGAGTTCGGAAAGAAACGCGATATTGCTCCTTTGGGTGCGTGGGGGGTGTCCAAAAATTTTTGATGCAGATTTTTCCAGGAGGTCAACATTAGGCTGTATGCCAAATTTGGTGACTCTAGCTCTACTGGTGTGGGAGATATAGATTTTGCTCCATTGGGGGGGTGGGGGTGGTGGGGTCCAAAAATTTTGGATGCAGATCTGTCAGGAATCTCAACTTTAGTGTGTATGCCAAATTTGGTGACTCTAGCTTTAAAAATGTGGAAGATACAGGTTTTCTCCAAATTTTGGGGGAGGTGGTGGGGGGGGGGGGGCTGATCTTGACACTTTATAAACTGACGATATACACCAACATGTCTACCAAATTTGGTTGCTCTAGCTCAGACAGACGGACAGACGGACATTTCGCAAACCCAATATACTATTATTCTCTTCGGAAACATAGTATAATGAGCCAGATGAGCAATGGGCTGGGCACCCCTGCTTTAAAGTATATATATTCTTGATCAGTATCAAAAGAGATTTCGATTTGGCCATGTCCGTCTGTCTGTCCGTCCGTATATGTCGATATCGATGTAATAAATTAAAAACTGTATAATCCCATAACCAAAGACCTTATACTATATATATATTTATATTATTATATATATTAGGGTATTTGTTACTATTTTCTAGTTATTTGCGCATCTTCTGTGTACTATCAGAATTACCCTATTCTAAGTCACAGGTCTCGGATAAGGAAATCACCGTTATATCGGCTCTGTTTTCCTTTGTGTACTCCAAAAACATGGTCTTGGTTTTATTTTGTAAAGCTCAACTATATTTTGATCATAATTTAAACAAGTGCCAAAATATGCACAGTGGCGGCACGAAAACTAAAACCAAATGTAGGAACTAAACGAGTAAAAAATGTATGCAAATTAATGTTTATTGCACTTTTAACACATATACACTTTGGCAGAACGAGGCTGGCGGTACTCATAATAGTGTAGTATGTATAGACATACATAAGTATGTATACACCCGCCATATACGGTGGGTGTAAATTTACATAAAGGTTGCCACTTGCTGCTGTTGCTTTTTACTATAGTTGGGAAATTGCACTTTCCTGAGCACAAGAGAGGAGCACAAATGTTAATCAGCTAAAAGTCACGAAAGTATAGGAGGCTGGAACGGGACGGGACGTTGGCTAGTACGCAGGTGTTCAGGTCAGGTGAAAGGAAAAAAATGAAAGAAATGCAAATTTAATTGTTTGCCAGCCGAATTAATGTGCTCCCACACACCTGAGCTTCCCCAAGCCCAGCAGCACCCAACAACACCCAACTTTAGACCAACTATGCTAAACTAAAGTGGCTGCAAGTGGACAGCCCAGCAACCAGTTTGTTGGGGTACCCTATCCGTTCAGGGCTGGCCACAAAGTTTAAGAATTATTTTTAGGCTACAGTTGATTTGGAAAATAATTAACATTCCAGTTTTTAGAAAACTTTTAAAGGTGAGGCAGCCAAACCATTTGGTAGATAGAGCTCTTAAGAGAATTTTTAGGGTGTCACATTTATTCGAGCTAAGAAATTAACCAAATTTATATTAAGGTTGTGAGGGATGAATAAGTGGCAGGAATCAAATGAACATAGTATAATAAGTTAATATAACTGTACATAAATGTTTTCTTTGTTAAATTGTTGTTTGAACTTATTTTTGATAATGATGTACAATTTTTAATTGCCAGCTATTGAATTAAGAAATGTCTTCGGGACTTCGGTCCTTTGTTCTTGTTCTCAAAATATATAATATTCGATTTATTCTTCTCTTCTACTTGTGCACCACAACCTCAATCAGTGTTGTGTTTTGATCAAGGCTAGTACGAAGCTAGGTTTTTCGATTAATCGAAGGCGTCGATGCACTACAGTTTCTTCACAGTTTTAAATTGATGATAAGCTGTGCTTGTGTAAATTATTTTTAAGCATTGGCTTCTGAACTAGAGAAGAACTACACATAGAGAATTATTCCGATGTAAGCGTCTACATTTGTTGGCGTTGCTTCTGTAGCTGAATTATAATACATCACATAAGCACACGTATATAATATAGAAATGTACATATATGTATATATTTTCAAGAGTCAATGCGTCCAGGCTGTACGTATCTTGAAGACTTCATTACGAACATGGGGCTGGAACTTCATGGGGATTTGGATATGTGTGCCTCGTACATTTTTAAATGTCAGAAGCTGAGTCATTTAAATTCCCTTGCACGCATAAAGAAAATAAACTGGCGCTTCCTTCATTCTTTTATTTATCTTTATCAAATAGAGAATGTGGGAATGCTTGACATGCCGCTTGTTATTTTTGATAAGCACTGTGGCCATATTTTATTTACTCTTTTTGAATGGCATTCTTTTTTCTCGTAAAGGGTTGAAATTCATATGTAGGTGTACACTTGTATATTTAAGAAGCTTCCGTCGGTGTACATATATGTACAAAATTTAAGCCATAAATGAGCTTTAAGTGAAGCAGCAACACTTTGAACATTTTATTTTGAGCGTATTATATAAAGGAGTATACTTTTGAAGATTCAAAAACTGTAGTAGTTGTAGGCATTAGGGTATTACAGGTAAAAATAATGTATTTTATACAGTAATTATGCCCAATATGGCAATGAAAAATGTTGATCTATCCAGTGATTGGGCTGATTCTCTTCCAGCAGCGCTCGAGACCTTGAAGAGCTCCAGCGGGGAACACAAATATCACACAATATGGATGGAAAATATTATGTATGTGACGAGGGCGACACTTTATAAACTGAGGGTATACAGTGTATACTATACACCAACATGTGTACAAAGTTTGGTTGCCCTAGCTTCAAGGATGTAAAATAAAATTGCGTTCATGCGGGCAGACAGACGGACATTGCACAAGCCCAATATACTCTTTTTGAAAAATTTTATTTCTTAAACTAGTACTATGGATAACTCTGGACTATATAACAATTGTTCTCAACGTGTGCGTTTTAATTTCTCCCATTTTAAACCAGCCTTATTTATTTCCGGTGTCTTGGTACCTTATATTGCAGGAAAAAACATTGCATTAAATATAAACATGTATCTTCGTCACGCCAAAGATAATAGCTACTCCTTTAGATTAGACTTAGATTCTTATGAACAAATTCCAAAGGCCCAGCTCTAAATTGAAGTATTACCATACTGCATATTGCGAACTGTTATCCTAGATACATTCTAGAACTTTGCCCCAACTGTGCTTTTAAGTAAACTTACCCTGTTGATGACTATAAGTCCAACTCAAAGACCGATACCTATCAGACGCGCATCTCATCAATGGCTGCCTGTGGCACTTGCTGCTGCTGCGAAGCTGCCGCCGTGGCGCTCAAGCCAAGGCTCTCAAGGTGGGCGTGCGGCATGTGGCCGTGGTTATGGGGGTGGATGTGTCCTTTGGAGGAGCTAGGTGCACTGCTGACGCCGCTGCTACTGCTGCCGCCCGACGGCGTCTGATCGAGCAGCATGTTGCCCCCGGGCACCGTTGCAACCATGCTTGAGTTGTTGCCGCTGCTGGTGCTTGTTGATGAGGCGGCGGTGCGCAGGGGTGGGCGAGGACCGCGTATATGATGCGTCTGCATGCCCGCTAGTATAGTGCCATTTGCCTGATGTTTGTTAGTCTGCAACTGCTGCTGCTGTTGTTGCTGTTGATATTGCTGTAGTTCTGTGGGGAAAAGATAGAGCGGGGAAATGTAAGCTACTTATGTCCATATGCATATGTCGACATATTATGAAGTAAATGTTTATTGACGAGCGGCATCAGCGTCAGCATCAGCATCAGCAACAACAGCACCCCCACCACAACAAAGTCAATTTGTAAACAACAACGCCAACCAATAAACACACATCGTCAACAACAACATTGTCATCGATAATATCGTTGGGGTTGCTGCGCTTTTTGCGCCATTCAATTGCCAAACAGTTGCCATGCTATAAAGCCACTCCTGGCCCCATTTTCTGGGCTTATACACATTCTGCATGTCGTTGACTCATCGTTCAAAGAGTGCAAATGTATGCAGTTATTGACGCTGCTAATATTTTGATGTTTCTATTACCCTGCGAACGCAAGTCAGAGAATTTGACACCCCATTATTTTCTCGATATGTGTGGGCACATCATTGCAATGGAATGCCATTTTATTGCTGAGTTTGCCATGCAATATGTCATGCAATATGACATGTCCTGTGTAATTCTCGTTTAAGGCACCGTACTACGAAATTACTTGTGGCAGCGGAAATTTGATAGCATATTTCTTGAACAACAATCGTTTCCGAGTTTCTGTGAAAGGTTGCCTAATTATGGCAGTCAGTGGCTTCAAACATAAAACACTACATGGACGACATTTTCGTGTGAAGGACTTTATCGACTTGTATGCCCCCAATGAGGGCATTAAAAGTTTGGCACAAAATACATTGAAAATGGCGTTGCCGAGGCTATTAAGTATACGCGTGGACCGGACATTAAACCTTTTTCTGTCCGCATCTCAATTTTTATGCAAAATAGTCTGTTACACAGGAAAAAATTTTAATATCAATTTAAGAAGTACTGGTTAATTTGACATTTTCCAAATATCATATCATTTTGACCTTAAAATGTATAAGTAATTTCGAAATTCTTAAACAGTTTATGGTTAACTGCGGCTCGAATTCGGTAAGCGGCAAAAATTATTATGTTTTTCTTTTTTAATATTTTATTCAGATGCCAGTGCTCAAATTTGTATATGAGACTTTTATTATAAGTTATATTTCTTTGTTGCAATAAAAAATAGTTCTAAAATAACAATGACAGCCGTTCTATGTCAGTTTTATACATGTACGTGGATTCGCTGACTGCACTTCCCATTGCGCAGTGGCAAACATGGCTAAGTCACGGAGATTGAGGCAGGGAAACTAGTCAAACGGGGGTCCCCCAGGTTCGAGTCCCCCAAGGATGGTGGAATTAGATTGACATTTTTAAAATTATTTCTTTCCTTACAAATAATGTACATATAGTTCTCACAATAATAAAAAAAGAGTTACACATTTAATTAATGTAGCTATTATATATTTGATATTTTTTTCATATAAGTTTTTTGCCGATAAGATTTAAGATTAATATGATATGTTCGAAAATATCAAATTGATCCTTCAAACATATCACATTAATCTTAAGTCTTATCATATTAATCTTAAATCTTATCATATTAATCTTAAGTCTTATCGGCAAGAAAATGATATAAGAAAATATAAAATTGAGTGCCATATCATATCCATGTTTTTTTCTGTGTGTATTAAAATTTTAAATAAATTCGGAAAAAATGGAGGCAATTTACGACAGGTCGAATCAAATTACTATAACATATAGTTGTTGTATGAGCAATAATATCAGCACCAAAATCACCGTTTCCAAGTTTTCAGATACTTGGTAGAATTTGAAAAAAAAATTATGCTATATATGGGCCGGTTCCGAATTTCGAATTTCGACTTTCAGCTTTTCTATTTTCTACAAAACGATTGATAATTCGGCTTGAAACGTTTTGCTTCTGAGCCAATGAAATCAAAACTCATCGAGCATAACTTTAAAATGGAGAAATTTCTTCTATTTCATTAGATAACTGGAACACGAGTTTTATATCGATTTGAAAATATAGCTGCCATAGCAAAGAGCGTTCGAGGATTGAGTCTTTGTATGCAAAACTGTATTGGCTTGAGTAGAGATCATGGGATCAATTTAAATAACTCATCTGCAATGGTGATTATGGGATCCTCGGAACCCGGAAGATAGCCGTTCTTTCTTGATTTAGTTTAGATTTATAATTAAAATTTGAAAAGTATGTTTTGGTGCATAAAGTGTTATGAGCTGTTTCAAAATTCAAGTAACTCCGAGAGTGGAATGCAACAATGGTTTACATTTCCTCGTTGAAGAAGTCAGAGAAAAAGAAAAGCTCTTATGAATAACTTAGCAGTAGTTTAGTTAATAAAGTAGGAAGTTAGTAAGCGGAAGAACTATTCCAAAAATATGATGCCGAAAGGCTCTTGCTCCTTGCAGTTTATTATGCTCAACTATGCGTACTGTTTGCTTTCATAATTTCACTGAGTGTCGAGTGAAGGCGGCCTTAAGATGTGGCCACCAGAGAGCATTCAAAGTCAATGGATGCTGGCTTAGCCATAAGGCTTGGCTAGAAAAGGGACCCAAGGTGACTACAGGCCTACGGTTGGATCAAAGCGGGCTTCGGCTTAGTTCAAGTAGCGGCCATTTGCCAAAATCCACAACAGCACACACACTCAGAGGGGCACGCAAACGCGCTGCCTTAAATGCATAATAAAGTGGACGGTCAAAGGAAGTGCGAGTGCTCGCATAATTTGCATCATGTGCAATTTCCCATTTGGGCTCAGCAGAGCTGCCCGCAATTCTGAATATCAAATTAACAACGGTGCGTATGCGTAATGCGAAATGAACCCGATCGGCTGCGTGTGTTGAATGCAGTAAATTTTCAATTTCATGCATTTCTTTTATGTTTTGTTGCGGCATTGCGCAATCAGCAGCGAGGCAAAACTAATTTATATGCACATCACTTATACGCAATGTTGTACAATTGCGTAAGCAACTCGCATGCAATCACAATGCAAATGCTGTAACAAATGCCCATAATAGAAATGCAAAAATATCACAAATGGAAACAGCGACGCACCCGCCCACAATTATGTACTAAAATTTCTTCAAAAGTCTGTTCAACGGATGTTGATTAGTATGAAATGACACGGCCGGAAATGGCGCATACATAACTCAACCAAAATTAGGCAGAGCCGCAGAACTCTTACCCGCACATGGAACATGAGTCCAAGGGCTCACTTGACCACCGAACAGGGGAGTGGACCAGAGGCTGACCCTTAACCGGTCACCCATGCGGCATTGTGGGCCTGCAGTTCTGTCCACAACTAAGTGGCCCGGCAGAAACGCAGGCAATTGTGGTGTGTATGTCCGCTAGGGGAGTTGTGTGTGTGTGTGTGTGTGTGATCTGCATTAATGAGCTGTGCAGAACTACACGCGAATTTATTGCTCAATTTTTCAGTTTTCGTTTTTGGTACTCAGTTGACAGTTGTTGGACTTACCAACCAATTAAGTACATGCCTTGCTGACCGACGCGATGGGATGGGGAGCCAACAAGGATTCAACGCGCAAGGAGTGCAATTTATAGTCGAGAGATAGCGGAGATGCCCTTGCGACAACTGCGCTTAATGATCGCCATCATTAAACTGATAAGAACAACTTCGATGGCAACTTAGTGCTTAAGTGAGAAAACATATTAAGATAATTCTGGGAAATTCTGGGAAAATGAAATTCTTGGGATTTCAAATATGTTCAACTCATCAATTTGCAGGAGTTGTATAAATTAAAAATTGAATACCTTATTTAAGTAAGTACTCGATATTATTTGTTGATGCTTTAATTAACAAGAATGAACAGCAATCATTGAGGTGGAAATTTAGTTTGTCAACTATCCAAACGAATTTAAGCCCATTTTTGAAACTCTACATAAAATTAATTTGAAGGAGTGCTACCCGATTTTTGGAAAATCTACCTCCACACGCAAGTACTTAGGCAAATTCAATATAATCAACTTTAATCGAAATACTTCGCCGGGCAACGCTGGGATAATATCAGCTCTCGGAGATACCACGGTAAAAAGCGCTTCAAAATTGAAAATAAATAATTATTTAAATTTCAAAATAAATGGTCGTGGGTATGAGCTAGTATTTTATAATCCATTTAACACATGAATAAATATACATTTAAACATTTGTATTGGAATAAATTATTATTTTGAATTTATATTATATTTGAATTAATTTAATTATTATCAATTTCAAATATGGGTTTTTAAATCGATTAAACTATTGTGGTATAGTTGCATTAGGTAACTTCAATGAAAATGACAAATGATCTCCAGGTATTTCTACCGCACACTCAGCACTACCCATATCCCGCTAATGACATTCAAATTATCAATCTTTCGGCCAAACGGCCGCATAAACTGACCATTTAAGCTTGATTGGAGCGACAACCGTACAAATGACTGCCTGCCATGCCAGATTAGCATACAATTAAATGTTTTCAATCAAACATAAATCACAACAAGTGAGTGACCTACCCAACATACGCTTGGAAGGTTTGTGCAAGTTAGCACAAAATTGTGCGTAGTAAATCACTCGGACGAATGGACAAGGTAATGCGACTGGGGGAAGTGGGGAGACTGAAGCAACAGTATAAGAAATCTATTTTTCAAAATGCAATGCGAAGAAATCAAACGGATATCGAAGAAAATTTATGTGCGTCTATTTACTATGAAGCAGGGCACTGAGCGCATGAACGAACAAATATTAAGTATACGCATCGTAAGCTGTGCGAAATCAGGCGGATGGATCTGCTGGCGTATATATGTATGTGTGTATGTGTGTGAGCGAGTAAGCAGCACAATTAAATTGGATTTATGGCGCGCGTGATTGCAAAATGAAGTTAATGTGCATACAAATACAATAGCCAAAGAGAACTTCCAGGGAACAGTGTGAACTGGGCGCCAACATAAGAAAAATGGTTGTCGAACTTTTTGAGTGCACGGAAATCGTACCTTGTTTGTCATGTCATCAATAAGCGACAAACAAATTGGGATGAGGGGCAATAACAGAAACAGATACGGGGGCAAAAGCAAATTGAATGAGCATATTAAAAAAAAGGAAGAGAAATGTAATATACGAGGATATTTCTGCAAGGAAGTGCCAAGGAAATGGAAGTCGGTACGCCCAACTGGACATATTTCAGTTATAAGCACAACCAGCAGCAGAAACAACAAGTAAGAATACTCTAGTCGAGTATACCCGACTACGAAACTCCCTGTACCCAGGTCTAAAACTTCTAATCATATGTTCGTCTCTTACACATGCACGCACACATACACATAGCCGCACACACGCGAGCCACAGCGTACGCGAGGCATTTTAAGTCGTGGCTGTGCTTCTTCTTCCCCCCTCGCTCCAGTACTGAATCTTGTCTGTTGCATAACTTCCGTATTTATTATCCGATCGACTTGAAATTTGGACAGTATATTAAGAGTGTGTAAGGTATTGTGCCAAATCCCAAAGCTATATCTTTAAAACTGTGGCTTTAAAACGTTTTGATCGATTTGCGGGGGAACAGGGTAAGATATCAGAGATTGGAAACAAACTTGATCAGCGTATGGTATACAGGAACCTACATTCCAAATTTGGTGTCTCTAGCTCTTATAGTTGCTGAGATCGACGCGTTCATACAGACGGACAGACGGACAGACAGACGGACATGGTCAAATCGAAATCTCTTTTGATACTAATCAAGAATATATATACTTTATAGGGTCGGAGATGTCTCCTTCTGCCTGTTACATACTTTTGAACAAATCCAATACCCCCTTTTTACCCATTTTATGGGTACAGGGAGTAACAACATCCAAATGAGCACTGAAGCGCACCAATGAAATATTTATGAGTCCCACCATGTAGATTTATGCATGTTTCTTGGCTGTCCAAACTGAAAGTGTATTGAAAAATTTATTAGCTGGATTAACCGAGGGATCCGCTGTGGCAGTCCGGTTAAAGTTGTTTAAGTTGTCCCGTAGTTTGAGCTTTATGGAATACTTGATGAGTACCCGCAGAGCAAGTACTTAATTAATGATGATAAATGAAACGAGTTAACACACATTTTTACCTTTAAGTAACAGTAACAGTAAGTTGTTGAAATGTACTTTATTTGTGTTCTTCTTTATTAAATTTCATATAATGTTATTTATATACAATGAATAACAAAACTAACTCAACTGAAAAATTTCAATTATTAAAAATATTCATTTATTTTATGTTTTATAAAAAGAATATGTAAATTTCATTGCTTTTCGTTACTGACGAAGGAAGTATGACAAAAGCTACCGAATACAATATACTCTGTTTTCAGTGTAGTAACAATAGAAAATATTTCTAGAATGTTGGGTGGCAAAGAGCCTTGCTGAATTCGAGACTAGCTGATTTCAGAAAATTTGCTGGCTGGTATAAAATTGTCCAAGAAATACTTTTTACTTATTTACGGAGGATATTGATTTAGCTGACTTGCGGTGCGGGTCTACATCTTAGGTTTCTTAGTGTCTGAAGAATTGCCTTCATACTGTCAGAAGCCCTAGAGTTGTTTACTCACCTTGAGAGTATTCAATAACATTTCAGGGTTTCTGGAGGAGTTGAAATAATCATACGCAAAGAGTTTAAGAAAACATGCACAGAAATATATGACAAAGCCTAAACATTAGCTTTAAATTCAAGTTTGGACAGTCTAAGTCATTCTTAACTAAGGCTTCTGAGATTCCCTGCAGTAAGAGGGATTTGCTGTTTTTATAGTAAACGAAAGTAGTAAACTTTGGAATGCAAATTAAATCAGAACATTTTTAGCCTACAACTGGATACTTCCTCGAAGCAGACCCTTTATTACGTCCAATTGTCCGTCTTGCTGAGCCGCAGTGTACTACGTGGCAGTCATTGGCATTACAACTGACCACAAAGGATGCGGCAGCGTGGCTTTTTTTCTGGCCGAGGCAATAAAATAATATTGTCTTATATAACTAGCTGCGCAATGCACGGTATTATAGGGACAAAGCAAGAACAAAACTCACATCCCTCAGCAAACAAGAAGGACAACTACAGATAAAGTGAAATTTGTATGCCCGTAGTTCCGTCTGTCCTTTCGGACGAAGTCATCAAAGCAGAGGCCAAATAATAAAACTAGGGAAAGCGAAAGGAAAACTCAAAACTGCGGCATCAGAAGCCACAATGCGGTGGCTGCGACGAAGATCGAATAATGCGCCGGGAATGAAATGGCCGGCGTGGGGCCAAAATCTCTTTTGGCCGGGATAGAAGGCAAACATATGTTGACGGCGTTGGCATAAATATGGCCACGGACAGACTGTGGAGTCGGGTTTGGGAACAGGCACGGTACATGGGCTCGCTTGCAAATAGATTTTCCATCATTTTTTGTCTTTTCAGCATCACACACGGCGTATGTGTGATGTACGATATCTGTGTGTGCGTGTGCCAGCCACTGTTGAAATTTCAATAATAACATTTGTATGAAGCTGTTTATGTCCTCGGCCTGGTCCTGTCGGTAGTCCTGGCGGTGTGTTATCGTTGCCTGACGTTGACAATGTGGATGACAATCACGTCACGTCAGGCTCTTCGTCTATCTCTATCTGACTCTTAGTCCTTCTCCTGTGCCCCCTTGCTGTACTTGCTTGTACTTACTCGTGTTGGGCTTAGCAGGCGAGTCGCGTTTGCCTTTTGTTTGCTGTTTTATTTTTATTATGTTCAGTTACCCTTCTTACCCTCCCCCAACACCAACACACACACACTCACACATACACATGTCAGCACAAATCGTTTACGCTTCATTGTTTTACTCAATTTGGTTGATTTTTGCTGGCGGCTTATATTTTGTTGCGGGTTTTCGGTTGACGGCTGATTTTGAATTTACTGCGAGTTTACTGCGAATTGTGTGCAAAGTTTACTTTTTGTTTGCCACGTTTCGAATAAATTGAAAGTAGGCAAAACAAATATGAAATAGCTTCGCTTTGAGTGCTTAACTCGAGCCATCGGGCATTGGCCAAAATGATTAGGGCCAAAAAGGCTGACTCTGGCATTTCATCCACTCTCTTAACACCCCAAAACTGCTGCTTCTAAAATTGTGCGGCTTAGCTTTAAAGCTCTGATCAATATATTGTTTCGAACGTTCCAAATTGTAGCCCAAATGCCAGTATTAATTTTAATAAATTGAATGGCACAATGTTTGCTCTTTGTTTTTGTTTTTATACCCTAGCAGAGGGTATTGTAATTTGGTCTAGAAGTGTGTAATACACTGAAGGAGACGACCCAACAAAGTATATATGTCTGTATATTCTGAATCAGCATGAATAGCCGAGTCGATATAGCGATGTCCGTCTGTTAGTCTGTTTCTATGCAAACTAGTCTCTCAGTGTTAAAGCTATCGTAATGAAACTTGGCACACATCCTTCTTTTTGGTGCAGGTAGTGCATATGTATGCCGATCGGCCGGATCGGCTAGATAGCCTCAGCAAACTCACCCAAACCGAGTATATGGAAAATTAATACAATCTGACCAAATTTAGTCTATTTTTTATCACATAGCTGCCCTTGGATCGGGTTAAAAAGGACTTTTTTCTTGAATAAATTTTTGTATTACATCTAAACTAAGTAAGGGTTTTATTATACTTCGTGTAGTTTGCTATAATTTTATTGAAATCGAACCACATAGCTCCCTTAGGAACAACCAGATGTAAATTGAGCTTCGAATCAAAAACCTTGTTGCTGGGCTATATAGCTTCGGCACGCCGAAGATATCTTTTCTTTCTTGTTTACATTCACGTGGAAGCTATACGGAAGATAAGTTTAGCCTGCGGATAAATTTTCATGCGTTTGTTTTTCTTACCGAAAATTATATACACATTTCGTTGGCAATTGTCATTGCAAAACAAATAAGAATGCTATAGTCGAATAGGCCCGACTACGAAACTCCCTGTACCCAGCTCAAATATTCCAAACGCATCTTCGCACTCTTACACATACACACACACATACACAAACACGCACACACACAAGCGACAGACTGTTTATTTCCGATCGACCTGAAATTTGTACAGTAAATTAAGAGTGACTGAAGTATTGTACATTGCAAATTCCAAGGCTATATCTGGAAAATGTTTACTGTAAGACGGTTTTATCGAATTGCGGGGCAACAGGGGGAGATATCTGAAACTGAAAATGATCTGCGTATGGTATACAGGAACCTACATTCAAAATTTGGTGTTTCTAACTCTAATAAATGCTGAGATCGACGCATTCATACAGACGGACATGGCCAAATCGCAATCTCTTTGATACTGATCAAGAATATATATACTTTATAGGGTCAGAGGTGTCTTTTTCTGCCTGTTTCATGCATTTGCACAGATTTAGTACCCCCTTTTTATCCATTTACGCTAAAAATACAGGTGGAAGGTATTATTGGCAACTATCGTGAACCTGAGAAAAAAATATCAAATTCAAAATAGCAGTATTATTATCTTCAGTTTCTAGAAATTATTAGAAGTTACTGTAAAATATAAAATAGTTTTTTTTGGCAACAAATTGAATGAGGTAAAAGTATGTATATGTAAATATTTTGCACGTGCTGTGGCCAAATAATCCCTTGTGTGTAGATGAAAAATCCAAAAGGGAGAGATAAAGTCGATGACATGTTTCGAATCATAGAATTGTGAAAAGGGTCTGGAAAAGGTAGCCATAAAATTGTAATTAATACATGTATTTTACAATATTTATCTGTATTTATCAAGTGATAGTAATTCAAATCGACTTGGGAATATAAACTAATTCAAAGGCAATTCAAGTGCGTTATTTATGGCAATTAAGAGGTCAAAGGTTACCCTAATAGCATATAAAACATGAGATAAGTTACTCTAGAGGCACAAACTGTTTATCTTAAGAGCTGTTAGGTAAGGAGATTAATAACTCGATTATTTGCAAACAACTCTGTTAATAAGTTAAGTGTATAACTATTTTCTAGAGACAAATAGAATTAAAGTTCACATTTAGTGTGATAATAATACATTTATTGTGTACATATTAACAATTTTATTAAATACTATCAATATTATTGCTGTAATCCATATAATAGCTTAAAGATCAAAAGACGTTACGTATTAAATGCCTGTAATTTGGAGCCAACTAAGCTAACGAGGCATTTAACTGCTGTTAAACAACGAAAGCATTTCATATAATCCAAGGCTATCAGACAGCAACGGCAGCAACAAATATTAATCTGCCACTTGAGTGCACAGAGCCAAAAAAGGAAGCCAAAAATCTCAGGACAAACATTAATTACGCAAGGATTTTCGCCCAGACTCAAAGTGTAGTTGACTTTAATATTTATGGTCTGTGCGAGGATGAAAAATGTGCTGTTTAAATAAATAACTGAATGGAACGCCAAACTTGCGTAGATGGTAAGCAACTGTCGGGTTTGAGAATGCGCCCACGCATAATTATACTATGAAAATTCGTAATAATTATAAATAATGCAGAAAGTCCTGAAAATGCCAACGCCAGCGAAGTAGTCGCCACTTTCGAAAGTGCCAGCACCTGACACTGGAGACGCCTACGACAAGGACAACGCCGGCTATAATGACTTCGAGTGGCGAGTTTTATTTACCCTCCCAGCACCGGGCAATTCCAGCAGCACTGTCCACAATGCGGTGCCCCCACTAAGCCACTACATCATTTCCGCTTCCGTTAAGGCGTCGAAACAGACGCGGAAAATAAAATCGGCAATAAAAGCAACAACAGCTATAGAAAACAGGAGTGGAAAACTCGCTGATTATAGCAGTAAGTATTTTATGGCAGTAGTCCTCAGCTTGTTGCATTCGAAAATGTTGTTTTCCTGTGCCAGTATTTCCTTCTGTCGCTATTGAACAGCAATTAGAGCTGACGATATCGTGCACAAACCAGCTCAAGTAGCTAAATTTGACAATTCCTTTAGGCAACACAAAATTTTATACAAATTGAGATGGCATGACATCCAGGTAAGAGCACTCGATTGTTTCAGCAGCTGTAAATTGGAAATGCAGTCAAATACTCAACAACATCTAACATGAAGTCACTATACGCAGGGTTGTAAATTTTTGCCTTAAAATTGAAATACTCGTTTCCAACTCGGAAGATGTATATATTCTTGATCGATATACTAGCCATGTGCGTCTGTCTGTCTATTAGAATTCAAACTTTAACAAACTTCAAACTTTCTGCAACAGTGCACAAAGTCTCGATCATTATGGAACATCGGAAACATTCTCAGCTCACGTAATTCAAATCTGTAAGGTCACCCGCTGCAAAAACAGTCATAGTTATAACGGGCGAGCATTTTGTAAGAAGTCCATAGACTAAATTGGAAACTGCCTGCTGGGTGCTCACCTGTGCTACAATTTGATGTTTGTTATTTGTTGCAATCGATTGCCGAAATCTTATTTATGGACAAAATGTCTCTCCTCTCTCGACATGGGGTTCTGCGGTGCAATAATAAACACAACAACATTCTCTGCACAAGACCTCCCGTTTGACCCTGCGCACCTCAGATGACTCAGGACGTTTATTATGCAAGCCCAGCGCACTAAACTAACAAAAGTTTTATGCCATTTTTATTGCTTTTATGCGGCAGCGTAATAACTTGAACTGCAAACGAAGGACATTAGATTTAGTCGAGCTTGGTATCCAGGCTGACAATACATAGTTTATGCTAAAGACAAACTTATCGTTAAATTGCCCTTCTATTGAAATTGAAAATCTTATCGTAAAATCATTTCGTGACTTACCGAAATGCCGCTTGACGTATTTATCGGCACAATCAAATTTATCGTATGTCAAGGCAGCCCAACTGGAAATTTATTGTTGAGGGCACATTTTTGGAAGTGCCATTGTGACTTCATAGCGTGTTGGCCAAGAAAAACTGTCAATAGCTTGGCGCAACTGCAATTCACATTTGCCATTTAACAGGTTATCAAACAAAGGCAAAACGAGAATGAGGCGGTAAAGTACACGATGTTTCGACTAAGGATTTCCCTGTAAAGGCCGTTTACACTTACTGACAGCACGTCAAATCGACAATATTTTTAGTCAGTCAAGTGTACAGGCCTAGCCCTAGCCAGTCTATGCCATAGTTTATTGAAGTAAAGTTTCATGTATTGCCTTGCCGCTTAAAATTTATACGATGGCCTGCTAATCATTTATTGCCAGTTTTGTTGAACCAAAAAAATACAAATTTTGACAGCCTTTGTAATTCTTAAGTACGCGCAAAAGTAAGCTCTAAAAAAAATATGGCAAGTGTAAGAAACTTAAGAACATTGTATATCATTTGTAAAGAGACACGATTCTATAAAATAATTCCTTTTTATATAGCAATCATTGTTAATATTGATTTTTATTTTAAATAAGCTCCACTAAGTTTTTGTATGGCTTTACGTTAATAGATCCTGTTAACACTTTATACGAATGAGTCTGCATAAATGGCAACTTTTGTTTTAATCCCAGTACTTTTTGCATCCTTATACCCCTTTGTATAAATTGTGTAGCATATAAGATTCGTTAAAACCTTGGCAATCACTGAAGCATAATTTGTACACCAATTTCCGTCCTGCCCATCAACTAGGGAGGGATACAAAGTGAGCTCCGGCAAACGGATACGGAGCCAGTTCTGTTTTTCTGGAACAGTCTGCTGTCAGACGGCAAAACTGTGGTCAAGAGTCACAAGTGCGTTGAACTTCAGCGAAGCGTAAATGGATTCTCGCCCTTGGTTTTTACTTTGGGAACCCGGTTTGGCCTTTGCCGCTTCAGATATTTAACCTCGAATGGACACGCGGCCCTCACACCCTCAGCCACGCACCATGGCGTTAGTCAGAGAGCGGGGCCTGTGGCTGATTAGTACAGTTTCAATTTTCACGCGGACATATTTGAGCTTAGCCAGGGGTTTCCGTTTTTGGTCTTGTCAGCCCCAGCACGAAGGTCATTCAGTTTGATTGAGCAATATTTTTGTTTACTTTGGGTGATTTCGCAAGAAATTTATGTGTAGCTGGCGCTTGTTAACAATGTTGCCTCGTCATTCATTTTTCAAATATTTCTTTTTGTTTGGCCATCTAACAAGCAGGCAGACTGCCAGCTGTGCTTCCCAGAGCTACATATGCATATTTATATATCTGTACAAACATACACTTAAGCCATTATATATATATATATATATATATATATATATATGTATATATAGATGTGCTTTTATTTTGCGAGTCATTGTTTAGTGTCAGATTTAAGACAGTGCCTGGCGCTTATTGCATTTTCATGGTCTGGCCCCTTAAATGCATTCGCTTTCATTAAGCAATGACTCAAATGTTTTTTTCTACGCAGGGTCTAGACTTATGTACCATATGTAGATTTTCCAAAGAGTATTCATGGCCTGACAATCACTTGCTTAAAATACTTAATAAATGGTCGAAAACCAAAACTCACACACATTTGACTAGCACATTCAAAAATGGGCTTGTCAAATCATTTATCTTCTAACTCCCCGTAAACCCTTCCTGATGCTTTAATTTATAAATTGTGAGTATAAGCTTTATATGTTCTTGATATCATTTTCAAAACAGGTAAGAATGTTGCAGTTGGACGCACCCGAATGTAGAATACTCTGATCCCTGTCCTGTATAATTTGGTTATTTGTGGATTGGCAAAGAGATGCGACAAAAACAATTTGTTTGATGTAGAATTGTCCAGGGGGTGAACATTAGTCTGTATGCCACATATGACACTTGACACTTCATAAATTGACGGTATACACCAACATGTGTTGGTTGCTCTAACTTCAAGGGTGTGGAAGAAATTGCGTTCATACGGATAGACAGACAGACGGGCAGGCGTACATTAAACAATCCCAATTAACTCTCTTTCAAACAGTTTTTGTTTAAAAATTCACCTGAATTTCTGGCTTTAATAACATCTAAGGTCTTTAAATTTAATCGAAAATATAAGTTGCCCTTCACACAAATTGAAAAGCACTTCATAATGAAATGAAGGCGAATTCTGTATACATTTGTTTGCTACCTTGCCACAATATAATTTCTTTCCTTTATGGATTGGCATCGTGTTTTTGTTTACAATTCATGCATCAATGCAGAACGTAGCACGTGGAAATGGAAAATAAGACTTTCATCTTTCATCTTGGCTGCATCGAAAACCCATTCGTTCTATTGGATTTGCGACTGCTCCCCGTGGAGCATTCAACCAATTCGCGGCTTAAATTTGTGGCTCACCTGTCGTGGGATTGTGGCGCGCTGCTGCCGCCAGATTGAGATTGCGTGGCAGAGTCATGCAATCGCCGTTGCCACCCGGAGTGCTGGTGAGCAGCACATTGCCAAGGCTATCCACCAGGGCGGTGCCACCGCCCGCCAGATTCAAGGCTGCCGTGTTGCGCGCATAATTCAGTGCGGCGGCGTGTTGCAGTTGGCTTGCCTTGGGCAGAGTCATTAGGCCGGGATTGAAGCTAACGCTGTTGCCTGTGAGAACAACTGAGGCGCCCCCGCCTCCGCCTGACACTGCACCGCCCATTGCAGCACCTGGTACGCTGCTGTTGCCACTGCTGCCTCCGCCGCGTCCAAACGTTTGCGTGCCGCCCCCCGCACTCAATCCCTTGATTTGCATATGTTCACGCTGTTGTTGATGGTGTTGCTGTTGCGGTTGTTTGCTGCTCGTGCTATAGGAGATATTGACCAAGTTATCGCTGGCATTGCTGCCATCCAAGGATGCATTATTCAGTGCAATCCCACTGCCGCCCCCCGGCTGCGTTTGCGTCTGTTGTTGCTGTTGGCTGGCCAATTGCATGCCCGTGTTGGCGCATATGTGGGGAGGCGGCTGCTTTGCCGCCTCGTTGGCTGCCGCGGCGGCAGCGGCAGCCGCCTGCAGCAACATTGCCGCCTGTCCCGCCTGATCCTGGCCATGACTCTCCACGTCGACAATCACATTGGCGCTCTGCGAGTGGCCCAAGTGATAATGTGCATGCTTTATGGGCTCAGGTGGATAGGGCACCTGCTGATGCATGCCCCGCTGCTGGTACTGCTTCTGCAGAGTCTTCACCTCCAGCCGCGTCTTGTCCCGCTGATAGTACACGCCGGCAAATATCAGCACATTCAATATAAGCAGGCTGCACCCGATGGCTATTGTTACGCTCAGCGCCGTCGAGTAGGCCGCATACCCGGCGGCCTCAAATCCGGATGCCAGTGTATCCGTTGAGGCATTTGCCAGTGTTGTCGGCGCAAATACGCCAACCCCGCCGCCCGTGTAGTTGCCGCCAATTGGTATGCAGGTTGTGTACATATTGTTCGGCTCCACGGTGGTAACTGCATCATAGAAAAGGAAAGATAGAGGGTGAGAGGGGCATTAGTATATCTGGAACATTGTTGCATATTATTAAGTTGCCACAGCTTGTTGCATAGACACCATTACGAGCAGGTAATTGAAAATTGCGCGGATAACTTGCCCCGCATGGGTAGTACGGATGATTCTCTAGGCTTATTTCTTATACGAAACGTTGCCGTGGTTGTGTTAAATGTGGCTCATTAAAGTCTGTAATCACGTACAGTTGAGAGCGTCAAAGGCATCTATTTCACCCCAAATTAGACCTGTTGTTCTAACAAAAATCTCATTTGGTTACTTTAAAATAGCCACGGCAAAACTTTCGATTAACAATAAACAAAAAAGTTATATATACATGTGGAAATCTTCTTGACACGCAACTCAAACTACGGGCGATTTAATTTGATTTAAGTTTTTACTCCCTGTACCCATAAAATGGGTTAAAGGGAGTATTGGATTTGTGCAAAAGTATGTAACAGGCAGAAGGAGACATCTTCAACCCTATAAAGTATATATATTCTTGATCAGTATCAAAAGAGATTTCGATTTGGCCATGTCCGTCTGTCTGTCCGTCTGTCCGTCTGTATGAACGCGTCGATCTCAGCAACTATAAGAGCTAGAGACACCAAATTTGGAATATAGGTTCCTGTATACCATACGCAGATCAAGTTTGTTTCCAATCTCTGATATCTTACCCCGTTCCCCGCAATTAGATCAAAACTTTCTACAGCCACACTTTTAAAGATATAGCTTTGGGATTTGGCACGTACAATACTTTACTCACTCTTAATATACTGTTCAAATTTCAAGTCGATCGGATAATAAACACGGAAGTTATGCAACGAACAAGATTCAGTACTGGAGCGTGGGGGGGAAGAAGAAGCACATCCACGACTTAAAATCCCTCGCGTACGCTGCGGCTCGCGTGTGTGCGGCTTTGTGTATGTGTGCGTGCATGTGTAAGAGACGAACATATGATTGGAAGTTTTAGATCTGGGTACAGGGAGTTTCGTAGTCGGGTATACTCGACTAGAGCATTCTTACTTGTTTTTTTTATATTTAACGCAATTTAATTAAATAAAATGAATTTTTGTAAAAGTCTTTCTGTTCAAGTCAACTAGTGTGGTTTTCTTATTTGTTTAGGTTTACTGAGTGTGAATAATCAAACAGGATATAAGGAGCAACATTACCAAGATTCCTATGACAATGAAAAATATGGTTGATTGATGAATAGTAAAACCAAGAATTATATATATCCTTGATCTGTCCTTGTGTCTTAAAAAGTTGTTCAACAAAATCACCATTATAATTTCATTTAAAATTATAGACGACTCACAGCCTTAAAAGCCCCACTTTCAAATAATTAAGGATAGTTTTGATGTTTTCATAGTGAAAATTTGATCACAAAATGTCCATTTATTTAGGTTTTAGTCACATTGCAAATATTATTAGCTAACTAAAAGTTATTGTGTGGATATGAATATTAAATATATATTTGTATACCTGCATATTACATATGTACATACTTATTTGGACGCAATTAATATTGTACATTTCGAGTATTCTGAGTTTATCACAAAGTTGTGCTGGCTGACATTGCCGTTGGTTAATGTTGGTCTAATTTATTGTCTAAGCCATCTCTCTTGGGAAATTCGCCTTGAAGCATTTGTATGCGAATGAAGTCTAGCTCTTCATTCCCTTGATCCATTGTATTTATTTAATGGCATGCAGGCAAATACAAAATTGGAATGCAAACGTCGCGTCGGCAAAAACAGATGTGCTGCAATGCCTTTAAAGTTCACTTCCTTGAAAATATATTTGTCGTGTGCACAAGTGCCTGAGTATTTTGTTGTCTACAACTGTATTGTTGATGTGCCTCTAATGCTACCACTCTTGGCATTGTTTTAAGCCATTTAACAGTGACTGAATGTACGATTGTGTGTGAGTGTCGATGTCGTCTGTCTGAAAAGTTTTGCTTTTCAATTTTCTGGATGTCAAACAATTCGCCTAAGTTCTGCTCGAGATTAAAGACTTGTGCATGTATTTTGCATAAATATTTAGACAAAATATTTGCGAACCATAATAAGCACACAAGTATTGTCATATTATTGCTGTTCTCTTTTCCAGTTTTTCAATTTTTCAATTGTTCCTTGAGAATGTTCGCAGCTGCCAAGTGGCGTCTGAGAGCATTTCAATTTGCATTTAAAAATGGCAACCAATTTGACAAGTTTGTTTGAGAAGGTGTCAAGTTATCAGACAATCCGATTGTACACCAAAAATAAATTGGTTATGAAGTCTGATTTAAAATCTATATTAATGCACACACTTTTAAAAGTGCGAAATATGGTCTGATCCGAGCTAAAAGGTCTTGACATAAACGTTGGATATCAATGAAAATTAAGTTACAACAAATAAATTCAAACTGCTTACTTTATATAATCAATGCAAGAGTATTAAATTAAACTGCGTGTCAAGAACTTTAATTAGTGGTTATAGCTTTTCAGGAGAATGGATATGCTATTTGGTGGCCATTGTAGTCTCTATTATAGACGCTTTTATTCAGTTCGAAGAATAGCCCATCAGACTTTATTTGATTCCCATATATACTTAAGGTATGTATGCCTCAATACGTATCACAACCATATTTTCAGTTCAGGTTTGTGCGGTTCAGCGGCATTGCAAGCAAGCAGAGCACTTCAAGTGGCTGCTTCGGTGCTATTTGCCTCCGCGCTGCAGCAGCGAATCTTGTTTCTTGAATAATTTCTGTGTTTGTTATCCGATAAAATTGAAAATTTGAATTGAAAATTAGCAGATCCAGACTGACCAAAACCAATGTAAAGAATCTCTGAAATTGTCCTTGTAAAACATTTTTATTGAATTACCGGAGTGTGGGGGGAAAAGTTTCAAAAAAACTTCAGCGGCAACCGCTATACATTCCAAATTTGGTGTCTCTGCGTTCTCCTTGCGTTCACACATACGGACTGACAGACATTGAGGTGGACAAGGCCAGATCATTAACTACTGAAACAGTAGTAGTTAATGGCCAGATCAACTCGGATATTGATGCTGATCAAGAATATAACTACTGCTATTGAGCGAAGTTATCTCTCTCCGAGTGTTACATACATTTACACAGTTTTAATATCCCATTTTATATATTTAGTGGGTTGAGGGAGGCCAGTATTCGGATGGGTGACAGTGAGTGTGAGTGTCCCCAAATAACAAACGAGCAAGACGGAAGAAGTCTAGCAAAGAGAATTTGGAAAGGTTTTCTTGAGCCTTCTCGCTTTAACCACTGACGAGCTAGGAGGAAATCTCCTGACGAACGGGTTTTGTGATATGCTACTTACTGTATCTCACAATCTTATGATACATTTACACACCGAACTGTTATTGAAATCTACATACATATATAACAAAAATTTAATACCCCCATTTTAGCCATTTATTTCTTTTATTTGGTTTTTTTTTTCGTATTTTTTAATTCCGAAAAAATACTAAGTTTTGGGATTTTTTGGGATTTTTCGCATATGAAAAATACTAGAAAGATACCAAATTAAAAATGTTTTCAAATTTTTTGATATTCTTTGAGCCCAACACTTCAAATAATACAAAATAATAATGCAGTATAAATTTAATACAGATTTGAGTTTTATTTTTGGCACAAGAAAATTTTTTTGCAGAAAAAAAACTCAAGAAATAAGTTTTATTCTTAAGCAAAATATAAAACTCAAAAAATAATCGTTATTTTTCTTCGAAATATAAAACTCAAAAAATTAATTTTATTTCTGAGCGAAAAAAATATATTTATAAGATATTTTATTTTTAAGGAAACAAATAAATCTGAAAAATAAGTTTTATTTCGTGAGCAATAAATAAATTCAGGAAATAATGATTAAAAGGCACATTTTTTAAATATTACCTATAACCGTAACGGTCCCTGATATATATAGATTACATTTTTATACAATATACAGTTTGTTTCAAGGATTGATTCCTATCTATCTATTTTTCGCGGCAATAACATATCGGGGACTTCGAGAAAACATCTTTTTTACGTGCTCGTGATTACTTTGGAAAATCTACCCACACAGGGGTAAAACTGTTGTTTGAAACTTGAATAATCTACTCCTACGGACAGGAATATCCTTAAGGTCAAATGTGTGCGAGTTGTTTTTGTTAGATCGGTTTGTAAGTTCTTCATAACCTATCCATCAAATCGAAAGGCACGGGCGTTAATTGTTTAATTAATACATTCTTATCCATGCTCTAACAATGTGCCACAGTGAAGTGTAGCGGGGTACAACCAGTGATATAAAAATATTGTACCCGAAATCTGTCTCATTCTGCAAGCATTCGTTGGATATCTGATAATAACATGGGCATTCTAAAGTATGACAAGTACGATATTTGTTAATTCGGATTGTCTCTTGGGTGTGAGTACTCAGCTTAGGTGAGTGTAAGAGCAAGTTATTATACTCTTTTTGCAATAGAAAATCGAGTGTATTTCGCTCTTATCTAGAATATAAAATTTGTAAGATGTATTTGTTTAGGCCTTTTTTTTGTGTTTTCTTTATCCATATTTTTTTTTTAGTCATGATGCTTGCACAGCCAGAGTTACCAGATTCGATTCGTACAACAGATGAATTACTATGAGATCAAAAATATGTTTGTCACCCACTACTTCCACCCCAAATATGCCAAGGAAAGCAGACGGTGAACAGGCTATGCCACAGTCGGGGCTTATTGCCCCAACGTTCCCCTTGTTTTTCCGCATGTCTAGCCCCAACGTCGTCTATGCCAATTTGAAAACACTCGAGCTGTCACTTGATGGAAGGAGCAAACACTTTAGGCCCTCGCATGTGTTCGCTCACAACCCCATTGCTAAATGGCATACCCAGGGAAGTTTCGACTCGTGGCAAAAAGCTGAGCTAGAAATACCCACCTACAGAGTTGTCGTAACTTAGTCGAGCATTTCTAAATGCCCCCAACTAAGCTTTTTATCAAAACGCTCCATTTTGCATTTATTTTCAAGTTGATATACGTTTTTCCCCGAGACAGAATTTCTATTTTAATTCCTTTTAATTTTTATTTTAATTCCATTTTCGTTTTATTATACGGACCAAGTGCTCGAGTTAAAGTCGTCCACAGAGCAGGACCCGCCCGCAACCGCCGCCCGCATGCGCTCAAGGACCCTAGATAATTATGTACGAGGACACATGGCCCGAGCAACTTGAGTCAGATAACCAAAGCCAAAAGAGATTGCCTTGGCCTGGGCAAGAGCGTCCTACTGCCTAATGCTTAATGTGCCTTTAATTAGTGGAATGACAAAAAACCAACCATAAAATCAACTTAGCTTGTAAATGCTCCTTCCCGTACCCCAGACTCCGGAGCCTGTCTTAGTCAAGCCGAATGCTTAGCATGCAAAATGTCTGCAGTCCTGGATACCCTCAATTAAATGACCTTGCATAAATTAGATATCAGCGACAGCAGCTGATGCTCACCTCTTCTGAGAGGGGGCTTATTGAATTGCCGCGCATTTAATAAGTGATTACCCCAAAAAGCTAGCTGCCCCTTGGCGGTATTTCAATTTGCGCCGACTTATTGTGGCTTATAGTTTGACATTTCGTCACCGGACTTAAAGTACTGTCCTAAGGTAAACAACCAAATCTCAGACTTTATATAAATTTATAACCAACAACTGGCAGTATTTCGACTTTAAGGTTCGTTCTGTTGTGGCCTCTGTTTGCGGCGCTCTGTCTAAAAATAGCTTCTCGTATAAAGGATGCTTTTACCTCAGGTTAAATCTTCATTTCGTTTTTGTTTTGCGGAATTCAGGTCAAACTAAGTAGCACAGAGTTTGCGCCATATGCGAGTGCCGGCTTTCTTTAAAGGCAATTTATAAATGGGTTCTTCGTTGGTTCATAACTCTTAGGTATAAGTAGGATTAGGGGATACGTTTCTTATGCATATATTGAGAATAGTAATCAATAGAAATAAATATATTAGGGATGTAGTTTAGGCTATGCTTCAGAAAGTTTGCAAACGCATGGTATTGATTGAATGTAATTGAAAAATCTACGAGTATCCAGCAAACAGTAAATTAAAGAACAAAAATTAAGAATGAGTGTAGAATTTAGTGAAGTCGGACATTATCAATAATCAAACAAAATTTATTATTATTTTGTTCCAAACAATTAGTTTATCTTCTTTTTCTTTTGGGAGAGTTTTACGATTAGACTGTTATTTTATTTTAGTTCGCCAAATGCTTCTAGATTGATATACATGTTAGTATGCCTTTAAGCAGGGATTGCAAATAAAACTTATGAGTTTAATAAAATCAAACCTTAAAAAAATACCTAGAGACATGAGAAGATTGTAGAAATATTTTTTTTGTATGGAGTATCCTGGAAACAGGATAAACTTTTATTTACGATTTTTATAAAAAATCATAAGAGAACTCTTATTTTCAATTTTTATACCCAAGCATAGGGTATTATAATTTTATCTTGAAATGTGTAATTCACTGAAGGAGACGTTTCCGACCCAACAAAGTAATCAATCAGAAAAAAATTAAATTTTGTATAAAATCCTGCTTGAATATATAGCTTTGGCACTCCGAAGATAGCCGTCCTTTATTTTTTAACCTTAAGCGCATGTTTAATATATTTCTGTGGATCGATTTGAAAGTAAAAAATAAATTTCCTTATACATGTGTGAATTTATCTGAAGTTCCCTAAATATGACATCAAGGGTTATTGGGAATTGTTTAGGAATATGTCGAACTCTAACCGCGAAAATAACGTGAACGTAACGTACAAATTTAACGTAATCTATAGACGTGCTTACATGTATATACATATGTGTACGTACTTATTGAAAGTTTTCTGGTTCCGCTGGAACGGCTTTAACATATTATTTTTCGATAAACAACTACAATTTGTTATCTAAAATAATTGAAAACTATTTTTATAAAAATGTTCATTAAGCTTTTCGCTTAATTGCCTTTAAGATGAAATTATTCACATCTTGAATGAGAGTATATTAGTAGTCGTAGATTCAACTGAATGCCCTGCATGAAGAAAGTAATAAACAATGAGGAGTGCTTGTAGTTTATACGGCTGCCACGCCCCGCAAAACAACTTGAACGACTTACCAAAGCCAAGGAGAACAACATTAACAACAAGAACACTATAAAGTGTAAGTGGAATACCCGTACAAACCAGAGACCGACTTCAACTTCAACTTTTTCGACAGTTTTTGCTCCTGACTACGGATTTTTCGATCTGTGCGGTTTCTTTGTTTACGGAGACTTTGCCTTGTGGATTTTTTGGCTTTTAGTTGCATACTTTTGTGCATGTTTTTTACACGCGCTTTCTTTTTGTAATTTTCTTCGAACAAGCTTGGCTTGTTCGCGTTTGTCTCTTGGCCAAAGTCAGGACGCTGAGGTAACATCAACAACGACAACGACAACGAAACTGGAAACCCAAGTCGACCAGTTGGGAAAGTCAGCGCAAATGAAAAGCATGTCAAAGTATGTCGAGTCCATATGACACCGGCACACTGGCGCTGTGACTCTCTGGGTGTTTGTGTCCTCGTGTTTGTGGCCGGGCTGCCAGGCTCCGCGTCCTCGACTGTCAAGCTGACATTTGCTTGTCGCTTTTCAGCCATTTTATCATCTTCTACTGCTGCGATTTCCAAGAGTTTTCCACAACCCTTTTAATGCTGTATGGCGGTTTGTTGTGATGGGCGGATCTCGTACTGCAGTATTTATGTCCCCTACACTAATTGAAACGAACATTTTCTGTACCCTGGCTGCTGGACCACTCTACTCCTTTCACAAGCCACTCGGATGAGTCTCGGCTGTTTGTTTTGCGAGTATACACTGCTTTTGTGGACCTGTGGGCGCTGCTTTAGTGATTAGTTGTGTGCCTTTAGATAGTGGCATCGTTTGTAGAGACAGCGCAGAATATTCGAGTATATATTTTTAAGCCCAATACCCATCACATGAGTAAAACGGGCTACTTAAAATGCGCAGAAGAAGGCATATTCTTGCTCAGTTTCAATAGCCAATTCGATCTGGCCCTGTCCTGCTGTTCGCCCGGATAAACGAGTCTATCTCAGAGAGTATGAAAGCCAGAGATACCAAATTAGGAATGTACTGTAGTTAAGCAGGTATAAGTTCCTGTACAACATACGCAAATCCAGATTGTTTCAATATTCAGATATTTCACAGTCCCCCGGTCACTGTAACTTATCAACTGTAAAAATTTCAAGCCGTTCGAAAATTAAGCACCGAAATAATTTTCGTTCAGCCAGCAGAAGAGAAAAGCAGCGCTCTATTTGCTTGCAGAGCCGCTGAACTGCTTGTTGGTTTTGTACTCCCAGTACCCATATAATGGGTACGAATGAAAGGGGGTACTAAATCTGTGCAAATGTATGTATGTAACAGGCAGAAGACACATCTCCGACCCCTCACATTTTCATAAAAACTTTAACAGCCACAACTTTAGAGGTTTAGCAATGGGATTTGGCTTGTATAATACTTGGGTCATTCTTAATCTACTGTCCAAATTTCGATCGGATCATACACACGGAATTTATTCACGAAAGAAGATTCAGTACTGAAGAGCGGGGGCAAGAAGAAGCACGGCCGCAACTTTAAATGCCTCGCTAGCACTGTTGCTTGTATGCGTGCGTGGTTGTGTATGAGTGTGTGTATGTGTAAGTGGACATAGATGTGATTGGAAGTTTTAGACCTGGCTACAGGGAGTTTCGTAGTCGGGTATACTCGACTAGAGCATTCTTACTTGTTGTTTCTGTGCATTTGTACGAAGATGTGTTTGAATGTCTCGCAGTCAGGTACACTCGACTAGTGCTTCCTTACTTGCTTTAACTAGCTGAAATAATGGTCCTGTTATACTTTGAGCATTCCAATTTTGTCTGCCAAAAGATAATGCGTACGAAAAGCCCGAGTTTCTCTTTAAGGATTCTTGTATGGATATTAAATTTTGTCATGAAATACAAGTTGAAGAAGATTTTTCTGACCTCACAAAGTATATAGTCAGGATCAAAATTAAATCCGAATCGATCTAGCGATGTTCGTCCTTTCTATTAAAATTAGTGTCTCAGGCTTAGCGCTTTCTTGATGTATTTCGGAACAGATGGATTTGTTTACAGGCAAGATCACTATACATAATAAAGAAAACATAAATAGAAATGATTGATCGACAAGAAAGCTGTTGTACGAGTATGAATGGCTTTGATTTTTAAGATATTGCAACCAACCTTTGGAATCTTAAGTCTTAAGATGTTGGTTCATTTTGATTAAACAATAGATGAAAATGAAATTTTTGTATATAAACTGTTTAGTTATTACAGAAAGTTCATTTAAAATAGGTTAATGGCCTTGGACGCTAATGCGCAGACAAATTATGAAAAAGTCTATGTACTTATTACCAAATACAAATAAATGCATAATATATTATTATTCTCGCTATAATATGATGTAGTATTGCAGATAAAGAAGTTGCTATCATAATTGTATATAAATATGTTAGTAGTATTATCAGAAATTTCACAATAATAGAGTTCGTACGATTTTAGGCTTTTGGAGAGGAGGAAACTAAACCGTGGTGTTATCAACGAAAGACGGACGTCTCGAACTGCATGCTTATCCCAAAAACAAACCAAATGATAGAAACACTGAGTTTTGATACTTTACCACTTTTCCATAGAAAGTAGTGACACTTTCTGAGGTAAATGTAATAGATAATTTTTAAATAGTCCGTAAAGGACTTTTATTTTATATCCATTCTGCTTGAATATACTTCCGCAGCATTGCCGGCTGGAGTATCAAAGAGCTTATCGCATATGCAATGACGGCAAAAGGACTCCAAGGTACACACAAGTAATGTGGACTGCAACTAAGCCAACATTCCCATAACTTTTAATTTGCACGACTTTGCCGGCAAGTGAGCCCCAGAGCAAACCCCCAAGCAGCCACGCCTCCCTCCCGCCGACAACTAATGCATTTTGCATTGGCCATCTCAAACTGCTGCTCACTGAGGGGGAGCAGAGCGTTTTGCTTGAAATTGACTATCTTACTTTTGACTTTGAGAGTAGCGGGCTGGGTTCGCTGGGGACGGTGCAGTTGGCCGGGTACTCGCCACGCCCCACAAGCATTTGATGTTTGAGTTGCATGCAACGCTGTCGGGGTTGTCGTGTTTGGGGCAACGCAGCCGCTCACTTTGCTCCTGGCAGCTGTGGGGACACTAAGTACGAGTATATGAAAAAAGTAAAGACCAGCTTGAAAGTTTGCTGTTAATTTAGGGTAAGTGTTGAAAAAGTTCTGCAACGGCTTTTATATAAACTGGCTTAATGAGTTTTTCAGCTTGGATGGCAAGTGTGTAAAAATTATGTATTAACGCAAGTTTGTGGCAGACTAAATAGCGTCTTAAGAGCAGCACAAAAGGCCAGAAGCATTGAGATTGCCAAAAGCAATGTAGCCGAGTTATTTATGCTTTTCTGTTGAGTGCGAGTGGCACAATGGACCGTATGAGTATTAAGTTTCAAAAAGGATACACTGTCCTCAGGTAGAGTTGCACATTGTAGTTCCACTGAAGGAATAAGTTTAAAAGTTCAATCTTTGCTGAACATACTAATCGGTCAAATAGTTCGTTTAGTTCGCTCGTTTGGTTAGTTCGATTATTTGGATAATTAATTAATCGATTTTTTCAAACCACTTTCTTCTTAAATAATTGATACAAATTAAGCATATTAAGCATATATATATATATATAAAATCTATCTATATAAGAAGAATGTGATTGAAACCTTCGCAACGTCTTCTTTTTGTTGACATTTTAAAACAACCTTCATATATTGCAAACACGCCGCAATTAAGTCTTGTAAACTGAGCTCAAATGATAATCGAGCTCAACTTTAGAGAATGAACGGTTATCGAAATCTGAGGAGCAGAACGAAATATAATCGAACTCAAAAAACCAAACGATTGAACGAACTAAATGAACGACAATTCGTTCAGTTTAGTCAGTAGTTCCGAACTTATTCTGAACGATACGATACACCTCTATCCACAGGCAGAAGCATTCAAATACTTAATACACATTACAGTTGAGTGCATTTTCAAAAGTCAGCACTCGGCACAATTCCAATTCAAAAGCCAAAAGCTGCCCATCCGGACGCAATTTCAATGAGCAAGGGCACAGCTGGGGGTCAAGTTGTGTGAGTTGGGTCAGTTGGTCACACAAATGGAGACGTCATGGGCCAGGCACAAGATGCCAGCTTGGCAATTTGCAATTTAACTTGTTAGACCACAAACTCAAGTAAACAGTGCCAGACTTGGCCCAAGACCCTGTCAGGCAACCAAATCCCCGCCCAAAATGTAAAGTGTTGAATTTGAGCTCACTCTATGTGCTTAAGTCACAGTAAATAACAGCAAGAAAAAAACAATAATAATAAATAAGAAAAACTCTTGGCTACAATTTGCTTTTAATATTTGTATTTATATTCCTCGCACAATCCTTTTCAAACTCAGCCGAGCCTCACATGGCGTATGTGTAATATTTGATTTGATTCCTTTGCAAAGTTATTAAACGTGCACATGTGTACATATTATTTTGTGGCAACTGCTCTAACATTAGCCTTGTGATTTGCGAAAATACAATAAATTTAGAAGAGAGTAATGTTCATAAAATAAATAGAATACGTAAGCAAAACTATATGCGGTAAATTGATGCTAGCGTGGGACTGTATTTTGGGTTAGGCATCATATTTGCTTTAATATATTTTAAATTTCAACAAGTTGCAATATATATATATATATACATATATTATACTAAGATAACATATTAAAATGTGCAATTGTATGCAGCTATTTACATATATGTACTTATACAAAATAATAATTTATTTAATGTGGTTTTAAGTATTCAGTAATATCTCGTATTGGTATAAATAAATTCATTTGTACAAAAATTTGGGTAATTTTTGTTGAACAAATATGCATAAATTTAACAAATCTAACACAAAATAATTGTAGTTATTTTCATAAAATAAATATTTCTTATCCATGATCGATAAACATCAAGTCCTGTATCAGGGATTCTGCACAAAACACAACTTCTTGAAATTTTTTTCAAGGATCTGTTCAATGAAAAAATTGCTCATTTCTTCTGCTTCTCTTGAGCTTATATTTCCTAATATAACCCAAAGTTTTCAATGTTTAGCTACTATCTTTGAGCCTTAACCGATTGCTTGCAATCCTTTTACTAACAACTTAATTCAACTGAATTAACTCTTGTAATTGAATTTCAACATTTTCATTGTATTTAAATATTCCTGTTAAGGAAATGTGGCCAAAGCTGGTCTCTATTACACGAAATGTTTTATACATACAAAAATATTTCTGCATTCAATAAACTATTAATAAATTCCAAAGATTTAATCGAAAACGAAATTCAATTACATTGCCTAATTGAACAAATAAATCAAATATCAAACACTGATTTAATCTCACTTTGTGCACCATCAAAGTCTTAATTGCTCAAAAAACATACGGGAAAACAACTTGCTAAAAGTCACAAAAGGAAAGCTGAATTTTAATTAGTGAACGTTGATAGGAAATGTTTAAGAAGTTTGATTTAAGCTGCCACAATAATTTGTTCAAAATTCCTATGTTCTTTACAAAGGCAATCCTTTTGGCTGAGTGATTTAAATTCCTTTAACTTGGGATTTTGGGCTAAATGTACAGTTAAAATTCTGTAAAAGTCATTAGGCTGTCTGCTCAAATAGCAATCAAAACTTATTACGGTTATCGTCAGCCCACACTGTGTTAAATTTATATAAGGTTTTCATCTGCACCAAATATTTAAAATGCACCATCTAAATGTACAACATATGGCAATTTGACTCAGCTATGTAAGAGTTGGTCTAATTCTTGAAAAGGACAGTCGTCGCCTAGAACGTACATATTAGCTAGTTTCGTTAACTTATTTTATTATATACACACATATGTACATATTATATACATAGGTATGAACCAAATTAGGTGGACCTGAAGAAAACATTATGAATCTTTGATTTGGCGAGCTTGGTCAAGATATCTTCATAAGCAAATTTGTTCACACAAAAACTGCATTTTCGACCGATCGTTGCAATGTCAGCTATATGAAATAAAGTCATTCGATCCGGCCGGTTCCGTCATACTATATACTCGTAGTATGTACTGCCTGCAGCACAATAAACAAGTTTCATAGAAACAGATATACAAGCGCACAGATAACTTGTCTGAATCGACTCGGAAGTGTTGCTGAGTAATACAAAAGTATAAACCTACTTGTGTGCCTCCTGAGCAAAGATTACCCGGAACTTCTCATGTAATCAATCCTAGCTTGAGATACTGTCAAAATCATTCCTCCTTGGTACATCTGTCAGTTGCTCATAGGTGCGTAATGGGGAATAAGAATATCTCGGATCCAAAATAAACTTGACCTACTCATGCCTTACACGAACCTACTTTCCAAATTTGGTGCCTCTAGCTCTTATAGTCGACGCGTTCATCCGGACAGACGGACATATCCAAATCAAAATTTCTTTTGATACCAATCAAGAATATGTATACTTTATAGGGTCGGATATGTCTCCTTCTGCCTGTTACACACTTTGCACAGATTTATTACCCTCTTTTTACACATTGTATGGGTACAGGGAGTAAAAACAGAAGTATACGAGTTGTATAAGCGGGCCTTACTGCAATTGATGATTTCTTCTCCGGAATGGCCCTCACCCTCTGTGACTGACATTTTAATAGTTGTCATAATAGTATACCACAATCATCGTGTGTGTATCGGAAAGCCTTAAGTCGAGCTTGGTGTTTCATTTAGTTCGGCGTAGATATTTAAGCAGGATGTTTAGGGCATAAATCGAGTTGAAGCGCGGCCTGTGCCAGAGTGACTAATTGATGAGTTTCTTGCATATTAGTACTATCTACAGATTTAGTTTAATTGTATATTTGCCCGCTTTTAATAAGGTTAATTTAATTTATTATTGGGAATTTAAGAATTTGTCTCTGAAATAATATTATAATCGATACAGTTCATTCGAATAATTCTTACTTAGGTAATAAATTGTGTACTCTTAAGCGCAGACAATTTGTTGCCATATTAGAATGAAGATAAACTGAGAGTGCCTTCGGCCAAAGGCTTTGATTTAGCAGTGGCTTTTGGCTTAGCCTGTTTGTTGTACTTGGGAATTTGAGCAGCTGACAAGCACAGAGCCTCGAGCGTATCTGGGCTGTCTGCCTGACTGTCTGTTAGAAGCTGGTAAGATAACCCTGTTGACTGATGCCCTTTTACTTGCTACTACCAATTACAAAATGCTGTAGTTACGCAGCAGCTGGAGTGGTTATGTGTATAGTATAGAGGTCGTGGTACTTACCACCCAATATTCCATTTAAATAGGCCGAGACATTCAGGCCGCGTCCCTTCTTCAGCATCAATTGCTCATCGATAAGCAGGAGACGCGAGGAGGAGGACGATGAGGATGTCGACGATGTTGTTGCTGAGAGACCAAATGGATCCGGCTTAACGGGTCCCTCATACAATTCCATGTCGTCGTGATTGCGAAATAGATTGTGCCGGGCTATGACATCTTCCATTCCGGCGCGATGTAGCTCTGGTATCAGGCGCAGCCAAATCGAGAGTTGGTGAGCCCGAAAGTGATTCTTAATGCGCGGCTTCATGCCTTTTAGATTGTTGATAAGTGTGTTGAAAAATTTGAAAAATACAGACGAAAGCAAAAACAGAAGCGTTAATGTAAGCATCTTTATTTCTATGTGACAGGCTCAAGTATTCATGCATGCAAATTGACCCGTTGCCAACTATTTCAGTTGCTGACTGCTGCCTTTGTTGCCTTTGTGTATGGATGTCGCTTTTGGGTCGCTTTCGAGTCATTTGCATGCCAGAAAGGTGAGTCACTTTTCTCAATTGAGGACACCTCATCCCCAACTGCCTTCATGTCTAGCTTGATGTCTTGTTTACATAGCTGACTGAGCGACAGAAAACTGCTTAAATTTTAATGCCCTTAGTGGGTCACAGGACGGGGTTGCGTTTCGAATCTTGTGTTAAACGTTGGCTTCCGGGTCAGTTTGTTTATTGAGAAATCAAAGCACATAACATTCTCGTAAGCTAACCTTAAGTTGTTGCCTACTTATCAAACCCAGCCTATCCAGCCTGTTTTATTTTAAAACGCCAAAGACTGAATATGAATGGCTTAAGACACAAAGCTCGAAATATTTGCGGTGATGTTCGGTCAATCTCAGACCTAGGTATAGCATTGTTCTGGTTTGGTTTTTTGTGGGGTGGTGAAGAGACTTAAAAAAAACCGTACTCCGTATTTCAAATTTGGTGACTACCTTTAAAAGTGTGGGAGATGTAGATTTGTTATACTATGTTCCCGAAGGGAAAAATAGTAAAATGGGTTTGCGAAATGTCCGTCTGTCCCTCTGTTCGTATGAACGCAATTTTTTTGCCTTTATCTTTGAGCTAGAGCAACCAAATTTGGTACACATGTTGGTGTATATCGTCAATTTATAAAGTGTCAAGATCTACCCCCCACCCCCATCCCCTCCTACAAAATTTGGGGAAAACCTGTATCTTCCACATTTTTAAAGCTAGAGTCACCAAATTTGGCATACCCTCTAAAGTTGACCCCCTGGATAAAACTGCATCCAAATTTTTTGAACCACGACGCGTTCATACATACGGACAAACAGACGGACATGGCCAAATTGAAATCTCTTTTGATACTGATCAAGAATATATATACTTATTAGGGTCGGAGATGTCTCCTTCTGCCTGTTACATACATTTGCACAAATCAAAATTTCCATTGAAATCTATGTTATATTAGAATGGATAATATTTTTATGTAATCCCAAATAACACCAACGCGATATTTAATAACCTTTCCAAAAAATAAAATTTCTTTCAATTTAAGGCTACTCTTGTTGAAGAGTTAGAATACTCGCATTTTCCATTTAGCTGAGAAGCGTCCGCAGATTGAACGTCCATTTTCACATAAGGATTGTTGTTATGTTATCAACATAAGGCTAATTTTAAACCTTAAATAAAGTGACGTCTATATAAAGCATAACATTATTCAAGTCAGATGTTGGAGAGTAATTGAATTTAAGACATCCATGTTACGCACAAAGGTCTCAGACACTGTCTCGCTCCCTGACATTTGATGCGAGTCAGTGTGAATACGTAAATAAATATTGCAGACACTTAGATGATGCATAATTTACGCAACAGAGCTTCCAATTCAACAGTCGAATCAACGGCATACAAGAGTTTACTTATATGAGTATGCCTGAGTATGTTCGTATTCAATTTGCGATGATTGTACTCTGTATCGGGACATTGTGTTCGACCAGATGTGTATTGCGTATTCACCTAATTCGATTCGATTCATTGTCGATTTCAGTTTTCATCGCAACAAATCAAAACTCGCAATCATTCGTGGGCGTTAGAAAATCCTTTGCAACTACATTCTTTGTGCGTAGTGTATGTCAACGACAGAACATTGGGCGGAATGAGGGAGAAGTCTTCTAAGAAGGATCCTGGCGTAGGCAGACAAGAGAACAAGAACAAGTGCGTCAGCTGTCGCTCCCGGCAAGTCCTTTCAATTAAAATCAAACAAAAGGCACTTGCATACCAGTTTCAGTTTTGATATGTATCGTGCTTCATTGCTTACATGTGCGTAAAGTGAGTTTGAATGCGTGTCCTGGGAAAATATAAAAGATGGCAAGGAGCTATCTTTCATATTTTACTCAAGATACGAGTAAAGAATGCGGATTCGCACACAAAGCGGTACAAAAATATCCATTGGCCCAACCACGGCAAAAACCTAATTTTCATAAACCAATGTTCGCGTGTCTGTCGCTGTGTTTGGCGTCTTGTAAGTTGATATTTTTATGCTCTATAAAAAGTCATATTGATATGATATGATTTCGGTACCTTCCAGCCATAACACGTTTAGTTAGCTGCATTACTAGCTAAAATTATCGCAGTGTACATACGATAAACAATATGAACTTAGTATGCCATGAAAAATCAAATTTTGTAAAATATAACCAAAATGTTATCGATACATAATGAAATTAAATTTCAAATAAATGGAACAAAATAAGTAGCAGGTTTCCTTTGTATTCTTAATTATATCTAAAAGAAAATTGGGCATACAACATGAAAAATTAACGATTTGAATAAGTACATTTTAATAATACTAAAAAAGTGCTGTCTTTTATGTGTACTTAAAAAGTATAATATTTTTATGTAGTATGTGCATATAAAATTTAAATTTTTCTTATACTCTTGGATAAGTGTGTACAAACATTTGCTAGATACCATCTCCTGAACAGCATCTAATTTTACAGCCATTTTTAAAAAAATGGAATTGTTGTCTCCTTGTTGGTGTTGCTAGGTAAAAAGGTGTGAAAATTTTGAACCTAATAACATTTGCGTACATTTGACATGACGCAACGGCATAATTTTTGAGCACACATAAAGCTTTATGTGCTCGTCGTTGTCTGGCTCCGTTTTTTACACCCTACACTTAAAACTGAAGGATATGTTGAATGTTCGGGACTAACGAACTTGCAAAATGTAATATATACATGAGAATATTCTCGGATGGCATCAGACAACTCCCTATCGATTTCTATTGAAAAGTATTGTATATTGTATTGCGTGTATGCGATTGGTTTTCCAGAAAGCAAGCATTTAATTGACAATTAGTCAATACAACAAAATAAACATATACATATAAGTTTAATTATAACCTGATATGCCCAATGTTATAAAAATATATTAAGTATTAATATTGATAATTTGATGAACGTGCTCTTGAAGGGCAATATAACGTGACAGTAGTTTCAAAAAAAACTAAATTAATTGTGTTTCTTATATATTTATCGATAAGCTTTAATCATTACGGTCTTGAGCTCAAAATCCTGCAAGTAGTAGAAGCAATTTGATCTCTTAGACTAATTACATGCAGGTTTTGTATGAACAACCACAGGGTATCCTGAAGTCGAGCAACATCGCCTGCAGCATTGTCGTTTGGTTTTGATGGCCGCTTTCCTTTTTTGTGTTCCCAACCGTAGGTAACCTTCAACAACCACTCGGAGGTAGCCTTGTTTTGCAGTAATCTTTTCTGCGTTTAATGCTCTTTTTCACATTTCATGCCACTTCCACTTTGCTTCTGCCCCCGCAGTTTGTTTGCATGCACGCGCAGCTTTCTTTTTGCCTTGTTTAAAATTTAAATTAAATTTGATTCTTTTTGTGATGCGCACATTTTTAGGCGCTGCTTTAAAAAGCGTCCTCAAATTTGCTGCCTTTTTTTTTGGCAATTTGGGAAATGTACAAAATATACCCTGTACCCATAAAAAAGGGAAAAAATGTAAAATAAAGTTATACAAACGTATGTAATAGGTAGAAGACTTCTCAACCCCATAAGGATTTTGATAATTCGTGACTAGCATCAGCAGCTGAGTCCATTTACGTGTGAATATTCCAGTTAATATAAAGACTAGAGGAACAGAATTTAAAATGAAGGTCGTATATTTCTTGTTTTTCAAACAATAGAAGCCCACATAAATTCGACAATCGCATATTTTAAGTTCTCGTTTGTACATATTTACACATTCATCTATTCCAAACAAGAATATTTACACATTCATCAAATACGTAAACAATATAATTCGCAGAATAATCAGACAAGTTATTCCGAAAAATTATTTGTGGCAATGTGTGATTATGTTTGTGGTGATTTATTTCCATTTGAAAAATGCGACTACATTTATAAATGCATAAGTCAATATATTTGTACATTCGAGTATAAATGTGTTATGGATGACCTTATAATGGGAAAATATTTGTGTATACTCTATACGAATATGCATGAGTATGAGATACTTAAATTAAGTTAGACTTGGGTAAAGCGTGTCAACTCTTGACTAAAACATTCTTATATATTTCACTCTGTTACAACTTTCTTCTTATTTTGTACTAAGCTCCAGTCAAAATAATTTGGCAGTTCACTTCTTGTTTATTTCAGACGAAACAGCAATTAATTATACTTAGAATCTGACTACTTTATTCATAAATTTTAATTGAGAATTATGTATGTTGTAGTAAATAATAGTGTTGCAATTATTTAAAATATAATTGTGATCCATGTTTCATTTATCTTAATAATTGTGGGTGACCTGGGTTGAGAACATTTCAAGATATATATTAAGCCATGACACTATTCAGCTTAGTGGATTACTTTAATTCATAGCAGGTCTACATACTTTTACATTGAAAAGTTCTCTGATTGGTTTTAAATGTAAGTATTCTTTTGCCACACTGGCTAACAGCAAGGACTCCTTTACAGTAAGTTTTCCCATTGATTTTTAGGCAACCAACTCAAGCACAGCAACATCAACAGAATAGAATAGAAAGTAAAATATAATTTTTCCGCCTCACCAATTTCCAAATACTTCTGATGCAATGGATCATAATTTTCCCAGGTGATGCTGCGAAAACGATTGCGCTCCTTCGAAACTGGCAGCACCGAGTCCTGTCGATGATGCTCGTTCGGATTGCTGTGCAGGAAAAAGAGAAGGAACAATTGCAGGACATTTGAGTTGAGTTGAAATGCGTTCTAAATAGTTTTGTGTGCCCGTGTGGGCTTTTTGTTGTTGGTGCATTCTGCATTTTGCTTTTGTGAGGGCTGCGTGCACACATAGTAAATGCTTAAAACGCAGAGCCTTGGGCATGTTTTATGCAGCCATGCAGCAGGTGTTCTAGGCGGTGCTGAGGGCACCACAGCAGTACACAGAAACACTGTTCTCCTACAGACAATCGGTGCTAAGTGTTGCACACGGAAAAAGTGTTTAGAAGAGCAGAAGGAACGCCACTTGCCTGACAAATTACTGAAAGTGGCTTAACGTTGGACAGGCACTTTGGGGCTTTGAAAGTACGAGTTGGGGAGTGCAGGAATAAGTAACTACTATTCGTACAAACTTACCCGGTACGCGCAAAGTTCGACCAGTATATCATGACGGCCTCCGACAGCGCCGTCTCCGACTTTGTGTAGTTCTGCGGAAAGTGACTGAAGCCGTCCACAAGCGGTGCCCCGAATATGTACGGCAAATCCTCACCATGTACAGTGCCCATTCGCTGCGGATAGTCGCCATCTTTTGTCTGGTAGTCGAACACATAGAAATAACAGCGACCTGCGGGCTGCGTGGATGCTGCCAAAGTGGAGGCGGCCGCATTCCCAGCCCCACTGGGCGACGAGGCACTTACGGGGGGTGGTGATTGGGCTGCCAGAATGTCCCCAGTGCGCACTATGGGCGCCACGAACTGAGCATCGGATAGCGCCGCCACGGCCGTGTCACGTGTGTTTATCGGATGTTGTGAGGTTCGATCCCAGTCCGTGTATTCATTTACGATCTGTGCAAAGAAATGTTATTTATGAAAACTTTTTCATGGGCTTAATGATAATGTTCTGCTACACCGTTTACTTTGGCAGGGACTTCTAGCCCCCCAATAAATTGTTGGTTGTTCGGTTTGCTGAAATCTTTACAGTCCATAATTTTCCATTACTATACATAAAATTCCGTAGACTGACTTTCGTCTGACTTTCGCCTCGCACACGCTTCTGGTCTACAACCACAAATTTCAATGCTTATTCTAGGCTTCATCCATAAAACAAGAAAAAGCAACCCTTTAGTTCTGGAAGAGTCAAGTTACCACTATGGAAACACTCAAGTGGGCTTAGCGTAAGGCTAGCGAAGCATCCTAACCCAGGATATTGATAGGACTTCCCGGAATATGAGCTGCAATAAATGCGTTTAGCCTCATTTCAATTTTTTTTTTTTAATTTACCTTTCACCTTTGTCATTACTTTAAATGGTTGTTCACTATTTTGTATACACATAAGTTAGTTTTTATACTTCGTTTTTGATTCCGATTTCAAAAAGACAAGTGAATAACATATTTTTTGTATAAATAAAAAAAATCTTATTAAATCAATATACGTTTTTGAAAATTGGTTTTTAATTATTAAAATTACCATCTTAAGATTAAACCAAGAACAATTTAGAAATTTCTAAAGTGTAAAAGTTGTTCGATCTGACAATATTCTTAGACAAGTTTCCACAAATCCAGGCCTTTAAAGCAACTGAACAAAGATTGAACTTATTGCGGGAATACATACGTATGTATTAGGTAAAGGCCATAGTATAAAGGTACTATATTAAAGTTACGTAGATAGTTTGTATCGATATCATGATTTTGTCTACAATTGCCATATAATAAGGTATTTAATATCTTAAAATAACCCGATAAATAATTATAATTGGTGGTGCCATGTTCAATGTTTTTATTATTTTAGATTTTATAATATTCTAGTATATTATCAAGTTTCGTTGTGCTGAAAAGGGTTTGTTATATTTTGTCGTGTATATAACTGAAAAGTAAAGTGAAATGAGGTGTTTCGGTGATATTCTATAGAATCATTAAATTTATAAATTCGACATGCTATACGGCGACCACAGGTAGCCTTCCTTTATTTTGAACTGTTTATTCAGGGCCCAAACCCACACTTACGCAATATACACACAGGCTTAATACATATATATATGCATATGTGTATGTATGCCAAGTTAAATCCTGGTAGGATTACAAGCAGATTGCTGCTGCTGCTGTTGTTTGTTGCGGTTATTATTATTTTTGCCACCATGAGTGCGGGATTTTAAAAGGACTACAAAATGCATTGATAAAATCGATGTCATGCATATTTTAAAACCCAAATTACAAGTGATTTTGGTGCATTCAAAAATATATATTTATGTATTTAATAGGTGGTTTTGCCCGGCGACACCAAGACTATTCTTAAAATTTTGTCCTTGAACGCAAAGTCTTTGTAAATGAATTATTTTGTAGTCCCCTAACACTTAAACTTAGTGTTCCGATCGATGTAAAATATAATTGTGAACTTGACCTCTTTTCGAATCTGGCGGCAACGCGCTTAATAATTTATAGTGAAATTTATTGACCGCTTGGTGGATTTTCTAAATCTTCTAAGTATCAGTGATCACTACGCGTAATTATTTCATGTGTCGAGTTTTGAATGAGTTTTAAGCCAATCGAACAAAACGTAAAAAGGTGAACATTTTTTGAGCAATTGTCACGTATTCTGTGAAGATAGATTGATGCTGATAGGACCCAAATTGGTCTTTTACCATACAACTACAACCCATTTCCCAGAAGGTGGGTTGAATTAAATATAAAGTCGGCTGTTGCTTAGTTTCTGAAACGAGTATGGAGCTGATTACATGATAACAAAAAAGTTTTCCAACAGTTTTCCACCTCTGTGAGCACAGAAAACTACCATGAAAATTCGGCTTAAACTGTCGTTGGTCGACAGTAAGTCAGTCATGGTAAGACATTTTTTTTAACTTTAGTTCGGGTTATATACAACTGGTAGAAATCGGCTTGCGATCAAAGTTCAAAAAGCTTATCGAAAGGTTAAGTAGTCGTAAGTCATTATATAAATGTAACAATTTGTGTCAATATTTCGCGGTTAAGGCTTGATGTGATTCAACTGTTCAACTTTCAACTCCCTATACCCATAAAATGGGTAAAAAGGGGGCATGAGTCTGTGCAAATGTATGTTACAGGCAGAGGGGGCATCTCCGACCCTATAAAGTATATATATTCTTGATCAGTATCAAAAGAGATTTCGATTTGGCCATGTCCGTCTGTCTGTCCGTCTGTCCGTCTGTCCGGATGAATGCGTCGATCTAAGCAACTTTAAGAGCTAGAGACATCAAATTTCGAATGTAGGTTCCTGTATACCATACGCAGATCAAACGATTTACAGCCACACTTTTCAAGATATATCCCTGGAATTCGGCCTTGCCTTGCTTGCGCTTTCGCTTGTATGTGTACGTCTTTGTGTATGTGTAAGTGTACGAAGATGCGATCGGAATATTTTGACCTGGGTACAGGGAGTTTCGTAGTCGGGTCTACTCGACTGTAGCATTCTTACTTGTTTCAACTTGGTTTAAACATAAAGCATTTATGATTTTAGAATGCTAGTTCCAAATTCGTAATAGCATGTATGTATATGTAATAAGTTTGGGTAATTTATGTTGATTAAAGCTTTTAATTTCTGCAAGGCAATAAATTTTTGTTTGCTTAGAATTGAAGTATTGACTATGTCCCGAAAAGTGTAGCTCATTAAAAGAGGCGTTTCCAACCACATCATGTATATGTACATATTCTGTCCGTTTCTTTATGGCAGATGAAGCATCATCTTACTGCACGCAATACATATGTTGGAACCGGTCGGATGGGATCACAAAAAGTCATATAATAACGCTCTGTACAAAATTCATTAGTTCTATATTTTGCTTGAGATATCCCAAATTAACTCACAATCTCTATGATTCATTATGCTCTTCACGATTACTCTATATTTTAACGATGTCGAACCACTACATCTCATAGCTGCCATAGGAACAGTCGACAAAGAAATTCTGTTATTATAACCCTTTTTGTCTTTATAGATATCTTAAACAATCTTTTACCAGGCCATGCAGCAGGCTCATTTCTTCGACAGAAATGCTTTACATATGGAGTATAGACTTATGTATATGGATACAATGTATGCCATTAATAACCTCAGTGCAGAGTTGCAGCGAGCTTGACTTTTGCTGGGTTGAGCGTACGAATATAATGAAGTAAAGTAAATACGAATATATGCGCTATAATCGTGATATATGCGTTGGCAATTTACGGCTCCTTGGTGTGTGTATGTGTATGTGTGTCTGTGTGCACTTAAAATACGCAAATACATACGCAGACACACGTATACTTGCTTTTAATATGGCAAATGGTGACAACGTCGACTGGCGATGACGCTGTGTCTAAGGATGAGGACGAGGCTGAGGACGAATCTGACTGTTGACTGTTGTCGTTGGTTGCTGCTGCTGCTGCTGTTTTTGTGATTTGGGTTAAGTGTAGCCTGTGCGTTTTTAAGTAGGTGGGTGTGCCGCATATCCACACATACAGATACAATACACAGCCACACACACATTCTAGTACATGTCTCAGTGTCCTTGCCAATGCATATACAAATACTACGATATACATTTACGCGCATACATATAGACATGCATACATATGTACACACGTTTGCCAAATAAAGCGTGTTAATGTTTTGGCTGCAATGGCGTGTTAACGGCCTTCCATTTCGCTCGCTTGCACAGTACAAAACAAAAATAAAGGCAACGCACATAAAATAAATACAAAAAATTAAGAAAAAAAGCGAAAACATAGAATTAAATGTTGAAAAGTCTACTGAGCATGAACACAACATGAAATTCAGCCTTCGTCTGTGCTTATTTGTTGTTGAAAATATAACTCATACGCAGTGTGTGCGTATGGGTACTTATAATTACAGTTTCACTTTTACACACCGAGCGTGCGAACATTTTAATTGACTTTTTCTTCCTTTGCTTTTCATGCTGCTGCTGGCTTTCATTTTAAACGTTTTTGTTTAATCTTTTCATGTATATTTCAAGGTGGGCTATTCAAATGATATACCACTAAATTAGATTGAAAGAAGGCAAAATTGTATATGATATTAGCAAAAAGTTCTAGAGAAGGTTTGAATAGGCTTAATTACAACGACCCTAATGACTTGGAAGTATGTAAAAATGTAAGAAGGGAAAAAACTAACTAACTATTATATGTACATACAAAAGAAGCTATTCGTGACAATGCGCAATTGTATTCTTTTCAGAATCTACTGCCGGCTCGAGTAATGTTGATGACTATTACGAAGAGCTTAAACCACATATCTTATTTAATAAGATACAGATCAGATTCAGATCAAATAGAGGTAGTAAAAGTAGAAGTGCCGAAGCTATATATCCTAGCAGCAATGTTTTTATAAGAAAGTTTATTTTGGCTTTCCTTGACACTTTATAAATTGACGATATACACCAACACGTGCACCAAGTTTGTTTGCTCTAGCTTAAAGATAAAGGCAAAAAATTGTGTTCATACGGAAAGACGGACAGACGGACATTTCGCAAAACCAATGTACTATTTTCATTTCGGGAACATAGTATAACAAGTAAGAACGTTGCAGTCGGACGCTCCCGACTGCAGAATACTATGTTCCCAGTCCTATATAATTTGGTTATTTATGAGTTCGGAAAGAGACGCGAAAAAAACAGAAATCTGTATGTCAAGTTGGATGACTCTACCAAACCCTTAATAAATTGAGGATGTGTACCAAGTTTGGTTGCTCTAGCTTCAAGGGTGTGGAAAAAAATTGCGTTCATACGGACAGACGGACATTTCGCAAACCCAATATACTATTTTTCCCTTCGGGAACATAGTATAAAAAGATGTAGTGTTTTAAACAGTGTTGTCACTACCAATAGACAACAGAGTGAAAAAGTTGGCTTGAGATAAGGAAATCATTACGACTCCGCATCAACCGATGCCAAAATGTGGCCGTAAAGCATGTCGCATTCCGTCTGGACCACCAGAAGAAGCAGAAACCCTGAGGTTGAGCTCAGCAGAGTAGCTGCAATCTGATTAGAAGATTTATGTGGCCGACCGTAAACCGCAGCCTTAAATACGCTCCTACTTACTTATAAAGGGACCCATAGCCATAGCCGGTTCCGGTCTGGCACTTTTTGTAGGGCAATTGGTGCTGTTATTTCAAGAATTTATGGCTTGGCGTACTCACCGTATAGAATATCTCATTGAGGTGGTAATTGTAAGCATTGCGCACATAAGTGCGTATAATTTTATCGCGTCTGTCGCCCTCGAAGCCATTTTGAATGTCATGAGCACTGAAGCGCCAAATCGCTTCGCCCGTGACAACGCCGAAGAGTACGTCATAGTGTCCGCCAATGTTTGCAGTGCCGGCTCCTCCAAAATAGCCAGAGCTACCGCTAAACGACGAACCACCGGTTGACTGGGTGCCAGCGTCGGCTGACGACCGCTTCGAGTTGCGGGCCATTAAATCATCGATATCGAGATTGGAATGTCCGGGTCGTATGACAACGCCATCAACCTAAATTGAAATTGAGAGCCAAAAGCAAAAAGGTAGATAAAATGAAAGAAAGCAGAAAGTGAAGCATTCAATTGTTGTTCAGTGCAGTTCAGTACAAAGCAAGTGTAGTAAGTAATAAAGTGCGCTGGCGCGGAAGCCAAAAGATGAGCCAAACACAAAACACAAAAAAGGAGAGATTCATTCGTACTATGTGTATAAGATAAACCAAGAATTACTCGAGCCTTTGGCGTACAAACTTTAGAATGTAATACGACCACAAAATGAGAGTAACCGGAAAAGGATATGCGAAAATGTTGCAAGTCAATTCTTTTGTGCGCCTTTCAATTTGGCTTTACTTTATTTTGTTGCTGGTATTAATATTCAGCCTGTAGTAATACAAACAAAGACCCTGACGTGTTCTACTTCAAAAGATTCCTAAATGAGAATTTCTTGGTACTCGCTGAACCATTAAACTGAGCATCTTCGAATATATCAAATAATAAGAGGATTAAAATAGGCTCCATAATATGTCAATGTATATGTGCGATTAAGTCTTATGACTCCAAACAATGCAGTAATCAAACAAAATCAAAATTAACGATACACTTAGTATGGGTTAGAGGGTGTTTTTTAACTCACCGAAGGTCCAAACGATGTCAAAAAGTTGGGTGCCTGAATATCGGCACCATACAAATCCTCCAAAGGCACATCCCTCAGGCAGTCCACAATCTGTTCATGGTGCCTGTTCAAATCTTCGGGAATGGTGCAATTGACCTCTTTGGCAAGCTTAATGGCAAACAGCACTGGATCCTCGACCAGTGCCCACGACGAAAAGGCCGATCCGGACATGAGTATGGTCCGATGGAATAATCCACGCACCATCGTAGGAGATGTCATCAGATAATTGATGCAGGCAGCCCCTGTGCCATGACCCGCCAGGGTAACAATGCTTGGATCGCCGCCAAATTTTTGAATGTTCTGCTGTATCCAATGCAGAGCCGCCATCTGATCCATTAGCCCATAATTTGCGACACGTGCGTGTGCATATGGACTAGGATTCGCATTGAGGAAGCCTGACGAATGCGAAATGAGCGGAAGGAGGCATTCTTTGGTATTGAGGTCATAACACACTTTCAGTTTTCTTACCCAGTATGCCCAGTCGGTAATTAAGCGTCACTACGACCACCTCCCCATAGCTGGCAAGCACACTACCATCATAGGGATTACCGCTGCTCCACTCAAAGGACTCCCCGTGTATGAACACAATGACTGGCAGCTTCTTCTCATTAGCGCCAGCTGTTAAAATCAAGAGCAGAATTGCAGTACAGTAGTAAAAGGAACACATCATTCCGAAGGGAATTCATACTGAAAGGGCTTAAAACACATTCCTTAAATTAAATTACTTAATGTATATAACATACCATATAAACCTTTGATTTGTCCTAATAGACTTAAAGTTAGTAGTTTAATATTTATACTCTTTTCTCATTAAAAGTGGGTATATGAAGTACTAAATACTCTGTACCCATAATGAAGGAGGCATCCGAAGCCGAAGTGATCTAGGTCTGTCAGATTATACGTAGATTCCAGAATAGCTATGTTTATAACCTTGCAGAGGGTGTTATTTTTTTGTCACGAAATGTACAATGCGTTTCAATAGCTAAGTCAATACAGCGATGTCCGTCTGTTTCTATAACTATAACTTATGGCTGCCATAGATATCCTAAACAAACTCACCAAATGTGAGTCTCTATATACATAGTTTATACAATCTGACCAAATTTTGTCGGATTACTATACCATGCCATAGCAACAATTGCTATATTTGAACTACACTCACCATATTAAAGTGTCATTATGTTCTGGTACAAATCAAACAAGTACAAGTATAAAAAATTCTAGCTGTACCCGCGGCGTTTCTCGCATTTCCTGGCTACATTTTATTAAATTTCAATTCTTATAAATGTTTCTTATTTATTGCTGGAAATAACCCGGCTTGCCCGGCGAAATATCTAAATAAATGTGCATTATCTTGGACTTGACTACTTTCGTCAAGTGTAAGAAATATACAAAAATAGAGTATCGCAAATTTCCCTCCCGTTGAAACCAAATAGTCGAGTCAAATGCCTAATGATTTGTTGTGAAGGGCTGTGACAATGACATTGAAGTCGATCTAACTAAACAAATAATCTCACTCATTTGACTTTGTCCCCCATTTCTCGCCCGTCGGGACAGTTGGGCGTAGTCCTTTAAGATATGTTTGATTAAGTAAGAAGAATAATACTAACATCCTGAAAATAGCGGAAGGGTCTTTACTAATTCAAATGAAAGCTTTAAAAACCATTTTTTCCATTGTTAAAACATAGCGCAACCCTACATTTATCGCATTCTGAATGCGTAAGTCCCGTGCACTGCGGAAATGTGCACCGCTGTTGACAAAATTAATAATAATTATATTGTGTAGTAAATCAGCCCAGCAACATTCGCATTATATTAACTCAAAAGGTACACAACTAGTTAATAAACTTTCATGATTAAAAATTTACCAAATGTGGCAATTTCAGTCGCACTTTTAAGTTTTAAGGCCGAGAGAGCGATAAGTTGCAAGATTTATATTAAACGGGTTATTCACATTTAATTTTATATTATTATTAACAAACTCAAGTTTGTGCGGTTTTATATCTAACGGTCTGGCAACTTTGGTAAATGCTTGATGTTTTCCAACATTAAGACGAACAACTATCGTGTCGATATACGCATATCGGTCAACTTTTATTTTATTATGTCGACAATAAAGTCTAGTTTTGCCGACAGAATTTGCTTTCTAATTTTGAGACTCGTCGCTTAATACCAAAATCAGACATTTTGGCGTAGAACCCCTTACAGGGATCACTATACTAAAGAATTACCCGCCCAACAAATGTCGACCATCAGCGCGCCATCTTTCGTCAATTGATTGCAAAGCTAGGCAGAGTCTGAGAGACATAAGCAATATGGCGATGTCAGTCGCACTTATAAGTATTAAGGCAGAGAAAGCGATTAAAGAGAGCCATTTTTTATCTCTTTTGCACTTTCACGTTGTTATGTAGCAGCTGACACATACCGAGATTTTCATACCATTTTCACATACAATTTTCTTATACTTCCCGATATATACTTAACGATTTTTTTCGACAGTTCCACCAAATTTTTTTTATAATAAGAATATACTGTAAAAATTGCAGGCTTCTAGCTTCTACCGTTTGTCACCAATCAGTCAGTCAGGTTGAACTCTTTTATACATATACATATATAGTAGTTTTTTTATGAAAAATGTTTTTGCAAGTTTTGTTGTACTTTATGTAGTGACTTATAATTTTATCAAAATCGCACCACGAGTTATATACATAGCTGCGATAGGTACATCCGGTCGAAAATTGAATTTTTGTATAAAAAACATTGCCTGACATACATTCGGCACGCCGAATGTTTTTATCAAATGTTCCGGGCTTAAAATTTCTGAAATTATTGTGGAACAATTTAAGTAGATAATACTTGATTAATTTTCCTTTGTCGTACACACGCGTTTTATTTGAGTTCATTAAGGCGTCTAACCACTATTAAATGTTTCCGTTTGCTTGCAAAGCTGATATTGATAACGACATTGAAATTGCTGTAGATTAGTAATGTGTTGCTTTAATTTTATACTCTGTTAAATAAAGCGGGTTTATTGGATTTGTGTAAGGTCAGTCTCTTCGTTCGTTTCGATTATTTGAACAGTTTCAGAACTATCGTATGTGTGGTCGTATATACTGATATATACATATGTATGATTGTACAATTATTTAACATTTTTCCACATCGACTGCCACATCAACAATTGGAAGACAGAGCTACAATATATTTAAATTAATTAAATACGATATTTAGTTGAAAGAAAGTCCTACCATTTGTTCCGCAAAACAGCAAAATGACGGGAAACAGCTAAATGATGGGAAACATCAAAAAGCAGTCGGGATCTTCCGAGTAAGTAAACAATAACACTTGTTAACCCAAGAAAAGGGATTTGTAAAATGTCCGTCCGTCCGTCCGCTAGAGCAACCAAACTTGGTCCACATGTTTGTAAGTATAAACCCTCAATTTAGGAAGTGCCAATGTCGCCCTTGACATACAGGATCCCCTTCATCTTCTTGTAAGATATCCTTCAACATTTTTTGCAGTACAAATAAACTAAATCTAGAACTCCCTCGCATAAAAGTAGAGTCACCAAATTCGACATACAGAATACTGTTCTTTCCCATCTATTTCCAACTTCATAAATAAGCAACATCAACCGGACTGGGAACAGAGTATATCGTACGCGGGATATTCCGACTGAATCGTGTATTTGTTTTCCCTGACTGTGGCTCAGTACCAGGGCTCAGCTGGGCTTTGGGGACTTGAGATAAGACTTGCAAGCGGTTGTTCGTGGGCTGCACGTAAAAGCAATATTTTTCTAAGTGTGCGGGCTTGTACAAAAATTAAAGCATAAATTATTGGAATTACGTGTCGCATTAATTTCAATTAATTGAATTGAAATAAGATAAATGAACTGCCAGCAGAAAGCTTTAGTCGAGTATGGCCGACTACGGAACTCCATGTATCCAGGTCTAAGATTTCCAATCACATCATGGTACACTAACACATGCACACACACATACAAGCCGCGGTGTAAGCGAGGCATTTAAAATGGCGGCTGCGATGCTGCTTCCGCCCGCTCTGGCGATAATTTTACAATTGTCCTAAACGTTTTTATCGATATGCGGAGGAGCGGGGGTAGATAACTGAAATCTGAATCTTCTTTTGATACTGATATAGACTCAATAAATATATACTTTATAGAGTCCGAGATGTCTCGTTCTTCCTATTACATACATTTTCACAGATTTAATACCCTCTTTGTACCCATTTTATGGGTACAGGGAGTAAAAATTTGGAACATTGAAGTTAAATGCTTTCGATTCTGGTCAGATCGGAGTAAGCTTCCTTTTGGCGCTTTTCGCGGGGTAATCTCCTTCCAGGTAGTCAGCAGTAACCCGTCTATCACTAGCTCAAGCAATTAATATATGAAATACTATCTGGTAAAACCCAGCGCTGCCGGGCGAAATATTTAGATTTGACTACTTTCGTCAATCTTAAGAAATACACATAAATATCGCATGATTTTCCCGCCCTTAGGGGCAGATTTTCCAAAATCCTTGAGCATTTTAAATATTATGTTTTTGTATAGCGCTTTGAAGATGAGTTTAAACCCGAACGGACCAAAATTTGAGTTTCTCCCATACAACTTGGTGTCCAGAATTTTCCATATACATATGTATATAGATTAAAGAGATATTTAGATATGTTCCCATTTCCGATTCCAATGATTCATCGGAAATTTAATACATAGCTGTTCTTAGTTCCGAAAAAAGAATGAATATGTGGCTTGAAAAGGTTCCCCTATAGTTCAGGTAAATGAAATTAAATTATGAAATTATTGTTGGTGTAGTTTTTTTACTCCCTGTACCCATAAAATGAGTAAAATGGGAGTATTGGATCTGTGCAAAAGTATGTAACAGGCGGAAGGAGACATCTCCGACCCTATAAAGAATATATATTCTCGATCAGCATCAAAAGAGATCCGCCTGTCTGTCCGTCCGTCCGTCTGTCCGGCCGTATGTATGAACGCGTCGACCTCAGCAACTATAAGAGCTAGAGACACCAAACTTGGAATGTAGCGTGCGCGGGTCAACTTTTTTTGGATCAGAGATAATCGCCCCCACATTCCCCCGCTATTCGATAAAAACCGTTTTGCAGTAACAATTTTCAAGTCATAGCTTTGGGATTTGGCATGTACAATACTTCAGTTACTCTTAATCTGCTATCCAAATTTAAAGTTGATCGGATAATAAACACGGAAGTTATTTTACAAACAAAATTCAATGCTGCAGCGCTGGGGGAAGAAGAAGCCTCGCTTGCGCTGTCGCTTTTGCTGAGTATGTATGTGTGTGTGTGTGTATGTGTAAGTTAACGAAGATAAGATCGGAAATTTTTGACCTGGGTATAGGGGGTATTGTAGTTGGGAATGCTCAACTATAGCATTCTTACTTGTAGTTTGAAATGAGCTTGAAGCCAATTGAAAGAATAATACTAAAAATGCTTTCCAGCATAATAAACGGAGAAAAAGAAACCAATAAATAGTAATATAATAAAATAAAATTAACGGCTGATGGTTTAAAGCCAAGCCGATTTTTGCTTTTCATATCTTATCAATATAATCAATATAATTATATACATTTACTAAATTACTTTCCTGGGCTAAAGAACTTGTGAGATGGTTCTGAGGGGGCCTAGCTGAGGCTACCAGGCGGGTCGCGGGTTGCGGATAGCGAACGGCCTTTCGAGGTCAGCTGCGAATAGCGAGACCCCTCGTGAATAAGCAGTCCCGGACAAACAGCGGGTCGCTAGTAGTAGCTAGCGCACCGACAAGATGCTTGTGTCGCCGTCTTCAAATATAGCCTCACACAATCCCCCACACCCACACTATTTACCTACCACCATCCTATCCCCCACATCTCATCCCGGGCCGGACTAAGGTGTCATCCGGACCGTGCCGAGAGTCAGCCTGGCTGAGGGCCCGGGTTAATAACTAGCTCAGTCTTGAACGTGTGGGCTCAGGCAAGTGGCGACCGCCTGTTCTAACCAGCCTTACCCGGGTATGGCGGATCTCTGCCCGGGTGGACCATATATTTCTCCGCAACTCGTGGGAACTATGAGAAAGTACAACAATAATATTTTGAAATCCCCGCAGGACATCCCCGCGGCCGATGTCGCAAGGCATCATGAGGAGCAGCTCCTAGACAGGGAGAGGCCCTCAGTGGTAGACCAACCTCCACACCCAGCTCCAATCAATCGGAGAGTGCCGCAGGCACCGCAGGGTCATGTGCGTGGAGCACATGGCCAACCAGCATGGCAGGCCACTACGTCGGCAGAAGCGCGCGGAAGCTCGACCGGACCATCCCGGCCGATGCGACCGCCGCTGAAAGCCGACAGACAGGGGCAGCAACAGCCACAGCGCCAGAAGAGAAAAGAATTCCTCCCTCCACGCGGCCAACCGGGGGGGCTGGATGACCCGAACAGGCGCAATCTGTGCGGTTCGCGGGTCAAGTGGTACCTGAGGTACCTCCAGCAGGGGCACCCCCCGGAAGAGGCCCTAAGAAGGGCTACGGAGCCGAAGGCAGCGCCGGAGCAGGCCAGAACACCCGCTCCAAAACGCTCCAACAGCAGCCTCACGCCGCCGACTGGAACGCCAAAAAGGGCGTGCACCACGAAGGCGCCGCAGGGATCAACAACCGCTAGGGCTGCGCAAGCGGCTGTGGACCACCCCAGCACGTCCCAAGCGGCAGCTGCTGCAGCAGCAGTAGCACCTCCCCCACCAGCGTCCACCCAACCTCGCGCGTCGTACGCGACGATTGCGAAGAAGGTGAAGGTGGCTGTGTTGCCTGTGGATTATCCCCAGGTAATCCTCAGCCACAGGGAATTATCCGCGCTGGAGGAGGCCATCCTCGACGAGATCGAAGTCGCAGGATGGGACACTGCGCTCTCCTACACTGGCATTCATTTCCGTGTAGGCCACCTAGTCGTCGATTGCACCGACGAGGGGTCAGCCGATTGGCTGATGAGCGCAGCGCCGAGGTTACACTCCTGGAAGGGTGTGCCACTTGATGCAAGGACAGGTGATGGCATACCCTCACCACACAACATCACAGTCTTCTGTCCAAGAAGCGCGGATCGGTCAACCGATGCCTTGCTGAGTCTGCTGAGGAATCAGAACAAGATCGAGACCGATTCGTGGAGGGTATTGTCCAGGAGAAATGAGGGGGGAGGAGCCCTCTTCGTCATAGGGATTGACGAGATGTCGAGGGACACGATAGTGGAAAGAGGGCACCAGCTCTTTTTCCGCTTCGGGTCAATCCCCGTGAGCGGCCTAAAGAGGCCAAAGAAGAGGGCGGACGATGAAGCCACTGGCCCGACCCCCCCCCCCCAAGAACACAACACAGCAGCTGAGACCACAGCGGCCCCTGTGCTTCACTGCACAGAGGCAATAGCCAGCTCGACGGACCTGGCCGAGGATGAGAGCCTGGCAGAGGTCACACTCGAGCCTGGCGCAGCAGAAGCCATGGAGCTGGAGGTGGACATGGAGGATGGCGCTCCAATGTCATCCCAAGAGCTTGACCTGGAGCTCCAATGCCAAGCGAAAGGGGATGAAGCCGACGTCACACTGAAGAACGGTGGCGAGGGGGGCACATCCAAGCCCGACTCGCCAGAAACTGAGGCGCCAACTGTCAGCTGATGACGACGCCAGTCATCAGCACCGGGCTAGCCCAGGTGAACATTCACCGTGCAAAGGCGGCCTCGGCCGTCCTAGCTAGAATGTTCATCAACCAACATCTTGGGCTAGCCCTAGTACAGGAACCGTGGTTCAACCACGGCATAAAAGGCCTCTACACAAGGGACTCAAAGGTAGTATATGACCATAGGAGCACAACTCCAAGAACCTGTATAATGGTAAGGAAAGGCATTAACTACAATATCCTTTCAGAATTTCTGACCCGGGACTGCGTCCCAATTACAGTCCGGGCACTAGGAACTGCCACCACAATAGTGGTAGCGTCGGCGTACTTCGCAGGAGATGAGCCCTGCCCACCCCCAGAAGTGTGTGGTCTGGTGGAGTATTGCAGGACGCATCGACTGCCTATCATCGTGGGATGCGACGCCAACGCGCATCACGTGGTGTGGGGAAGTAAGGACATCAACCCCAGAGGTGAGTGCCTACTTGATTTTATATTCAAATATAACCTAGAGATAGGAAATGTCGGATCTTCACCGACATTCGTAAATAGAATCAGAGAAGAAGTACTGGACATTACCCTGGTAAGCCCGTCCCTTAAGCCACACATACGGGACTGGCATGTTTCACCAGAGGAGTCCATGTCAGACCACAGAACAATCCTATTCAACCTTAGGGCGAATATGGATACTAGCACAGCTATTCGTAATCCCAGGAAAACGAACTGGGAACTCTACACGAGAAACCTATCTCTCGAGCTAACCAGGGACGTGACTGGTATACCCAAACACCCACTGGAGCTCGAGAGATATGTTAATAGTCTTAATAGTAGCATATTATTTGCCTTTGAAAGTAGCTGTCCCCTGGGTAGACAACGTAGGGAAACAGACGCCCCATGGTGGAACGACCGCCTCGAAAAGCTGCGCGTTACCACCCGTCAACTCTTCAATAGAGCGAAGAGGGATGACACCTGGGACCTCTACCGTCAGAGTCTTACCTCCTACAACAAGGAGTTAAGGAAAGCTAAACGGAAGAACTACAGAGACTTCTGTGAATCCATAGAAAGTGTGAATGAGGGCGCCCGACTGCACAAAGTGCTCTCAAAACGGGCGCCTGAGGCCAATATGACCCTGAAGAGGAAAGATAACTCCTTCACCTCCAATAACATGGAGAAATTGGAACTACTGTTCGAAACGCACTTCCCGGGGAGTACCCCTATTGTGGATAACTGCGTCGAACTTGTCGTTCAACCCAGGCCACGTACCATAGATTGGGCAACTGCAAAATCTATAGTTACGACGGAGAGACTAAAATGGGCCCTTGGAACTTTCCAGCCCTACAAGTCACCAGGCCTGGATAGAATCTCACCTATCTTCCTACAGAAAGGACAGGATCAACTCCTATCAAGCCTGAGGAAAATAATGACAAGTAGCCTAGCGCTGGGTCATATACCCAGTGCCTGGAGCAGAGCTAGGGTGGTCTTCATCCCCAAGGCAGGGAAGAAAGACATCACCAACCCCAAGTCCTTCAGACCCATCAGCTTAACATCGTTTTTATTGAAAACGTTGGAAAAGCTGGTGGACAACAATATTAGAAGCACTCTGCTAAAGCAGAGCCCGCTGCACCCAGCACAGCACGCATACAGAGCAGGTCGTTCCACAGACACAGCACTATATCAACTGCACAGAACGCTGAGGAAAGCAGTTGATACCAAGGAAGTGGCTATCTGCGCCTTCCTAGATATAGAGGGTGCCTTCGACAATACGTCTCATGACGCTGTCCATGCATCTCTGCGTAAGAAGGGGGTAGGTGCGGTAATTAGCAGATGGATTCATTCACTGATTAGAACCAGACAGGCCACAGCAACAGTGGGGGATAGCACTGTTACAGTCACAACCAAGAGAGGGTGTCCCCAAGGGGGCGTATTGTCTCCCTTGCTATGGAGCATTCTAGTCGATGAGCTACTGGATAGGCTCTCTAGCAAAGGTGTACAATGCCAAGGGTACGCCGATGATATAGTTATCATAGCCCAAGGCAAGTTTGAGGAGTCACTCTGCGATATAATCCAACTAGGATTAAGGACGACATACGACTGGTGCAAGGAGGTTGGTCTCAACCTAAACCCTTCCAAAACAGTTGTAGTCCCCTTCACAAGAAGGTACAAATTGCAGAGGATGAAGCAAATAGTGCTAGCAGGAACTACCGTAGTAACAAGTAGGGAGGTTAAGTACCTAGGAGTTACCCTTGATAGCAAATTGAACTTTGCATCACATGTAAAGCATACAATGAATAAGTGCTCTAGGGCACTATATACCTGTAGAAGTATAGCCGGAAAATCGTGGGGCACAGCGCCCCATATAATAAGATGGCTATATCTTATGATAGTTAGACCGATGATCACATATGGGGTCATTGCCTGGGGAGACAGAGCACAGCTCGCCACCGTGCAAAAGCAGCTACAAAGACTGCAGAGAATGGCCTGCGTCTGCATGACAGGTGCAATGCGCACCTGTCCGACAGCGGCCCTAGAAGTTTTAATGGAGCTAACTCCACTCAATCACACGATTGAACTCCAACGAAAGGCAACCCTTCTCAGAATATCATCCATAGGAGTGGGCAAGAATGGTATTAGCAGAGAAGATGCTGACAAACTAGAAAGAGAACTCCCCCTACTCATGCAACCGAGGGATATAATGACCGACGAGCTAATCTTCGAGCGTCACTTCGAAGTCCATCTCTGTAACAAAAAGAGCTGGACGACACTAGAGGATGTACATCCCATGGAAAATCACACAATCACGTGGTATACTGACGGATCCCTAACAAACCAAGGCACAGGCCTTGGGGTGGTAGGCCCTCGGATTAAGTACCATGAACCCTTAGGCAGATACACCAGCATCTTCCAAGCTGAGGTATGCGCCATCGGGAGATGTGTTGAATTCAATATTCTAAGGAACTATCAGAACAGGAGCATAGCCATACTCTCTGATAGCCAAGCAGCAATTAGCGCTTTAAGCAGCCCAAAAATCTCATCGAAGTTGGTTCGAGAAGTGCGAACCAAATTGAACCAACTGGGCAGGAAAAACAGGCTTGCCCTCAGATGGATACCAGGACATAGAGATATACCCGGGAACGAAGCAGCTGATGAACTGGCTAAGCTAGGAGCAGGGAAACCTCTGGTAGGCCCAGAACCGTTCTGTGGCATAGGAAGAAACACAATAAGAGAACATCTTAGGATAGAAGAGGACAACAGAAGGCAGTCAAGCTGGAGAAATACACCAGGTCTAAGACAGGCAAAGTCACTCTTAGGAAACTATGATCGTAAAAGATTCAAGCAATTAATACCACTGGGAAAGAATTCACTTAGAATAGTCACCGGCCTTCTGACGGGGCACTGTAAACTAAGAAACCACCTAAGCAAGCTAGGAATTGTAAGAAGCGGGACATGCAGATTCTGTGAAATGGAGGCTGAAACCTCATCACACATACTAACAGACTGCACTGCCCTTGCCAGGAGAAGAAACAAGCACCTGGGTGGGTTTTTCCTTCAGACAAACGATATAGGTACTCAAGACCCGGCCAAAATCCTTGCATTCGTGCAGGAGATAGGGTTGATGAGTGAGCTTTAGGCTTAGAAGGGGGCACAATAGATCTCATAGGTCGCAGTGCAACGCTCCCCCATCACTAATAATAACTAAATTACTTTAAAAATACCAATAAATGTTCTTAGCTTATAATTTTATTTTAAATAACGATAAAATTCTTCAAGTAAAATAATAGCGCGTGCATGTGTAAGTGGTCGAACACATGATTGTAAGTTTTAGACCTGGGTACAGGGAGTTTCGTAGTCGGGTATACTCGACTATAAGATTCTTACTTGTTGTGTTTAGCTTTGGAAAATATTATGAAGCTATTCGCATAATAAACGAAAATGCTAAATTATAGAGTTCACCTCTTTCCGTACCGTGACGTGCATTTTTTAAAAAACCAATGTAAGGTGCTTTGAAAATGATTTTGAAAATAATCGGATGTTAAACAGAAAAGTTCCATACAATAGTTTTCCGCGAACTATCCAACATTAGGGGTCGATTTCCTCAAATACTTTGAGCTCCGCATCTTTGTGCAGAACCTTAAAAATCAGTTTGAAGCCAATCGCATGAATATTAAGAATGTCAACTGCAGAGTTTTGCACCAATTCCCCGACCGTGTGAGTGATTTTCCCAAAATCGTTGATACACGTATCGAATTATTTTACTTGAAGAGCTATGAAAATTAATTTGAAGGTGACTGGACTAAAATTATACGTTCGCCCACACAACTTTGACACCACCATTTTCCTTCCATGTGTGTGGATCTTCCAAAATTGCTAAAATGTGTCACATGATTTTTCGAAAAGATTGGTTAGTAAACAAAAAAGGTTTCATACAACAGGTTCGACATAAACAAACAACTTGTTCTCTAAAACGTTTCATTTATTGGACCTGAGTTGAGGTACTGAGGTAAATTCCGTATATGTGTTTTTGACTTGTACTGTCTTACTCATATTTAATTAGTTTATAAACTTAAAATAAAGTTGGGAATGACATAAACAATCCAAAATATGAAGATTATGTTGCTTACCATTTACAGGCGAGAAGATGTTTAGGTACAAACAATCCTCCGATTGATTTTCAAGAAATGGCAGCAGTCTTTTCAAATACTCTAGCCGACCTTTTGGCATCTTCTCCAGGGCAGCGGTTTCATTCTGGATATTGGGTAAACGCTGCGGGCACACAGGACTGTACGTATCCGAGATGCGAATGCCATCCCAGGGCGCAGGCGCTCGTGTTGGGCTAAAGCTACAATTTAATTTGATAAGTTGCCATGCCGAAACGACAACTTAAAGGATTCATTAGTTACTAACCGGTTTTGTTTGGTTGGCGGCGTGGCATATGGCACGCCAAGGAACACCTCCACCGATCGCAGAAAGCGAAAGTTGTCCAGCGGCAGAATCAGACCGTGTAAGCGTCCATAACGTGTTTGTACAATGCGATGGCCCAGACGGGCATTGTTGTAGATGTCCTTCGTGGATGCGGAGGCACAACCAAGCCAGCCGATAAGCGCGGCCGCGAGCAGCAACTGCCAGTGTTGGCCTTCCCACATGGTCAACATTTTTCTGCTACCTCGTGGCAACCTTTAAGTATTTTGAGATTGTTTTGTTCGCTGTTGTGCGAAACCACAGCTACTCGGAATACACTATCTAGAGTCGATCGTGGTGTTGGCTGGGCCTTGATAATAACCATCCATGTAAACGGAGTTCATCTTTGCGTGGCAGTCCTCGCGCTGAAAGTGTCATCAACATTGTTATAAATCTTCTATTAAGAACTAGGGCAAACAATAATTGGCCATTGTGTGTGACTTTTGATTGATGGATATTTTCACAGCCACAACTTAAAGTGCTTCGATAGCGCATGTGTAAGTGTACGAAAATGCAATCGGAAATTTTTGACGTGCGTACAGGGAGTTGTGTATTCGGGTATACTCGACTAAGCATTCTTACTTGTTATATACTGCACCCATAAATTGGGTTAATACATTATTACTTGTTTCTTTACAATTAAATAAAATAAATTACACTTATTGCATCTTTCATTATGCTATAGTCTATAGTTTTAGTTTAACCAACTTTTATTAAAATTGGACCACTGTATCATGATAGGGATAATTGGTCCAAATTTGAGATTATGCATAAAAAGTTTTTTTTCTTTCGACTGTGAAGACCAAAATGTTATACCTAACCTAACCCAAAATGTTAAAACTGAAATTTATTGAATATTTTTGGAAGGGTATAGGTTTTCGGTAATGTGGCTTTTCTTTGTGGTTTTTATTCAACTGGCTATCGAATTGGTAATGGGTACATATTTTCATGGCATGTGTATTTATGTTTCAACTTAAACTTTGATTAAAACAGAGATCTCGACACTTTATATAGGTTAGCTGAATACCTTAGTTCAAAAAAAAGTATATAAATGTACTAACTGGGAGAAATAAAACTGTATTCGTACTCGCGAAATAAGCTCCGAAACTGCAACTGCTTACACTTTGAGGAGCTTCTTATCGGTTTTCGCTGAAATAAACGTTTTTGCTCCATATTTCTATAAATTGTATGTTCAAGATCTGAAGCTACTCAGTCTGATTTTGGAAGCTCGCGGAAACGAACGTAAAATGTTTGGTCGCTGTGCTCGGGTAGTTCTAATAGTTCTGCTAATAATTAAGGCAATAAATTGTGGGAAAACGTGTCCATTTAAATGCAAAGAAAGTCAACAATGCCTCCCATTGAGCAAAGTATGTAATGGAATATCTGACTGTCAGCATGGAAGCGATGAGTCGTATGTCTTCTGTAAAGATAATGATACAGCTCCAGTGATAGCTTTCTCATGTGCCTACGGAGTCAAAATACCTTTAAATAAAAAGTGCAACAATGAGTATGACTGTTACGATAAATCGGATGAGTCCCCCTTACTGTGCAGCCGAAAGGAATCAGACAAGTTATATGGAGCAATTCAGGGCATCTGCGATAGGTAAGTTCTCAAAATAATTAAACATTAATGAAGTCTTAAGGGATGACTTTCTTGCTCGGCATATGCTTTCGACTGCTTTATTTTAAAACAAGAAAACACGGTTATCTTCGGAGCCGAATCTACATACCCTAGCAGGAATTAAATTTTATACAAAACTTATTGTGTATAATAATAAAACTCTCACTTAGTTTGGATGAAGTGATATAGTTGTCAGATTTTGACCAAATTTCGTCAGACTATTTGAACTCTCTACAGACTTTGTTTGATAATCTTTGGTAAGGATCACTAATAAACAAAAAGGTTTTTCATACAAAACACACATTTCTACCAATAAGGGACGGCACTCCCATTCATTATGACAAACTAACTTCATTGTATCAATCTCATATTGAAAACAAAAACCAACTAACTGACCTGCATAAGATCAGATCAGCTAGTACCGAACTTGCACTTGGATAAGAAAGCGAAGCTTTTACAAAAGTGATAACAAAGTTCAAAACAATTGGTTCTAATAATAATAAATAGAACTGTAAGGGTTAGAAACTTAGATAAAGGGATTAAGCTTTGGTGCGGACTTAGGATTTCAAATGGACCTGTTGATGACAGTAATTAGTTCAAGCCGGGATCGGACAGCAAGTGGGTCAGAGGTTAAGGCATCCGCCTTACAGACGGGAGCACTCGGGTTCGAATCTAGCCGACTACTACTCATATACGGACAAGTTTGGACAACAATTTCTAATGATAAAGGTCACTGATGAGGATGCTTGGCAGCATCCGAAATAGCGCTATATGACCAGCCAATACTTTTCATATCTACCTTTCTATATTCACCCTGAATTGTTGACGTCGAGCCTGTTAAATATTTCATTTACAAAATTACACGTCGCTAAAACACACATTTCTACAAAAACATAATTTTCAACCGATCATTTCTATGGCACCTATATGTTATAGTGGTCCGATCCGGCCGGTATCGACATATGTACTGCCTGCACCAAAAAGAAGGGTCTGTGCCAAGTTTCATCACGATAGCTTTAAAACTGAGAGACTAGTTCGCATAGAAACAGACGGACATCGCTATATCGACTCGGCTATTCATGCTGATTCAGAATATATATACTTTGTTGGGTCGAAAACGTCTCCTTTTGACCATTACACATTTCGAGACAAAATTTTAATACCCTCTGCTAGGGTATAACTAGCTGGTAAAACCCCAACGTTGCCCGGCAAAATATTTAGATTATAATATAATAATATTATAATATGAACTCAAGGATCTCAGCAACTATAAGAGCTAGAGACACCAAATTTGCAATGTAGGTTCGTGTATAGCGGGAGCAGGTCAAGTTTGTTTCTGATCTCAGATATCTCTCCCCGTTCCCCCGCGATTCGATCAAGGCGTTTTACCGTCACACTTTTAAAGATATAGCTTTGGACCACTCTTAATCTACTGCTTTAGACCACTCTTAATCTACTGCCTTAATTTAAGCCGATCGGATAATAAACACGGAAGTTATTCAACGAACAAGATTCAGTACTGAAGCGAGGGAGGGAAGAAGCCAAGCCACGACTTAAAATGCCTCGCGTACGCTGTACCTCGCGCGTGTGCGGCCTTGTGCATGTGTAAGTGGATGAACATATGATTGAAAGTTGTAGACCTGGGTACAGGGAGTTTCGTAGTCGGGTATACTCGACTAGAGCATTCTTACTTGTTACTCCCTGTACCCATAAAATGGGTAAAAATGGGGTATTGGATTTGTGCAAAAGTATGTAACAGGCAGAAGGAGACATCTCCGACCCTTTAAAGTATATATATTCTTGATCAGTATCAAAAGAGATTTCGATTTGGCCATGTCCGTCTGTCTGTCCGTCTGTTTGTCCGTCTGACAGACGGCCGTCTGTATGAACGCGTCGATCTCAGCAACTATAAGAGCTAGAGACACCAAATTTGGAATGTAGGTTCCTGTATACCATACGCAGATCAAATTTGTTTCCAATCTCTGATATCTTACTCCGTTCCCCCGCAAATCGATCAAAACGTTTTACAGCCACAGTTTTATAGATATAGCTTTGGGATTTGGCATGTTTAGTCACTCTTAATATACTGTCCAAATTTCAAGTCGATCGGATAATAAACACGGAAGTTATGCAACAGACAAGATTCAGTACTGTAGCGAGGGGGGGAAGAAGAAGCACATTCACGACTTAAAATGCCTCGCGTACGATGTGGCTCGCGTGTGTGCGTGTATGTGTGCGTGCATGTGTAAGAGACGAACATATGATTGACAGTTTTAGGCTTGGGTACAGGGAGTTTCGTAGTCGGGTATACTCGACTAGAACATTCTTACTTGTTTTTTATATGTGTGTGTTACATATAATTTTAATGAATTATTTATTTAAGCATCATGCGGACAGCGCGAGATATCGACACCGAATAATTGACTCCTCTCAACCACACTCTCTCATATTATTCCTCTCTCATTGTCGCCGTTCAACGACGACCACTTCGTGTGTCCCTCGGCTACTTGCTCTTAATGGTCATTTCGGATTCCATCTTAATATATATAAAACATTATTTATGAAAATCGGTCCAGTCGCTTAGCAGGAGTTCAATGACAATAACTTGAACAGAAATTTTATACGTATTTTGATATATACTATATTAAACTCTTTAACCTGATTGATTGGCGACTCACGGACGTCCCAAATAGTCGAGGCTGGAAGCCTGAAGTTTTTATAGTACCTGTTTAGACGGAATACTATTTTGTGAAACCCTTTCAGAATTAAGCGAGTTGAGTTAAGTTTTGTTTCGATGTGTGCATGCGTGTATTTTTAATGAAAGCGAAAGACTGACTTGCGCCAAAAGCTTAATGTTGATAAGAGCGCATTTACAGAGTGCAGCTCTTATATTGAGTACATATGTAATTAAAGCTTGACTGTAACAATGGGCAAGATTAACAAATTCGTGTAGATAAATGAAGGCGAACATATTTCTCTAGTTCTGCTCCCGACAGTACCTTTCTAATATACCGCAAGTGGGCACTCCGGAAAACTTGTTGATACATATATATTCGGAAGTATGAGAAGAAAGCATTTGAAAATTGTAAGAAAAATCACGGTATGCGCCACCTGCTGCATAACAACGTGAAAGTGAAAAAGACGTATACGCTGACTCTTGAATTGCTTGGAAACAGAATGCGATATATGTGGGATTGCGCTGTTTATTCCCTATACCCATAAAATGGGTAAAAACGGGGTATTAAATCTGTGAAAGTGTATGTAACAGGCAAAAGGTGACGTCTCCGACCCTATAAAGTATATATACTTTTGATCAGTATCGATTTGGCCACGTCCGTCTGTGCGGATGAACGCGTTGATCTCAGCAACTATAAGAGCTAGAGACACCAAATTTGAAATAAAGGTTCCTGTTTGCCATATGCAGATCAAGTTTTTATACTCTGATCCCGAAGGGATAAAGAGTACATTGGGTTTACAAAATGTCCGTCTGTCCGTTCGTTCTTCTCTCCGTGTGTGCGTCCGTGCGTATGAACGCAATTTTTTTCCACACCCTTGAGATTAGAGTAACCAAATTTGGTACACATATTGGAGTACATCAATTTATGAAGTGTCAAGTGTCAAGTGTCTTTACGAACCCACAAATAACCAAATTATACAGAACTGGGAACAGAGTATTCTGCAGTCGGGTGCGTCCGAAAGCAACGTTCTTACTTGTTTTCCGATAGCAGCTATCTCCCTCAAACAGCAGCGCACACGACACTTAAAATGCCCTACGCCGCACTGCCACTAGTATGTGTGCGTATGTGTGTATATTTGTGTGAGAGTACGATTATGTGATTGGAAATTTTAGACCTGGGTACGGGGAGGTTCTTAGTCGGATATACTCGACTGGAGCATTCTTACTTGTTAAGATTGATAGTGATTTCCCCTTTCCTTATATTCTTGGTCCAATGTGAAATCCTTGGATATATGTTTTACTAACTTCGGAATAGTCAATCCGGGGCTGGAAAAGGATTTAATGGGCGAAAGTGTAAATTTCGTCGATCATTCCATGTGTGTATGTCGTTCCTTCTGCATGAACACTCGAAACTAAAATGTACCACGCACTTCCATTAGTGATAGAAAACTTTTGATAGAACTTTCGAAATGATCGATATTGCTCTCTTAGTAATCGATCTTGACACCTTATACGCTGGGTGTACCAAATTTGACACAGGAATATTGCACAACCCAATACACAAATTTTTCCAACAATATATATTGAAAACAGAGCATTCCAATCTTTGGTAAAGGTACCCACTCTCATTCAATAAATATACATATACCATGACTCTACAGGCTTGTGCAACTTTTCAAACCGATTTATAAACAAATTTTATTTATAGTAATCATATGGAGTGTACACCAAAGGAATGCATTTCGAAGAATAAAATGTGCGATGGGCATATCGATTGTACTAACGGCAGGGATGAGTCGGCGGAATTGTGCACGGAAGAATGTAATTCATTTCAATGTGCCAATGGAAAATGCATAAGCTATAATTTACTATGTGATAACAAAACCGATTGCATCGATGGTTCCGATGAGTTGTTAAATGTGTGCGAAAACGTAGAAGGGTGGATGGAAATATCACCAGTTAAGTGTATTGAACCTACAGATAAGGGACTGCAGTTTACAGATGAGACAAGATATCATTTTGAAAATCAAACCAAATTTGTTTATGCCAATGAACCAGTTAACTTTCAGTGCTACGATCGCAATGCTAAATTCATTGGGAATGAGTCGAGTGTATGCCTAATTACTGGAAAATGGCGACAATCTTTACCAAACTGTAAATCTAAGCCGGTAAATTTGGATCCAGATACAAATGGCGTTAACGGCTGCCCAATAGACACATATGCGGAGAACAAAAATAAACTCCTTATATACAACTGCACAGATAACGCATGCACAACAACAATACAACCACCTATTATTGATGGCACGTCAGTGCGATTTGCATGTACAAGCGGCTACACTATGATACCAGAGGACTTTTTGAATAAAAGTGTCTACTGTGGGAGGAATATTTGGGACCGCTGGGCCGTTGGCAAGAGTCCACGTTGTGTCAGTAAGTACTTTTTTAAATTTACATGCCTCCTAATTCTGTATATTCTGTTTTATAATTATTTAGAGAAATGCAGTTCAAAGAGGTTATACTGCCACGATTCAATTTCTATTCTACTTTGCAAACGCGATCATAAACGTGTACCGTGTAACCAAACATCGGGGTTGTATCCAGGCACGATAGCGATGCTCGCATGCAAAGCGGGATTCAAGGAACGTGAAAATGCGGATGGCCTAAGATTAACGTGTAATGAAGATGGATCTTGGGAGGAAAATTCGAATATCGAAAACTTCTGTATACCCGATTGTGGCACGAAAAAAATACCACTAACCAGAAATTCACATATAACAAAACCTGAAGATTCGCCATGGAGTGTTGCCATCTATAATAAAAATATATCCGACTTCGTTCATATATGTGGTGGTACGCTTATCAGGCCTAACTTGGTTTTAACTTCCGCACATTGTATCACGAAAAATAAGGAAGACCTCCGAGTGGGACCAGCATCTAGTAATATGAGTAAAGTCGATGCATTTTTTGGGCAGAAAGTTGAACAAATAGCTATTAATGAGTGAGTATTCTCAAATATTACACAAACCGTAACCCACTAGATTTCATTCCTTTAATTTAGGGCATATTCAGGGGGTGGCCTTTATAGAGGTGAAGCTGCTCTTCTGAAACTGGAAAACAACCCCAGTGATAAATCAAGAACGATCTGTTTAGCTGGTGAAGACTATGATACCGTAATGCCCAAAGGTAATCAGGGTGGCGTCATTTCTTCCTGGGATACTGATGCATCAAAGGAATCAGGTGTTTTAAACTTGACAATGGTTTCGGCTACTGCAGAAAGTCAATACGGGAATTCTTATCATATATCTACCTTGTCCTCTCAGAAACTTTGTACAGGTGACAGTGGCAGCGGCTTTATTGGGAAATGCTACTATAATGGTAATATGGCATCTAGCTTGTTTTGCCTGTATGGTTTGGTGAGTGTTGCAGATCGTGGTGCAGATACAATTGACGGCTGCTCGGATGACGTTACAGTGACAAATGTAGGGCATAGTGAAATTATGGATTTTATTGTACAATATACAGACAAATGGTTTAATAAATGTAACGAAGAGTAACAATGCGGTCGGGAGGCAACGCCTACTAACGGAGCTAACAGCAGCATAGGTGAAAGAGGCAGATGATAACAATAGGAGTCGACTTTCGTATGTGGATCGAGCAAGTCGTCAAGTCGAGTCAAGACCCGAGTACTAATGTTGAAAGTTGTCAAGTCGTTGGTGCGTCGTGGAGGATCAGTCGTTAAGTTGTAAAGTTGTGCGAAGCCCTATCCTGTTAAGCAATCACTGTCAATCTCCGTTAGTTGTAACTAGCAATTACAAACATTGTTACACTTTATACATAAAAACTATACTTATAAACATATAATCAATAAACTGGACATAATCACCATGTTCACCAGCATAACTGAACCATGATCAATAGTTGGATGTTATCGAAAAGTATGATACTTTCATTTGAACGCTATTAAACCCTTTATTTTAAACTAGCAGGTAATATCCCGGCCTTGCCCGAGGAAATATATAAGCGAAAGTGAATTTTTTGACTATTTCGTCAACAGTAAGAAATACAACTAAATAGTTGAGCCACGTGACAAATGTTTATTGTGTAAGGTTATGAAAATGTCTTTGGAAAAAAACAAAAAAAATGTCACACTCATTTGTCCTTGACTTCCATTTCTCGCCCGTGGCGACGCGTTGTATTGCCCGCAAAGTACCGAGGTTTTTGTATTTACATTTGGAAATTATTATGAAGCCTCGTGCATTTTTCAAAACTGGTAACACATGTGTCGAATTTCTTAATGTGAGGTGCTTTGAAAATTAGTTTCAAAATAATTGAATGATAAACAGAAGTTTGAAAATGAGTTTGAAGTCAATTGAACGGATAAACCAAAATGTTTCATACAACAGTTCTCCCCGAATTTTCCGACCTTGGGGGTGGATTTTCCAATATCTTTGGACACAGCGCTTATTATGTGTTTAGGTAGATCTATGAAAATGAGTTTGAAGCCAATCGCATGAAAATTAAAAATGTCGAGTTCCAGAGTTTTCCACCGATCTTCCGAGTATAGGGCTGAATTTCCATAAATCGGTGATATACGTGTCAAATTATTAAGTGTGTAGAGCTTTCAAAATGAGTTTGAAGTCAATCAGACGATAATCAAAAATGTTTCATACAACAGCTTCCCGCAAATGTTCCGACCTTAGGGGTAGATTTTCCAAAATCTTTGACCACCACGTATAGTCTGTCTTTGTGTAGAACTTTGAAAAAGAATGTGAAGCATGAAAACTAACAAGAAAGAACGGCTATCTTCGGCTACCGGAGCTATATACCCTAGCAGGATCTAATTTTTACACAAAACTTAATTTTTATCTGATTGCTCTTATGTGGTTCGATTTTGATAAAAATTATAGGAAACTATTTGAAGTTTAATAAAACTCTCATTTAGTTATATTTGTATAAGCAAAAAGTTTGATATAGTGAAATAGTGTTCCGATTTTGACCAAATTAAATTAAATTATAAGCTATTTAGAGATTCTGCATGGAAAAGTTTGGTAAGGATACCATTATAAACAAAAAAGCTTTTCGTACATGAAGAATGTTGGCGACCGATCATTCCTATGGCACCTATATGCTATAGTGGTCCGATCCGGCCGGTATAGACATATGTACTGCCTGCAGCAAAAAGAAGGGTATGTGCCAAGATTCATTATGATAGCTGTAGGACTGAGAGACTAGTTCGCATAGAAACATACGGACAGACGGACATCGCTATATCGACTCGGCTAATCATGATGATTCAGAATACACTTTACTTTGTTGGGTCGGAAAGGTCTCCTTCTGACCATTACACATTTCGAGACAAATTTTTAATAGCCTCTGCTAGGGTATAAAAATGTCGAATGCCAGAGTTTTCCACCGATTTTCCGACCATTTGGTTAAATTTCCCAAAATCGCTGATACACGTGTCGAATTATGTTGCGTGAAGAGCCTTAATAATGAATTTGAAGGTGATCGGACTAAAATTAGACATTCGCCCATATAACATTGAGACCCCCAATTTCCGCCTATTGGGGTAGATTTTCCAAAATCGGTGAAATATGTGTCAAATGATTTTTTGTATAGATCTTTGAAAATGAGTTTGAAGCCGATTGGATGCTAAACAAAAAAGTTTCATACAACAGTTTCCGCGCTTTTCCACGCTTGTGGATGGAATTTTCCAAAATCCCGTCATAGTGTGCACTTTCATCATAGATGAAAACTACTGTGAAATTTCAGCATCCCAGCTCTCACGGCTTGGACTGTGCGATGATTGCCAATCAGTCAGTCAGTCAGTCAGCACGAATACATAAACACCGATAATTTTAAGACGCATTTCGATAAAAACGCACATTGTATCACAATCAAGTTTGAAGTTTGGTAAGAAACAAAAAAGTTTTTCATACAAAAACATATTTGTCGATCATACCTATGGCAGCTATATGTTGTAGTGGTCCGATCCGACATATATCGACTTAGCTTTTCATGCTGATTCAGGGTCGGAAAGGTCTCCATCTGTTTATTGCACATTTCGAGACAACTATCATTGCATAAGCTTACTCAATTCGAGTTAATACAATTCGATTTAAAGAAATTCAGCTATATGTAATCCTTATGCTAAGCATCAATATCCACGTCAATACAGATGTGTATACATACTTACGTATACGTGTATAAATATGTATTCCAATCGAATGTATGGTTCAATGTATCTAAACAAGTTATTAAATCAAAATAAATTAATAATAATAAGTCATATGAGTGAAAATTCTAAACATTTCTTTTAAGTATACTCCACAGCTCTACTAGTTTTTGAAATCCAACTCAATTAATTCTGAATGCTTTCAATAAAACTACATATTTTTATTGTGTATATATTTTCATAGTTCGTTATGCGCAGATTACTTAATCTTATAGACATACTGAGGAAAGTACGCCCCAAGCCATGCCCGGATCCCACTGACAACTCCGGGTGTGGACTGAATTGCGCCAAGGACTTCGACGACAATAGAGCAACTTCCAGGAGTCGGCTGAAGAACTCAAATGTCAGTACGTCTGAAACAACAGCCACAGTGCAGGGCCCCGAGGTGCTCTGGAACAATCTGAAGCATGTGCTTCTTATTTGCGGTGGCCAGCAGAAACCATCCACAATTATGCATACTGCGACAGATTCGGATTCGAAAATGCTGGTGGATGTGCTGGAGGCACAGCGCTTTGTAAGCGATGTATTTGCTTCAATGGATGTGCCGTTCAAGGCAGCCAGCGAAATGGCCGATGCCCTAATTGCCGCCGACTACATGGGCCAGCGCAGCATGGGCATTCATCGATTACCCGCCATTGCAGCCGATCTGCTCAATTTTACGGTCGATCCACGTGTGCAGCCCAAGGTGCTGAGTGAGCGGGAGGCGCTGGCCCTGGTTGACGGTCAAAATGCACCCGGCCCGGTTGTGGCCAACTTTTGCATGGACCTGGCAATGCGCAAGGCAAGGGATCAGGCTATAGGCTATGTGGCGGCACGTCGGTCAAATAATATTGGGATGGCATCGTGGTACGCCTGCCAGGCGCTGGCGCAGCGCATGATTGGCCTGTGCATGTCGAATGGACCACCCATCCTTGTGCCCAGCGGCGGGATTGAGCCGCTTCTGGGCGGCAATGCAATATCTTGTGCGGCAGCAAGTGCCCAAGAGCAGTTTATCATGGACCTGGGCATGTCTGGCTACCCCATTGAGCAGCTGGAGCTGGATTACTGTAATGGACAGGTGCATCAGTTGGCCCCCACTTTGGCATTGGACTGCACCGGTCAGCCCACGACCTGTGTGGCAGAGGCTTTGCGGGCACAGCGTCTACGTGCCTTTATGCCTGAGCACAAGGGCTTTGGACTGGCCGCAATGGTAGACATACTTTGTGGGGTGATGACAGGCGCGCGGTATGCTTCGCAGCTTCGACGTCGTGGCTTATTCAGTACAGAGAACGAGCTGGCCGATCTGGGCCAGATTTATGTGGCCATCGATCCAAAGCGCTTCTGTGTGTCCTTTGAGGAGCGGCTTGCCGATTTCCATCAACTGCTGCGGAACGTTATGCCCTGTGACGTGACTCAACCACCGTTGATTCCTGGGGACAGGGAGATGCAGCACATGCAAATGGTTGATGATCAAGGTGGACTAGTCCTGTCACCTTGTACGCTATGCGTCCTGCAGGAGCTGGGCGAACGTTTTAACATAGATCCGCTCAAGGCTACTAAAGCTGATTAGCTGTCCAATTTCTCCAAGGAGCCATACGAATTTCAAATGCAATCGAGCAATTTTCCAATTAACATGTACATTTGAAATTAATGTTAACTGATTAGGTGCATTGTTGGCATGGATTGATAAAAACGTTGATTTTTAACATACTACATACATATTTCATAAATGTCGAATTTAAAACATGTATGATTGGAAGTTATAAGCTAAACAAAATTAAATTTGAATTTGTTTTCAGAACTTGAGTAAGCCAATAGAGGTTGCATGCAGTTCCCAGTTCATTTGATCTTGATGCGAAATTCGACTACATTTACTTGTTTGATTTTATAACTTCTCATTTTTTTCTTTTATCTATATATCTATATATATAAAAGAGTTCGTGCTGACTGACTGACTGACTGAGTGACTGACTGACTGACTGATTGGCAATCATCGCACAGCCCAAACCATAAGAGCTAGGATGCTGAAATTTTCACAGTAGGTTCCATCTATAATGCAAATGCACACTAAGACGGGATTTTGGAAAATTCCACCCACAAGCGTGGAAAATCGCGGAAAACTGTTGTATGAAACTTTTTTGTTTACCATCCAATCAGCTTTAAACTCATTTTCAGAGATCTACACAAAAATTAATTTGACACATACTTCATCGATTTTGGAAAATCCACCCCCATGGGTGGAAAATGGGGGTCTCAAGGTTGTATGGCAAAAGTCTGATTTTAGTCCGATCACCTTCAAATTCATTTTCAAAGCTCTTCACGTAAAATAATTCGACACGTGTATCAGCGATTTTGGGAAATTCGACCACATGGTTGGAAAATCGATGGAAAAGTCTGGCATTCGACATTTATAATTTTCATGCAATTGGCTTCAAACTCATTTCCAAGGTTCTACCCAAAGACATAATAGGCGCGGTGTCCAAAGATTTTGGAAAATCTATCCCTAAGGTCGGAAAATACGCGGAAAACTGTTGTATGAAATTTTTTTTGATTATCGTCCAATTGACTTCAAACTGATTTTCAAACTTCTGTTTATCATTCAATCATTTTGAAACTTATTTTCAAATCACCTCCCATTAAATAATTCGTCACATGTGCTACCGGTTTCGAAAAATACTGAAAATACCGAAAAATCTGATCTTGACACTTTATAAATTGACGATATACACCAACATGTGTACCAAATTTGGTTGCTCTAGCTCAAAGATAAAGGCAAAAAAATTGCGTTCATACGGACAGACGGACGGACGGACATTTCGCAAACCGAATATACTATTTTTCCCTTCGGGAACATAGATAAAAATGCATTTTCATCTAAATATTTCCCCGGGCTAGGCCGGGATATTACCTGCTAGTATGTATATATAAGTCTTTAACCTGACTGACTGACTGATTGGTGACGCACAGGCAACCCAAACGGTAGAAGATAGAAGCCTGCAAAATATTCATTAGCTTCCTTTTATACCGTAGATGGTCTATCTGAAAATGTTAGAAATATATTCAGAAGTATTTGAAATTTGTACGAAAATCTCGGTGTTCGCCAGCTGCTGCATAACAACGTGTAAGTGCATCGAGATAAGAAATCTCACTAGAATCCCTCTCTCGGCATTCAAAAATATAACTGCGACTGATATCGACATATTGTCAAGTCCCTCAGCCTTTTGTGTATGCTTTGCTCTCGGGCTACGGTAGATGGCGCACTGCTGCTGCTATCTTTAGCTAATGAAAGACAGTACTGATATTACTATTGGTCTTTATTAGATGTTACAAGTGATTGTCTTGATAGGTTTCGTATTAGAGTATCTGTGTGTGTGTGAGAAGCCAGTTTTCAGGGGTGGCAGCCAATGCCCTTGGCTCTCAGCGAATCACAGGGCTGGTAGCGTAGCCACAGCCAATTTCCGATAGCGTCTGGACACGGCTGCCACAAAGTCATATATTTTGGCGAAACAACGGTATTGTTTTTTATAATCATTTAACTTAATTAATTAAATTTGTTGCGTTTTAGTTAATAAAATGTAAATGCTACTGGGCCGATTTACTACATAAAAACATTATTATTATGTGGTAAGTTCTCCGTGCAGCACTCACACATATTAACTTTCGCATCGATATCATGATCGATTTTCGATTACTGTAGCAGTCGGTTGATAATTGGCAGTACCAACCTGTGTCAGGAAGGTCATTTTTGGCGTGGTTGGATGTTCATAGCAGCTTAAAATGGTAAATGAGAACTCGATAGGGATTCCATTTAAGAACAAGTTTAATTATAGTTTAATGAATTCAAGATTACATGTTTATACATGAGAGTAGATATTTTATAAGGTTGTATGTAAGTATGTGTTTTCAAATTAATAAGCGTCTCTCTCAGCTGCAATGCGTCTGCTCGTTGTCACTGCTCAAAACCAACTCGCCGAAGGCAAACGAACAAGGCTTTGCCTACGACTCTCTGCAACTCCATCATGTTCGATGTTGTTTAAGAATTATCGTGTGACACCTGTGATAACTTTGCCGTCATTTGAATTTTTGCTGACTGCAGTGCAGTTATCCGCAGTGCACGGTACTTACGCAAGCAAAATGCGATTAGTGTGGGGTTTCGCATTGTTTTAACATTGGAAATAATTGTTTTAATAATTTTCAGGTTACTGTAGACATTTCTCACCCTCCCGTTATTTTCTGGATTTTTTGGTATTATTCTTCCAACTTCATCTTAAATATTTTAAGGGCTGGAAACGGGGATAAAAATCAAAAGAGTGAGATTGTTTGTTTAGTTGGATCAACTTCAAAGTCGTTGTCATAGCTTTACTCAACAAATCATTAAGCATTTGGCTCGACTATTAAGGAAATCCTGTTGTGATGCGCTATTCTTGTGTACGGTTGACAAAGGTAGTTAAATTCAACATAATTGAATATTACCAGCTAGTATAGTGCGTACATATGTAAAAATTCTTTTAGAAGTAAGTATGAGTAGTAAATATGGGAACATTTTAGAAATTATGTTTGACACAAAATAGTTTCCCACCAATGTTCATTACTTTTGAAAGGAACTCGTGTATTTGATTTAATTGGTTCAATCCTGCGTAAGTCGAAAATGTTTCTCATAGCAGACTTTTATATTTGGTTTCAAAAATAATGTTTATTGGGTTTGTGAAATGTCCGTCTGACCGTATGAACGCAATATTTCTCCGCACACTTGAAGCTAGAGCAAACAATCTTATTACACTTTGTATAACCTGACTTTATGAAGTGTCAATAAAATCTACCTCTCTAACACCTGTAGGTAGATTCAACAAATACCATACTACTGTTTTTGTTAGGTCTTTTTTTTTACCCCACACAAATCAATTATACCAGGCTTTAAACAGAGTATTCTGCTGAAGGGTATGTCCGACTGCAACATTCTACGTACGGTTCTTAAATTCCGTGAATTTGTTGAACATGAAAAATTTGATTAACTTTCTGTTTTCATTGTGTCCTTTTTTCGCACTTACGTTTACTTCTCTTCATTGAGACGTCCTTTTAAGATGTTACGGAATAGAAAAACAATCCAAATACTATAAGAAAACATGTAAATTTTAAGTTGTGATTTAAATGCTGAAACACATACTAATTTCACTATGCTGCAACATTTAACGTGTGATTAAAACTGTACAATACATTCAATTGTAATCATATGTTCTTAAGGGATCAATATTTAGGATCTTACAAACTTGCACCAATTCAATGCAAATGCTTTAACTATTTTTTCAAGGTATAAAACATGGATCATATATAATGATTACTTAAAAAATCGTAAAAAAAATACTTTTAGTTAAAGTGAACTGCTACATGCAAAATAACTTCACCAAGCGTATCCTTGTGGTTGGTCTAATTAATGCGAGATGGCGCAACTTTAGGCCAACTAACTCTTGTGAACGCGAGAAAGAAGAAACCTGGTCCCACTAAAAATACTAAAATGTTGGGAATTAATGCAATTGTATGCGTGTGAGGGCGGTCGTACAAAATGTATCTAAATCGAAAAGAAAAAAGAAGTGAGAAACATCTAAATCATTGGCAGAATGATTAATTTGATTTCGACACAAACGCACCTCATCAGCCCCTATGGCGTTTGAGTAATAAGAGTAAACTTCTTATGACAGCCGCCAACGTGTCCTGGTAAATTATGGCACTCATCCCACAACAGTGCTTGTTATGTATGTGGTCGCTATTCTCAGCAATGGCTGCTCGGTGGCTCCACCTATGGGGCGGCAGCTGTGGTATGTCATCTTTCTGAAGCTGGGCACGTGACTAAGCTTCTGCAGAGGTGTATTTGATGTACTCATGTTGCTCTTGTTGTTCCTTATATTTACGGAATTGTAATCGCTTAGTATTATTTGTGACGATGACAGGTAAAAGTCGGTGAATGGTTAGCCGAGGCTATACAATTGTGCACTGGTGGCGACTACCACGCACTTTAAGCTCATTTAGCTTCATTGATTTGATTTTTGCCTTGCGACATTGTTATTTAATTTTAGAACGCTTGGTTGATACAGTCAAGTAGTGATTATTGCGATTAGTTAAACAAACCATCTAATGAATGGTTTTTAACGTGAGGCTCGTCCACAAGAATAGTAGCTTAGACTATGGAGTTACCTGCACGGAGAGAAATCTAGGCAGTATTCATGCATTTTAGGTATGATCCATACATTGTTAAAGGCATGACGCTTATTTTGATAATCACAGATTGTTTTTACTAGTCACCGATTGCACATAATCAATGTTTAATGTGTACATTGCCAGTCATCGATGCTTCTTTTACACAATCATCGATTAAAAATTGGAAAATGTTCACCAAAGATGAAGAACATTTTCGAAAATATACACTATTTTTATAGCCTAGCAGAGAGTATTATAATTTTGTCTCGAACTGTAATGGTCAGAAGGAGACGTTTCCGACCCAACCAAGTATATATATTCTGAATCAGCATGAATAGCCGAGTCGCTATAGCGATATCCGTCTGTCTGTCCACCCGTCTGTTTTTTTGCGAACTAGTCTGTCAGTTTCAAAGCTATCGTAATGAAACTTGACACAGACCCTTCCTTTTGCTGCAGGCAGTACATATGCCGGAACCGGCCGGATCGGACCACTATAACATATAGCTGCCATAGGAATGTTCAGTCGACAACTATGTTTTCGTATGATTAACTTTTTTGTTCATAAATGTATCGTCACCAAACTTTCCCAAACAGAGTCTCTAGAGAGTTAATACAATTTTTTTTTGCTTATACAAATATTTTATCAGTATAAATTAATTCCTCTCTCACTCTCTTTCTCTCACTCTCACTTTCTCTCACTCACACACACTAAAGTGGACCACCAAAATAAGCTTTTGCTATTCACAAAGTATACCTCCAAAATGATAAATTGTAGTCGACTCCCTTTAACTCTTGAGAATCGCAGAGAAGGGCGATGAAAATTAGAAAACTATGTTTTCTTTGAAAAACTCTGTTGTTTATAAAGATATCCTCACCAAATTCATCCAAACCGAGTCTCTAAAGAGTTTATACAATCTGACCAAATTTGATCAAAATCGGGTCACTATATCATATAGCTGCCATAGGAACATCGAGCCACTATTTTGCTATATCACACATTTTGCCTATGCAAATCCAACCAAGTGAGAGATTTATTATACTTCAAATAGTTTCCTATAATTTCATCACAATCGGACCACTTGGCTTACATATGAGCAATCAGACGAAAAAAAATGAATTTCTGCTAGGGTATAGAGCTTCGGCGCTCCGAAGATAACCGTCCTTTCTTGTTTTTATACTATGTTCCCGAAGGGAAAAATAGTATATTGGGTTTGCGAAATGTCCGTCTGTCCGTCTGTCCGTATGAACGCAATTTTTTTGCGTTTATCTTTGAGCTAGAGCAACCAAATTTGGTACACATGTTGGTGTATATCGTCAGTTTATAAAGTGTTTTCACAGTAGGTTCCATCTATGATGAAAGTGCACACTGAGACGGGATTTTGGAAAATTCCACCCACAAGCATGGAAAATCGCAGAACACTGTTGTATGAAACATTTCTGTTCACCATCGATTGGTTTCAAACTCATTTTTAAAGATCAACACAAAACCTCATTTGACAAAAATTTCATCGATTTTGGAAAATCCACCCTCATGGGCGGAAAATGGAGGTCTCAAGGTTGTACGGGCGAAAGTCAAATTTTAGTCCGACTACCTTCTGATTCAATTTCAAAGCTCTTCACGTAAAATAATTCGACACGTGTATCAGCGATTTGGGGAAATTCAGCCCTATGGTCGCAAAATTCGACTGGCTTGAAACTCATTTTCAAGGCTCTACATAAACACATAATATAATAATGGCCAAATATTTTGGAAAACCCACCGCCAATGTCGGTAAACTCCCAGAAAAGTTTTGTAAGAAACTTTTTTGATTATCGTCCGATGTTCTTCAAACTCATTTTAGAACTTTTCTGTTTATCATCCAATTATTTTGAAACTAATATTCAAAGAACCTCACATTAAATAATTTGGCACATATACCACCGGTTTTGAAAAATGCACGTCCACGGTCGGAAAGTGGTCATATGTGGAATTCAGAATTTTCGTTTTTCATTCGAATGGCTTCATACTAATTTCCAAATATAAATACAAAAAACAAACAAAAACATTAGTCACGTGGCTTGACTATTTAGTTGTATTTCTTACGGTTGACGAAAGTAGTCAAATTCAAAAAAATTCACTTTCATCTAAATATTTCCCCGGGCAAGGCCGCGGAATTACCTGCTAATATCTAATAAAATCCCCGATCTCTCCCATCGTCAGAATCCTAATTTAGTATCCATGTTCTCTTTACAGTTAACTTTTATATCATAAAATCATATTTGATTAATGGGTCTATTATGATTTGCAATTATTGTTTTCAAGGAGAATAAATTTTAAAATTGATACAACAAGACTTTCATTTTATGTATACTAACAAAATAAATTCATCTAAAACAGTGTAAGATAATTGCAGGCAGAAGCTCCCGAATATATGTTTTTTCATTATTAAGATATCATATTTTCTGCTTTACGGAGGAGTAGGGAGATCTTTCAAACAGATTTTGAACAGTTCCTAACAGTTCCAAATTTAGTGACCTAGGCTTAAAATTGTGGGATATATGAATTCTGGGTAGGTGCTAATAATAATTTTGTTCAATACCTTCGAGGACATTATCAAACCGGATATCAAATTTGGTAATGGATGTAAGATTTTGGTGGCTTGAGAGGATGAAAACAAATGTACCAAATTAGGTGGCTTTTTTTTTGGAAGAATTGCGCTGCACACTGCTCATACTTCCTTTTCCAATGGCAACAGAGTATAGCAATAACAAATGCTTTGGACACACACACAGTTTTTAGAATGGTTATTGTCTTTATCAATCCGTAACGACACTCGTATGTATATTTGTTAGCTTTCTTATAGACAACTTAAGCTTGTTTTGGTGTGTTGTTCCTTCTGCTTGACTTACCTTGTATAATCTATATATAAACGACTATAATGCGCTCACTTCTGCTCCCGATGGGCATTGCTGACGGCAGCGCTTTATTTTATGACGGATGACTGCTGTACTTGGTGCTCGATAATAATCCTCAGCTCTACGCCTGGCTGTTGTTGTTGATTTTATCAATCAGCAGCCGAAGCAGACACGGTGAAAATCCTTTGCTTTTAAGCACGCGTATCCTTTGTGTTTGTATTGAGGTGTAGCCTTTTATAAGAAACGTAGATACACAAGTCGACACTCTCACATGTATTCAGACACCGTGGTCATAGATTTTACTCAATATAAGTATCACTATATAACAAACATTTTTTTTCTTATTTTTTCATTATTTTTTATTGGGTTATACTTCGCTTCTCTATTTCAAAACACAATAAATTTAATATTGCACATCGAGGAGACCTTAGGTACATTTTTTATTTTGCTTGCATTTATATTAAAAGCAACATTTTTATTTTGTTGTGAATTTGTCGAGTACACATCACTATTTATTTTCGACCGACGATACTAAAGTATGAGCTGTTATCATTTATTTGTGATCATTATTAGTCATTATTCGACACGAATAATATCTAACTTTCATTTTAGCTGCTAAGCTAAGGTGTTAAAAAAAAATAAGAAAAAAAAATTATTTTTTGGAGAATGCCAAAATTTTGTGAAAGTGATTCGACAGGGGAACTTTGTTGGCAGAAATTTCGACGCGAAGAAGAAACCGTTTTCTTTACTCGCTATAAACTAACAAATATGTACACGAAATAAAGGACAGCGATCTGCCTCGCTTAGAAGTCATCAGGAGACTGTTTATTTAGAGAATAACTTATGATCGACACTGCGTTGCCATCTTGACATCATGCTTTAATTAAGCATTTAATCAAGCATTTCCTTATCAACAAACTCGTAACAGACGTACCAAAAAGTAACTTCAAGGAATAACATAAAAATGTAACGCGTACAAACTAAACATATTTGCACACTAAGTATATTTATTTGGTATAGATTTGTGGTACTACGTAGTTAGATTTTTTTAAAAATAATTCATTATGACTTAATACGTCAGCTGTAATTTTTCATAAAAAAGATTCGAACTTCTCTAATGGTTGGAAAACAGCAATCAAAAGCGAGTACTTCGCAATTGGGTTTTAATAACCTGATTACATTTGAATCGTTCAGCATTCAGCTGCCACCTCCAACTGGCTTACTTATTTTCACTGAGCACGTGCGTTCGGTGTTCTTGCTTTCATTACCGTGTTCAGTGTTTGTGGCGTGCTGAGTTATTCTAAGCGCAGCGATTAAATTACAGGCGCGTAATTGCATGCAAGGCAAACACACGAAGGGGCATGCAACCGCCTTAATTAAAACGCGAACGTCAATGACCGTTAAATGGAGTGTGTGTCTATGGCATCAAGTGCGAAAGTAGCTGCATACTTTCTGCCACGACTCCGCCTGCCAAGATGCTGCCAACGCGTCCAAGAGGATGATAGCGAAAGCAGCTTCGCCGGACTTGGCAGTGGCACACACAGACAGGCGCGCTTGGGTCTATGCCACACTTTTTGATTTGATGGAGGGATTGGTGCCCCAACACTTTTCAATTGCTCGCTTTGCTGTCGGCGCTGCCCCCCAACCCCTTTCTTTTATTTGTTGGTGTTGTTGGCGTTGCCTTTGCTGCTTGGTAACCGTAATCGTAAACCACACACACAGACACTTTACATGGGCTAAGAAGCGCTTGAAGAACTCGCTTGTGTCCACGACGCACGAATGAATTCCAACTACTGAAGTTGACTTTCGGCGCTGGCCAGGCTCTTGGACCGTCGACTTCGGCGTTGGCTGCCAGTCAGCAGCTGCTGCCATGTGGGCTAAGCTTCACACAGAATGAAACAAAGAGAGAAGAGAGAGAAAGAGAGAGTGCGCTTACTCTCCTGGAAGTGGAACGTATTTAGCATGTCAAGCTTTTGCTCTTAGACGCTGCTCTTTTATCTGTGAACAGCTGTTTAGCCGATGGTCTGTTTTAGCCACAATAAATTCAATCTTGTTATTTCCCGTCGCTTTGTTTCCTGCAAGCTCCTTGTTCCTAAAATATTGGCCTTAATATTACAGCCATTGGGGCAGGTTATGGTTCGGGAGTCACATTGCAATGCGTGGTTTTTAATAATCCATCAGGATAGACAATTTATTTATTCTTTTTTTGTACTTTTCATTTCAAACAGGAGGTAAATCTTGACACTTTATAAATTGACGACATACACCAACATGTGTACCAAATTTGGTTGCTCTAGCTCAAAGATAAAGGCAAAAAAATTGCGTTCATACGGACAGACGGACAGACGGACATTTCGCAAGCCCAATTTACTATAAGCCCAATTTAAAATAAGCAGAGGGAGTTTAATTTTTGTCACGAAAAGTGTAATGCATCGAAAGAGACGTTTCCGATCTTTCAATGTATATATATATTCAAAGTCCATATAGCGATGTCTCTCAGTTTGAAAGCTATCGTAATGAACCTCGGCAAAGATCCTTCAATTTACTGCAAGCAATACATATGTCGGAACCGGCCGGCTCGGACCACTATAACATATAGCTGCCATAGGAATGATCGGTCGACAACTATGTTTTTGTTGAATAAACTTTTTTGTTTATGAATGTATCCTCACCTAGGTTTCCCAAACAGAGTCCCTAGAGAGTTTATACAATCTGACCGAATTTGGTCAAGATCGGAATGCTACATCATATATCTGCCATAGGAACGGTTGGTGAAGAATAGAAACAATCAGACAAGAATTTTGTTTTTGTTTAAAAAACATTGGCCTTAAGGTATATACATAGTTTCGGCAAACTGAAAATAGGCAGGCTTTCTTGTTGTTTATACAACTCTATACATTGTAAGATAGATTGAGATATCTAGCGTATCCTGTTAATATCATGCAGTCGAAAAACCAACTTTCACTGCCTTGACTATTGTATCATTATGTACAGCACTGCCATAATTCATTACTGAGCACGAATCACATGCCAATAACCACTCCAATCAAAATTTGTCATACTTGGCCAGTCCCAAACCAACACCCAAGCAGCCAACAGCCTCAATGAATGGTGACAAATCAACTGTGCAAATGTGTTGCTTGCTAAACGTGCGTGTGATTTGACCACATTCTTTGCTCTGGCATTGAAAATCCTGTCAAGGATGAAGCAGAGAGCTATGAGCTATAAGAAAGGCACTGTGTGCCATACCACGGACAGCACATAATTGAAAGCTACAAATGAAGAGAAAGCAAGGGCAAAGAAAATTGTTAAATAGAAAAGCGAATGAAACGCAAAAACAAGAGAAAATAGTCGTATAACATACGTCAAAGCGGCGGACTTATTACTGTAATTTTATGGAAAATGAACGATAAATAAATGTATAAATACTGCTAGGCAGGACTTTGGTCTCTGAGAAGTGTGACTCTTAAATTAATGAAGAAAAGTCATCAAGGCAAACGACGACAGCAGCTGCTTAAGTGATGAACATTACGCATACGCCATGTTGGCGGCGTCCCCATTGCGTATGCGTTATGGCTAATATATAGAATATAATACGACATAAGTATGAAGATGTTTTTGTTGAAGTAATTTCCTGAATATTTAAAAGCAAACACATACTATTAAGCTCTCAATTTTGTGCGCACAAAATGTTGACTCCCATACGAGCATAAATATGTCGTTTGTGTTGGTGTCCGAGTGAATGTGTGGAGTCCTGATTTCAGTCGAATGGAACGGAGTGTTGCTAATACATGACCATAAATCAAATTATTTTCTGTTTAATTTTAGGCTTTCTTGTGCTAAGAAAAACCAAAAACCCAGGGGCTTAGCCTCTGCCGCATGCGACTCGAGAAAGACTCTGCTCATATTCGAATAAATACATATCTTCTTATGTATATAAATATGTTAGTATGTATATGTTACTACTATCTGCGTACATCTGAGTGTGTCTATTCAATTTGTGGGCATATTAATTCAAAGATTAAAAGCGCGAGTTGTCACAGTCTGGTAATTTCTGAAAAATTCTCAAGTTTCTAGACAAATAAAGGGATTATTATCCCGACCCCCTTTGTGCGATGTTTTCGTATATGCCATTTTTTACGAAATTTAGCTTTTGATGCAAAGTTGTTATTTTAGTTGCAACTTGTAGGGTAGCGCTATTTATTAACACAGGAAATAATTTATTTAACAGGCTTGACGTCAGCAATTCAGGGTGAATTAGATAGATTGATATGAAAAGTATTGGCTGGTCACTTAAACGCTATTTCGGATGCTCCCCATGTAGTGTTCAGCCTACAGATGAACTTGGCATTCGGTGCTCACATAGTTTGCATCTATGCGTATATGCACTTCTAGCTTTGCTCTGTGCTATGCTCGTCGGATGTGGCGTGGGTTGTTTCCTACTCCCTCTATATGACGTACCGTTAACACTCTAATAAGGGTAAGTGCACTATCAGAAAGCTATAATGATTGGTCAAAGTTTGGTAATCCTGGGCTGTACCCACGTACAGAAACAAATAAGCAAGCGTTATGTTGGTCAGTTAGCAGCTAGGGTGACTGAGGTGTAAATTGTCTCCCTATTCTTTACCCTCCCAACCTTGGTAACTCAGTGAAATTCGGTGGTTACCCCTTAATATAGATTTCATTTATTCATTTAAAGTTCAAAACATAGTGTGACTCGTTCATTCAGTTGATCTGGTAACAGACCTTAACAAAATCTACTCAATCATATTTAAATCCAAATTTGATAACTCAATATTTCAATCTTAGTCACATGATCTCTACGAGAATTCATAACGCACTAGCGATTTGCAAAATCAAAGAAACTTATCCTACAGTATCAAGTTTAACGTTCTAACTATATGTGCATTTTCAATAAGAGCGATATAACCGTTTAAACATACCAAACAATAACAATCTTGCTATACGCAAGTCGTACTCACTGATCATTTAACAAAGTGTTGCAAATACAAATTCAATCCGTTGTTGCTCCTTCGCTGGGCCCATTGAAGTTACAGCTGACGTGTTGCATTATCTCTGTGTGTAAAAGAACTTATTTAAGCGGAAATATCGCACTAAAGATTACAATTTCATGTACTTATACTTTGTGCGTAATAAAGTATTTTATCAAACAATTTAACTTACAAGAATATTTAATTCATCTACAAAACAAATTTTAATTAAACTTTCAAATATTACATTCTATCGCTTTGGATATCTGTATTCAAACTGCATTACGCACAAAAACTTACCCGGACCATACACGCGCCAATTCAGTTGCCCAACTTGAGTGAGTTTTTCTGGTTGCGGCAACCGATTGCAATGTAATTGGAACGGTTGATACAATGTTGGGCCAACTGAATTCTGTATCAAAACCTTTTGATACGAGCACCGAGTTGCCACAACTGGTTGTGTTGTAGTTGAACAACGCACAACTCGATTGGTACAATTCGTGGGCGTTTCCCTTTGGTTTTCTACTTTCTTGCAACTGTTTTCGCTGATCGCCTGGTTCAAATGCTGTTCGTTGTATGCAAAACACTTGCAGAGCTCTGCTTCAAGTTCGGGGGTGGGTTTGCTATAGTTGGGCTATAATTGTGCATAGTTGTGTACATCTTTGTGGGCGTCTCCCTTTTCGTTTTGGTTTTTCCCGCTACTGTTTTTTTTGTTCGCCTGGTACTTGTTTGTTGTTTTGTGCGAAACATTTGAAGATCTTTTGCTGCCGTTGATTAGCGGCATTGTTTAGCAGAAAATAATGACATTATTGGATATTCAGATTTTCTTTTTGTTGTTATTATTAACAAAATTCAAAATTTTAAAATATTTTTCTGAAATTTCGGTTTTTTGTTTAATTTATATATTTAAATAAACCAGTTAATTGCATTATTTAGTTTATCAATTGTTTATCAATTCGGCACTTGCCGACGCCATTTCTCGAGTTGTGCTACGAAGTTGGCTGATCTGATTGCGGCGTGCGAGGCAAAGACCCAATTTGAGTGACAACTGGTTGCCGCAACCGATTGTGCTAAAATCGGCCCGTGTATGGTTGGCATTACGAGATCAACATAATCTCAACAGCTGTTCGCTGTTAAAATAGGTCAACGCTGTTCATGGTCGAATTACACGCTCAACAGCTAAATGAACTCAAATTCTCACTCGCTAGTTTCGAGCTGAGGGATTTGCGCTGTACGCTGAAGCGGATGCTGTTACTTTTGAAACACTCTGTTAGTCAATGCTGTTAAAACTGGAGTGCTGCCAGATCCGCTGTTGTTATACCCTCTCCTTCTTCCTTAAACGTGCGGGGCATATACGCACTGCCGCGAGATATGTGCTTGCAGGAAAATACTTGTTCGAGCAATCCACCAATTTCCTTAAGTTCGCATTCGCGAGTACCGCAGAAGTATAGTACCGCAAATGACGACAATGGAGTATGGGGTTTTGCAACAAAATAGACGACGTGACCGCTCTTCCAATATTAGATCGCATTCGCGTGTGCCGCAAAAGCATAGCACCGCAAATGACGACAATGGAGATTGGGGCGGCGCGTGAATGTAGGACTTCGCCGACCGGTGGCGATTATGCAATACACACGTGGTGTGCAAAATTCTGCACTGACCGGCCGGCGACGCAAACACTGCCGATCTGTATAAAATACAAGAAAAATGCAAGATTCGTAAGAAGGGTGAACAGATTTAAATGTGTTCAAATATCACCTTCTTCACTCGGCACAAGACACTGTATATAAATTGCACTGCACAATAGATTAACTTCACTGGATCACTTGGATCAAATATATTTGATATATATATGTATATCTTGTTTTATACGGCTCGTGTGGCCAAATCTTTCTTTCGCTTGTTAAATTCAAATAGGAGTCCGCTAGCATGCGTTCACTTCCTTTTATAGCTGAAGGCAAAGTAAGTTTTCATACATGCAAAAATGGTCTACGTGACAAAATTATTTCCAATATTTCAGCTATTGGAAATATTCAAACGGGACTATCTCGCGATTATCGCTTATTCCTTTTTCCTACGCTCGCGCTCGCTCTTGGGAAAGGCTACGCTTGCATGCCTGTGTGAGTGAGCGAAACTCTATTGAGATCGATCCCACTGAGAGCGGCAATATGAGTGAAATGTTAGCGAACAGATATTTTGTGACAGTGCGAATTTAACAGAATAACAAAAAGGAAATTTCTGCGCAAATAAATGTAATTGTTCGACTCAGACTTAACAGCTGGCCCCTACACCCAGCATCCTCATCAATGACCTTATTGTTAGAATTTTTGCCCAAATTTGTCCGTATATGAGTGGTAGTCGGCTAGATTCGACCCCAAGTGCTCCCGTCTGTAAGCCGGATGACTTAACCACTTGCTGTTCGATCCAAGCTTAAACTAATTACTGTCAACAGGTCCATTTGAAATTCTAAGTGCGCACCAAAGCTTAATCCCTTTATCTAAGTTTCTAACCCTTATATTGTAAGATATATATAAATATCATACGAGTATACAATTGTAAATATTAGAATTAGTATTGAATTAAAGATATATGTACATTAAGTATTAGCCAACAGAGGATTACCCATAATACAACGGGCAAGCTAACAGCCTGGCAACGCCAAAAGGAGAAGAAGAAGAGTAAGCGTCACTACGAGACCGATTGAAGACAAGAACAGGTCACGAAATTACAAATAATACAAAATTGATAAAATAATAAAGTATAAAAACTTATTTGGACAAAACAAATGACCATCGTGCTTGTGTTTTATCCTTACAATAATCAGAAGTGGTACAAAATCAATTAAAATCGCCTACTAAGCAAAATATTTGTATACATGCAAAGCGGTACTCGAATACATACGCAATTGATTGACAGTAAAGCACATACAAAATTTGAAAAAATGAGTGAACAAGACTATGAAAAATATACAGTGGACGGTATTAAGCGCCTCCTGAAGACATACAATCGACCAGTAAATGGAAACAAAAGTGAATTAATTCAACGATTGATCGATGCTCGCAAAACTGATAAAATGATTAGAAGTTTGAAGCCAGCCAAATTTAACAACGAAATGAGCGCCAAAGAAGCAATGCAAGACAAAGTAAGCGACAAAGATGATGAAATGCAAGGCAACGTATGTGGAAAAGATGATGAAATACAATACAACGTAAGCGACAACAGTGACGAAATGCATAACAACGTAAGCGACAAGGGCTCTAGCAGTAACAACGAGGAAATGCAGGACAAAGAAGCTGAAGAAAACATTAAATATACGCAAATCAACGATAACAAAAAAGGCAAATCAGAACTAATATACGAAATTGAAGTGGACACAATTAACAAACAGGCAGTCAACGAATGCAACGATATTATTAAAAAATCACCAACAAAGATTACAAATGCAGACAAAGAAAACTACGAAGATAAGGAATTTGATCTATTGCTACGCGAAATGGAATTAGTTAAGAGGGAATTAAAAGTTTCTGCCCGTGAAAATGAAATATTAAGACAACAAATAAATAATAACAACTGCACAGAAAATAAAAATATTAAAATATCTTTTACAGAAGTATCTGAGTATGATCCAATGGAAAATAATTTAGACATTAAACTGTTTAAACAACAAGTAATGTCAGTGCAGTCAATATACAAATTAGATGACCACACTGTTCGTGCACTAATTGCCAACCGCATAAAAGGGAAGGCCGCTAAGTGGCTGCAAAACCGCGTCGATTCAATAACAATGCCAGTCGATGAATTACTTCAAGAAATGGAAAATGTATTTGAAAACCGTGAAAGTCAACTAGAATTGAAGCGTAAGTTTGAGAAAAAGATATGGAAAACTGAGGAAACTTTCCAAGAATACTTCTATGAAAAATTAATAATGTCAGCCAAAGTGAACATTAGTCAAGATGAATTGCTAGAATGTGTTATAGATGGAATTCCAAACTATGGATTACGTACACAAGCCAGAATGCAACGTTTCACTAACACAAATGAACTACTCGATGCCTTTAAAAAGATAAAATTGATGCCAGAGAATACATATCCCCAAAAGATGACACAGAAGACCAATGTTTCAACCAACGAAGCCGGAGCACCAACGGTACCTAAATGTTTTAATTGCAACTCGAAGGGACACATGGCCAACGAATGTCGCAAGCCGAAGAGAGCAAGTGGAGCTTGTTTTGTTTGTGCTGAAATGGGGCACTTATCAATTAATTGCACTAAGCGCAAGGACCTGGGTCAACGTGGAAGTCCAAACACCAATAATCCGTATGTAAGGTCTATAATATTTATATTCTTAAATAAATCTAATCATACCACACCTCCTTTAGAAACATTGATTGATACTGCTAGCCCAATTTGTTTGATTTGTGAAGAACACGTACCAATGGAATATATTGAAATTTACTCTTTTGTTAAAAACTATTATGGAATAAACAATAGTAAGCTTAACATTATTGGAAAAACTCAATGTAAAATCATATTTGAAAATGAAGTATTTAATAAAGATTTTTTTGTTGTACCAAATGAAACAATGCAGTGTTCGGCTATAATAGGGGCAGACTTCTTGGAAAAAGAAAAATTCATAATTATCAAAGAAAGTAAAATAAATTCAAATGTAAGTACAATGAAAAGAAACGAAAGCGAAATAGAAAATAATAAAAACGATTTAGTAAAAGTAGTATGCGACATAAATCAAACAAATGAAAGTAAAAAGACGAGGCAAGTAAATAATCAATGTAAGAACAATGGTGTGGTATTAGATATACAAATTAATAAAAATATGTCCGAGATGGAAAAAGAATGTGTTAGTATAATGGCTATTGATGTAAAAGATGAAGATTTCTGTCCAATTATTAAAAATGCTGGTATCCATATAAACGATATTACAGCATTACAAAATATATTTCAAAAATATTATCTTAAAAATACTCGTCCCGAAAAACCAGAAACTAAATGTGAATTAAAACTAATACTTAACAATGAAAAACCTTTTCACTACAAGCCACGAAGATTGTCATACAAAGAAAAAGAGCAAGTGCAAGAAATTATAGACGTTTTGTTAAAAAATGGAATAATACGGCCTAGTCAGTCTGAGTATGCATCACCAATTGTATTAGTTAAAAAGAAAACAGGAGATATTCGATTGTGTGTAGATTATAGGACATTAAACAAAGTTACATCTAAAGACAATTACCCATTACCTTTAATCGAAGACAATTGATAAACTAGCAAACAAAGAAATATTTACACTACTAGATCTGAAAAGTGCGTTCCACCAAATAGACGTTCAAGAAGAATCAATTAAATACACATCATTTGTAACGCCTATGGGACGATTTGAATACACTAAAATGCCATTTGGGTTAAGAAATGCGCCAGCGACTTTTCAGCGATTTGTAACCAATGTATTTGATGTTATGATCAGAGAAGGTAAAGTAGCTATATATTTAGACTAGCAGGTAATATCCCGGCCTTGCAGGGGGAAATATTAAGATGAAAATGCATTTTTATACTATGTTCCCGAAGGGAAAAATAGTATATTGAGTTTGCGAAATGTCCGTCTGTCCGTATGAACGCAATTGTTTTGCCTTTATCTTTGAGCTAGAGCAACCAAATTTGGTACACATGTTGGTGTATATCGTCAGTTTATAAAGTGTCAAGATCAGCCCGCCACCCCCACCCCCTCCCCAAAATTTTGGGGAAAACCTGTATCTTTCACATTTTTAAAGCTAGAGTCACCAAATTTGGCATACACACTAAAGTTGAGATTCCTGACAGATCTGCATCAAACATTTTTGGACCCCACCACCCCCACCCCCCCAATGGAGCAAAACCTATATCACCCACACCAGTAGAGCTAGAGTCACCAAATTTGGCATAGAGACTAATGTTCACCCAACAACAACTAAATGTCCCACTCATTTGTCCTTGACTTCCATTTACCGCCCGTGGCGACGCGGAGTAGATTTTCCAAACTCATTTGGCATTTTGAGCCAATTTCAACAATAATACTAAGAATCCAAATTAAATCTTTCCAACTGTTTTCCGCCCGTTGTATTGCCCGCTAAGTACCGAGGTTTTAGTATTTATATTTGGAAATTAGTATAAAGCCACGTGTATTTCTCAAAACCGGTAGCACATGTGACGAATTATTTAATGTGAGGTGCTTTGAAAATTAGTTTCAAAATGATTGAATGATAAACAGTAGTTTTAAAATGAGTTTGAAGTCAATTGGACAATAATCAAATAAATTTCATACAACAGTTTTCCACGAATTTTCCAACTTTGGGGGAAGATTTTCCAAAATCTTTGACCACCGCCCCTATTACTTTTGCCCATAGAACCTTGAAAATGAGTTTGAAGCTAATCGCATGAAAATTAAAAATGTCGAATGCCAGAGTTTTCCACCGATTTTCCAACCATGTGGTCGAATTTCCCAAAATCGCTGATACACGTGTCGAATTATTTTACGTGAAGAGCTTTGAAAATGAATTTGAAGGTGATCGAACTAAAATTAGCCTTTCGCCCATACAACCTTGAGACCCCTATTTTCCACCCATGGGGGTGGATTTTCCAAAATCGATGAAATATGTGTCAAATTAATTTTTGTGTAGATCTCTGAAAATAAGTTTGAAGCTGATTGGATGGTAAACAAAAAAGTTTCATACAACAGTTTTCCGCGATTTTCCACGCTTGTGGGTGGAATTTTCCAAAATCCCGTCTTAGTGCGCACTTTCATCTTAGATGGAACCTACTGTGAAAATTTCAGCATCCTAGCTCTTATGGTTTGGGCTGTGCGATGATTGCCAATCAGTCAGTCAGTCAGCACGAACTCTTTTATATATATAGATGACATAATGGTAGCTTCTAAATCAGTCAAAGAACATCTGAGTACACTTACAGAAGTTTTTCAAAGATTAACAATGAACAAGTTAGATTTAAGGTTAGATAAATGCAAGTTTATGGAAGAAAAGTGTGATTACTTAGGTTATATAATTTCAAGAGAAGGAATACAGCCAGACAAAAGAAATATTGAAGCAATTACAAACTTTCCGATACCAAAAAATACAAAAGAAGTTCATAGTTTTTTGGGATTATGCTCCTATTTTAGAAAGTTCATTAAAGAATTCTCCGTGCAAGCTAAGCCGTTATACAATCTTATTCGAAAAGATGCATTATTTCAGTTCAATGAAGAAGAAATACAATGTTTTGAAACACTGAAACAAAAGTTAGTAGATGCACCTATTCTTTCTATATATGACCCTAAGCATGACACTGAACTTCACTGCGACGCCAGCTCAATTGAATTTGGTTCAATATTAATGAAAGGACGACGGGAATATGCATCCAGTATTTTATTTTTCAAAGAGAACAACAGCCTACGAATCAAAGTATCATAGTTTTGAATTAGAGACTCTAGCAATAATTTATGCTCTCCAAAGATTTAAAATTTATCTACACGGAAAAAAATTCAAAATAATAACAGATTGTAGCTCACTATCTTTAACATTAAATAAAAAGGAAGTTAATCCAAGAATTGCCCGATGGGCATTAGAACTAGAAAATTATGACTACAACATTGAACACAGAGATGGTAAGAAAATGCAACATGTTGACGCACTGAGCAGAATGTCTAACATACTAGTATTAGAAGAAAACACTTTTGAACAAAATCTGTCAATATGTCAAAAAAAAGACGAAATTATATCAAAGATACGTATGCACCTGGAAGAACAGGAAAGCAACCTATACGAGATGAGAAATGGTTTAATCTACAGGAAACACAAAGGCAGAATATTATTCTACGTACCCAGGAATATGGAAAGAAATATCTTAGCACTGTACCATGATGATATGGGACATAGAGGATGTGAAAAGTCTATAATGCAATAACAAAGTCATATTGGTTCCCTAAATTGACCGAAAAAATAAAAGAACATGTTAGAAATTGCTTAAAATGTATAACGTACTCATCAAAATGTGGAAGACACGAAGGCTTATTACACAGCATACCTAAAGGTGACAAACCGTTTGAAATAAGACATATCGACCATTTTGGTCCAATAAAACTACAAAAAGGACAAAAGAAATATGTACTACTGGCTGTTGATGGATTTTCAAGTTTGTAAAATTATATGGAACAAAATCAACGGACTCCAAGAGTTCAATAAAATGTTTAACAAATTTCTTTAATATGTACAGCCGACCAAAAACAATTATATCTGACCGTGGAAGTGCATTTACATCAAAAGATTTTGAGGAATTTTTGGAAACAAACAATGTGAAACACATAAAAGTAGCAACAGGATCACCACAAGCCAATGGCCAAGTCGAAAGGATAAACAGATGCCTGGGACCAATGCTAGCCAAATTGACAAGTGCAGGAACAGAAAGATCACTAGATAATGTTTTACCAGAAATATAATTTGCTTTAAACAACACTGTACATAGAAGCACAGGCATAACACCAAGTGAAATTTTATTTGGAGTAGGTCAAAGGGGAGTCGTTATTGATTTTTTAAGAGAACACTTAAATGAAATACAGCAAGAAAGAAATCTTACTGAAATAAGATCAGTGGCAGAAAAAAATATTGAAAAAAGCCAATTTTACAATGAACGACACAAAAACAAAGGTAGAATGCAAAGAAAATATAAAGAAGGAGATTATGTAGTCTTAAAAAATTTTGTTAGTGTACCGGGAGCATGTAAAAAAGTAATACCAAAATAAAAAGGTCCGTATAAAATAGATAAGGTACTTCCAAATGATAGATATGCTGTGTCAGATGTCGAAGGATTTCAATTAGCACAAATACCATACAAAGGAATCTGGGAAACAGCAAATATAAAACCGTGGATTAATCTTGAAGGAATTTCAAAGTCAGAAGAAGTAAGTGAAGAGTCAGATGAAGAAGTAAGTGAAAAGTCAGATAGGAAAGTAAATGAAGAGTCAGATGAAGAAGTAAGTGAAAAGTCAGATGATAAAGATGTAAGTGGAAAATTAGATGAAAAAGTAAGAGAAAGGTCGGATAGGAAATTAAGTAATAAGTCAGATATAGAAGTAGAATGTGATATAACAAAGAAAGAAGTATGTGAAAACTTAAATTATGAAATAGAAAATTCAGGTGATAATGATAAGTCAGATGAAGAAGAAGAATGTGATATTACAAATGAAGATGTAGGTGAAAACTTAAATTATGAAAAAGAAAATCCAGACGATAATGATAAGTCAGACGAAGAAAAGTCAAATTCTGGAAAACAAAATAAAATTTCAAGGTCAGAAAAACAATATAAAAAGTCGGAATCAGAAGCAAAACGTAAAACGACAAAATATATAAAACAAAATGCAAAATCAGAGTCCGAAAAAGAAACCCATAATTGTATAACAAATAAAAAAAGAGAAAGATATAATCTTAGAAGCAATAACGAGTAATAAAATAAATAAGGTATTATTATATGTAATCGAGACGATTAATTGTCAGCATGGCCGAATTGTAAGATATATATAAATATCATACGAGTATACAATTGTAAATATTAGAATTAGTATTGAATTAAAGATATATGTACATTAAGTATTAGCCAACAGAGGATTACCCATAATACAACGGGCAAGCTAACAGCCTGGCAACGCCAAAAGGAGAAGAAGAAGAGTAAGCGTCACTACGAGACCGATTGAAGACAAGAACAGATCACGAAATTACAAATAATACAAAATTGATAAAATAATAAAGTATAAAAACTTATTTGGACAAAACAAATTACCATCGTGCTTGTGTTTTATCCTTACAATATTTATATTTATTTAATTTTAGAACCGCTTGTAATTCTGATTTACTCCGAATTGTTGACGTCAAGCCTGTTAAATATTTCATTTACAAAACTATACGTCGCTAAAACACACATTCTACTGGAAATAATTGTTTTAAATGTTTTCACTTGAATTAAGTACATACATTTTCCCACCCTTTCGTTATTTTCTGAATGATGGTATTATTTTTCTAACTTCATCAAAAATATTTTAAAGGACTACGCCCACCTGTCGCCACGGGCGAGAAAGGGGGGTTAAAGGCAAATGAGTGAGATTATTTATTTATTAGTTAGATTGGCTTTAAGCTCATTGTCATAGCCCTACACAACAAATCATTATGCATGTGGCTCAACTATTTAATTTATTTTCGCGTATATCTTACGGTTGACGAAAGGAGTCAGATTCAACATAATGCAAAGTGCATCTAAATATTTCGCCGGGCAAGGCCGGGGTATTTCCAGCTAGATATGTATATTGCGGATGCAGCAACTGATCTTACGCAAAGATTACCTGTTTGATGTTCTAGATACAAAATGTTGTTAGTGCTAATTGTGAAATCGCGTAGTCGAATTGAATAAATATTATGATTATGTTCTTTATTATATTATATACTCATTCAATGCCACTTCTCAAGTTTGAGCATCCTAGCCTGTGAAGGTCGCTTTTTGAATACAAAGGCGCAGACAATTGGAGAACCCCCTTAAAGGTTGATAGATGTATCACAAATTTGTTGTGATGGCAGGGAATCGAGACAGGAATCACTGAAAGGGGAACCACAGCGCGAATTAAACAACCAAACGGGCTGGTTACAAATTAAATTTTTAATTAATACCATTAATAAGGAATAAAGCAGCAGGGCTCTGGCCGAGTGCGGCCACAAAATGTCGACATGGATAATTTAACGCGCAATTGAAGTTTACAGCCGCAAATTGCAGCTGGCCTAAAGCGTTGCATGAACGGATCTGCCTGGTTTGTTAGGTTGCAAAACGAAACTTTGCAATTTCCTACAAATTGGAAAATGTTTGCTGCCATTTTCGGGTGGCAGACAATGCGCACTAAATGCACAGCTACGACTCAAATCACGAGCCACACTTTAATTGTCGATAATACAATTTGTTTGTTGCGGCATTGGCCCATAGAATATTTAACTTGAAGAGTTAACCGTGGTCGGCTCAAACCACAGCCAAGCGGACACAGACAAGGACATGACAGTCATCAGGCGGATCAGACGCATTTTCAGTGCCGTCGTCGTTGCCACAAAAGTGCAATTAAGTTGGCGTGTAGCAAACTTAATTGTTTTTTAATGAATAAAAGGCATATTCATTTCATTATATATGAAAACTGAACAGCTGCATTTCAGTGGCGCCCGCTACATGACGGGGTCCTGGCCACAGTATGGACCTTAATGTGTTTGGGTATATTTCGACACCCTGTACCCATGAAATGTTTAAAAAGAGAATTGAAACTGTGCAAGTGAATTCAACAGGCAAAGGGAGCCAAGTCCGACCACCTTATTGTATATTTATTTAATATGGATAAGTATCAATAGCCGAGTGGTTATAGACCTGGCTGCAAATCAGCATATATAAACGGAACGTCATTGGAAACTACTATATAAGGGCTAGATAACAATTTTAAAGAACAATTGTAAATATATGGACTTGCAATTCGACATAGAAATAATTTCTGCTCTGCGTGCTTACACTGCCGCTGAACCGCTTATTGCACATGTACAAAGATGTGTGTTGGGAAGTCCAGAACCTTGTCAGTGTGTGCCGTCGCCGGGTATACTCGACTAGAGCGTTTATATTTGTTTCTCTTATGGTACTGTACAAGTGTGTACTAAAATTTAATTATTTTCCTTTTCGCCGCTCACAGATTTTAAAAAAAAATTTGACAACGAGAGTTCATGTGGCCCAGTTGCAATTTCAATTAGTTCGGGTTGTGGCATCGGTTTGGGCCCAAAAGTTCGAAAAGAGATTTTAAATTCACGTGTTGAATTTAAATATTGACATGCGAAATTAGCATCTGTAAAAGTAGAGATTTTCAGCGTCATTTGAATTCACATATATTGCAAATACTTTTATTATTCTCTTTTCTAAAATTCTGAGAATTTAGAAAAAATGTAAGATTTATGCAACGCCTATTACAGCTGTTGACAATATTTATAAGGAAATGATGCGCCTTATATAAACTGTTTAAGATTGTTGATACATTTTTAGGGCGTAATTAATTTAAATTCAATCTGTCCCATTTAACATTTACACTAATGCTTAATAGAAGTTTTACTTTGACTACAAAAGCAGCTCACAATCAGTGCAAATAAAAGCTGAATGGGATTTCTATAGTTGCGTAATAATTGTACTCAAGGCTGAGAAAAATATAAGCGCTACTTGTAATTGAATCTTTGATCAAATGCTAATAATGTAAGTTAAGAACAAATTTATCGGCAATAATTTCCCAACTATAAGGAGTATATAATAAATCAAAAAATAAAAATACTTAAAATGATTTACGATTTACTGGCAGTCTTGGCACCCCAATTGGTGATAATGCCTTGTATAGATACTCACGCACAGAGTTACTTGTGACCATATATGGTGTATATAAATTAGACATACCGAAATGTATATATAATACTCGCAACGACAGCAAAATGCCGATATGTTGTGTATGCAAATGGAGGCATGTCGATGGCGAGTATGCAGGGGGAAGAGTTTCACTGGTGAAATGTGACCAAAGGCTGCAGTTAATTCTGCCTCCAATGCCGAATGTCGTTTCCGCTGAAACGTTTGCTCTGCCTTTGCTTATTGGCGTACTTTTTCTTTTACGGTTGCATGAATTTTTGAGCAACATCACTTCCGGTTATAGTAGCCGGAAATTGCAACAGCAATACTTCACAAGCACATACACTGATATACTGGGGGCAACACTAACAAAATGATATGGCGGCATATGTATGGCATTTGTATGCAAATTTCAGTTGATGATTTTGCATATGTTTGTACTTCGAGTACCACGGCGCGTATGCGCTATGCGCTGTTCGCTGCCAAAGTCAATTCCTGGCGCTTGCATGTATTCCCAAGTTTTCTTTCCTGGTGTGCAGTCCTTGGCAGCTCATTGCTCACCCTGGCTGTGGCGAACCGAACAGACAGCGCAATTGATTTTTTTATGTTTATGGGACACATAAAAATAGGAAGATTGCCCCTTCTGTTGACTGATTTTCTGATGCGGTCACGGGAGCCCACATCCCGTTTGAAATGTGTCTGTATACGCATTTCAAGGTAGAAAGCCACATTTGCATATTTCAAATAACCAACTAGTTGAGAGCATAAGAATGTGAGATATGCACAACACTCGAAGAAGTTTTTGGTACAACACAATAAACAAGCAAGAATGCTCTAGTTGACTCTATCCGACTACGGAACTCCCTGTACACAGATTTTAAGTTGCCATACACAAACACATCTTTGTACACTTGCACATACGCACTCACATACAGAAATACGCACACACACAAGCGACAGTGCACTGCGTAGTGCGAGCTCGGCATATCACCGCGCCCCGCACTGAAGATCTGAATATTGCTTGTTGTTGTTGTTGTTGTTTATTATCCGATCGATGATCCCAAAGCTATTTCTTTAAAATTGTCCTTAAAAATTCGTTCTTATCGATTTGCTGGGGAGCGGGGGAAACATCTGAGATCCCAAATAAGCTTGATCTTCGCAAGCTATACACGATCCTACATTCGCCTCGCAAGAACATATACACTTTTAAGGTTCGGAGATGTCTGCTTCTGTCTTTTACATACATTTGCACAGATTTAAAACCCCCTTTTACCCATTTTATGGGCACAGGGAGCAAAAGTGTTTCGCATATCTTTACTCTGTTCCCAGGAGAAACAAACAAAAATGCTCCACTTTACCGAGGATACTCGTCCACGGATTACATCCTTAAGGCAGTTACGCAATTCCGAAAGACATTATTGTAGTCACATATTTTAGCATGCATAAAGAAGTGTACTACTTGGTCAGCAAGCAGTTCAGAGGTGGCGCAAGTAAACAGATCAATTAATGTGTTTCTGCGACAGGGCTGCTGCTTACCTCTGCTGCCACTACGGAAATTCCTAAATACAATTAAGTTTATAGAATTTCCAATTTTTTTGATCTGTGAGAACTATGGAGAACCTACAAACACATAATCTAATCTTGAGTCAAAGCTCTTACAGTCTCTGAGATAAAAGACATGAGACATGGCAAGTAAGGGCTGGCTGCTGATTAAAAAGCGAACAGCGATCTGTTAACAGACCATCCACAAAATGTACTAGCTAGTAATAACCCGGCCTTGATAGGCGAAAAAATTAAAAAAAGTTAAATTGTTGATCTTTTTCAACGCTAAAACGATCAACTATCGTGTTGATATACACACATCAGTCAACTTTTATTTGAATTCATTTCGACAATCATTTTCCGCCACCAGAATTTGCGTTCTAATTTTGAGACTCGCCGTTTAAAACCTAAGTCAGACATTTTAAAGCAGTGTTTTGATGGGGTCGCTATACTTAAGAATTACCCTAAAAACAAATGATGTCAAGCAGCAGAGCGCCATCTACCAGAGATCGATAGCAAGGCATAGGCAGAGCCTGAGAGACATAAGCAATATGGTGATTTCAGTCGCACTTATAAGTTTTAAGGCCGAGAGAGCAATTCAAGAGAGAGATCTTTTATCTCTTTTGCACTTTCACGATGTTATGCAGCAGCTGGCGCATCCTGAGATTTTCATACAACTTTCAAATACAATATTCTTATACTTCCCGATATATATTTAAACATTTTTTTCAACAGTTCCACCTAAAATTTCAGGCTTGTAGCTTTTACCGTTTGGCCTGCCCAAGAGTCGGCAGTCAGTAAGGTGAAACTCTTTTATATATATAGATATATATAGTATGAATACCTCTTATTAAACTCTGGTCACTTTGAAGCGTTGCGCATCAAGTTAACCGCGATTAACAGACAATCAACTTAAGCGACGACCCCTCGCAGTCCCAAAGGAGCCCAGTTGCTTAATAATACAATTCAATGCTTTGAATGCTCAGCGTTATGCCTAAAAGAAATTTAGAGAATTTAAAATACAGCAAAGAGAAACATAGTCCAAAATGATGCCAAAAAGCCAAAACAAAGTCGTGGCAGGACAAAGGCGGGCTAATAAAAATCCTTCGCCTGCCACCAGAGAGCAAGCCAGCTCAAATACAAGTAATAAATTTGCATTCGAAGTTCCTGAGTGCAGAATACTCTGTTTCTAGTCTGTTCTTTTCTATTTATGAGCACGCAGGGGGCGTTAAAATACTGGTTATCTGAATGTCAAATATGGTGATTGTGCTCGAATACTTTCAATCAATCCACTTACACATTCACAAGGCCGCACTCACGCGAGCCACAGCGTACGCGAGGCATTTTAAGTCGTGGCTGCGCTTCTTCACTCCGTCGGTCCAGTACTGAATCTTGTTCGTTGAATAACTTCCGTGTTTATTATCCGATCGACTTGAAATTTAGGTAGTAGCTTAAGAGTGTGGGGTATATACCATATCCCAAAGCTATATCTTTAAAAGTGTGGCTGAAAAACGTTTTGATCGAATTGCGGGGGAACGGGGAGAGATATCTGAGATCAGAAACAAACTTGACCTGCTCCCGCTATACACGAACCTACATTCCAAATTTGGTGTCTCTAGCTCTTATAGTTGGTGAGATCAACGCGTTCATACATACGGACAGACAGGCGGACGGACGGACAGACAGACATGTTCAAATCGAAGATACTGATCAAGAATATATATACTTTATAGGGTCGGAGATGTCTCCTTCTGCCTGTTACATACTTTTGCACAAATCCAATACCCCCTTTACACATTTTATGGGTACAGGGAGTAAAAACAGGAAAGAACGGCTATCTTCTAAGTTCTCTTCAAAGCTATGAATATACCCTAACAGAAATGTTTTTATACAAATCTCAATTTTTGTCGATTGCTTCTATGCAATTCGGTTTTGATAAGAATTATAGAAAACTATTTGAGGTATAATGAAATTCTCGCTTAGTTTGGATGTAATACAAAGAGCTTTTCATACAAAAACTCAATCCATTCTATGGCAGCTACAGGATATAGTAGACCGATTTTGACTAAATTTGGTCAAATTGCATAAACTCTCAATTTGTGGAAGCTTGGTACAAAAACATAGTTGTTGACCGATCATTTCTATGGCAGCTATATGTTGTAGTGGTCGGTTCAGACATATGTACTGCCTGCAGCAAGAAGAAGAGTCTGTGCCAAGTTTCATTACGATAGCTTAAAAACTGAAAGACTAGTTCGCATAGAAACAGACGGACTTCGCTATATCGACCCAGCTATTCATGCTGATTTAGAATATATATACTTTCCATTACACATTTCCAGACAAAATTATAATACCCTCTGCTAGGGTATAATCACAAGTATGGCGGCAAAAGTAATAGCGACGAAGGGCATGGAAGGAGGACATCGATATACATATATATCGCTGTTGCGTTGTCAGCATAAAACTTTTATTAAATGATTAAGCTGAAGCGCCAGTGGAGAACCAGCCTTAAAGTAGGCAGCAATATTTGTCAAATTTGCCTTGCCGCGTTGAGTATACGATGCGTCGCCGCACTTACAAGCATACACTGGCCGCGGACTTTTGAATATTTGATAGCCCTGCCTTTCGTCCTGATTTCTCTTACTGCCCACCATTGCTACCGTCGCCTTCCAAAGCTTATTAAATATAACACTGCCGTAGAACGCCTTCGTTTTCATTTTTGTCTCGGCTGGCGATAGCAATGAATGATAGCACTCATGAATTATTCAGTGCTGAGCCCTTGATCCCCGCAGTTTCTTTTGTCCTTGCGGCGTCGCTTTGTCCGCCAACACTTGGATGTTAACAGTAGCCTCACTACACTATTCTTCATATTCCTGTTGCTGTTAATTTTCATGTAAAGAATGCATTGCAATTTATTTTAATAGGCTTTTAGTTGAAAAAAAATTGTCCGCTTTTTTTCTGTCCGGTGTACTTGAGCTCATAATCTTTGCTTCTCTACGCTGTCCCCAGAATTGTGTCCTTTAAATGCATTAAAAATGTTGTGAATTCCTTTGCATATAGTATGTATGCATAAGCATGCGCTTAATGGGGGACTTGTTCTTCCACCTTTTCCGAAATTTTCTTGGGTGTCACGACCAAAGTTTAATTACCTTAAAAGCTTCGAATTCCGTGCGCCATTTTGGGTATGTCATATAATTTTTATTGTTAATTAGCCATAATTTTTGGGGTCTTAGGAATTCATTAATTAATAGCACAAATTGATTGGATGCAATAAACTTTTGAGATAGTTAATTACAAGCAATTGCTAATTGATGAGTTTAACTAATGCCTGCCAAAACTGAAGACTATGTCTTTTAAATTGTTGCAATAAAAATAAAGGCGGACAGATCTAGATGGCTGCTGCTGCTGATGACTGCACATTTTACAGAGGATATAAAATAGATGGGTTGGTGTAAACTTAAACAGATCTAATGGAATATTTTAATAATCGAGTGTTTACCTACATGGGAAGAAAAGGGAATACTTTCATGCAAAATTGTTCATATGCGAGTAAGATATATTAATAGCATACAAAAACTAAGTACACAAATACATGTACTATCAGCATAAGTATGCATTTGTTTTTTGGCTCTTCCCTTGTACCCAATTTGCACTTTGAAATGGAGAACATGGTGTGTGCGTTGGCAGTGAATCGGAATGTGCACAGTCTGAACTAGGTCCTTTCGAACGTGTGCTTGTGGGGGAGTTTAGGTCCTCACACGCAGTGCCGAGCTAACATTGTGACTGCCATAAATTTACAGTCACAGGCACGCCCAGAAAATTAGGCGGCCAAAACTAACGAGCAACGCTAGCAAGGGCAATAACCAAGCAGCAGCCAAATGGAATATACTCGTACAACCAAGCAGCAGAATGACTGAATGAAAATAATTCGACAAACAAGATTCTAAAGCAGTCTAAACAATAAAGCTAAACAATAATTTCCGCTGCGCGTTGAAACTTCCGTTTCCTGTCAGGCGTTGGTGTTAGCTACAAAAACAGAAGCACCAACAACAACTGCCGAGAGGCCAACAGGCTGCTCAAGACAAAACAAAGGACGTGTGTGTGCTGGGTTCTGGGTGTGTGCTTTTGACATTGTTTGTGTGTATTTTTTTCTTGACACCCAAACAAAACCTCAGTGCAGATAATGCCAACTACAGACTGTGTGAGCGTGTGTGTGTTTAAGGAAGGAAAGGATGTAGCGGAAAGCAGCGAGCAGCAACTGCAGCAGATTGCATTTGGCTCTTGCCTTTTGATAATTTATCGCACTTATCTGGCGGCCCTGCTCATAATTTATGCATAAGCTTTTGTTGTCTGGCCCCAAACCGAAAGAGTCTCCTTCCCGAATGCCATATGGGTGTGTCTAAACATCCGCTGGGCGCATATTAATTGTATTTAGCAAGCGGCCGGAAACGGAAGTAGGTTAAATTTGTGCGTCGTGAATTGTTGCGGCAACTGCGGTGCCAACCTTGGCAAACCAAATGAGACGAGGAGCGTTTGAAACGAATGAAGATTCAGAATGTCACACTGGCACAGGCCCAAAACCTGGCGGAAGCTGCGAGTTCTGACAGTTGCCTTTCCGTTTTACGAATCTCCTGGTGCGAATTAAGCTGTCACCAAGTTGCGAAATTAATTTCCACTACTACTTCAAAGTCGTTTGCAGCGTTCATTAAAGCCTGAATGCTTATCTACAATACATACAGTCTTATGAGCATAATTATTGCAAGTCAAACAGAACCATTTTGCGGAATTCTTTGACCTTGTATAAAAAATGAAAATATTGTAAAAGGAAACATTGTCCGTGTCATAACACAATTTTGATCAAGATTAATTAATTCAAATTACCTGATAACTCCGATAACTCTCTTATATAAAATCAGCTGGAAGCAAAATACCAGAAAGAACGGCTATTTTATGAGTGCCGATGCTATATACCCTAGCAGCAATGTTTTTTTATACAAACCACAATGTTCGTCTGATTGTTCCCATGGGAGCTACGTGGTCTGATTTTGATCAAAGAAAAGGATTGATGCTAAGTTAAATTACGATAGTCTTAAAACTGAGAGACTAGTTTGCTTCGAAACAGAAGAACAAGCGGACATCGCTATATCGAGTCGGCTATTGTTGCTGATTTGCAATATATATACTTTGTTGGGTCGGAAACGTCTCCTACAGTGCATTACACATTTCGAGACATAATTATAATCCTCTCTGCCGGGGTATAATAAGTAAGTAAACAGACAATGTATCAATATTGTTCTGATATCGACTGTGAAATTTGAGTGACGGATTGGTAAAATCATACTTTAACACATATCCATATGCTTTTCTGAATATAATTATTTTATTATTAAATAATTAGTGACCCGTATATTTTGAATAGTAAGAAAGTTTCTTACGACCTTTTTCTGGTAATGATATTGGTTCCCATATGAAATATTAGAAAACATTTTGATTTCGTGCACTATACACAAACTAATCAATAATTTAGTGGATCAGGGTTTGTCATATCAGGTGCGTCTGTCTGTCTGTAAAAACGCGTCGTTCTCAAGAACAATAACAGCTAGAGAAAACTAACTTGATGTGTAGGTTCCCATGGATTATACGCAAAATATCTTCATCGTTCATACAGACGGCCAGACGGACAGACAGACGGACATGGCCAAATCGAACTCTCTTTTGATCAGTGTCAAAAATATATGTACTTTATAGTGTCGGAGATGTCTCCTTCTACCTGTTACATTTGCACAGATTTAGTACCGCCTTTTTACCCATATTATGGGTACAGGGAGTAAAAACATTAATTGAAACAATATTTTTAATGCATCTTCAATTTTCCAGTCACTTTCATTTCGCATATGGTCTTGGTTTAACCTACAAGAGAGAAGTGCAATACAAACGAAAACTGAAACTAAAATATGTCTCAAGCAGTTGGCCACATCGATCGAATTTCGGCAGGACTAGACGAATATCATTATAGGGTCAATATGAAGAAAATATGTGACGCAGGGGGCCAATTCCAACGTTGGAGGCGCTGCAAGAGGAAGTATCACGAAATGTATTGAAAGCTTTAATTAGACTCAAATTACAAGAAGTTGAAATTAAAGCTGACTGATTGACACTGGCGGGAGAATGTGGCCAAGGGTTTCGATTAAATTAATCACGTCAAGGGCTGTCCTAGTCTCAAAGTGTGAGTTTGGCAGTGACAGTACACATACGTAGTTGCCAGGTCAGGAATAGACACACAATTACACTTATGCCACACTGAAATTTAAGTTATTTAAATATTTATAAGCATATACATTTATTGTACATAAAAACTGACTGCGAATAGAAGGAATAAGCTGCATTTCTGTCACTTTTCATTGCCAGGAACATCAGGAGCTAGAAGATTTCGTTTTCAATTTGTGTCGCGTCTCTTGTTGTGCGTCTTGACTGCCTAAGTAGAGCTGCACTAAATGTGACAAGACGTCCTTTTCATCTCCCTTGGAGTCTTTGTCTGTCTGGCCCCAACAAAATTGCCCTCTTACAGTGTGCAACTGCACAGCGCTTTCTTAATGCGAACGAACCCAAACTCCCAGCAAATTTGACATTTTCTTCGCTTACAAAGTCACTGAGTCACTCACTCTCAGTGCACAGCCGGTTGCTTTGTCCTTGTCCTTTGTCCTGTGCCAGTCACTCAGTAGGGCAGCCAGTCGACCAGGCCATGCATTTTACGGAACTTGACATTTGCTTCTTTGCATTGCTTACTTTTTGGCTAAGTCTATTTGATGTTCTCACTTTGCCCAAAATAGCTGTCAGTGTCTACACTTGTCTTTTAAATGCAAATTGGGAGGTTTAAGTAGGACCCGCGCTGCAATTACTTTAAAATGTATGTACTTATGCTTTAAATGAAAAAAAAAAAACATTAATAAAATTTAAGCAACATAAGTACTATGAACACATTCCAAGCTGTTTTAATTTCCCTCGAATATTTCTACTTTCCTCCTTGGGACCGTGTCGGAGATCCCATTGGTCCCAAAAACTTCTCCGGGATCGGAACGGTTATCAAAACCACGAGTTGACCTTCCCGAAATTCCCTCTGCCTCTGGTCTCGAAACTCCTCTCATTTCCCCAAAAGTTTATTATACTCTGTTTCAGAAAGGAACAAGTGAGGTCGTTGCAGTCGGACGCACCCGACTGCAGAATACTATGTGGGTTCGGAAAGAGACGCAAAAAAAACAATAGTATGTAAGCAAAAATTAATTTGGTAACCGAATTGGTTGGCCAAAAAACAAGAAATTTCTTTTTATGACTATAAAGTTTTCTCTAGGTTAACCATATAAAAATCGGAACACGTAACGGAAACTCACTTTCGAAAAAAAACTAACGAATAGTAATAATGGGGATGATTTTTAATTGGAGTGTAACTTACATGCTATTGATGCTTAATCTACTAATAGGCTCAATTTAAAATCACATTATTTCTATAATTTTTATAGGGTGTACGAAAATGTATAAGCAACAAGTAAGAATGCTATAGTTGAGAATATATCGGATCCACAATAAACTTGACCTGCTCCCGCTATACATGAATGTATATTCCAATTTTGGTGTCTCAAGCCCTTATAGTTGCTGAGAACAACGCGTTTATACATACGGACATGGCCAAATCGAAATCTCTTTTGCCACTGATCAAGAATATATATACTTAATGGGGTCGGAGATGTCTTTTTCTGCCTGTAACATACATATAAAATAATTAACGCCAAAAGAAGGCCCTTGTTTGAAGTAACTTAAAACTATACACCACCCTGATCGTTAACCATTTGCATGTGCTGCATCTCCCTGCCCCCAGGAATCAGCGGTTGTCACAGGGCATAACGTTCCGCAGCAGTTGATGGAAATCGGCAAGCCGCTCCTCAAAGGACACACAGAAGCGCTTTGGATCGATGGCCACATAAATCTGGCCCAGATCGGCCAGCTCGTTCTCTGTACTGAATAAGCCACGACGTCGAAGCTGCGAAGCATACCGCGCGCCTGTCATCACCCCACAAAGTATGTCTACCATTGCGGCCAGTCCAAAGCCCTTGTGCTCAGGCATAAAGGCACGTAGACGCTGTGCCCGCAAAGCCTCTGCCACACAGGTCGTGGGCTGACCGGTGCAGTCCAATGCCAAAGTGGGGGCCAACTGATGCACCTGTCCATTACAGTAATCCAGCTCCAGCTGCTCAATGGGGTAGCCAGACATGCCCAGGTCCATGATAAACTGCTCTTGGGCACTTGCTGCCGCACAAGATATTGCATTGCCGCCCAGAAGCGGCTCAATCCCGCCGCTGGGCACAAGGATGGGTGGTCCATTCGACATGTACAGGCCAATCATGCGCTGCGCCAGCGCCTGGCAGGCGTACCACGATGCCATCCCAATATTATTTGACCGACGTGCCGCCACATAGCCTATAGCCTGATCCCTTGCCTTGCGCATTGCCAGGACCATGCAAAAGTTGGCCACAACCGGCCCGGGTGCATTTTGACCGTCAACCAGGGCCAGCGCCTCCCGCTCACTCAGCACCTTGGGCTGCACACGTGGATCGACCGTAAAATTGAGCAGATCGGCTGCAATGGCGGGTAATCGATGAATGCCCATGCTGCGCTGGCCCATGTAGTCGGCGGCAATTAGGGCATCGGCCATTTCGCTGGCTGCCTTGAACGGCACATCCTCAGTATGTCTATAAGATTAAGTAATCTGCGCATAACGAACTATGAAAATATATACACAATAAAAATATGTAATTTTATTGAAAGCATTCAGAAATAATTGAGTTGGATTTCAAAAACTAGTAGAGCTGTGAAGTATACTTAAAAGAAATGTTTAGAATTTTCACTCATATGACTTATTATTATTAATTTATTTTGATTTAATAACTTGTTTAGATACATTGAACCATACATTCGATTGGAATACATATTTATACACGTATACGTAAGTATGTATACACATCTGTATTGACGTGGATATTGATGCTTAGCATAAGGATTACATATAGCTGAATTTCTTTAAATCGAATTGTATTAACTCGAATTGAGTAAGCGTATGCAATGATAGTTGTCTCGAAATGTGCAATAAACAGATGGAGACCTTTCCGACCCTGAATCAGCATGAAAAGCTAAGTCGATATATGTCGGATCGGACCACTACAACATATAGCTGCCATAGGTATGATCGACAAATATGTTTTTGTATGAAAAACTTTTTTGTTTCTTACCAAACTTCAAACTTGATTGTGATACAATGTGCGTTTTTATCGAAATGCGTCTTAAAATTATCGGTGTTTATGTATTCGTGCTGACTGACTGACTGACTGATTGGCAATCATCGCACAGTCCAAGCCGTGAGAGCTGGGATGCTGAAATTTCACAGTAGTTTTCATCTATGATGAAAGTGCACACTATGACGGGATTTTGGAAAATTCCATCCACAAGCGTGGAAAAGCGCGGAAACTGTTGTATGAAACTTTTTTGTTTAGCATCCAATCGGCTTCAAACTCATTTTCAAAGATCTATACAAAAAATCATTTGACACATATTTCACCGATTTTGGAAAATCTACCCCAATAGGCGGAAATTGGGGGTCTCAATGTTATATGGGCGAATGTCTAATTTTAGTCCGATCACCTTCAAATTCATTTTCAAGGCTCTTCACGCAACATAATTCGACACGTGTATCAGCGATTTTGGGAAATTTAACCAAATGGTCGGAAAATCGGTGGAAAACTCTGGCATTCGACATTTTTATACCCTAGCAGAGGCTATTAAAAATTTGTCTCGAAATGTGTAATGGTCAGAAGGAGACGTTTCCGACCCAACAAAATAAAGTGTATTCTGAATCAGCATGATTAGCCGAGTCGATATAGCGATGTCCGTCTGTCCGTCTGTTTCTATGCGAACTAGTCTCTCAGTCCTACAGCTATCATAATGAATCTTGGCACATACCCTTCTTTTTGCTGCAGGCAGTACATATGTCTATACCGGCCGGATCGGACCACTATAGCATATAGGTGCCATAGGAATGATTGGTCGACAACATTCTTCATGTACGAAAAGCTTTTTTGTTTATAATGGTATCCTTACCAAACTTTTCCATGCAGAGTCTCTAAATAGCTTATAATTTAATTTAATTTGGTCAAAATCGGAACACTATTTCACTATATCAAACTTTTTGCTTATACAAATATAACTAAATGAGAGTTTTATTAAACTTCAAATAGTTTCCTATAATTTTTATCAAAATCGAACCACATAAGAGCAATCAGATAAAAATTAAGTTTTGTATAAAAATTAGATCCTGCTAGGGTATATAGCTCCGGTAGCCGAAGATAGCCGTTCTTTCTTGTTAGTTTTCATGCTTCACATTCTTTTTCAAAGTTCTACACAATGACAGACGTCAAAGATTTTGGAAAATCTACCCCTAAGGTCGGAAAATTTGCGGGAAGCTGTTGTATGAAACATTTTTGATTATCGACCGATTGACTTCAAACTCATTTTGAAAGCTCTACACACTTAATAATTTGACACGTATATCACCGATTTATGGAAATTCAGCCCTATAGTCGGATGATCGGTGGAAAACTCTGGAACTCGACATTTTTAATTTTAATGCGATTGGCTTCAAATTCATTTTCATAGATCTACCTAAACACATAATAAGCGCTGTGTCCAAAGATATTGGAAAATCCACCCCCAAGGTCGGAAAATTCGGGGAAAACTGTTGTATGAAACATTTTGGTTTATCCGTTCAATTGACTTCAAACTCATTTTCAAACTTCTGTTTATAGTTCAATTATTTTGAAACTAATTTTCAAAGCACCTCACATTAAAAAATTCGGGCGAGAAATGGAAGTCAAGGACAAATGAGTGTGACATTTTTTTGTTTTTTTCCAAAGACATTTTCATAACCTTACACAATAAACATTTGTCACGTGGCTCAACTATTTAGTTGTATTTCTTACTGTTGACGAAATAGTCAAAAAATTCACTTTCGCTTATTTCCTCGGGCAAGGCCGGGATATTACCTGCTAGTTTAAAATAAAGGGTTTAATAGCGTTCACAAGAAAGTATCATACTTTTCGATAACATCCAACTATTGATCATGGTTCAGTTATGCTGGTGAACATGGTGATTATGTCCAGTTTATTGATTATATGTTTATAAGTATAGTTTTTATGTATAAAGTGTAACAATGTTTGTAATTGCTAGTTACAACTAACGGAGATTGACAGTGATTGCTTAACAGGATAGGGCTTCGCACAACTTTACAACTTAACGACTGATCCTCCACGACGCACCAACGACTTGACAACTTTCAACATTAGTACTCGGGTCTTGACTCGACTTGACGACTTGCTCGATCCACATACGAAAGTCGACTCCTATTGTTATCATCTGCCTCTTTCACCTATGCTGCTGTTAGCTCCGTTAGTAGGCGTTGCCTCCCGACCGCATTGTTACTCTTCGTTACATTTATTAAACCATTTGCCTGTATATAGTTCAATAAAATCCACAATTTCACTATGCCCTACATTTGTCACTGTAACGTCATCCGAGCAGCCGTCAATTGTATCTGCACCACGATCTGCAACACTTACCAAACCATACAGGCAAAACAAGCTAGATGTCACATTACCATTATAGTAGCATTTCCCAATAAAGCCGCTGCCACTGTCACCTGTACAAAGTTTCTGAGCGGATGTGGTATTTACATGATAAGAATTCGTGGATTGACTTTCTGCAGTAGCCGAAACCATTGTCAACTTTAAAACACCTGATTCCTTTGATGCATCCGTATCCCAGGAAGAGATGACGCCATTCTGATTACCTTTGGGCATTACGGTATCATAGTCTTCACCAGCTAAACAGATCGTTCTTGATTTATCACTGGGGTTGTTTTCCAGTTTCAGAAGAGCAGCATCACCTCTATAATTGCCATCCGCTGAATATGCCCTAAATTAAAGGAATGAAATCTAGTGGGTTACGGTTTGTGTAATATTTGAGAATACTCACTCATTAATAGCTATTTGTTCAACTTTCTGCCCAAAAAATGCATCGACTTTACTCATATTACTAGATGCTGGTCCCACTCGGAGTTCATCCTTATTTTTCGTGATACAATGTGCGGCAGTTAAGACCACGTTAGGCATGACAAGCGTACCACCACATATATGAACGAAGTCGGATATATTTTTATTATAGATGGCAACACTCCATGGCGAATCTTCAGGTTTTGTTATATGTGCATTTCTGGTTAGTGGTATTTTTTGGGTGCCACAATCGGGTTTACAGAACTCTTTGATATTCAAATTTTCCTCCCAAGATCCATCTTCATTACACGTTAATCTTAGGCCATCCGCATTGTCACGTTCCTTGAATCCCGCTTTGCATGCGAGCATCGCTATCGTGCCTGGATACAATCCCGATGTTTGGTTACACGGTACACGTTTATGATCGCGTTTGCAAAGTAGAATAGAAATTGAATCGTGGCAGTATAACCTCTTTGAACTGCATTTCTCTAAATAATTATAAAACAGAATATACAGAATTAGGAGGCATGTAAATTTAAAAAAGTACTTACTGACACAACGTGGACTCTTGCCAACGGCCCAGCGGTCCCAAATATTCCTCCCACAGTAGACACTTTTATTCAAAAAGTCCTCTGGTATCATAGTGTAGCCGCTTGTACATGCAAATCGCACTGACGTGCCATCAATAATAGGTGGTTGTATTGTTGTTGTGCATGCGTTATCTGTGCAGTTGTATATAAGGAGTTTATTTTTGTTCTCCGCATATGTGTCTATTGGGCAGCCGTTAACGCCATTTGTATCTGGATCCAAATTTACCGGCTTAGATTTACAGTTTGGTAAAGATTGTCGCCATTTTCCAGTAATTAGGCATACACTCGACTCATTCCCAATGAATTTAGCATTGCGATCGTAGCACTGAAAGTTAACTGGTTCATTGGCATAAACAAATTTGGTTTGATTTTCAAAATGATATCTTGTCTCATCTGTAAACTGCAGTCCCTTATCTGTAGGTTCAATACACTTAACTGGTGATATTTCCATCCACCCTTCTACGTTTTCGCACACATTTAACAACTCATCGGAACCATCGATGCAATCGGTTTTGTTATCACATAGTAAATTATAGCTTATGCATTTTCCATTGGCACATTGAAATGAATTACATTCTTCCGTGCACAATTCCGCCGACTCATCCCTGCCGTTAGTACAATCGATATGCCCATCGCACATTTTACTCTTCGAAATGCATTCCTTTGGTGTACACTCCATATGATTACTATAAATAAAATTTGTTTATAAATCGGTTTGAAAAGTTGCACAAGCCTGTAGAGTCATGGTATATGTATATTTATTGAATGAGAGTGGGTACCTTTACCAAAGATTGGAATGCTCTGTTTTCAATATATATTGTTGGAAAATTTGTGTATTGGGTTGTGCAATATTCCTGTGTCAAATTTGGTACACCCAGTGTATAAGGTGTCAAGATCGATTACTAAGAGAGCAATATCGATCATTTCGAAAGTTATATCAAAAGTTTTCTATCACTAATGGAAGTGCGTGGTACATTTTAGTTTCGAGTGTTCATGCAGAAGGAACGACATACACACATGGAATGATCGACGAAAATTAGACTTTCGCCCATTAAATCCTTTTCCAGCCCCGGATTGACTATTCCGAAGTTAGTAAAACATATATTCAAGGATTTCACATTGGACCAAGAATCTAAGGAAAGGGGAAATCACTATCAATCTTAACAAGTAAGAATGCTCCAGTCGAGTATATCCGACTAAGAACCTCCCCGTACCCAGGTCTAAAATTTCCAATCACATAATCGTACTCTCACACATATATACACACATACGCACACATACTAGTGGCAGTGCGGCGTAGGGCATTTTAAGTGTCGTGTGCGCTGCTGTTTGAGAGAGATAGCTGCTATCGGAAAACAAGTAAGAACGTTCCTTTCGGACGCACCCGACTGCAGAATACTCTGTTCCCAGTTCTGTATAATTTGGTTATTTGTGGGTTCGTAAAGACACTTGACACTTGACACTTCATAAATTGATGTACTCCAATATGTGTACCAAATTTAGATACTCTAATCTCAAGGGTATGGAAAAAAATTGCGTTCATACGCACGGACGCACACACGGAGAGAAGGACGAACGGACAGACGGACATTATGTAAACCCAATGTACTCTTTATCCCTTCGGGATCAGAGTATAAAAACTTGATCTGCATATGGCAAACAGGAACCTTTATTTCAAATTTGGTGTCTCTAGCTCTTATAGTTGCTGAGATCAACGCGTTCATCCGCAAAGACGGACGTGGCCAAATCGATACTGATCAAAAGTATATATACTTTATAGGGTCGGAGACGTCACCTTTTGCCTGTTACATACACTTGCACAGATTTAATACCCCGTTTTTACCCATTAATAAACAGCGCAATCCCACACTTATCGCATTCTGTTTAAAAATTTGCGATCGTGACTCTATAAATAGACGATATACACCAACATGTGTACCAAGTTTGGTTGCTCTAGCTTTAAGAGTGTGGAAAAAAATTGCGTTCATACGGACAGACTTACATTTCGCAAACCCAATATACTATTTTCCCTTCGGGAATATAGTATGAAAACTATTGTAACTATTGTATTCATAAGTGAATAGTGCTAGAATTAAGCTAAGCATAATGAATTCTGGTAAAGGCTTGCCTAAAATTCTAGTAATTTTTTACCCTGTTTGTCTCCTGCATCTTTCTGTTCCTTGCTCAAGAAATTTATGAAAGTGATTTTATTATCACGCAGCATAAAAAATAAATAAATATGTTTATCAAAAAAAAAAAAAAAAAAAAAATAAGTGAATCAAGAAGTATAAAAATAAATAAGCAATCTTCTGTAGTGCGCTATTTTGGTATATTTCTTAGTAAAAGTATATTTCTTGGTTAAAAGTATTCAAATTCAACATTATAATATTATTATCACATTATAATCTAAATATTTCGGCGGGCAACGCTGTGGTTTTACCAGCTAGTTATACTATGTTCCCGAAGGGAAAAATAGTATATTGGGTTTTGCGAAATGTCCGACTGTCCGTATGAACGCAATTTTTTCCCCTTTATCTTTAAGCTAGAGCAACCAAATCGTCAATTTATAAAGTGTCAAATCGCACCCTACCACCCCAATGGAGCAAAACCTATATCTCACACACCAGTAGAGCTAGAGTCACCAAATTTGGCAGACAGACTAATGTTGACCACCTGGATAAAACTGCATCAACAATTTTTGGACCCCACCACCCCCACCCCACCAAAGGAGCAAAACCTATATCTCCCACACCAGTAAAGCTAGAGTCACCAAATTTGGCATACAGACTAATGTTCACCTCCTGGATAAATCTGCATCAAAAAATTTTTGGACACCAAGGGGCAAAATCGCGTTTCTTTCCGAACTTTCAAATAACCATATTATATAGGACTGGGAACATAGTATTCCGACTGCAACGTTCTTACTTGTTTTCAAATAAAGCAGTCGAAAGCATATGCCGAGCAAGAAAGTCATCTCTTAAGACTTCATTAATGTTTAATTATTTTGAGAACTTACCTACCGCAGATGCCCTGAATTGCTCCATATAACTTGTCTGATTCCTTTCGGCTGCACAGTAAGGGGGACTCATCCGATTTATCGTAACAGTCATACTCATTGTTGCACTTGTTGTTTATTGATATTTGGCCTCCGTAAGCACATGAGAAAGCTAGCATTGGAGCTGTACCATTATCTTTACAGACGACATGCGACTCATCGCTGCCATGCTGACAGTCAGATATTCCATTACATACTTTGCTCATTGGGAGGCATTGTTGACTTTCTTTGCATTTAAATGGACACTTTTTCCCACAATTTATTGCCTTAATCATTAGCAGAACTATTAGAACTACCCGAGCACAGCGACCAAACATTTTACGTTCGTTTCCGCGAGCTTCCAAAATCAGACTGAGTAGCTTCAGATCTTGAACATTTAGTATACAGAAATATGGAGCAAAAATGTTTATTTCAGCGAAAACCGATAAGAAGCTCCTCAAAGTGTAAGCAGTTGCACTTTCGGAGCTTATTTCGCGCGTACGAATACAGTTTTATTTCTCCCAGTTAGTACATTTATATACATTTTTTTGGAATTAAGCTATTCAGCTAACCTATGTAAAGTGTCGAGATCTCTGTTTTAATCAAAGTTTAAGTTGAAACATAAATACACATGCCATGAAAATATGTACCCATTACCAATTCGATAACCAGTTGAATAAAAACCAAAAAGAAAAGCCACATTCGGGGTACCGAAAACCTATACCCTTCCAAAAATATTCAATAAATTTCAGTTTTAACATTTTGGGTTAGGTTAGGTATAACATTTTGGTCTTCACAGTCGAAAGAAAAAAAACTTTTTATGCATAATCTCAAATTTGGACCAATTTTCCAAATTTTTTTTTTATCTCTGATCAAAGAAAAACTTGACCTGCTCCCGCTATACACAAGCGTACATTCCAAATTTGATGTCTCAAACATTTTAGTTGCTGAGATCAACGCCTTCATACATACGACCGGACAGACGGACGGACGGACAGACACACGGATATGGCCAAATCGAAATTTCTTTTGTTACTGATCGAGAATATATATTCTTTATAGGGTCGGAGATGTCTCCTTCCGCCTGTTACATACTTTTACACAGATTCAATACCCCCTTTTTACCCATTTTATGGGTACAGGGAGTAAAAAAAACTCCACCAACAATAATTTCATAGAATGCCAAATGGTTGTGGAAAATCTATCGGTCGGGAAATTAAGTTAAGGACATATTTGCGAGATTATTTGGTTAGTCAGGTCGGTTTCAATGATATTTCATAGCCCTACACAAAAAGTCATTAGGCCTGTGTCTCAACTTTTTAGAAACACCTATGCGTGGGCAGGAGGAGAATCGGGATGCGGTAGTAATTATATACAGTTAAGGGGATAATCGGGCCAATTCCCATTTCCGAGTACTTTCGTTATGAATCGTTCCCGATTTTGTTTTTGCATATATGGAAAATTGTGGAGACCAAATTGTATGAGAGAAACTCAAATTTTGGTCCGATCGGGTTTAAACTCAATTTCAAAGCTCTATACAAAAACATAATAGATAAAATGCTCAAGGATTTTGGAAAATCTACCCCTAAGGGCGGGGAAATCATGCGATATTTATGTGTATTTCTTAAGATTGACGCAGGTAGTCAAATCTAAATATTTCGCCGGGCAGCGCTGGGTTTTACCAGCTAGTATTTCATATTTTAATTGCTTGAGCTAGTTAATGTGCTAGACGGGTTACTGCTGACTACATGGAAGGAGATTACCCCGCGAAAAGGGCCAAAAGGAAGCTTACTCCGATCTAACCACAATCGAAAGCATTTAACTTCAATGTACCAAACTTTTACTCCCTGTACCCATAAAATGAGTACAAAGAGGGTATTAAATCTGTGAAAATGTATGTAATAGGCAGAACGATACATCTCGAACTCTATAAAGTATACATTTATTTATTCTATATCAGCACTAATTACTGAATATATATAGATGTGTCAAACAAGCATTTTTCTGAGGCCAGATGCTTTGGTGATGGCGCAACCCCAAAGACTTCGGCAAAAAAGCCGAACTCAACACAACCCCTTCGTGGTTTGCCAGCTCGGCAAAAAAAAAGCACGTAAGAGTGCTCTAGTCGAGTATACCCGACTACGAAACTCACTGTACCCAGGGCTAAAACTTCCAATCATATGTTTGTCTCTTACACATGCACGAACACATACACAATCCGCACACACGCGAGCCACAGCGTACGCAAGGCATTTTAAGTCGTGGCTGTGCTTCTTATTCCCCCCTCGCTCAAGGACTGAATCTTGTTCGTTGAATAACTTCCGTGTTTATTATCCGATCGACTTGAAATTTGAACAGTAGATTAAGAGTGACCCAAGTAGTGTACATGCCAAATACCAAAGCTATATCTTTGAAACTGTGGCTGTAAAACGTTTTAATCGATTTGCGGGGGAACTGGGTAAGATGTCAGAGATTGGAAATAAACTTGATCTGCGTATGGTAAACAGGAACCTACATTTCAAATTTGATTTCTCTAGCTCTTATAGTTGCTGAGATCGACGCGTTCATACGGACAGACAGACAGACGGACAGACGGACAGACAGACGGACATGGCCAAATCGAAATCTCTTTTGATACTGATCAAGAATATATATACTTTATAGGGTCGGAGATATCTCCTTCTGCCTGTTACATACTTTTGCACAAATCCAATACCCCCTTTTTACCCATTTTATGGGTACAGGGAGTAAAAAGTTTTTCATACAAGAACATAGTGTTCAACCTACTATTCGTATGGGAGCTATATGATATAGTGATTCGATCCGGCTGGTTTTCATATATGTACTGGTAGCATCGAAAATAAAGACTTGTGCCAAGTTTCATAATCATAGCCTTAAAATTGAGCAATTAGTTTGAATGCAAACATTCGGCCTGGGAACATTTTCTAACTTCAATTACTTATTATTTAAAATCAATGGCACCTACAGAGCACCAAGACCTATCAATCGACGCGGTATGAAGTTCCCTACAATATGCTGGCAATATTTTCAAAATCGGACTGGAATTACAGCCTCACGGTCCGATACAGTAAAAAAAGTCAGTGATTTTGGAACAAATTCAAAAGCGCGCGCTGAATTCCATGACTTGTGACGTCACAGGTTTGGTCGCCGAATAACGGCGACTAACGGACATGCGCATGGCGTAACCTACTGTCTCTCAATCGTGAATCGTGGTCATAACCTATGAGCTCTCTCAATCGTGGCCGCTGCTCAAAACGAATATTTAGTGTTGGATCGACACCAGAACGATGAGCATGGCTTATGTTGCTTGCGCTCTCATTTCGTTTCTATGTGTGGGTCCAAGTACGCACATGCGCTTGCTTCTTAGTATTCGTGAGAAATGCAGAAAGGGAACAGCGCATGGCAATATGAAATCTGAATTCAGGAATGGAAATGGAAGCAACGAAGAACCAACCATGCCCATGTATATTCAGTAATTAGTGATATCAGTATCAAAAGAAAATTCGTCTGTCCGTCTGTTTGTCTGTCTGTCCGGTTGAACGCGTCGATCTTAGCAACTATTAAAGCTAGATACACCAAACTTGGAATGTAGGTTTCTGTATACCATACGCAGATCAAGTTAGTTTCAGATTTCAGTTATCTACCCCCGCTCCTCCGCATATCGATAAAAACGTTTAGGACAATTGTAAAATTATCGCCAGAGCGGGCGGAAGCAGCATCGCAGCCGCCATTTTAAATGCCTCGCTTACACCGCGGCTTGTATGTGTGTGTGCATGTGTAAGTGTACCGTGATGTGATTGGAAATCTTAGACTTGGATACATGGAGTTCCGTAGTCGGCCATACTCGACTAAAGCTTTCTGCTGGCAGTTCATTTATCTTATTTCAATTCAATTAATTGAGATTAAACATGCGACACGTAATTCCAATAACTTATGCTTAAAATTATGTACAAGCCCGCACTCTTAGAAAAATATTGCTTTTATGTGCAGCTGCCCACGAACAACCGCTTGCAAGTCTTATCTCAAGTCCCCAAAGCCCAGCTGAGCCCTGGTACTGAGCCACAGTCAAGGAAAACAAATATACGATTCAGTCGGAATATCCCGAGTACGATATACTCTGTTCCCAGTCCGGTTGATGTTGCTTATTTATGAAGTTGGAAATAGATGGGGAAGAACAGTATTCTGTATGTCCAATTAGGTGACTCTACTTTTACTCGAGGGAGTTCTAGATTTTGTTAATTTGTACTTGAAAAAATGTTGAAGGATATCTTACAAGAAGATGAAGGGGATCCTGTATGTCAATGGCGACATTGGCACTTCCTAAATTGAGGGTTTATACAAACATGTGGACCAAGTTTGGTTGCTCTAGCTTCAAGGTTGTGAAAAAAACTTGCGTTCTTACGGACGGACGGAAGATCCCGACTGCTTTTTGACGTTTCCCATCATTTTGCTGTTTTGTGGAACAAATGTTAGGACTTTCTTTCAACTAAATATCATATTTAATTATGATTTAAAATATTGTAGCTCTGTCTTAAAATTTTTGATGTGGCAGTTGATTTGGAAAAACGTTAAGTCATTGTACAGACATACATATGTACATATATATATATGAGTATAGACGACCACACATACGATAGTTCTGAAACTGTTCAAATAATCAAAAGTAATTGCATTCATACGGACGAACGAAGAGACTGACCTTACACAAATCCAATAAGCCCGCTTTATTAAACAGAGTATAAAATTAAAGCAACACATTACTAATCTACAGCAATTTTAATGTCGTTATCGATATCAGCTTTGCAAGCAAACGGAAACATTTAATAGTGGTTAGACGCCTTAACGAACTCCAATAAAACGTGTGTATACGACAAAAGAAAATTAATCAATTATTCCGTACTTAAATTGTTCTCCAAATAGTTTCAGAAATTTTAAGCCCGGAACATTTGATAAAAACATTTTGAACAAGAAAGAGCGGCTACGTTCGGCGTGTCGAAGATAAATATATATGTATATGTATGCAATGTATGCAATGTTTCTGATACAAAAATTCGATTTCCGCCCGGATGTTCCTATAGCAGCTATGTATATAATTCGTGGTGCGATTTTGATAAAATTATAAGAAACTACATAAAGTACAACAAAACTTGCAAAAACATGTTTCATACAAAAACTACTACAACGGTGGACAAAAGTATTTTGACAACGCATTGCAAAATATCCAATCACTTTTTCCTGCAAACTGAGAGAAGTAACGGCATCCATTCAATTTTTAAGAGATAGACTATAATAAGAGCTTTAAGAGAGCAAAAGATTGCACTGATAACGTAACGCATTTCTTTTCTATGATTATCTGCATGGCAGGTTATGATATTTTGCCTGGACAAAAGTATTTTGACATTGCATTTCATATTCATTTTTGTTGATTCGATCGCGGTACAAAACACGTGCACTAATTTTTTAAGTGACTTTTCTTAAGTTTATAAATAATAATAACTGTTTAATAGCGTATTTTTTGGAATTATGGTGAAAACACGTGAAATAACTGAACTAGTGAGAAATGAAATGGTCACCAAGTATAATGCAGGTATTTCTGTAGAATACCTTAGCGAATTATACAAAGTACCTAGACAAACAATTTACTATCAAATAAACAAAAAAAAGAAGAATAATTCACTTAAAAATAAAGCCAGATCGGGAAGACCACGTAAAACAAATCCTACAGTAGACCGCTTAATATTGAGAAAATTTAAAGAAGATGTCCTCATTACACCAAAAGCAGTGTCGATTGAGCTTAAAGAAAGTCGAAAGACGGCTAAAGGAGGCCGATTTTTCTACTTATACAGCTCGTCCAATACCTTCGATTTCAACAAAAAATAAGCTAAAACGGTTAACATTCGCCAAATTCTACATAAACAAGCCGCCATCGTTTTGGGAACAAGTGCTATGGACAGATGAAAGCACCTTTGAATACCATGGATCAAAGACAAAGATTTATTGCAGGTTGCCAAAGAATCCACGCAAAAAAATTAAACCAGTGCGCGAACGGGTACCACATGGTGGAGGATCGGTTATGTTCTGGGGTTGCGTGTGCTTCAATGGCGTTGGTGATTTGGTCCCAATTGATGGGTCTATGAACAAGGACAAATATTTTCGTGTCCTGAATGACCACGCATTCACATCCGGTGACCGACTGATTGGACAATCATTTATACTCCAGCAGGACAACGCTCCATGCCATAAGGCCCAAATGATTACTTCATTTTTGAGAGATGTGGAAGTGAATACATTAGATTGGCCACCTCAAAGCCCCGATCTCAATATAATTGAAAATGTGTGGGCTTACATTAAAAGAAAACGCAGCTCAGATCTAACAAGAACGCGCGAGGAGACAATTGCTGAAGTTCAAGGACTTTGGCAGGATATTTCATTGGAAACGTTGCAAAATTTGGTAAAATCAATTCCTAGACGTTTACAAAAGGTTATTGATGTCAAAGGAGGGTTTACTTTTTATTAATATTTTTCTTACTTCCACCAATATTAGCTTTTTCTCTTAGTTTCTTAAGCAGCATTGAATTGTCAAAATACTATTGTCCACTAACAATTATGGAAAATTAATTTTATTTTGGAACCTGTAATATTATATATTAAAATTTTTTGTATTTTAAGAAGTTAAATACATAACTAATAAAATTAAAAGTTATTTAAATTTATAAACTCAATAAGTCATAAGAAATCGCCATAACAATCTTATTTTTCTAATGTCAAAATACTTTTGGCCACCGTTGTATCTTCTATCTATATATATATTTAAAAGAGATAAAAAATCTCTCTATTGAATCGCTCTCTCGGCCTTTAAACTTATAAGTGCGACTGAAATCACCATATTGCTTATGTCTCTCAGACTCTGCCTAATTTTGCAATCGATTGACGATAGATGGCGCACTGCTGCTCGAAATTTTTTGGGCGGGTAATTCTTTACTATAGTGCCCCCCTGTAAAAACTACGTCAAAATGTCTGACTTTGGTCTTAAACGACGCGTCTCAAAATAAGAAAGCAAATTCTGTCGGCAGAACAAGACTTTAATGTCGACATAATGAAATGAATGCAAATAAAAGTTGGCCGATATGCGTATATCAACACGATGGTTGATCGTCTTAGTGTTGAACATCATCCACTTACCAAAGTTGCCAGACCGTTAGATATAAAACCGCACAAATTTGAGTTTGTTAATAATAATATAAAATTAAATGTGAATAACCCGTTTAATATAAATCTTGCAATTTATCGCTCTCTCGGCCTTAAGACTTAAAAGTGCGACTGAAATTGATCCATTGCTTATGTCTCTCAGACTCTGCCTATGCTTTGCTATCGATCTACGGTAGTTGGCGCGCTGCTGGAGTCAATTATTTTTGTTATAGTACTATAATTTGGTTAATTTAAATCATTTAAGTTTATGAAAAGATACATTTGTAGTTAATATAATGCGAATGTTGCTGGGATGATTTACCACACAATAACATTATTATAATGATGTAGTATATCGAATCAGCTGCATTCGCGTTATCGATTGTTGATTGAAGTTCCATAACTCTGGCGGTCGGTCGATATTTGTTAGTACCAACATGTAACAAGTTTGCCGAAAATTTGAGACTTTTGAATTTTTGCTGACAACGGTGCGCATTTCCACAGTGCACGGGACTTACGCAAACAGAATGTGATAAATGTAGGGATGCGCTATATCTTAACAATGGAAAAAATTGTTTTAAAAGCTTTCATTTGAATTAAGTAAGGACCCTTTCACTATTTTCAGGATGTTAGTATTATTGTTCTTACTTAATCAAACATATCTTAAAGGACTACGCCCACCCGTCACCACGGGCGAGAAATGGGGGTCAAAGTCAAATGTGTGAGTTGCGGAATTAGGCTAATGCTTATACATTGCTTAAATAAACCAATGGAAATAATTATATATATCAGTGGTCATTATTCCAAGTTAAACTCATCACAGTCATGATGGGTGTCGAGGTGGGTAAATACCTTACACGCAACATAGTAACACACATTCATAATCATTCATCTCTCGGAAAACACAACTAAGTCCATACAAGAAAAGTTATTGCTGTGCCGTCCATAAACATCAAAGGGATACATATATGCATCCATATGTATCTATTAACCCAGTACTGGCACGTTACCCGCTTATTCAACGTAACAGCACGGACAAGGATAAGCACAAGGACATTTGAGCAATACTAACAATATGAACACCATAACCACAACAACAAAAGCATCAAGAATTGCATGCATCTATGGCAAAGAACAAATAATGGCGTTGATATTTGATGCATACATACATATTGTAGGTTTCTGTTTGCTATATGTTGCTGTAAGTGTGCAGTGTATGCGTGCATGTATGGGTACAGAAGGTATAAAATGCCGGCAATTTATTCTGATGCAGCTTGCAGTGTAAACGTTGCACTGTGGGACGCTTTATGGGATTTACCTGTGTTTAAGTTGGGGCGTAAATTAAACACGGCAGCTGCTGACATGCAACGATGGATCGACAGGGATACTTGCAGGAGGGTGGTGGCAATTTTTATGGAGCTGCATAGAACAGCGCACATACCCCATGATGGCATATGCCACAGATAATTTATTCTACAAGCGCGTGCCGACCTGCAAGCCCAAGTTCTATACAAGTTTGTATGTGTCTGTGTGTGTGTCTAAGACACTGTGTACACAACCCAATGTGTGTTTGTTTGACCAAAGACAAGTGAAGCTTAAGCCAAGATAGGCTAATAGTTCGAATCCCTGTGGCTGAAAAGGACTTTGGCTCTGGGCGCCAATTTAAGTGGGGCAGACAATATTGTAATTCGATGCTATACATGGAATATTGGATAAAATGTCGTTTAAAATTTATCTGTTATTCACCAAAAGCTGTTAAGCTGAAATATGGCTGAAATACATCAGAAAAAGGTCAGTAATACTCGTCTGTTTATTGACCTTACATTATCTTACCTTACCTGAAAATGGATTTTAATCAAGTTGAACCGCTTCAAATAACAGTAATTATTATTCTTTATAAATTTAAAATGCTATTTGTATTTTACTAGTGATGTTCCCCAAACTACAAATGGCCACATTTGGACTCTTGAAACGACCCTGCATATTTATCAGCAGCTCATCCCTGGTCCCATTCTGCAGCTGGATTGCTGCACAAGTTCTGCTGAATACCAATGAGCTCACAAACACTTGTAATACATCAAAATCCCGGATGCAGCTGCTAAATGTTGTCCCTTTGTTGCCTTGGCCTCCCGTCATCGTAGGGGCGTTGGCTTGGACATGTTGTGTCGTGTCGTGTGCAAGCCGTGACCAGTCAGAACATGCTCAATAGACGCTTGACAGCCGCAAAAATGTTGCAGCAAAATTGATTGTGTATATTGAATTCAATAAAAAGTTACACAGATTTGGCTCATCGAAGATTTAAGCAGCCATTTAGCCTGGAGCTTCTTTACACTGTATTGAATTGAGAATAAATTTGGCTAGTCTTCTCATTCATAGTATTATCATGTGCGAATGTCTTTCATTATGCTTTTTCGGGCTAGCATACAAGCAAACGAAACAATACCTAACCAAACAACAAGTTTAAGCATTTATGGTTTTTGCCGCATTCGAAAACAGATGATTTATGCATTTCTCGCATGTGCCACATTGTTGAAATATACAAAAGACGCTCATACTCAGAGTTCTGCATTGTTTGGCTCGCACACATGCACAGAAACGATATAAGTACATTTATCGACATGGGTTTGAGTTTGAGTTTGCACAGTCTCCTCAATACGTGACCCTGCACTTGCAACTGCAATAGCCCCACACAACGCACAAGCAAGTATTTTATACCCAGTATACTGTGCAAATGAATGTAATCCGAAGGATTTTCCATTTAATCAGTCCTAAGGGCTGAGTCGATATATCTGTTGCCATCTCTATTTATTATAGATACCATAAACTTCAAATTTTGAATTCGTTGTCGCATTTATTTATTTTCAATGAAAATATAAACCTATCTATGTTTTGGGTACTGGACATCTTCTGGTTACTCATTTTAAATATTGCGGATCTTTTAAAAGTTACAAACTATTGTTAACGATGAGTAAAGGCTCAATTCATTTGGAAATTTAAATTGGCTTTAATTTTGTTAAGACATTTAAAGTAAATTTTTTATTGGCCCCATGTGATAGCGTCACCTTATTTTGTTCAGAATGTCCTTTTGGGCCTTTTCAAGGTCTAGTAAAGGCTACTTCTCCTTCAATAAAGTTATTTCGCCTGGCCCTTATAGCTCAATACCTCGCAAATTTCAAAAGATTTCTACCGACACCAATATTAATTGTTGACAAATATATTATACAACAAGTTGTAACGAACACGGCTAGTGTGCAGCAAACTGGAGGCGTACTCTGCCTACGGGGTCGGCTTTGCTCAGGGAAAATGGGGGGGTGCTTTTGCCACCATGTGAGCTGCCCCGTCACATAAATAAAAGAAATGTAGACAGAGTTAAATATGAAAGGGAATACAACCATTAAGAAAAGCTAAGAGAATGCAATGAACACAATATAGCATGAAGAACTGAGATGTTTGGTTCTTCTTCTAATACCCACCCAACCTGTAAAGAACGATCAAATTCTACGTCTTTACCCTTATGCCTATTTGCAACAATAATTACTTCAGGAGCCCATTATAATATATATTTAATACAACTTCATTTTAAACTTCACCATTGTCATGTTCACATTTTAACTCATGTTGTGTTTTAAAGCACATTTCGTAAGTCTAATTCTTGCTGTATATTTACATTCATTTGATATCAGCTATTATTCAAAATTATGCATCTCTGCGAGATCTATAATTATCTAGGAAATGATTTTAACTATTGCTCTTATGGTCACATAACAACAAAAAACTCCAAAACATACGCCCTTAACAAGTTACAATAAGAAAGCGCAATAACGCATGGCAAGTATGTTTTGGTGTTTAGCGCAAGAACATAAGACAGGTATGTAGGTACACAATTAGATACTGATATTTATAGCTGGGATACTGTTTTCTTTCACTCACTCACTTATTATGGCGCGGTTATGCCGTACTTACAGAACAAAACTGTTTTTTTTCATTACTTTTCCAACGTAGTCGACAGGCCTGAAGACGGTGGTGCTGTAGGAACTTCAAAAGAGTTAGACAATATACCGGCTATGACTTGTGTACATACATACCATACCAACAATTTGAAATTATAACTATTCGCTTACGTATGTAGGAATTTAATTCTAAATTTATTAATTTAATTGAAGTTTACAACATCTTAGTGTTGTGTATAGGATCTGCTAGGTCCCATTGTGATAGTGCAGCGGCTTTACCGCATGTCGGCGCTGAGCCTGGCACGAAGTATGTGAAAACTTGTGGTGTTACTCCAGCCGCGTATTTGCAAATTCAAGGCGCACAGGGTATATAACTTCTTTCCACCGTAGACAACAGCGCAAGTCGCTTGCTTTCCTTAATGGCCAGCAGTCTTTGCGACAAAGCGAATTACAAATGAATAGCCAGCTACGCGTCGCTGCGCTGCGCTGGTGACTGTACTGCAGCGCCCACGACGTTCTAATTTTGCACCACAAAATTTAGCCACGCCGATTAGCGGGAGCTGATGTAGCTTCTGCTCTGCTAGAACGCCAGTCGCGTAATCTAGCAGGCTCGCCACAGGCGGGTGTTGGCCTAGGCCGAAAGTTACCACGATGCCGATGCTAGCAAAGAGGCCTAGACAGGGAACACAAGATACTGATTTAGACGACGTATAGGTTCGGATGAGACGCATACCTTTTCTAAACAATTTAGTTCTGATCCTTAACAAATGAGGCTTCACATCGGTCGTACGGGTGATCGCCAAGTTATTTCCAATTTAATATTTCGCTTATGTCAGCGGATGTCGTATTTATTTAACGATTTTTAAGAAGATCACATCCACCTTGTTCAAGATTACACAGGAAAGAGGACGCCAATTCGACAAGTGCCGGTATCGATAAATTCGTACTACACACAGTTGATCGCACAGACGAATCGATTTTGGCCTATCGGGTGAATGGCAAAACAATTAGGACCTGCCAACTTAACTTACTGGCACAACTGATCAACGTCTAATTTGAACGTAGACCGTTGATATTTAAAGTTACTCGCCTAGATTGTATTGTCGTACTGGTATCAGTTTCAGAAGGACTGATCGAGTTTGATTATTTCAAGGGCTTATTTTAAGATTTAAAAAATTTGCATAACGGTAGGCACACCCCTACAGCACAGGTTTAATCTGAGTCTACATGACGAAGATAAAATCTGAAAAAGGGTGTTTAAACGAATTACCATATGTCCTTTGCATGAAATGAACCTAACTCTTTACCGTTCAAATCTTCTAAGAGATATAGTAAGTTACCTAGTTTTTTCTTCACTCGAACTTTCGTTGCAATCGGAGCTTACTTAGCATTAAAATTCGCTGCAGCATTGCTTAGATTAAAAGTTCTCTTAAACACTTCCTGACCCACTTCAAATGAACGAGGCTTCGCTCGCAAATTGTATGTTCGCTGATTTGTATCAAATGCCTTTTTCATATATTTTTGAATATCAAAACGGGACTTGGTGAACTCGTCTGCCCGATTCAATCTAGCAGAGCCTTCGTTTAACAAATTCAACTTCTTTAATAATTGGTAGTCTTTCCCATGGGTGAGCATATGTTGTCCAAACACCACGAAATATGGCGACTGTCCAATAGACTGGTGAATGTGGTTTCGTAACGAACAATTTATACTACTGAGATATACATCCCATTCTCTTTGATCGCATCGAACATACGATCTCAATGCAGCATTAATCGATCGATTAACTCGTTCTGCCGCGTTTGACTGAGGTGAATATACAGCAGTACAGGTATGTTTGACACCATGCTTTTCGAGAAAGGTAGCAAATTCATGACTTTTAAATTGCTTGCCATTATCACTTACTATTATCTCTGGGGTACCAAAGCAATCAAAGATTTCCTCTTTTAAATACGAAATGATAATCTTCGAATTGAATTTTTTCACAGGTTTTAAAAACGTAAATTTAGAAAAATGATCTAGTATAATAAACACACCAATATTTCCTTTCTTTGTACGTGGATACGGACCGATAAAGTCTATATAAAGTCTCTGAAATGGTCTATCGCTCAAAATTTGCTTGCCCATTGGTGGTTTAAGTGTCTGCGTAGGATATTTCGAAGTTTTACATAATTCGCAGTTACGAATATATGTACGTATGTCGACAACCATGCGTGGCCAATAGAATTTTCTACGGATTTGCTCTAAGCACTTAGCTATTCCACAATGAGAAGCGATAGGTTGATCGTGTGCCGACTGTATCACACTCTCACGCAATTCTACGGGCACAAAGAGCTTCCAAGTCTCGTCATTGCAATCAGCATTGCTATTAGCAAAATCTGTACGGTGATAAATATATTCATCAACAACTTGGAAGTCGGGTAATTTTGCTTTTACATAATGCTCTCGCAACTCTTCGTAGTTGTTTGTTTTAAATGCTACTGAGCTTAAGTCGATATCAGGCATAGTATCAATGTTAATGGATGCTACTTCATTGTTTTCTTCAAATGATCTTGACAACGCATCAGCAACGATATTTTCGCTACCTTTGCGATGTTCGATACTAAAGTTGAATCCCTGTAGCTTAATCGCCCATCTGGCGAGTCTGCCATTCAGATCTTGTTGATTCATTAACCAACGTAAACTTGCATGATCCGTTACCACTTTGAATTCATGGCCTTCGATGTACATGCGGAATCGTTTGATGCCTAAAACTACAGCTAAACACTCGAGTTCTGTCACAGAGTAGTTTCGCTGCGCTTTGTTCAGCTTTTTCGACATATAAGCTATAGGTCGTTCCATTCCAGATTCATCAAGTTGTGCAAGCACGGCACCTACGCCATTTATTGAGGCATCACACTGTACAACAAAAGGTTTCTCATAATTTGGATGAATGAGCAAGGGAGCAGAAGTCAGTTGTCTTTTCAATTCATTAAAAGCTTTTTCTGCACCTTCATTCCATTCAAACATTTTTCCTCGTAACAAGTCCGTTAAGGGACTAGTAATACTAGAATACTGCGAAATAAAACGTTGATACCAACCGGTCATGCCCAAAAAACGTTTAAGCTGACGTTTGGTTGTAGGTATTGGAAATGCGGTGACCGCTTGAAGTTTGTCCGGATTGATTTGCAGAGTTCCCTCACCTACGATATATCCTAAATATTCTACTCGTTTAAGACAGAATTGCCTCTTACTTATGTTTATCGTGAGGCCAGCCTTTCGAAGTTGCGTTGCTACTTCTGCCAAATGTGATAAATGCTCTTCGAACGTGGAGGACATAACTAACAAATCATCCAAGTATACCAGTACATGAGATTTCATGCTATATGGTATAACTTGGTCCATAAGTCTACACAATGTCTGAGGAGCGTTTGTCAATCCAAACGGCATCCTTGTGAATTGGTATAAAGGTCGGTTTGGTACAGTAATCGCGGTTTTTGGCTTTGACTGAGAGTCCAAACAAATCTGCCAGAAAGCGTCTTTCAGGTCAATTTTCGAGATGCAGTGAACTGGTGGAAGACGACTAATTAGTCCTTCGATAAGCGGTGTGGGATAAGAATCTTTAACGGTTACAGAATTTAGCTTCCTGGAATCCAAACAAATTCTCACTTTACCAGGCTTAAGAACAAGCACGGCTGGAGAGGACCATGCAGAAGTTGGTGCTTCTTCAAGAACTCCTAATTTAATCATACGATCTATTTCACCGCACAACTGTTGTTCTTTGGCTGGTGATAAGGAATAATATCTTTGTTTTATTGGTTTTGCATCTGCTGTATCGATACTGTGCTGTATTAAGGACGTTTTCCCCAAACCATCTCTATCTGACGAAGGAAAAAAGTCTACTACAGCTTTCAAACGAGTTTCTTCGGTGACACTAAGCATCATTGTATTATCAGTTTGATCCTCACAGTCTAATTCGTTTATTTCACTAGTCTTTGTAATTTTTATTCCGAACGACTTCCAAAAATCCTTTCCACATATGATGTCTTGTGTGATTGTTGGTACAATCAGAAATTCAACATCCTTCTGTAAGGAATTATATTCTAACGGAATGATAAGGGAACCTAGTACTTTTTGACTTCGGCCTTCTGCTGTACGAACATCACCTTTTAATTTTTTGAACTTGGTGTTCGATGTTAGCAATTTCTTTGCCAATTGGCCCCCAATAACACTCTTATTAGCGCCACTATCCAGCAATGCTAAATAGCTTTGGTCAAATAGATGAAGAGATATATAAGGACGAGAATCATTGTTTCTGCGTACAATGGAAGAAACTATAATATTCTTTAAGGAACGCTTGCTCTTCCAAAATTTGTGTATTCGTATTGAAGAACGCGTTTTTGCTGAGCAGTTTACCTTTAGACTGAATATTTCCGCTCTGCGCTGGTTATATTCTTTTAAGCGAAGGTGATACGGCTTAAAACGTGGGTGTGTTGACAGATCTGGGTTTTTACTAGATTTAGCAGAAGTTGAGCTGTGAACAATTTTTAATTCTGGTTCCGAGACTGCCAACGGATATCCACTTTTTATGATCGGCGGACATCCTGTTGGTAGTTTTCCGACTCGGGATTACATTTAGGACAAGTAGGTTTATACGTATCAAGACGACCGCAACCATAGCAAAAAACTCGCCTGGCTTTTATACAGTCTTGATACCGGTGACCTAAATCATCACAATTCCAACATTTAGTTCTTTCGAAGGAACGTATGGCATTTATGTCGGTTGCCTCGAAAGTATCTGCCTGTGGTGTTTCCAATGCTTCCGAATCATGCACAACCTCATTGACAAAGCGTTTTGGATTCTTTTGATACGAAATATTCTTTGTGGTCATACTTAGACGAAATTGTTCATGTTTATGACATTCCGTTCGCAGCGTTGACAGATTCGGGGTAGCTATGTGAAGTAACTCCTGTCTCAAATCTGGCTTAAGATTTCTCTTAATATTATCAACTAGTTCCCTATCGGTCATTGGCTCACGTAAAGCATCAGATATGGACAATATGGCGTCTAAGAATTCGTCAAAACTTTCACCGCTTCGCTGTTTGCGAGATCTTAAGGAATCTTTTATATCGTCGTCGGAACGTTGGTCTTTATAACGCTCGCGCAACGAATCGCATAATTGAAACCAATTAGATCGAGTATTTGTGCGTTGAAACCTCCAATAAAACTGTAATGCAGGTCCACAAAATAGGATATTTGCAAATTGATATATTAGACTCCAATTTCCATTAAGACATTGGTCTGTTAACCGATTGACTCGGTAAATGAAGTCTTCTACTGGTATTTCATTAAGGGACCCTGAGAATTTAACATGCCAGCTCGATATACATATATACTTGAAACTTTGTCAGGACGATCAACTGTATCATTGTATTGGTTTTCTAAAGTTCCTCTAATTCCTTGATGCCTGTTGTTACAATCTCGTGCATTATTTGAACGCATGGAAATATTTGGATCGATAGCGGATTCGTGTTGGGGTTCCTGGTTATTATTTGATAAACTTAAATTGCGTATGGCTAAGCTGATCTCATCGGTAACTGCTATAATCATGCTAGCCCGAAATGTATCCAATGAATTGGAAATCAGTTGCTGAACTCGCTGGTCAGAAACCACTGATGGATCCATTGAAGTATTAGATGAGTCACGACCAGGTCGAACATCAGGGTTGTTGAGGTGCCTGTTTATCTGTGCTGTAGAACTACCTCGCTGGTTATTGGATCTAGTAGAGGGTCTATTTCGGTGAATGGCACCGGTTCGCTGAGAACCACGAACTGTTCTAGGAGCTTGAATTGATATGTCTGCGTTCTGACTTCCACTAGTATTTAGCTGTGGAAGAGTACAGAATTGTCTACAAGTCGGACAGGATTCATTCGTTGCTAACCATGTTGTCAAACAAGATTGATGGAATTTATGTTTGCATGGAGTCTCTGTGATTTCCACCTCTATCAAAACTGGGTCCTTACAGATATTACACAACACTGGTTCTGCTGTCGCGCTTGCTGTTAAATCTTCTCGACTACGCCGAACTGCCATTGTATAAATGATAATATAACATATAACAGATAACATATATATATCAATGTAGTTTTTTTTTTTTTTTTTTTTTTTTTTTTTGAAGCTAATTCTATATTTTACCAAACGGTAACGATAATGTGATTATCAAACGATAATATAAATTTGCGATACGATAACTCAGATAAGACAAGATAAGATAAATCAGATAAGATAAATCAGATAAAGATAATCGGCAGAGAATTCATTATTCATTTGGGACTTATCCATTCATAAAATTGTTGCATTAGTAGGCTTATACTTATATTCGTTCTTGCAATCTCTTACCTAGTAAACTGAATCTAAAACAAATTAATTGCTGAATTGCCTAATTTAAAGAGCGACTTGCCGAAATAATCCAGAAAGAAGAATCTCAATTTAAATAATGCATTCATACGCCAATACAGATTTTTAATTGTATCACTTGGTAGAGAACCAACACATAGCCAGAACTAAAAAAAATTCCAAAGTGACTAGAATTCAAAATCAAATAAAGGTTTCGGAGCGAGCTAACCGCTGTTAGCTACTGTTATTTCGATATGATTGATTATTGGTCAGGCTCCGCAAAATCTGACAGAATACCTGCAATTTCCTGATAATCAATCACTCGCACTGTAGTACTGAAATATTTGGATGGTGGTTGAAACTGAAGTACTAAAGGGTATTTAGGAATTGTGAGGTGACTTTGACGATTATCGTCAGTTGTCGTTTAAGACAAGTCTTTTTGTGGCTTTTTTTCTCGATTTCACATTAGACTTATTCTTGCCCCACGTTGGGCGCCATTTATTTATTGTAACGAACACGGCTAGTGTGCAGCAAACTGGAGGCGTACTCTGCCTACGGGGTCGGCTTTGCTCAGGGAAAATGGGGGGGTGCTTTTGCCACCATGTGAGCTGCCCCGTCACATAAATAAAAGAAATGTAGACAGAGTTAAATATGAAAGGGAATACAACCATTAAGAAAAGCTAAGAGAATGCAATGAACACAATATAGCATGAAGAACTGAGATGTTTGGTTCTTCTTCTAATACCCACCCAACCTGTAAAGAACGATCAAATTCTACGTCTTTACCCTTATGCCTATTTGCAACAATAATTACTTCAGGAGCCCATTATAATATATATTTAATACAACTTCATTTTAAACTTCACCATTGTCATGTTCACATTTTAACTCATGTTGTGTTTTAAAGCACATTTCGTAAGTCTAATTCTTGCTGTATATTTACATTCATTTGATATCAGCTATTATTCAAAATTATGCATCTCTGCGAGATCTATAATTATCTAGGAAATGATTTTAACTATTGCTCTTATGGTCACATAACAACAAAAAACTCCAAAACATACGCCTTTAACAAGTTACAATAAGAAAGCGCAATAACGCATGGCAAGTATGTTTTGGTGTTTAGCGCAAGAACATAAGACAGGTATGTAGGTACACAATTAGATACTGATATTTATAGCTGGGATACTGTTTTCTTTCACTCACTCACTTATTATGGCGCGGCTATGCCGTACTTACAGAACAAAACTGTTTTTTTTTCATTACTTTTCCAACGTAGTCGACAGGCCTGAAGACGGTGGTGCTGTAGGAACTTCAAAAGAGTTAGACAATATACCGGCTATGACTTGTGTACATACATACCATACCAACAATTTGAAATTATAACTATTCGCCTACGTATGTAGGAATTTAATTCTAAATTTATTAATTTAATTGAAGTTTACAACATCTTAGTGTTGTGTATAGGATCTGCTAGGTCCCATTGTGATAGTGCAGCGGCTTTACCGCATGTCGGCGCTGAGCCTGGCACGAAGTATGTGAAAACTTGTGGTGTTACTCCAGCCGCGTATTTGCAAATTCAAGGCGCACAGGGTATATAACTTCTTTCCACCGTAGACAACAGCGCAAGTCGCTTGCTTTCCTTAATGGCCAGCAGTCTTTGCGACAAAGCGAATTACAAATGAATAGCCAGCTACGCGTCGCTGCGCTGCGCTGGTGACTGTACTGCAGCGCCCACGACGTTCTAATTTTGCACCACAAAATTTAGCCACGCCGATTAGCGGGAGCTGATGTAGCTTCTGCTCTGCTAGAACGCCAGTCGCGTAATCTAGCAGGCTCGCCACAGGCGGGTGTTGGCCTAGGCCGAAAGTTACCACGATGCCGATGCTAGCAAAGAGGCCTAGACAGGGAACACAAGATACTGATTTAGACGACGTATAGGTTCGGATGAGACGCATACCTTTTCTAAACAATTTAGTTCTGATCCTTAACAAATGAGGCTTCACATCGGTCGTACGGGTGATCGCCAAGTTATTTCCAATTTAATATTTCGCTTATGTCAGCGGATGTCGTATTTATTTAACGATTTTTAAGAAGATCACATCCACCTTGTTCAAGATTACACAGGAAAGAGGACGCCAATTCGACAAGTGCCGGTATCGATAAATTCGTACTACACACAGTTGATCGCACAGACGAATCGATTTTGGCCTATCGGGTGAATGGCAAAACAATTAGGACCTGCCAACTTAACTTACTGGCACAACTGATCAACGTCTAATTTGAACGTAGACCGTTGATATTTAAAGTTACTCGCCTAGATTGTATTGTCGTACTGGTATCAGTTTCAGAAGGACTGATCGAGTTTGATTATTTCAAGGGCTTATTTTAAGATTTAAAAAATTTGCATAACGGTAGG